>OY728165.1:228682898-229932898 GCA_963277665.1 Viscum album
TTAAAAAAACCATCCTTCAATTACACAACGTGTAACCCCCTTACACAACATGTAATGCCCCATTTTATTTTTTTGATGAAAAACTCACACACAATGTGAAAGGTCCTAGAAATACCATTACACGTCGTGACTTGGGATTACACGACTTGTATCCACCATTCACGATGTGTAATCGGCCTATAGTCAACCTTCAACCCCTTTTTCATCTTATTTCTGAAGTATAACCCAACTAGCCCATGACTCCACTTAGGGTCTAATCCAAAAAGGAAAGTAAAAAATATTTAACCTGAAAGGAAAAGATCTGTACCTTAATAAAAACCTAGGATCTTACAATCTTCCCCCTCTTATAGCAATTCATCCCTGAATTTATCTATGAAGGGTGGTCAAGATTCATTTGAGAACAAATCTGTCCACTGAGCACTTACTTAGGCCTCCCTCTCCCAAGTATCATCCTGTAAATGGCCATGATTCCACATCACTTGTACTAGAGGAACTGATTGTCCTCGGAGAAACTTCATGCTATTATCAATGATACAGATAAGATGCTCCTTAAAGGATGCATCAACCTGAATCTCAACCTCCTCAGTTTGAAAAATGTGAGATGGGTCCGAATGATAGCGGCATAACTAAGATATGTGGAAGATGTCATGCATGGTTCAATACCTCTAAGGTAAATGAAACTGATACGCAACTGACCTGACTCTCTCCAGAATCTCAAACGGCCCGACATATCGCGGTGAAATATTACCCTGTCTCCTGTTGCACTTGTGTCCCAACCTCGGTGAAACACGCAAGAAAACACGATCCCTGAACTCGAAATCTAGAGGCCATATACGGTGATCAATATTAGATTTTTTAAGAGACTATACTATAGAAATCCTCTTTTGAATCAACTAGACCTGCTCAGAAGTCTCCTGCATGAGACGTGGTCCCAGTAAAGCTACCTCTCTTGCCTCTAACCATCACATGGGAGAACGACATGACCTACCATCTAAAGCCTCATAAGGTTCCATATCTATGGTCACTTGATAACTATTATTTTATGATAATTAAACCAGGGTAATGTGCCTCTCCCAAGAGCCCCCAAAATCTAGGACGCATGATCACAACATGTCCTCTAGAACCTATATCATATGCTCTGACTGACCATCAGTCTGAGGGTGGTATGCTATACTAAGAAGCACCTGTGTACCCAAATCCATTTGAAAACTCTATCATAAATGAGATATAACTTGGGAACTCCTATCCAAAATGATTGAATAAGGGAACCCATGTAGTCATACAAACTCTCATATATACAACTTTCTGAGCTCATCAACACTAAAGGTCTCCTTGATCGATAATAAATGAGCGACCTTTATAATCCTATCAACAATAACCCACACAACATCATTAACTTGAGGTGACCTCAGTATACTAATCATGAAATCCATTGCAAAATTATACCATTTTCACTCTAGAATAGGTAACTATTATAAAAGTCCAGCTGGTCGCTGATGTTTTGCCTTCACCTGATGACAGGTGGAACACCTCATAACAAAACTAGATACCTCTCTCTTCATACCTGGCCACCAATATTGACGACGCAAGTCACAATACATCTTAATGACTACGGGGTGCACTACCCAAGTTGAAGTATGGAAACCACACATCAACCCCTCGCGTATATCCATTGGAACCCAAACACGCCCATGGATATGAAATATCTCATCCTCACCTATCTTCTAACTAGAAGGAGGGTCCTTAAATTCCACACACTCCTGTAGAAACTAGGCCTTCTGAATCCGATTTCTGCATCATCCTTACTCTATCCAACAGGGTAGAGTTCATAACTAAGGATGATAGAAAATTATACCCCTATTTATCATAAACCTCCAGATTCATCTTAGAGAATAATGCCATAAGCTTTTACTCACTACTGTCTTGCTACACTGCATGTATATGAGTCCTCCTGTTTAGTACATCAGCCACTACATTTCCCTTACCAAGAATGTAGGAAATCTTAACGTCAAAGGATTGTAAGTACTCCACCCAACTTCACTACCTCAGATTAATATCACACTATGTAAAGATGTAATTAAGGATTTTTTGGTCTGTGTACACCAAAAAATGCTCTTCCAGAAAATAGTGTCTCCAACAGCGCAAAGCATGAACAACCACAGCTAACTTCAGATCACGTGTAGGGTAATTCCTCTCATGTGGTCTCAACTATAAAGACCCGTACAACACAACTCTATCTCCCAGAATCACCACTATTCCCATCCTGATACCTGATGTGTCACAATATATAGTGTAGATCCTGCTATGCTTTGGTAGTATCAGGATTAGTACTGATGTCAACCTCCCTTTTAGCTCTTGAAAGGCTATCTCACAAAATTTTGACCATAAAACTTCACAAACTTCTTAGTTAATCCTTTCAAAAATGATTTTAAGTGTGAGAAGTCTTGTATGAAATTCCAGCAGTAACCATCCAACCCAAAGAAACTCCATATGTCAAAAACGTTCTTAGGATTCTTCTAGGAAACTATTGCTCTCACCATCTCTAGGTCTATTGATACTACTATCTCTGATATAATGTGACCTAGGAAGTGAATATGATCCATCCAAAAGTAGCACTTTGTGATCTTAGCATATAACTGATTCTCTCTCAGTGTATTCAAAAAAATCTTAAGATTGTTGGAATGGTCATGTCGATTATGAGAATACACCAAAATATCATCCACAAAAACCACCACAAAAGAATCCAAGTAAGGATGGAACATCTGGTTCATCATCACCATGAAAATAACTAGTGTGTTCATGAGACTGAACGATATAACTAGATACTTATACATACCATACCTACTACTAAAGGTTGTATGAGGTCAGTCTGCGGGTTAAACATGAACCCGATGATATCCTGACCTCAATTTGGTCTTTGAGAACACTTGAGATCCTCAAATGTGATTAAAAAAATAATTTACCCACAAAAAGTGATATTAGTTTTTATCCGTCAGCTAGTTCAGTTTCTAATAGTCCATGCATATACTAAAGGTACCATCCACATTTTTTGAAAAAAGGACTTGTGAACTCCATAGAGAAGTAATGGGTTTGATAAACCCCTTCGCCTCCAAATCATGTAGCTACCTGTTGAACTCCTATAACTTCATCGTAGCCATCCTATAAAGAGGAATGGATACCAGTGAAGCTCTTGGCACTAACTCGATGAATAAATCCACCTCTCTATCAGGAGTTAAACTAGAAAAGTCACCAGAAAATACGTCCTTGAAGTGATCAACTACCAAAGGAAAGTTCGCCTGACTCACCCACTGATCATCCAGAAAAAAACTAGCAATCTGGGCTGTCATCTCACCCAGCCCATAATGCTTGGGTCCATATCAACTCACCTGAACATCTCATTCACCCTTGAGAGTAAACAATTCACCCTATGATGATGTAAAAGTTACCCTTCGGCGGTGATAGCAGTCAACATAAGACCGATAAGCTACCAACCAATCTATCCCAAGAATGATGCAAAACTCTATCATCTTGAGAACATAAAGATCCCAAACAAAGTGACACCCACCAACCTCAAGGGGACACTCCACACACTGGTGCACAACACCCATTCTAACTCCTAACGATGTGTCTAGAGTCATAATTCACTCAAAAAGAAAAACAACAAGACCAAGGCTCTTAACCACTGGTTCAGATATAAAACTATGTGATTCACTTATATCAAAGAGAGAAGATGCAATAGTAGAAGCTACTAAGATCGTACCTCTCACCATAGACTGTCCTGAATCTTTGTCCTATTGGGTCTGTTGTAATGCATAAGTTTGGCCTGTACCGCGGCCCCGTGACACTACTTGGCTACCCTGAGCTGATCTACCCTACTGTCTAGGTGTAACCGGTGTCTGGATACCTCTTCCACGACCACCACTACCTCATCCTGACTGACCAGCACTACTCCAGCTCCTAGCCTAATGTGGAGCTAAATAACTTACTCCTAAAACCAATGTCGGAGCTGACCCCCTACCACTCACAACTAGAGGGAAGGTCCTACAAAACCGTTGCATGTGCCCCATCCTGCTACAAGATCATCACTCAACTGGGTCATGGTTGTACTAATTCTTCATGTAGCCTCACCTACCACACTGATGAAAAAACCCCAATCTACCTTCTCCTATATCCTGAATGAAAATCATGTCATGAAAATCCTCAAAGAGGTGCTTCCTGCCTGGAGACATAGATCCACTAGGTCGAGAAACAACACTTACCTATTTTTTACCTCCAACTTTCTTCAAGTTCTGCTATATAATAAGTGACTAATTCACAATATTAGTGATAAAAGTCAATCATAACACGTTAACTTGAGATTTTATAGCATGTCTGAGACCTTCCTCAAATCATATCACTCTCAACAGCTCATAAATAAGATACACCAATGCAAAATGATGGATCTCTATAAAGCGTGTCGAGTATACCATAACTGTCATCGCGCCTTACTCCAGACGCATGAAATCACTAGCCCTCTATAGTTCAAGAGTCTTGGGGTAAAATTAGTTGTAGAAGTGGGTCTGGAAATTAGCCTAACCCATATCTCGTACCTGCTAGCCTGGTTCAAAACATCGCACCAGTGCTTCACCGCTCCACGCAATATATAATTCATGAGCTTGACCCTCCACTATAGAGGCATCTCTAGATTCTAAAAAACCATTAATGTGGTCTCTAGACACTGATCTATAGCCTATGGAATACCATTACCTAAAAACCTGGGAGGATGTTGCTGCTGGAACAACCGCGTTAGCTCAGGCATATACACGGCAGGCTTTGGTGCTCCCTGGAAGGTCTGAATATATCAAAAGAACCCCTCGCAGAACTATGCCACAAAACCTATGTATGGAATAGCCCCCGATGCCTCTGTTGGTACTAAAGGAGGATCAACTGGTAGGCCATGTCCCACTGTCTCATGAGTATGGTCATCGTATCCCTCGTGGCATACCACTGGAGGTCATTGTGGTGGCATATCTCTACAATTCCAAACACATGCATTAGAAAATAACAACATCAAAGATCACAACTCAAAAGCATAGGATATGTCAAAAACCTCCTAGAAACCAAGTCAACCCACAACCTACTCCTAAATCCAGAACTATACAAAGAACAACTATCAAAACACTAGAAAATATGCCTCTTACCCACTCAAAAGCTGGGTCTAGATCAAGTCTCTATTCTCCATTTCATTCATTTTCATTAAACAAATAATTTTTTCAAATGATTTAATCGATGGTCCACTAAGTTATGATCCTTAAGGGCCCATAAAACCTCATCAACCAAAGTTTTATTTCCATATAATCCATACATATCAAATTTATTTTATCATTTTAATTTATTTGGTGTGTCATTTCCCAATCCATAAGGGACCATACTCCTTATGAATTAAAAAATGATGTCACTCCTCTATCCCCTACACAAAGCCTATCACAACAGTAGGAACAACTATCACAACATCTATCAAAATAGCATGCAATAAGTAATGCATCCTAAATGGCATGAAAAAATGCATGGAATGTGATTTCTAACAAGTACCTACATAATGGATGAGATGGAATACCCTCATCTCATCAGGTTACAATAGAAATAGAACCCACAATTGAATAAAAAATAAAAACATAAATCATGTACGTCACCCAATGGTGAAATCAAAATAATTGTAACCATCAAAATCTAGAAAAATAAAAATCTATTTGAGGAAATTTGGATTTTCCCTGTATGCGGGGTAGCTACTCTTGAGAAAAACTTATTTCCAAATTCCATTTCTTTCATATCCCTATATATTGTTTCTAAATAGTAAGGTAAACTAGAAGAAATCCTCTAATACCACTTTGTAACATCCCGAACCCGGATTCCACCCAAAAATTCCTCGAACTCGGTTGGACACATGGCCTCAAGCACATCTCCCCAAATGCCAGAGGTTTCTGACTAGTAGGGAGGTCCTAGGCGAGTCAGTGGGGAGACTATGCCCTCATTACTAGAGTATATCACAGTAGAAGTGAAACACATACAATAGTAGAAGAGAATAAATAAGCAGTCAACTGAAAGTAATAAAAGACACGAATACATCAATAGTCCGTAGATGTCACATATAAAATGATACAAATAAAACAAGTATCTAGAAACAACTAGAATATGTACAAGGTAATACAATACAATACAAGTCTCAAAAGATCAAAAGGCCAAAATTTCCAAGCAACATCGCAAGACTTAGCTTGGTCCTATGATTTCCTGCTCTGAAACCACGGTCAACAACCTATACCAGGGTGATTTTCCCTATCACCAACTACAACCATATAACCTATTTGGTTCCCTAAGGAGGCTCAAATAGAGTGTGAGAAAAACATACTAGTGGGTAACCACCTAGAGGTCTATACAGTTCTAACAACAATATGCAATGTGCTATCAAGTGTAAGTAAAGTAGTAATGTAAAAGTGTGTATGCCCATGAAATAAGTCAACTACAATAAGTAAAAGAAACCAAACAAACCCTCAAGGATACCTTCAACAAACATCAGCTTCTAACAAGGAAACTATAATAAAAGAAACCAAGTCACATGACCACACTGTACTCCCACTCATATCAAGTAACCCACGACCACAGAGTACATCCATCTGTATCAAATAACCCACAACCACACCATATAATGAAGTGAAGACCCAAGGGCCATATCTAAGGTGTCATGTACTAGGAAATCCATGAAATAAATCTAGACCACAAAGGTCCAGATCCAAGGAACTCATCCAAGGAATCCACATCGAGTCCCATGGGCGTCCTAGTGGAAACTCTGTCTAGGAACTGGTTAGATTCCTAGGAGCATGTGTATTGACATGTCCTATGTGAGTCCAAGAAAGCCTGATCCACATGTTAGTAAGGCCTAAGGCATCTCACTGAATCAAGACCGAAGGGGTAGAGTTAACCTAAGGTTTCCACTACCGTGTTCCAGATCCATGGAGAGAAATCCATGGAATATATCAAACCATTCATTCAATTCATTCAATTAAATCCTTTCATTTCCATGTGAGTATGCCCATTCAGATAACTGATTTCAATTCATGATTATACCCACTCATTCATTCCATTTATCATTTACAAAACATATGGGCCTACCCTCCCATATTACCCATTAAAACATCCCATTAATCAATTCATATAGGTATACCCACCTATATCACTACACCTATAATAGAACATGTCATGTGAGCATAACCTTTCACATATCACCATTTCCCAACACACCCCTTGTACAGTTAACTATTACCAACAAGTATACCAATTTTTTCATCCACTTTCATTCAAGAAAATTTATCAAAATAAACATGGCATAACATGGAAACATGAAGCAAGGAGGTAGTACATCTCATAAGAAAGCTATTAAACTCTTTAAAGCATTACCAATATTCTTCTAACCAGAAAATCATAGGCACACACCCCTTGGGTGGTTTAAATAGGTATAAACATGTTATTTTCTTAAGGTAAACCCCATGGGTGACCATGAATCAAGAAACGGGTTCCAATGCACCTAAAATGAACCTACGACCGTCCTCACTAGGTCCTCCTATATCAACTATAAGAAACTCACTCAAGAACAAGGCCACGTCAGAATGTTCGGTGAGCGTCATATCGACCAAACACCTAAAAAGCACTAGAAAAGATGAAGAAAAGCATAGAACACCTACCTTATCTTAGTAGTAGAGTGATCGTCTAGTATCAAGTCCTAGTTCTCCTCGGTTTATGAGAAATATAAAGAACATACAAATGATGAGAAATTAGGGCATATGATCCTAAATACAAATAGAAAATTCATTGTTACGAAGAATCAAGAAAAAATAAAAAGAAATTGATTACTTATCGATATGGTTCCAATGTTACTAATGGAATTTGAATCATAGTCCAGATGGATTATAGATATGAAAAACCATTTTATATGGTTTTAGGCTCTCAAAAATGAGAGGAAACCGATTTGCGTCAAAAATTAGAGGCTACTGCCTCTTTAAAAAAAATCTGTCAGGTAATTACACATCGTGTAACCCCTTACACAGTGTGTAATGCCCCATTTTCTTTTTATAAAGAAAAACTCATACACATCGTGAAGGGTCTCTACTAGACCATTACACATCATGACATGGGATTACATGATGTGTATCAACCATTCACGGAATATAATCAGCCTGCAGTCAGGCTACAATCAACCATCATCCCCCTTTTCCTCTTCTTTTCCAAGTTCAACCCAACCAGCCCATGGCCCCACTTAGGGTCTAATCCAAAAAGAAAAGTAAACAACATTTAACCTGAAAAGAAAATATCTGCACCTCAAGAAAAACTCGGGATATCACATCAACTGTATCGACCTTAAATTATTTTGGGATTATCTTGTATTTATATTGAAATGATCACTTTAATTTATGTTATAAAGTAATGAGTGGATATTATTTTACTACTTATATTCTATTTGGTTGTTTCTCTTATTTAGAAAAATGTTTAATTTTTATCATGGATGTCTGATGCATAGATGAGCTATGCGAGTTTTCTGAGTGGAAACTATATTGTGATTAATTAGTTTCTTAGGGTGAAAATTTTCCCATTGATTATTTTTTATTCTCTAACACTAGTTCCTAGCATGGGGTGATCAGGAATGCACCTTGAGTATTGTGACGGGTCGGGTTGACCTAGGTTGGTTCATTGCAAGAACAATAAAATTTATGTGGTTCAGACTTGTATCTTAATCCACGAGGGAAATAATACTTCACTTTTATTCAAGTAAATTAGAGTATGATTACAATTTGTAGTCAATGATCAAAAAAATGGATGAACCATCCCACTATAAATAGTATAATCCAGCTAGTTCTTTCAGTAGTTGTCTCCTTTTTATCTTTTAAATATTAATTCCACCTAGGCCTATCTTCATGGATAAACCCTTGGATTGGTCAAAGAATATCACTACCTTAACCTACTCTATCAATGTACTATTACCTATTCTGATGATCTTGCAGGGTGATTCCATCCCAACTTTACTTTTTTTTTCACTACCTATTTTTTGTTTATAACATTCGATAAACTTAGTCCACACAAATTTTGGTCATTTTGCATCCAAACACCTGGAATTGATATTTAAGTGTATATGAAACACATCAAGATCATCATACATTAGGAAAAAATTACTTCTCCTTCCATTGGTATTAATTTTTTGAACATAAAATAGTTTCCACAACTGAAACCCAACAATATCCCACATGAAAATTATTGTTAAAGATTCACCACAAAGTTATCCGCAAGCTTCAATAGACCCCCATATATTATTTGAATTTCCATTGCAGCTTTGTTTAGTTCCCTTGTAGTTTCCATAGATCCATACTCCCGCTTCTGGTGCTAAAATACATTCTTCACAATCTAACTTTGATACTAACTATTGTGACCCAATTTTAACCATCCATAATTATAATTTCAAAATAAAATATTGAGTCACTTACATAGCCAATTCCTTTTAGGTTTAGAGCTTTAGATAATTAGGAAAAATCTTTAACTAAGAAATCCTTATATTTCTCACCCAATGGATATTTTCCCAATTTATCTAGATTTTCTTATTCCATAATAAGTCTTCAATATCTCCCACAAAATTCTCCACTCATGATACTATTCTAGACATACCATATGTAACAATCTTCATTATAACTTGGGTAAATTGAAAAATAATAAGGGTGAGCTCAAATTCTTAGCAAGGGGTAGCATACAATGTAAGATATCATAAAATACACATGACACGAGTAGTATGGAAGGAATACAAAATAATCAATTATGCTATAACCGGAATCATAAACATGAAATATATCCATGGAAACCATATCAACATAAATAATCACATAGACAAAAATAATTGATTTCATTATGATGAAATTCATAATATTAGAAATATTACTCTTTATATTAAGGCCATGTTCCAAGAAATCATATGTAAATAGGTAATACATACTCCAATTACTCAATATAGTTTGTCTCATGATACCTATTGATGCATTAGGAGGATATTGTGGGCCTAGACCATTACTAATTAATCCCAACATATTAGTGAATCAAAATAATACCATATAAG
Source organism: Viscum album (assembly GCA_963277665.1). NCBI lineage: Eukaryota > Viridiplantae > Streptophyta > Magnoliopsida > Santalales > Viscaceae > Viscum > Viscum album. The sequence continues at coordinate 228,693,025 of OY728165.1, forward strand.
AAATTCATGGGATTAAATTCATGGGAAAATGAATCAAAATAACACCATATAAAAGTAAACATGGTGTAAAAAATGAAACACGTCTCAAGGAATTGAAATTGAGACCAAGAAACCCTTACCTCAGACTTCAGATTCATCAGATGCACTCTAATTTCCTTGTATAATAAATCTAGGTTTATTATTATTATTATTAATAACCTTTTTCATAGTTATTTTATTTCATACCATCTATTTATGATTCTATATTACCCATATACTAATTGTTTATCATTAAAAATTACTATTCGAGTGTTAACTATTCTCTTTCCCTTGCATGTTTCAGCTTGGAAGTTCTAGTCATTGTGTTTTATTCATGGATTCATCATCTCCATAATTTTAATTCTAAGTTAATTAATGTGTTTTATATGGTTCTATATTCACATAGTCATTTCATGGATCTTAGGCTGATGGTTCACATAAAATGCTTAAAAATATCATTTTTTGGTGATTGATGAATTAACAAAAGAATTGAATTTATTAGTAAATATACTTTTGAATATTACCAACCAATAATTATAAAAACATCTCAAATTCATCATTAATTGGATAAAAATTATAACATTATGTATATAGGTAGTAAAACTGACCAAAAAAAGAACCCATTATAATAGTTGAACGAGTAAGAACATGTTATTGTATAGTGATAATATCATTTTTAGAGAAGCTTAATGATTTCAAAAACATGTTATTAAAGTGACAGATTAGATTCAAAAAGAGGTAGGTGAAGAAGATAAATTATAGGGAATTTTAAGAAGTTATTACTTACAAAGTGTCTCGGTATGCACATTTTTAGTGGTTAAATTTTATGATGACCATTTATTGTTAAGCCTTCTTAGATTGGTATTTTGGGGAGACCAAAATATATAAGATGTGGGAAATCGGGTTAGGGAGATGTTTTGGTAGAGTTTGGTTGAGATAAGATTATTTTTTGTGAGGATAAGTGGGGTGGTAAAGGGTTCCTTGTATAAGTGATAGGAGTGACACTATTGTAAATACTTATTTTCTTAATGTATAATAAATGGAATACTCAAGGAAAGTGGTAAAAAATAATCCCAATTTTAAATATAGGATATTTTAGGTTGATAATAAACCAATTTTAAATGCACAAATTTACTCCTTAAATAAATATTTGGCCAATATAGAGGTTTTATAAATTTTCAAGTCATTCTTATATCTTGATGATGTCATAAAAGTTATGGTATTTGTAAAATTGGTATTTTCACTATTCGCTTAAAAATAATTTTTTTATAAAAAACCAAAAAATTCATCCTAAAATAATTTTGAAATGGTAAATTAAAAAATTAATTTTATTTTATCAAATTCAACTTTAAAAATTTATAAATTTTACTTTTAAATAAAATCAAATAATATATTGAAAAAATCAATTTATTTAGAATTAAAACTATTTCTTTTTCAAATAAAAAATCACATTTTTACCTAATAACTTGATAAAATTATGATTAAGATTATCATTATAATATATATAGATATTTATTAATAAAATTATCATAAATATACTTTTATAACATATCTAATAATTAAATAACAAAAATACTAATTATTTTAATGAAATTTATTTAACCTTTAAATAAAACATCTATTATGAGATGAGTAAACACAATAATTTTAAATATATAATTCATGTATAATTTATTATATAACATACTTTTGAACATGATATAAACATATATACATGTTTATTGTATATATGAATTCATAATCATGAGTATGAATAAACCATAAAAGTGATATATTATTTTAAATGCCCAGGTTGTCAAATTATACCCCCTTAAATAAATTATATCCCCTCAATTTTATCTAACTTATAAATAATTTAAAATAAAATAATTTAGAACTTTAATTCAAATAATTAGGATCTTTTATAACTTTGCTGATATTTCCTTCACCCTTCAACATGAAGTCCACAACTTCAATACAGAAATGGTTAAGTCATTGGTGGTATTTTCCTTGTCTAATGGGATGGAAGAGTTTAGATTTTGATTAAAAAGATACCTTGAACCATATAAATTTTTGATAAATAATGTAATTGTAAAAACCTTTCAACCAATTACTTTATGGGGATTCGACCTCATTAGTTTCCTTTCTAGCTATCTGGGGCCAATGGTTTTCATTATTTTCATGGGGGTATTGGGTTGGTGTGATTTAGTTATTGGATTTGTGGTCATGATTATAATTAGTTCCCATTACTTATCAGATCTCCGTATGGTGGAAGTTTCTTAGTTCAACATCAGCCTTAGTAGCATCTTCCAATTAGGCTATTTCAACAGTAGGAAAAATAAGCTTAGGCTTCACCAAGAGGAGATGAGGTAGGTAGAGGTCAATATCAAGATGTTACTCATCTATAGGGACCTTGAATTGTGCACAGTCATGGATGTTATCATAAAAAGGTAGGTATAGGAGTTGGGTGTAGTCAGTTGAATGTAGTGGTGGCAGCAACACCAGAGGGGCCAGATATCGTTAGAGTTATGATCAACTTGTCATCTACCCTTTCTTGTTATTTTTTTATTTAGGATCTTCACAATCCATTTTTTCACCCTCTCTAGTATATGATTTGATATTAGATGTAGAGAGACTTACCATGCCCCTAGTGTTGACTACGTCAGTCATAGGCCATTTCAACATGTTTGATGTGTGTTGGGGGTGTATACTGATGATGGGGCCACATCAATCATGTGGGAATATTTAATTTCTTCAAATTAAACTATATTATGTCATTCTATACATCTATTATTTATATTCCATGCATACCATTATCAATTTATTCAGAAGGAGAATCATGTTCTTGGATATGTATAGACAACATGTAGTTTTTGTTGGCCATCAGAGTTTTCAGGTGGTCAGTAGATGTGTGGAGTCTATTATTTTTTTGATGGCTAAGTTTTATATGGGATCATCATATTATGGTATGGTGGAGGCTCCTAGGGTTATCGGGGGATTTCTGGACGTTTTGTATGTTGACATTGTGATGCTACCCCCTCAATGCGGTGTTGATTTTGGGATAGATTTACAACTTAGTGCTTCTATGATTTCGATGGATATTTATTAAATAGAACCTCATGAGTTGCAGGATTTGAGGATTCAGATAGATGATCTGATTTATAAGGGTTTCATCTATACCAAAGTGTCTTTATGGGGTTCTCTAGTACTATTTTCCAATAAGGAAGATAATAGTCTGAGTTTATGTATATACTACCAGAGGTTGAATCTTATGATGATCAAGAATTGTTACTCTCTTCTAAGGATCAATGATCTTTTCAAACAGTTTATGGGAGAGTGATGGTTCTTTAATATTGATCAGTGGTATATGTATCACTAGTTGAGGGTGAAGGGGGATGATATCCCAAAGACTGACTTTAGATATAGGTATGGGAACTTTGAGTTTTTGTTCATGTTTTTCAGTACCACGGATGAACAAACTATGTTCATGGGGCTCATGAACTCCATGTTCTATAAATTCTTGGACCTTTTTGTTAACATGTTCATCAATGACATCTTGATATACTTAAGGTTAGAGGATGAGAATGAAAAAATTGTCAGAATTGTCTCTCAGGTTCTTTGATGTCACCATCTTTATGGGAAGTTATCCAAGTTTAATTTTTGGACAAGATAGGTTCATTTCCTTGTCCATGTGGTGTCCTAGAAGGGTGTTTCCATGTATCCATCAAAGATCTAGGTAGTTGTTTCTTGGAAATCAACCAAGAATATGGTGGAGGTTCATAGTTTCCACAGTCTTATAGGCTATTACCAGAGGTTCTTGTCCGATTTCTCATGGATTGTAGCCCCATTGATAGCTTTGACTAGGAAGGAACAAGATTTTATTTAGAATGATCAGTTTCAGGTAGAATTTAACTACTTGAAAGGGAGATTGACTAGTGCTCCAATGATTTAGTTTCTAGAGTAAAGGGTAATGTTTGAGGTGTTTTGTGACACTTCTTTCCAAGGATTGGGATGTGTCTTGATACAACAGAAAGCAATTATCTCTTACATTTCTTGGAAGTTATGTCTACACAAGTGTAATGTCACGACCCGCCCTCGGGGCCCGTGCCGTGACTACCCCAAGCCCGCCTTCCATAGGCCAGGGGCTAGCGACTAGCACCAAGGCGTAAATCCCGATAACTGGGAAGGCATTGCCTTTATAAAAGTAAACAAAAAGAACCACAGAACACAAGCGAAAGTAAAACACTAAGTACAAAAGAAAGTGCTAAAAAGTAAATGGGCCAGAATACAAACCCAAAAGAAAGTACAACTACAACTGTAAAGTACAACTCGAAAGGGAAAAAATCAACTGAAAAGTAAAGCTGCTACGCCGAGCTGTCCACTGGAAATCCCACCTGAAGGGTGGGTACAGATAGCTCCTCTGCTCCTCAGGTCCCACCGTCCGCTCCGAGTATGTCTCGCCAAGTGGTCCACCTCCGGGTACCGCCTCGTCGTCACGTCCACCTCTGGGTACCGCCTCGTCGTGAGGTCCTCCTCTGGGTACCATCTCTTCGTATAGTCCACCTCCAGGTACTGTCCAGTCCTTGAACACTCGGCTTCTGTCAGCACTGCCCGTCGTCTGCAACCAACACAACGAGGTGCGGGCATAGCCCGTGCAGGGGTGAGTATAACGATACTCAGTAGGGACCCCGAGACCCTCAAGGTCTCACTAAACCAACAAGGATAACCACAAAGAAGATCTCAACAGATAACCTCTACTTAGATATATGCCCATACATATACCTATGTTATCAAGTAACCCATCTCAATCATGAGGAAACACAAGGATTGTGAAATCAACGGATAACCACTACCCGGGTATATGCCCATACATATACCTAAGTTAGCAAGTGACCCATCTCAATCATGAGGTAAACACAAGGTCAAAAGTCTCAGCTCAAACCAGGATTTTCATTATCGAAACCGTAACTGCTGAAGAGCTCCGTCTCTGGAGTGTACAGTGGTCCTGTCACGACTCCGAGGTACTGCTCACTAACCTAAGACTGCTGAGGTACTCCTCCTGTCGAGTACTGCGGGTTTGCGGCCAACTACCGGGCGCTCCGTCCATTGAGGGTCTGTCGCCAAATACCGGGCGCTCCCACTAATAGCCTACAGAGGTACTCCTCCTGTCGAGTACCGCGGGTTTGCAGCCAACTACCGGGCGCTCCGTCCGTCGTGGGTCTGTCGCCAAATACCGGGCGCTCCTTCCACTGGGCTAGTCGACTCACTCCAAGTCGAGTCGGTCAAGCAGTCGTCAGGTCTCAGCCGGCTACACGGTCTCCGTACTCCGCACGCTCGTCTCCGGGAGGGTCCGCTCCACGAGCTACAGGTCGATACTCCAAGTATCACAAAGTCCCGCAAAGAAGTATCTCAAAGGACCGCCTCGTCATAGGGGTCTCAACGCAACAGACGGTGCGTCAATCAGACGCCAGTTCTGTGAGTTATTAGCCTTTTCATCCCAGGGGCCCGGTTGGTTTCGTGAGCGAACCAAACGCAGCGAAATCTCAACTATACCCCGAACTCTCATAGGGTAAACTCATAGGGACCGTTTCTTAACGCGATCACCAACGCCGCTGACGGTTCGTCAAACGGACGTTCTGTCAGAAAGATATCAGCTTTTCCGTTCCAGGGGCCCGGTTGGATTTCGGTGCGATCCAACCCGGCCACTATCCATCTGCATCCAAAACTCGGGCGGAGGATGCCAAAAGTTTCGTATCGTCAACAGGAACTCAACGCAATAGACGGCGCGTCAATCGGACGCCCGGTCTGAGAGTTATTGGCTTTTTCGTCTCACACCCACCCTGGGAAACTTCCCAGGAGGTCACCCATCCTGATCACTACTCTAGGCCAAGCACGCTTAACTACGGAGTTTTAACCACGTAGGATCCCGAAAAGAAAGGTGCACCTTGAGTATAGTATACCGAAACGACCGTCTCGATCCAAGGATCGCGTTGCCGCTGACGACGAGTCGTTTGGAGGCCCGTAGCCCAAGATACGGGCATTTGACCAAACCGCTCGGTAACGGGGGTTTCGGGCTCGGGCCGTCCCGGCCCGAGACCCCCCGGATGGCCCGAACCGGGTCGACCCGCCCCGGCACAGCCCGGCCCGGCCCTGCGCGGCCCGGCGCGGCGCGGCGCGGCGCGGCCCGGCGTGGCCCGGCGCGGCGAACCGGCCAGGCGCGCCGGTTCGGCGAAAGGCAGCGCGCTGGGCGCGCTGCCAGCTGGGCCGAAGGCCGAGCTTGCTGGAAACGGGGGGGCCCGCCTGCCCCCCCTTTGTGAAACCGGCCCCCCTCATAATGGGGGGCCAAATAACTGCCCGGGGGAATTAAATTCCCCCGGTTTCCACCAACCCGGCCGGCCCGACCTGGCCGGCCGGCTTCTTGTCAACAGGACCGACAAGGGCCGGTCCTCTTCCGTCTTCCGGCACCGGCGGCCCGGCTGGCCGTCGGTCATCACGATCTGCCGCGGCCCGGAACCGGCCGCGGCCTTCGTCATCCGGCGCGGTGCGGCGGCACCGCGCCCCTCCGCCGCGGCCCCGCTCCGGCCGCGGCATCTTCGGTTTCCTTCGACGTGGCGCGACGACGTCGTGTTCATGATAATTCTTTCCACGGCGCGGCGCGACGGCGCCACGCAATAATTTCCGTGTGATTCCCGCGTGGTGCGACGGCACCACGCTATCTCGTTTCATCCGCAAGAAACATTCAAGAACAAAGGAGGGGGGTTCAGCCGTGTTTGTGCGGTCCGGTCCTCCTCTCGTTAGACGATAACACTTAAACGTTCATCCTCAAGTTTGTCATGCTAGAACCAAGAACAGAAAATAATTAAATAAAGCAACAACAAACCCCTACTTCGCTTTTCGTTATGTGTTGACGAAGTCGCGGAAAGGCGGGCAGCGATTCGTCGACATCGGAAAAGAGAAGCCGTTGACGACGTCAGCGTTCTTCATGAAAGGCGCTCCCTTCGTTATTCCGGAAGGAGTGGGAAGGAGGCATCCAAGAAGGGATCGATGTTGGAAACTTCACGTTCTTATTTGGAAAAGGCATTCTTCGTCAAGAAGACGTTGTTCCATGTTTGGAGATGTCCTTCGTGTTCTTCGTCGAGGGTGGAATTCTCTTCAATCCTTCCATGACTCTATCACAAAGATTTAGCCAACCCCAAACAATAAAACAACACACCTTATTATAGTGTTAGCTTAATGAATTCAAAATAATTCAAATTCATTAAGTTACATCCTTCATTAATGGGTGGAGAGACTCCAAAATTAATGAAGGTGGAAGTGAAGAGTCACATTTAATTGGGGGGGGGGGTTCAAGGGAGTTAAGGAGTTTAAGGAGTTAGGAAATTGAGGGGTTTTGGCACATTAAGTGCAAGGGAGTTTAAGGGGGGTAGAAGAGAGTTAAGGGGAAGGTGAAGGGTTGAGGATCGTGTGGGCCCCACCTCACCTTAATCCTCACTTGGTTAGTTAGGAACTTGTGATTCCACCCCAAATTCCACACTTAGGATATAACCACTTAAGAAGATAAATAAAATTTGTAGCACAAATTTTATTTTTCTTTACACTTAAACCACAACCTTATTAAACAACTGCTTCCAAGTAAACGCAACTCCAGGAAAGGCATTCCTAATAAAAAACCGGCGCTACGGTTCCATAGGTGCCCTCAGAATTTGATTCCGGGCACCGGTTCAAAAGTTAGAAATTCCCACTCGTTCGTTCACTGAACGTACCCGAGCCAAACTTCAGAAATTGATTCTGGGCACACCGGGCCTCGAAATCAGGCGCCGTCAGAAACTGCGTTCTTGTAAAATTCCAAAGAAAATTAAGAAAAAAATTTCCTTGAAATTTCCGGGTCTTTACATTACTCCCACCTCAGGGCTTTACGTCCCCGTAAAGCTTCATCACAAACTAGGGTCACAAAAGTGGTACAGAGCACGCATCTGAGGCTTCCGCTCCCATGTGCTCACCTGGAGGTTCCCGTACTGTCAAAGGAAGTGCACCCAAGGAATCGATCATCCTCGTAGGATCTGCTCTTGTCTATCCTTGATCCCCACTGGAACCTCCGTGCATGTCTCTCTATCATCGACGTCCAACTCCCTGAGGTCGATGATGTGTGAAGGATCAAGCACGTATCTCCTCAATTGAGTTACGTGAAAGTCATCGTGCACCTGGTGAAACTGAGGTGGATGGGTCAAGCGATAAACCACCTCGCCTACCCTGCTGGGGACCTAGAAAGGTCTATTGAACCTCAGAGATCTCTTGCCGCCTCGGCTACATCTCCGTAAACCTCGTTGAGGTGAGACCTGTATAAGAACGTGGTCGCCATCCTCGAACTCTAAAGGTCTCCCTTTTTAGGTTAGAACTGAAACTCAAAACTCCTGCTGCCACGAGGGTAAGGTTGGCCGACCCAAGAATGATCGGCTACACCCTCCCATGCACGAGTTTATCTTGTGCTGCCCAGGGTTTCCTTTTCGCCGACCAAGGAAAACCCATCCCAACGTTTGCCTAATACCGTCAATTTGAGTATGAACAGTGATTGCCAAATACATACTCAAACTAACGTCGTAAGGCCTCGACGCTGCCACCAAGAGGTCCTAACCGAGACTCTCGCCTCAAGGGTCAGATCACACCGTCGACGTAAGTGTGACTATCGAGTCTCCTCCCAAAGGTATCTCCAGACGTGAGGGTCAAGTCAACGGCTTAACCGGAATCTCTAGGTCTGGGACTAGATTCATGGAAGGAAGGGATGATTCGTTTCGATGCCTGTGGCTACGGCAGCTAGTAGAAGATAAATTCCGCACTTCGAATCATCCTTAGAGCCCCTTTTTGGTCGCACTCCATGACCGCAAGCAGCTACCCTCTTTCCCTGCTCTCCAACTCCCTTAGTCTAGCGGGGACTACAAAGGCGGGTGATGGTAACATGTTGAAATGTACACCACCACGAGATGCTCTCCAAGCTCTGCCTCCATGTCTGCTGCTCTGCAGATTCATCTGTCCTTAACATTTCCTCTTCTTGAAACATTTTACATGCCCAAGTCTCCGAGACTGGTGTCAGTTTCCTGCTTTCCAAACTTCTAACATTCTCTGGCTGTATTCGATCAGCAAAGAATTCTCAACCACAAAGGTTCCTTCTAGCACTCTAGCCTAAGTAGAAATGCATAGAGAAAAGGTGCTGGATCAGAAGCCCTTAAACATACCATGCTCAGAGGTCCGACCTCTATTGCACTGATCAAAACGCTTCCATCGAGTACCCGATATGTTCGGTACGCCTCGATGAATTCTCAGCTATCAACACGTCGTCCCGCCGAAACTGTAAAAGTTCTAGAAAATTCTCGGCCACCTCCTCAAGCCAGTCCTCAGCCGCCTATGAGTCAGGTTCACCTCGGAACATGAGGGTATCTGAAGTTAGAACACATGTAAGGCAGTAAACTTACATGTGTCACCTACCGGTACCACCGGTTGTAACTGCTGACCAACAGGTAGTGATGTATAGCTGACACACTACCCAAAGGCACTATCTCAGGCATCGGTTCACGTACCGAAGCCTCATCACTATGCGGACCATCCTCATGGCCATTCACTGGAAAAAACTAGTGGCCAAGTCCACCATCCACTCTACTGATGTCTCAGCTAGGCGGAAAACTCTAGCAATCGCCTCCAGCCACTGCTCTGCTGTCTGGAAATCTGCCTCGCCTCGTAACTTCTGAGGCCTCTACTACTGGAACTCGTGCATCGCGCTCTGCCAGCGTGCATAGTTTGCTAGTATAGCCGTTGGTATCAGCTGCCCAACAGGTGGTGATGTACTGGTACACCACCCGAGGGTGCCAACATAGTAAAAAGGGCCCTGCACCAGAGCCTCGTCGCTTGGTGAGACGTCATCGAGTACTCTCTCGGAACTCCAACTGACTGTCTGTGTGGAGACATCCTGAATAGATGTGACACGGTCAACGTCTTATACCTGGTGAGCTGGCCTGGTTTGAGCTGACTTTAAAACTTTGGAAACACACACGCAATCAGTGTTTTTGTGTACAAAGTCGGAAATCAGTAGTCAGGGTCCTGCTGTACGGATACGTCGGCCGCCGCACCAACACTGGACTCCCTGAACTGAAGACCACACTCGGTACCCTTACCACTATTGCTTCACATAGAAAAAGATCAGAGTCCTGAGTTCTGCGGTAGAACTGAAATCCTCTGATACCAATTTGTCACGACCCGCCCTGGGGGCCCGTGCCGTGACTACCCCAAGCCCGCCTTCCATAGGCCAGGGGCTGGCGACTAGCACCAAGGCGTAAATCCCGATAACTGGGAAGGCATTTCCTTTATAAAAGTAAAGAAAAAGAACCACAGAGCACAAGCGGAAGTAAAACACTAAGTACAAAAGAAAGTGCTGAAAAGTAAATGGGCCAGAATACAAACCCAAAAGAAAGTACAACTACAACTGTAAAGTACAACTCGAAAGGGAAAACAGCAACTGAAAAGTAAATCTGCTACGCCGAGCTGTCCACTGGAAATCCCACCTGAAGGGTGGGTACAGATAGCTCCTCTGCTCCTCAGGTCCCACCGTCCGCTCCGAGTATGTCTCGCCCAGTGGTCCACCTCCGGGTACCGCCTCGTCGTCACGTCCACCTCTGGGTACCGCCTTGTCGTGAGGTCCTCCTCTGGGTACCATCTCTTCGTATAGTCCACCTCCAGGTATTGTCCAGTCCTTGAACACTCGGCTTCTGTCAGCACTGCCCGTCGTCTGCAACCAACACAACGAGGTGCGGGCATAGCCCGTGCAGGGGTGAGTATAACGATACTCAGTAGGGACCCCGAGACCCTCAAGGTCTCACTAAACCAACAAGGATAACCACAAAGAAGATCTCAACAGATAACCTCTACTTAGGTATATGCCCATACATATACCTATGTTATCAAGTAACCCATCTCAATCATGAGGAAACACAAGGATTGTGAAATCAACGGATAACCACTACCCGGGTATATGCCCATACATATACCTAAGTTAGCAAGTGACCCATCTCAATCATGAGGTAAACACAAGGTCAAAAGTCTCAGCTCAAACCAGGATTTTCATTATCGAAACCGTAACTGCTGAAGAGCTCCGTCTCTGGAGTGTACAATGGTCCTGTCACGACTCCGAGGTACTGCTCACTAACCTAAGACTGCTGAGGTACTCCTCCTGTCGAGTACTGCGGGTTTGCGGCCAACTACCGGGCGCTCCGTCCACTGAGGGTCTGTCGCCAAATACCGGGCGCTCCCACTAATAGCCTACAGAGGTACTCCTCCTGTCGAGTACCGCGGGTTTGCAGCCAACTACCGGGCGCTCCGTCCGTCGTGGGTCTGTCGCCAAATACCGGGCGATCCTTCCACTGGGCTAGTCGACTCACTCCAAGTCGAGTCGGTCAAGCAGTCGTCAGGTCTCAGCCGGCTACACGGTCTCCGTACTCCGCACGCTCGTCTCCGGGAGGGTTCGCTCCACGAGCTACAGGTCGATACTCCAAGTATCACAAAGTCCCACAAAGAAGTATCTCAAAGGACCGCCTCGTCATAGGGGTCTCAAAGCAACAAACGGCGCGTCAATCAGACGCCCGTTCTGTGAGTTATTATCCTTTTCATCCCAGGGGCCCGGTTGGTTTCGTGAGCGAACCAAACGCAGCCGTATCTCAACTATACCCCGAACTCTCATAGGGTAAACTCATAGGGACCGTTTCTCAACGCGATCACCAACTCCGCTGACAGTTCGTCAAACGGACGTTCTGTCAGAAAGATATCAGCTTTTCCGTTCCAGGGGCCCGGTTGGATTTCGGTGCGATCCAACCCGGCCACTATCCATATGCATCCAAAACTCAGGCGAAGGATGCCAAAAGTTCCGTATCGTCAACAGGAACTCAACGCAACAGACGGCGCGTCAATCGGACGCCCGGTCTGAGAGTTATTGGCTTTTTCGTCTCACACCCACCCTGTGAAACTTCCCAGGAGGTCACCCATCCTGATCACTACTCTAGGCCAAGCACGCTTAACTACGGAGTTTTAACCACGTAGGCTCCCGAAAAGGAAGGTGCACCTTGAGTATAGTATACCGAAATGACCGTCTCGATCCAAGGATCGCGTTGCCGCTGACGACGAGTCGTTTGGAGGCCCGTAGCCCAACATACGGGCATTTGACCAAACCGCTCGGTAACGGGGGTTTCGGGCCCGGGCCGTCCCGGCCCGAGACCCCCTGGATGGCCCGAACCGGGTCGACCCGCCCCGGACGGGGTCGACCCGGCCCGGCACAGCCCGGCCCGGCCCTGCGCGGCCCGGCCCGGCCCGGCGTGGCCCAGCGCGGCGAACCGGCCAGGCGCGCCGGTTCGGCGAAAGGCAGCGCGCTGGGCGCGCTGCCAGCTTGGCCGAAGGCCGAGCTTGCTGGAAACGGGGGGGCCGCCTGCCCCCCCTTTGTGAAACCGGCCCCCCTCATAATGGGGGGCCAAATAACTGCCCGGGGGAATTAAATTCCCCCGGTTTCCACCAACCCGGCCGGCCCGACCTGGCCGGCCGGCTTCTTGTCAACAGGACCGGCAAGGGCCGGTCCTCTTCCGTCTTCCGGCACCGGCGGCCCGGCTGGCCGCCGGTCATCACGATCTGCCGCGGCCTTCGTCATCCGGCGTGGTGCGACGGCACCGCGCCCCTCCGCCGCGGCCCCGCTCCGGCCGCGGCATCTTCGGTTTCCTTCGACGCGGCGCGACGGCGTCGTGTTCATGATAATTCTTTCCACGGTGCGGCGCAACGGCGCCACGCAATAATTTCCATGTGATTCCCGCGTGGTGCGACGGCACCACGCTATCTCGTTTCATCCGCAAGAAACATTCAAGAACAAAGGAGGGGGGTTCAGCCGTGTTTGTGCGGTCTGGTCCCCCTCTCGTTAGACGATAACACTTAAACGTTCATCCTCAAGTTTGTCATGCTAGAACCAAGAACGGAAAATAATTAAATAAAGCAACAACAAACCCCTACTTCGCTTTTCGTTATGTGTTGACGAAGTCACGGAAAGACGGTGGCGATTCGTCGACATCGGAAAAGAGAAGCCGTTGACGACGTCGGCGTTCTTCGTGAAAGGCGCTCCCTTCTTTATTCCGGAAGGAGTGGGAAGGAGGCATCCAAGAAGGGATCGACGTTGGAAACTTCACGTTCTTCTTTGGAAAAGGCATTCTTCGTCGAGAAGACGTTGTTCCATGTTTGGAGATGTCCTTTGTGTTCTTCGTCGAGGGTGGAATTCTCTTCAATCCTTCCATGACTCTATCACAAAGATTTAGCCAACCCCAAACAATAAAACAACACACCTTATTATAGTGTTAGCTTAATGAATTCAAAATAATTCAAATTCATTAAGTTACATCCTTCATTAATGGGTGGAGAGACTCCAAAATTAATGAAGGTGGAAGTGAAGAGTCACATTTAATTGGGGGGGGGGGGGGTTCAAGGGAGTTAAGGAGTTTAAGGAGTTAGGAAATTGAGGGGTTTTGGCACATTAAGTGCAAGGGAGTTTAAGGGGGGTAGAAGAGAGTTAAGGGGAAGGTGAAGGGTTGGGGCTCGTGTGGGCCCCACCTCACCTTAATCCTCACTTGGTTAGTTAGGAACTTGTGATTCCACCCCAACTTCCACACTTAGGATATAACCACTTAAGAAGATAAATAAAATTTGTAACACAAATTTTATTTTTCTTTACACTTAAACCACAACCTTATTAAACAACTGCTCCCAAGAAAACGCAACTCCAGGAAAGGCATTCCTAATCAAAAACCGGCACTACGGTTCCATCGGTGCCCTCGGAATTTGATTCCGGGCACCGGTTCAAAAGTTTGAAATTCCCGCTCGTTCGTTCACTGAACGTACCCGAGCCAAACTTTGGAAATTGATTCTGGGCACACCGGGCCTCGGAATCAGGCGCCGTCAGAAACTGCGTTCTTGTAAAATTCCAAAGAAAATTAAGAAAAAAATTTCCTTGAAATTTCCGGGTCTTTACATGTAACTATTACACCCATGATCTGAATTTATAATTGGTTGTGTCATTGGATAGTTCTATGTGGTCTTAACAAATCATAAGATCCTATGGTATATATTTTCTTAGTGTGATATGAATCTGTGACAAAAGAGATGGATGGAGTTTCTTCAGGACTATGACTTTGGGTTCTCCTAAACCTTAATAAAGGGTAATTTTGTGGTCTATTATTTGAGTAATAAGTCATAAAAGGATATTGTTCAGAAGTTTGAAGATGCTGGAAGGGAAATAAAGGAGTTGGTATCCCTACACTTTGATGTAAGGGTGGTTGATGGTGGAGGTTTCTTATTTCAGATGATAGTGAAATATTCTCTGGTGTAGTAGGTGGAGTCTTAGTAGAGAGTCTTAGAGGTAGAGTTAATGCATGATCATGTTGGCTATGGTGATGCTCCAGATTGATGGTTGGAGGATGGTTAGAACTAGCTGTTGTTTTAGGTGAGGCTATTTGTTCTGGTAGTGATGTGTGAGGGAGTCATTGATGAGTTTCATATCTCACCTCTGGTGGTACACTAAGGAGTCTATAAGATGTACCATGGCTTGTGGATATATTTTTGGCAACCTGGGATGAAATAGGTGGTGATAGGGTTTGTGGATTCGTGTTTAGATTGAAAAAAAATTAAAAGTATAAACTCATGTTATTATAGGTTTATTGTATCCCTTGGACATTCCTAAGTTTAAATGGGAAGATATATTTATGGAATTAATCATATGGTTACCCCAAGCTTAGGGGTGTTGTGATTTTATCTGGGTAATCATGGATTGGTTGACGAAATCAGCTCACTTCCTAGCTTTCAAGGATTCAAGCACCATGTATGTTTTGGTAGGGAGGTATGTGGATGAGGTTGTTCGACTATATGGAGTTCCAAGTTATATCATATCATACTAGTATTCTCATTTTACATCATGATCCTAGATGGGATTACAACATGCTTTTGACAGGTAGTTGTGCCTCAACACTACTTTCCACTCTTATATGGATGGGAAGATGGAGAAAACTATCTATATACTATAGGATATGTTGTGGGCATGTATCTTAGACTTTGGTGGATCATGGACAAATCAACCTCCTTGTTTTGAGTTTAATTTTAACAAAATATATCATTAATCTATTGGAATGACCCCATTTGAGGCTTTGGGTGAGAATCTATATCATTCTTTGTTGTACTAGGATGAGGTTAGGTATTCATCAATTCTTAGTACCAATGTGGTGTGGATCATGATAGATAAAGTTCAGTTTATTTTTGAGAGGATTAAGGTAGTATAGGACTGGAAGAAGTCTTATTCCAATCATAGGATGAGGACCTTGGAGTTTAATTTTGGATACCAAGTGTACTTAAAGGTTCCCCTCAATATGGGAAGCATAAATTTTATAGGGGGAGTAATATCTTGCCCAAATTTGTTGGGTTATTTGAGGTGTTGGGGCACATTGGTGAGGTGGATTATTGGTTGACACTTCCACCATGTATGGAATAGATTCACGATGTCTTCAATGTCTCCCATCTTTTTTGGTATCTTCATGATGACTCCCATGTAATTAACTAGAGATATTTTTTATATCAAGGATGATGATATATTTGTGGAGATACTAGTAGAGATCCAGGATCATTAATAGAAGTTATTTTGTGGAAGAACCATTCCTTTGGTTTGTGTGTTGTGGAGGCATGGTGTCTAGAAGGAGAGTAATTGGGAGCATGAGACACAGATTCATGCCCAGTACACTGGGTTGTCTTGAGTTTTTATTTTCTTACATTTTCATATTGATGCGATGTTTATATCTTGATGTTTTATGAGATAAGTTTTTTCTATAATGATGTGATGTGTGATTAAATATTTAAACACACAAAGAGGAAAAAACATAATTCCTAATCAATACATGTTATAATTCGATACGATTAAAACTATGTGGGAGATTAATTTCCACCCAAAGTGGATAATATCTTGACTGGGGATATATAATTCCTTTATTTGTGTTCTTGTGGCTTTGTTGTGTGGTGGTTATGGTAATCATTGGTTTGGGTTATGTGGATGTTTATGTGGTTGTGTTGATGGTTTTGGGAGAAAATTGGCTTGAGGTTGGTGTGGTGGTGTATTTGTGTAAGGTGTTTGGATAACATTTTCATTTTGTTGGTGTGTTTGGTCGGTGTCTTTGTTCGGTTCTAATGAGATCCTTGAGAGGTATCTCACAGATGGTTATTTGGACCTTTTTACCTCTTTCCTTTCTAGGTTAGTTTTGATTCTAAAGGGTGAGAATAGTTTGATAGGTATCTAATGTAATGGTATAGACCTTCCAAACCATTACTTTTAAGGAATTATAGTAGTGGAGGTTTTAGGGGAGGTTCCAAGGTAGCTAGAGGGAATAAGGGGGTTGGGGATGGAAAATCTTGCTAAGAAGAGATTAACAACATGGAGAATGGGGCTGCACCATATTGGTGGATGCTGTGGCATGGAGAGTCTGATTGTGGCGTAGGAGTTCCAGAGGGGGTGTTTTGGTTCCACCTCCATATTTGGCATGGCTATTTCATGGAGTGGGGCTACAATTTAGTTATGACATAGGGGAACGTGGTTTAATTTTTGTGGTTCTTCCATTCTGGGAATGGCTGTGACATAGTCACCCAGTTGTTGCATGGAGTCTTAGAGTGAGTTTTTTTTTTGGGGGGGGGGGTCTGCTGATTTCAGGATACCAGCATCATGGATTTGGGCTGTGGCATAACCCCTTTTAGTTTTTGGGTTTTGTGGCGTGGTTCCCTTGATAGCATCATGGTCCCTTCTCCTGTTTTATTAGATTTGGGGTATGGAGGTAGCCACATTCCTTATTGGAACCTTTAATAAACACCACTATGAAGTGTACCCTTGCATTACACCATGTTTTGGTGTTTTTTTTAAATTCTATGGCATGGATCCTAGGCATCACTATGGTATTATGTTTTTCTGACCACCTATAAAACCCAAAATCCATTCAAACCTGATTACTTTTCCAATATTTCTCTTGTTTCTTGAGTGACCCAAGTTTATCATAAGGAGGGATTTCATCTCCCTTTTATTGTATTTAAACATCAACCTTTTAGGATTGATCTGTGGTGGTTTAGGTGAGTTTACTCCTTGCATTTCCCTTGTTTTTCTCCCCGTTTCTTGTTTGGGAAGGGATTCTATTAGGAAACATGTGGTTTTGATGATTTTTTTGGTAGGATATGGGATGTGGTTGTTGTGTAATAGGATTATAATAGTGTTCTTATTCATTTTTGTGCTCAGTGGTGGTATCCCTCTTATTCCAACCTTTCATAGTGGACCAGAAAGCTCTGTTTGAGTTATGAGATCCTTTATTTCTCATTTAGTTTCATCATGTAGGAGGGATTATGATCAAATTTATCTTTGGGAATATAGTCTATCTATCCTAATAAAGATAAATAATTGGTTAAATTGAGAATGAAAGGGTAAGGAGAATGAAATCGCATGTTTTATAGCTTTCATGTTATGTTTTGAGACTATGCATGCTTGATGTATCACTAAAAACCATGGTTGTTGGGAGTATTTATTTACGATGAGAATTATTTTAGAACCATGTTGTGTGGTTATTTTACATCACTTTAAATGAAATTTTTTAACCACTTATATTCGGTTAATAAAATGGGTTCCCCAAGAATTCAGGGATTATGTGAGAATATCCCTAAAAAAAATAAGTGGAAGTGATAGAAATCCCCTAGATAAATCTGAAAAATTTTATATGAAAATCATTGTGATATGTGGCTACATTGTGGGGTGATTATGTGTGGTTGTGATGTGAGGAAGTGATGCGATGAGAAGTGGATGCAGAGCGCGGTGGTTGTGACGTGTGGTTATGATGTGGGGGTGGATGTGATGAGTTTTGTGGTTGTGATATGGGATAGTTGTGATGGAAAGTTGTGATGATGCAGTAGTTGTAAAGAGGAGGTGGTTGTGGTTGTGTGATGGTGGTAGTGTGGTCTGGTTGTCATGTGGATGATGTGTTATTTGTTGATGTGTTGTGTTGTGTTGTGTTGTGTTATATTCCATAGTAATAATGGAATTAAATTGAAAATGATGAATGTTAATGCCATGGGTTGAATGGTTAATGAATGAATGGATTAAAATAGGATAAATGGTTAAAGGTAGATAATATTTAATATGGGATAAATGGTATGGATAATGAAAATGGGTTAGTAATTTGAAAACTATAAAATGGATTAAATTGAGAAAGAAGATGAAATACGTCTTGTGGCTTGTGGTTTTATGTAGGGTTTTTACATTTAGTGGTGGAAATGAAAGTGGTGGCATTGTGAGAATTGGTGGTGATGTTGTGAGTTGGTTACTGCTTTGGTTATAAATCCATAGGTTGGGATTATGTGTGGCTATATATATATACACACATTATATGTTCATTGTGATTTTTATATGCACCCCACCTTTAAGAAACCGATTTTCATCTCAGGTATAGATCCTTTAAATTTCAGTCTAATTATTTATTTTTGTCCTAACATGGATTCCTAATGAGTTCACAGGTGTTTTGGGGGTGTTTGGGCCTTGTTCGGAGCCCGGAGTAAAACTTTTTGGAAAAAACAGGTTGGCCACATGGTTAGGAGAAACTGCGCGGGTCAAGTCACATGGTTACCCCTAACTGTTCATGGCATGATAGTGGGTAGTAGGGGGATGCATGGTTTGAGGAAATCATTCAGAAAGGATTTCATTCCTACGTAGATGGTCTGTAGTTTTTAGCAGAGCCATTTTTCATGGTTGGTACATGGTTTCTCAAATTGTGCGACCTAACCATGTGGGTACCCTTTTGAGACAGTGATCCAAGCATGGTTGGTTCATGATTTGTCCAATCGTGCAACCAAATTATGCACCATTAAAATTTTATGTTAAATTAAAAAATTTCCCTTAATGAGTTATAAGTTTAACACCTCTTATTATTTCTCTCTTACAGTGGATAGAGGGGGCTCTCTTCTCCTTTTTTGAGATCCCAAGCCTATTTTCATAGGTTTTGATCCAGATTCATCTTACAAACTCTAATTTAATCCTTTTTCATCATGTTTTATGCTCATTAGTAAGTAATCTTTTCATATTGAGCCATTATTCATTTTTATTCTTCTCGAAAAAGTTATTTAGATGTAGGCTCATATTCCCTATTTTCAGGGTCTTGATCCATTCTTTATTTTTCTTCCTATCTAGGCCAAACTAAAGGCTGATACTGGATGAGGAGACTTATATGAGCTTAAGGTAGGTGGTCTATGACTCATCCCTCAATTATTTCCTTTCTATAAACTATCATAGTTATGCATGCATTCATTTCACCAGACATTACCTATTATATTCATGTGCCTTGCTTATATTCATCATGCTTATATTCTAGATACCTTGATGTATAGTATCATTACACCATTGGAGGTTGAGACCTAAACACTTTCCACCACAGGCTAGGAGTTTCCTCAATTATTCCTTAGTGATCCATGTGAGTTTACCTATGACATTGTTCAGGTGTGTGTCTTGACCTTTCTAATGGTAAACCATCTTAAATTAAATGTATTATGAAATGATAAATAGATAACACCTCTATAGTTACCCCTTGAACCTTATATGTTAAGTGATATAGTTAATTAATGAATCAAATTTATAATTGAAAAGTATATTATATATATCACTTGTCCTAATTAAATGTAATTTATTGAATTAGTTTCATGTCCATATTCCTCGTTACACTAATGAAAGGTACAAAATGAAGCAAATTGATCTATTAAATGGCATGAGTATTACATGGACTAATTTATTAAATGAATCAAGTATAAGTTGATTATTACATATGGACCCATTCATCTTTATAGGAGTTTCCAAACTCAATCCATCCTTGGATTCATGAGGGAATGCCTTGAGAACTTGTGGAAGCCATTTTTATTCAAGGAACCAATTTATAAGGGAGATACCCACCTTGGAAATTTTCCCTTTTCTACTAGTGGATGCCCAATATGACACTATAGGATCCCTTCATTATCATTTAGACATTAGGATTCATTGGATACACTCTTTGGATCCAACATGATGTCTTCCGATATGTGGTTCCATGGATACACCCATCGGGACCAGTCATTTTTAGCCCATTTTACCTTAGATGAGATCCCTAGAATATGTTAGAATCATATTATAGTGTAATGACTTGGGAAATTCCCCTTGTATTACACACACACCCCTTATATCCAGGTTGCATATTATTATTAAGTTGGGTCGACCCCTGAGGTCAAGGATACCTTGGTTTTAACCTTGGATCCTCTCATCATCATCATCATCACATGATGCCTTGTCATACCTTGGATCCTTTATCATTATTATCATCATGATATGATTTTAGTGCTGGTTATACCTTACCTGACTTATATATATAAACTAAAATTAAATGAATTAATTAAATGATTATATATTTAAACACCAGATGATGCCGAATAAGTTATTAGGGTATTTATATTACAATATTGCTTTACATTTATATATACCTGCACATTGTTTAGTTTATATTCACATACTGGATGTTATAGATGCCACTGGTGGTGGATTACTGAGATTTATCTCACACCCTCTCCAGTACACCATTAGTACTTGAGAAGATTATATGTATATATTTATTGTCAAGGGGAAGTATCATACTTCGGACACTTGATCTTTATTTATTGAATTAGGATAGATCTTAACAAAATATGACAGAACTAGATCTCTAGATTCTTGGATAGTTTTTGGATTCTTTTTGTATACCCTCCAAAGTATTTCTACCTGCTATTTTGTATCCATGTTTTCCTGCTTTATATATACATGATATAAATTATCATAATTTTTTTATATGGTTAAGTTTCCATATTTTATTATCATTATTTATTTCTTGAGTTTTTATTCAATGCTATACTACTTTCGTTATGGAAGGTAACTGGTCCAGTTATCATAGAGTCAGTTTCCGCTATTCCATCTATTTATTTATACCACTTACACTATTTATCTATTATATTACTTATCCACTATGTTATACTCTATTAATGATATCATATTATCCACATGGAAACACCCTAGTACCTTTATTCTAGTTGTAAACCTCTGACATATGGGGAGGCACACTTGAGGCTGTGTGGCCAACTGGGTTTAAGGCATATGGAAACACCCAAGAATGTATTTTATTTACAGAGTTTCTTGGGGATGGATAGATATTATAAAAATTTCATATAGGACTTCACACACCTTTATTCACCTATTACTACTCTTACAAAGAATGGTGTTAAGTTCCTATTGTCAGAAGCGTGCAATAAATCCTTTTAGGAGCTAAAAGGAAGGCTTATCTTGGAACCAATTCTGATTCTACGAGATAATTACAGAAGATATTTTTTTTTTGTGATGTATCAGTAATTAAAATAGGTGTGGTGATGATGTAGGAGGATATAGTCATTGTGTATGGATCTCGGTAGTTGAGGCCTCATGAGAGAAATTTCCCAACACATGACCTTGAGCTAGCAATAGTTGTCCATGCCTTGCATTGATGGAGACATTATCTGGTGGGTGAGTGATTTATGGTGTATAAAGACTATAAGAGCCTCAAATATATCTTTAAATAGAATGAATTTAATCTCAGATAGCTAATATGGGTCAAATATATCCATTACTTCATTTTTGAGCTTTCTTATACACTTAGAAAAGAAAACGCGGTAGCAGATGTGCTGATTCAGAAAACTCAGGAAAAATCCATACAGGAAGCCAGTGATGAATAGAAATTGATGTCCCTATTTTCTAAGTTGTATCTAGAGTTTAATGAAAATCACAAGAAATATTATCTCCCATCCTTGAGAGTTACCTCTTTACTCCTTGAGAGGGTATAGAGTAGACATTTTTTATATTCTGAGGGGTAGGTTATCTAGGAAAGTATTGTTGGTGAGGACCCACCTCTAGATTGGTCTATGTATGGAGACAAAATCCTATGTATACATGGAAGTGTCTGGGTTCCAAAAAATATGAGGGAATAACTAATGTTTGAGTCCCATGCTTCTCAGTGGGAAGTTCATCATGGAATATCCAAGATGTATTGAGATATGCAATGCTAATATTTGTGGCTTGGGATGAAATGTTAGATAACAGGTTTTATCACTAGGTGTTCAACCTATCAGTGGGTGAAGGAAGAGCACCAGAAACATGATATCTTGTTACAACCACTTCTAGTACCAGAATGGAAATGGGAAGATATTGATATGGATTTTATTATTGTCTTACCAAGTTTTCCTCGAGGTAGTGATACACAATGGATAGTCATGGATCGACTGATGAAAGTATACCACTTTATTCATATATGAGAGACTTTCTCATTTAATGAGATGGGAAGATTGTAAGTCCATGAGATCATATGGCTACACATGGACCCTAATACTATCATTTTAGACAGGTATGATCATTTCATATTAAGGTTCTGACAGGGGTTATATAGATCCATGGTTACATAGGTTCTTCTGAGAACAACCTTTCCCCCTCAGAACAATGACCAATCAGAATGGATAGTACAGATTTTAGAGGACACGCTCCAAGCATGCGTCCTTGATTTTAGTGGTTCTTGGGATAAATATATCCCTATCATTTATTTTTTCTATAATAATAGCTTTCAGGTGACAATTCAAATGGCTCCCTATGAGGCCTTGTATGGTAGGCCATGTTGTTCACCCATGTGATGGTTATAGGTAGGTGAGGCATCACTACTAGGTACTCATATTGTTCTGGAGACTTTGGAGTAGGTTCAGTTGACCAGGAAGCATATGTCTACTGCTCAGTATAGATAGAAATCTTATGATAATCTTCATTGATGACCTATAGAGTTTGAGGTCGGGGATAGTTTTTTTCCTATGGGTATCACTTAGACTTGGGAATAGATAGATTCAGAGGCAAGGGAATATATCTCCACATTTTTTGGGCCATTTAAGAGTTTGGATAGAGTTGGTCTGGTAGATTATCAGTTGTTACTACCTCATATATACCGTGCCATGCATGGCATCTTTCACATTTCATAGCTTCGCCATTATTATACTGACTTGTCTCATACTTTTTATCTCGAGGAGGTTGAGTTAGATGCAGATTATTCATTTGAGGAGTATCCGATACACATCATTGACTGGAGCATGATGGGTCTCCAAGGCCAGTTTGTCTCTTTAGTATGGATGATATGGAAATATGGCAATGTACAAGATGATACTTAGGAGTAGGAGGTTGACATACATGACCAGTGGCCAGAGTTGTTCCCAGATGAAGTTTTTCCACGCTTATAAGGTGAACTTGGGGATTATTTCCTTTAGGGGGGGGGGGAGATTATAAGAACTTGATTTTTTATATCATTTATGGATCCTTTAAATTTTGGTTTAATTATTTATTTTAGTCCTACCATGGATTCCTAATGAGGTCAAGAGTGTTTTGAGGGTGTCTAAGTATTTTTCAGAGCCCAAAGCCTAGATTTTTGGAAAAAATAGACTGGCCATACGGTTATGAGAAATTTTTTGGGTCAGGTCGTATAGTTACCCCTAACTGTGCAAGGCTTGATAGTGGAAAGTAGAGGGCTACATGGTTTGAGGAAACCATGTAGAGTGGACTGCATGCCCATAAAAATGGTCTACAATTTTAGTAGAACCATTTCACATGGTTAGAATACATTTTTTCAAACTGGGAGGCCTAACTATGTGGGTCCCCTTTTGAGATAGGGATCCAAGCACAGTTGAATAAAAGTTTGGCAAACAGTGTTCCCAAACTATGCACCCCTAAAATGTTGGGTGAAATGACCAAATTTCTCTCAATGAGTTATAATTTTTACCCATCTTTTTATTTCTTTATTCCCACAGACATTTTAATCATAGGGTTGTTGGGAAAGAGGAGTAATAATTCCATATGATTGTTATATTTTGAATACGCGAAGGAGTTTGGGAAATTCCATGGAATTTTCATGTTAGGTATAGGTATTATAGAAATAGATTCTTTAAATTTTAAGGGTATGTGATAAAAAATGTATATTTTACAAGTTTTGTAAATGTAAAGGATTTAAAAATAAAAAGGAATAATTTAAAGAGATTTTATTTTCATTCAAGTGATGAAAAAAAGATGTTAAATCAATGATTTGAATGTAAAATAATGTGATGAGATCAGATGAATATAATTAAATGACGTGTATCTTCATATTTTTCTCTTATATGATAATATAAGTTTTTATCTAATAAATATTTGTTATGAGAAACATGAGATGATTAATTATGTATATATGGTTTATGATTCATTAGATTCTATAACATAATTTGATAAAAAGATATGGATAATTTTTTTTATCCAGGTTAAAATGTTTATCCAACTATTTGTTAAAATATTATTGAATATGATTCCCACCCATTTGTGGTATATTTTAATAAATAAAATATTATTTTATAAAAATTATTTAAACACATAGAATCCCATATATGATATGGAAACACTAGTTTATTTTCTAAATATTACTATTAGGAGGAAATACGTGTTATTTCTTAAATAAAAAAGAGTTTGTGTTGTTCCTTATATTGATATTATGAGAATAATATAGTGTTTAAAAGGTTAGTGGGAGTATGTTTGGACTTAAAGAAGTTAAAATTTAAGAAATAAAATATTGAACTAGTCTAAAGTTAGTGTGATTTATACTAAATATCCTAAAGATTTTAGGATGTGTGATGATAAAGAAAAGTGTAAAGATTTATATTTAGTTACCATAGAAAGTGGATATCACCATTTTCTAATAATTATACTAGTATAAGATTAAAGTGATATTTCACTTAATATCCTAAAAGGTTTGGGATATCTGATGATAAAGAAAAATTTAAAGAGTTATATTTAGTTATTATGAAAAGTGAATATCACTATTTCCTGAAAGATTATACCAGTCAAATCCGGGTGGAGGACTTGGTAGGTGCATCCAAGAGACCCGAGATCAAATCTGGGTAGAGGCGTATTTCTGGTTTACTGTAGCAGTACCATAGAAGCACTGTAGCAGGCACTGTAGCAGACACTGTAGCAGGTATTGTTCAGTACTGTAGTAGCCATAAATATTCATACATTTGGGCCTTTGGGCCACCAGTTTGGGCCTCAGGTCTTGCAAGGCTTTCGGGCCACCCAAGGCCTTCAGGACAGTTGATTCTCAAGGCCCTCAGGCCACCTTAAGGCCTTAGGGCCACCCCAAGGCCCTCGAGCCACTTGAATTCAGATGTACCAGTTTGACTACAAGGAACTAGGCTTTAGATGAGGATTCAGGGAAGGCACATTCACTAGAGAAGAGCTAACCAGATTTGGAAGAATGAGAGGGTATGGATTTTCCATCGATACCAGGCCTATGCAGCTTTGCATAGGACAGCTAGCTGACCAGTCCTGGGAAGGTGGAGTGCTGATATCATAACATATGCTGGGGAGGAGCAGTTCCAAGTTGTCTTGTCTGGGTGATTCCCTCTAATACCTATGTGTCATGTAATTATCTATAATCCTTCAGGCCTTGTAAGGATTCCACCTCACCCCTTGAAAAGTGGATTATCAAAAATAATAAAAAATGAAGGCCTTCGGGCCATTCCAAAAAAATTACACATAATATCCTAAAAGAGTTTAGGATATGATGATAAAGAGAAATATAAAGAGTTACTTTAGTTATCGTAAAAAAGTGGGTATCACTTGATCCTAAATGATATTAGGGTATAGTGGTAAAGAGAAGTGTAAAAGTTACATTTACTTACCATATTAAAGTGACTGCTTATTTATACTAAAAGGGTTTAAGATGTGATGGTAGAGTAATAATGTAAATAGTTACATTATTTAAAAATTCTAATTTTTTAATGGAATGAGATTCAAGGATAATTATTATGCACTTATAAGGAGTTATAAGTAGATAACATAAGTAGATATCATAAAATTCTAAGTGATGAAGTTAAGAAGTTTTAATATATTTAAAGAGTTGAATAATTAGGAATATGATTCCTAATCTCACCATTTTTCAAACTATCTTACTTTATAGATGGTACTCACCAACAAAGT
Organism: Viscum album; assembly: GCA_963277665.1. Lineage (NCBI taxonomy): Eukaryota > Viridiplantae > Streptophyta > Magnoliopsida > Santalales > Viscaceae > Viscum > Viscum album. The sequence goes on from OY728165.1 coordinate 228,719,141, forward strand.
TTAGTGGGAGGGTTTTATCAAATGGTCACATAGATATGTGATAATAATTAAATATAGATATAATGTTTTAACAAAACCCATAAAGTGTAGTGAACATAAGGATGATATGGTAGTTTATTATATATGATATGATAAATCAATACTTATGTCCGGTTCAATAAATATTATTAAAAGAGTTTTAATAATATTAAATATATCATAATATATAATATTAAATCTCTACTTTATCATTATTTCACATTAGTTTCATAAATGTATATATAGATATACATTTCATGAAGTGGAATGATAATTTACCTCTCAAAGTATGACTTTGAGTTATCGCTAAATGATGTTTTCCATGGAGTATTATAGGTTATGATGAAATGTTAAGGTTATTATGAGTAGTATTCTTGTATATAGATACATAATATTCTCATAAGGCACAGAACAAAGAATACAATTTTGTGTGTGCACTGGATGACCCACTAAGTTTACTACAGAGTGTGATACATATGTATTTAGTATAATAAGTGTACATGGATCATATTTGAGTCCCCACTACCTGATATTGGAGTTATAACTAACATTATAACCTTCATACTTTGATACCCTACTTATGAAAGTTTGATAATAAGTTATCTAATATGAGGGTGGTTGGGTATGTTGCTGATCATGTCACTAGTTAGAGCTCAACCAAGATGGGATTCGTCCTCTCGTATGACGTGTGTGACATCTGAGCCCTCAACTAAGATAGAACGTGAAAGTTTATGACAAAACTTATATATTATATATAACTATATGGATAAGAGACATGATGTTATTATCCATAATGGTGAATAACATGTGATGTATTCACCAAATAGTTCATTCTATACTTTGATAATTGAGAATGTTTGATTAGGCTATACGAGATTGACATACTCCGTGTCCCATGGTCACTCGATATCATGGATAAAGGGAAAATCTAAGAATGCATGATTTTATATGTTGTAAACTGGTGGAAATAGGTATGAATATACATGTGTTTTATAGAGGTCATTCCATATCCCTTTATAGCTTGAGTAACTTTGATACTTTTCTAGAAGCCACTCTTATCTTACACTTATGGATTCATAGATTCATATTTTCAGTCAAAGTTATAAAGTACTACGGGGTTACACTTTTTGGTTGGCTTAATGGGGATTTATTTTGACTCAGAGATCTACTATAAAATCATTTTAGAGTTAATCCAAAAGTTTTTTGGATGGGTATTCACAATGTATCTCATATGATGTGACACAAGGTGAAGTAAATGATAGTTTTCCAAAAATGTTTTGGAAGATATCCAAAATATGTATTGGATACTATTTCACAAATTATTACATATGATAGAATATAATGTTAAATGACATAAAGACTATTTAAATTTAGTGAAAGTGGGATATTAAAGGATATATGATCTAAATCCTTATATATATATGATGCATATATATGTTAAATAATTCAAATTATGATTTTCAGGCATGGGTATATCATATCATGCTATCTGATCCTGCATTGAAAACCTGAGTTATTCACCTATATAAGCTATCATTTAAAGAAACTATTTCAGAAGATAAAAAATATAACTTGTGAAGCATTCATATGATGAATACATATATCGGTCATATCATTTATTCATGAATTTTAATGCATGAATAAATGAAAAAAATCAAGGCATGTCTTATATATCCTATATAAACCACTGCCATGAAATGGCAGTGGGGGTGGATGTTTTCACAATGCTTGGATAAATCTATTTGGAACCTTCAACTATTTTATTCTTCATTCTCTATTCTATAGGCACTATCATTCCATCAAGGGATGGAGAATCCCCTCTGAACACCAGATGATTCATGTCAGCACATGGATACCTCCGTAGGTGGGATGTATTTTGGATGAAACTCCTGTGATCTATCTCAAACCCATGTGATTATGGTTTAGATTTTGTGGATTATCTTCTTTAAAAGGTCTTCTATATTTAAATTATGTGTTTATTTCAGTTTTATGCAGTTTTCATATTTCATACATGGGATATCCTAGGAAAGGGATTTTATACACTTTCACTTGATATAATAATTGTTATTAGAATAATTTAAACCCAATTAGTTCCAAAAAAATAATAACATTTAAGTATGTTAATGATATATATGTCATTATATTAGTATGGTTATAATAGATTCATAAGAGGTTTAATTAGAAAGAAACTTGAAAGAACTCGATTAAGTTAATCTCGTCTTCCTTTGATATCATCCTTTAAGCCACTCATTAATATTTCTTAGATTGATATTTTGTGAGAACAAAAATCTTTAAGACATGATAAAGATGGATGGGGAGAGGTTTTTTCATAGTTTAGTTGATCTAAGATACTTTTTTTGTGGGGATAAGTGAGGTGGTGAAGGGTTCCTTTTATAAGTGAGAGGAGTGACATTTTTGTAAATACTTGTTTTCTTAATATATAATAAATTTCACACTAAGGTAAATCAGATCTAAATTTTTCCAATATAGAATATAGGATAAGGTAGGTTTATAATCCACTCATCCAATAAAATTAAGATAAGTTTTTTTTGATATTTATGACCTTATCATTTAGTTTAACCCCCTTTTTACCATTTTAACCTTTACCACAATGACAACCTTTTACCATGATAAATTTTTTTTATAACCAAATACGAAATTAAACTGGTTACCAAATTTGAACATGATAATTACAATTTTTAAAATCATTTTATAAGACTAAATTTTTATAGGTGGTAAAAATTAATTTTAATGAAAGCATGTTTAGCGCAATGCATATTATTTTTATAAAAAATGTCCTTTTAATCATAAAAATGAATTTGTTCTAAAATTATGAATTTTATTAATTCATATGAAATTAATTGGTTAATAATTAAACTAATAAGATTTTATTGTCTTAAAAATTAAGTTAAAAATGAATGGTTCATTGTGAATAATTAACTAAAGTAAAAGAACTAAAATAATTGTTTTATTAGAATAAAATATAACTTAAGTTCCAAAAAGTCAAGCATTGATTTATAGACTCAAAATATTATTTTAAATGTATTATTTTACTCCATGAATACATATTTTTTCAATAAAAAGGTATTAATTTTTTTAATTCATTCTTATATCATGATGATGTGACGAAAGTTATGGTATTGTAAAAATAATATTTTCACTATTTACATAAAAATCAACATTTTTAGAAAAATCCCAAAATTTCACCCTAAGATAATTTTTAAACGTTGAATCTAAAAATAAAGTTTATTTTATTAAATTAAAATTCTAAAATTTATAAATTTCATGTTTAAATAAAATCATATAATACATTTAAAAATAATCTATTTAAAATAAAAACCATTTATTTTTCAAATGAAAAATCATAGTTCTTCCTCATACCTTGATAAAATTATTCCTAAGATTATCATTATAATAGACATAAATATTTATTAATAAAATTAATATGAATATGTATTTATAAAATATCTAATAATTAAATAAAAAAATGTTAATTATGTTAAATAAGTTTATCTAACCTTTAAATAAAACATCTATTATGATATAAAGTAAACATAATAATTTTAAATGCATAATGTGTGTCTAAATGATTATATAACATCCATTAGAAAATTATATAAACATATATAAATATTTAATTTATATATATATTCATAATAATGAGTATGAATAAACCATAAAAGTAATATATTATTAAAAATTCACGGGTTGTCTCATCCTCCGCCACGGTCTTCCGATAAACCCAAACTAATAGAGATGCAACATCACCTCCACACTTATCAAGTCACAACCTTTGTAAACATGTTTGTTGTATTTTGAGTTTCTTCTATCTTTTATAGATCCAAAATTTCATTCTCCAATAACTTCTATATGAATTGGCACTTCAATTAAATATGATTTTTCTGAGAATGAAACATCATATGTTTGGATAAGTGGATTGCACTCTATGAATCATAGAATAAATCTTTGACTTTTTATCCCAATATGATATCCTCTAGAAAGCCTTTAAACTAGACTATCTCCTTCCATACTTTCATTAATATGATATAATATACTTCCATTGTCAAGAGTGAAACTACTAGATGAAGCTTTGATATCTAACTCACTATAGTTCCACCAAACGTAAACATGTACCTAGAGGTGTTATTCTATGTGTATGAATCTACACCAAATTATGAGTTTGTAAAACATTTCAAGGGATTATCCATTTTGAAACATTTTTCTAAGTATTCATAACCCTTTAAGTATTGAAGGAGCCTTAATATGATCTATTCTAGAGTTTGACATATACCCACTGACAACTCCCACTACTCGTGCAATGTCCGAATGAGTACAAACCACCATGCACATAAAAATTCTGAAATCCAATGAATATATATCCTTTAACATGTACTCAAATTCAATTTTTTGGAGGTTTATTTTCCTTGGTAAGATTGATGTTTTTGACCACGGGTGTGGAAATCGGATTTTCTTCTGACATATTGATGCCCTCCATAACCTTTCAAATGTAATCTAACTAACTAAGGTATAAAGTAATGAAACTTAAGTATCTCACTATCTACATCAACAAGATCCATTTCATCAGATTGAGATCTTCCATCTCTAAGATTTTGGGAAAATCATCTTTCAACTCTTGGATTATATCCTTCACCAGACCAATAATCAAAATATTATCAACATAAAGAAGTCTGATAATAAAAATCTCATCACCAAACTCCTTATGGTAACCATAATGATCAATATTTCTCCATGTGAACTTAATATCCTTCATGAAGTCATTTAAATTCATGTTTTAATTCCTTTGTTCTTATTTTAAACCATAAAATTTATATTTGAGTATGTACACAAGTACCTAGTTTGCTTTGATACTTAAAACTAGCCAGTTGTTCCATGTAAATTTCCTTATCTAATTCCCTATGAAGAAATGCTGTATTCATGTCCAACTACTCAAGATGAATTCATTCAGATGAAACCATGCTTAACACCTTTCAGATAGTCACATGCTTAACTACTGAAGAAAACATCTCTGATAAATCCACCATTTCTATTTGTTGAAAAACTTTTATGACTAGCCTAAAATTGTACCTATATCCACTATTCACTTCTTCCTCTAGTTAATAAAACCATTTGTTTTTAAATATTTTCTTCCCTAAAGGCCTCTCCATTAGCTCCCACACCCTAGACATATAGAGAGAATCAAGTTCATACATCTTAGATAACTCCCACTATTTTGATTCCTTCAAAATCCTTTCCTATTATAGGTATTCAGGCTCTCTATCATCTATTATAAGTAAATAGAAAAAACCACTTTTCAAACCTTTGTATTTCCCCCATATCCTCAGTAGATATCTATATTTTTCCTTATGGATGAGTTTCTTCTAGAAATATAACTTCTAGATTTATCACTTCTAAAGTTTTTTCTCAAGTCTTAATAGTCCTTGAACTCTCTATTATATATGGTCTAGGAAAATTCATCAGAACATGAACTTCTTATAGTACATCCTTCGGATGGTCTGTTATTTCAAGAATTTACATGGTTCCTAAATTCTTTGGAATATCATATTTCAGATGCTCATTCAGGTGAAACTCAAATTCTAATGATAATTTTATTTCACTATAACTTTCCATAAGGTTTCAATCCTTCCATAGTATCTATTCATTAAATATCACATTTCATATTTTGAAAAATTTATAAAATTTAGTCTCTTAGAGTTGAAAAACCAAACTCTTAATTACCATAACCAATAAAAAAACACTCTCAAGACTTATTCCACAACTTTTATCTTTCCTTTGAATCCACATGAGCATAAAGAAGTGATACAAATAATTATAGGTGGTTAAAATATACCTTCCTTATAGACTAAAAAATCTATAATTTTTTTAACCGATTAGATATTTCAGGCTATAATTGATTAAGAAGTCTTCATAATTCACTTTCTCCACCCAAAAAACCTCAGGAAACCCTATAGAAATCCTCATGATCCTAACATTATAAAAAAATACAATTTATCCTCTCTATAACTCCACTCTATTCCAGAATCCTTGACATGATCTTCTCAAATAGAATCCCCTTCCACGAATAGAACCTTCAAAGTTATATACTTCTATACTCTCCACTATTGTCCGACAGTAATCACTTTAACTTGTGTCTAAACTTTTTCCTCTATATAATCCCACTAGATAAAGAATATGAAGACCTTATATTTTTTTCTTAATTATATACACCCATAATTTCCATGTGGAATCATTTATTAAGGCCACATAGAAGAGTGATCCTCCACGAAAACATATCGAAGCTGGATCCCAAACATCCATTTGAACCAAATATAACTTTCAATGATTTGATGATTTACCTTATGTTTGGAAGGAAACATTATACTAATTTTTGAGGATTAAATACTCACACATTCAATAATTTGTGCTTCTAGCCTTCAATAATCCTTTATTTTTTTAGGGTTTTAATCACTTTATCACTAAGATGACCTAAAAAATCATACCATTACTTCATAGAAGTTAACTCTATGACATGAATTGCTTATTCTAGTGAAACTGTAATCTAAATATTAATATCTTTTACTAATTTCACTACAACCATAGTGATACATAAAATTTTCCATGAATCATCTATAAATATTGTACAGAAACATACTTCATCAAGTTTTTCCATTGAGATTAAGTTTTTTCTCAACCCCAGTATGTGTCATACATCCTTCAACTATGACATCCTTTTGTTCCATGTTCAGATCAAAACATATCTTTCCTACATAATCTCAAGATCCATTTCATGAGAAATATTTACCTTTACAAGTATTCTATAAGTATAATTTCTCAAAATTCCTCTAAAAATATAGAATGGAATGAAGCTCCAGATTCTGTCACCCAAGACCTCAATAGATTAGTGGAATTTAGGAGAAAGATACTCCTATCATCCAACATAGGGTTCATAGGCCAACTTCTGGAACCATACTTTCTATAATTCTCCATCTATTAACTAGAATCATCTTTTATGTGTCCTTTCCTCTAGTAATGCCAGTATAAGAGAGCACCATCCATTAATCTACTCCTTCATCTTCTCCTTCTTTTACCCATACAAGGACTCTTTCAGCCAATAATACATCCTATTCCTTACACATTATATGAATTACATGAAGATACCTATATCTCTTTCTGATGAATATTTTCATTCAAGATCTGGTTTTAGACACCCATGAACTTTTAATTATCATTTCTTATGGAATTACTCAAATTGATCACCATTTCATCCCAAGATTTAGGGAGTGAGAAATTTAAAAAAAATTCTCATTTCAGATCTCTGAAATTTATATTTACTTACTCCAACTTGAACCATATCATATTAGAGTTGTTAATATTATCAAATGTATAACTTCCCTTCTAACATATTCATATATAATAGCATCCTTAACAAGAATACCATGTTTAAATCATTGGTTTTTCATACATTTATGTAAGGGTTTTCATGATTTCTAAGGAGTTTTCAGTTCCTAAATGTTAAACACCACATTCTAAGAAAGTGACATCTCAGTCTACCCCAAATATTTTTTTCAACCCTCTCTCATTCTTCTAATTTTATCACTTTCATATTGAACCCAATCAATATAAGATCAAGGTATCTCTATAGAAGGTAATCCACTATCTTCATTTTTTAGAACCTGAAATACATTCCTTTGAACTTATCTACACATACATTACTCTCATCAAATTCCATTCTTGTATAAATTTTAAACTCCCACCACTTTTAGAAAATGTAAGGTGAGAGGTCAGGGATTGCTTATCAATATTATTCTATAAGTTAAAGGGAAGAATATTGGAATGTAACCAATATTTTAAACACCTTCACCATTTCCTATTTGTTTGGAACACTCTAACCTTGATATTTGATACCACTTGTTGATTCCACAGACACCATCTAATAAAACCACCATACAGTATATCCACAAGAACTTACCACATAGAATAAAGTCCCTAAAGTGAATCCAGACTACGTTATCCAAAACTTGGAAGTAAATAGAACCTAAGACACCAAACTTTAATGAAAATCATCTATATGTAAAAACAAACAATATTATTATAATAAATGATCAAAGTAAAAACTCAAAAAGGCACAAGAATAACATAATTTATGTGGTTTAGAATTTCATCCCAATCCATGAATGGGGGGGGGGGTATTTATTCACTTTTATTCAAGAGAATAAGAGGATGGTTATAATTCATAGTTAATGATACAAAAAATGGATGAACCATATCAATATTAATATTAGGATCCAACCAGTGCATTTGGTAGATACCACCTTCTTATCTTCACAAAATTAATTCCACTTGGGTCTATCTATGTGAATGAACCCTCTTCATGGTTAAAGATTCTAACCACCTAAACCTAATTTACCAGTGTACTATTACAAAATCTGAAAATCTCACTGGATTAATTTAGATCATATTTCATTTTCCCACATTACCTCCTTCTAGTTATACATTTTGACAACCTTAGTCCTCACAACTTCTGGTCATCCTGCATCTAGATTTCTGGACCCGATGATGCTGTGTCCAAAAATCACATTCCGGTCATCATACATTAGGCCATCAAAACTTATCCTTATATTGGTCTTAATGTCTTGGATGAAAAATAGTCTCCACAACTGAAAACTAATAAGAGGAAAATATGAAAATATAATCAAATATCCAAGTATATTTGATAATTATAATTATCTCATTATGAAGGGAAGAGAATAAATAGTTGTAATTTAGGTATTTGTGAAAATAATCGAATAATAAAAATTATAACATCCAAAATTTTATTAATTTATAAAATAATTATCAAAACCAGATCAACCATTGAATCAATGAGATGAGTGGTTCAATGGTTTAAAGATCAAACTGGTGGTATAATGATTGAACTGTTTAGACCATTTTTAATTAAAATTGGTGTTTTGAAATCTAGACTATAATAAGTTGTTTGATCAATTATACCATAAACTAGTGACCAGTATTATAATGAATTAAATCATTATGAGTTGTGAAATTTAGAGGAAATTTAAAATTTTTATCTGAAGTAGGGGTAATTCTGAGGATTAAGAATCAGATAAGAATTTTGAGGATTTGAACATCTCAGAGAGATGTTTTTGGATGTGGAATGAAACTAGGTTTGTGGTTTGGGTACTTAGAGAAGTATTATAGTAGGGATAGGGTGGATAGATACCAAATTTTAGAGGCCAAAAATAGTTTTCATCATGAACCAGGTGAGTCACATAATGAAGAGGTCAGTTCAAGGGAGGTCCCTCTTCTTGGTGGTATTTGAACCATAAAGGGAACTAGGCTCAATGATTCATGAAGTTAAGGGATAAAGGCCCTTGGAAAGGTCTTTTTCTTGGAGTGATTTGGGTCATAAACCATGTTCATGCCACAAATTTATTGGGAAAAGGCTCACTTCATGCTGTAACCCTCCTGGTCATACTATGAATGAGGCATGATTTCTTTTAATATTGGTGTTTTCTCCCTTTTTTCCATTAGTGGTTTGGAGGTTTTGGGTGGGATAGGCATAATAAGGAGGATATTTTGGATGGAACACATCCTTCCCTTTATCATATAGATCCCCCATACCATGGTAATGTTCTTGAGGCATTTTTGTGTCAGTTTAAGGTATGTTCTTCCCTCCATTTTATTCCATTTTCTAACTGTCGATATAGTGTGATTCAGAAAGGTGTAATACCAGATAGACTTACCATCTCATTTTACCTCAATTCATGATATATTTACTATGTCCTGACTGAATAAATATTATCCAAACCCATCTCATATAGTTGAGTTATGGAGCTTGGATTTGGAACCAGACACCACTATTGTTGAGCAGCCAGTCCAAATTATAGATTATCAAAAAAATGTGTTGAATGGTAAATCAACCCCATTAGCCTATGTGTTTTGGTATCATGGTAGTGATCACCATGAGACTTGGGAGTGTGTGTCTTGGATGAGATAAGAGTGGCCTCACCTATTTTCAAAAGCTGAGCCTTATGGTATTTCTGGGAATAGAAAGTGGAATGGTGGGGAGATTTCTACTCTTAGTTTTATTTTTAGGTATGATATATTTTTATTTTTTTATCCTTAATAAAATTTTAGGTTAGTTATACCTTTTTATTTTTGGGTATTTTTATGTGTTTCAATAGTTCTATAGAAAATAACTTCATTATGCAGGTCACCATGCCATTTTGGTTTAAGGTTGGTAATTTTGGGTTGGACCATGGGGAGATCTATGTCGTGTTATAATCCATGGTGCATAGGGGAGGATCACTATACAAAACACCCTGTGATCACCAGACCATGGTGCTCCCTAGGCTGTGTCTTGGTCATTTTGTCCAATACCACAATGATCTCCATGTAATGGATATGGTTGTAGTGGAGGTGGGAGACCCTACGTGAGAAATGAAAAGGGGAAACCATACCAAAGTCCCCTCAGTCCCCATTTTTATTAGGTCTATTGAAGGGGATCCATGTAGTGTTCTATGTATACCATTCCATATTGAATCCCATGGCAGTTTTTTAAAGGTGAAAAGACAACCATGCCACCATCGTATTTAAATATCTTCCACCCCTTTTTTCTTCCAATTTGAACAATTAATGGATCTCTAGACCTGGGTTCATCTTTCATTAAACCCCTATAAATTCTTCTTTAACTGAAGATAAATATTCAATCTTAGTATAAATTCCTCATGGATTCTTCATTTTCTTTTCTTGTATCATCTTTTCCTCTCATATTATTCAATTATTTGAACCTTATATTCCCATGGGTGCCAAACCAAGGGTTAGGGATGTGTTTCTAATGAAGTTACTTAGGTATTTAGGTACTTGATGACCCTTCCTTATCCTCTATTATGATTTTAAGTGAAGATGATGAGTTTTCCCTAGATTTGAGGTTTGTGTTTCTATATAACATGAATTTTCTTTGGATTTCCCAAGGTTCTTGGATTTTCCTATGGTTTTATTGATGAATTATGTTTAACTCGAGTTATTGAGGGTTACTTATTGATTGAGATATATGATCATTGGTTCATGTTAGAAAAAATGGTGGTTTCAATTGATTTGATTTTTAAAATATATTTTATACACTCCAAATGTTTAATAAAATGTATCAATGAGGTTTTTTTCTATAAAATAGTTTTCAAAAAATGTTTTATGAAATAAAGTGATTTGGTTTTATGTTTTAGTGAAAGGTTAATAATTATTATGTAATAAAAGTAATGATTGAACTTATGATTTTGAGTTGATTATTTAGTGTAGAACATGGGTGAGTATGAGTGACATTGATGAATGATACCCTAGTGTTGATAATGTACTTGATAGGGAATGTGGATCAATTAGATTGAGAGTAAAATGGGTAGATTTTGACCCCAGTGAGATTGTGTGATCTCTCAAAACTATTTGGTTCACATATGCTAGCCGGTGTTCCTTGAGAGAGTCCTAGTTACCTTTAGGCCTAAGGTTAGATCCCCATGTGTGAATGTTGAGATGGTTTATCCATAGTATGATTTATGCTTCTATTTTCCTTATTTTATGTTATTATTTTGATTATTCCATGTTACTATCATTTATATCTTATTTATTCTTTATTCATGTTGACTTACGAAACTTTTCTTGTTTATCGAAAACCAACATATTTATAAAATGTTTTCCAAAAATTTGATTTAAAAAACAAAAATGGGTATTATAAAATTATGTTTTCAAAATAGTAATAATGGTTTTTATGAAAAATATGTTACATATATTAATGGTGGTATCATACTAGGTTTTTCTTAACACCCTGCATATTCCATTGGGCATATGCAGACTTAGTTTTGTAGGATACAGGTAAAGAAAAAGGAACCACTTCCCATGATGGTGCTCCTTGATACTCATCCTCCTTACTTTTATGGTATTTGATGGTGAATATGGGCCATTTGGAAAGTTTCTCATGGAGTATTTTGAGGATTTATTTGAGTTGTTTATTTTGGGATGGTGGATGTATTGACTATAATGTCTCGAACCTAGATGACACCCAATGGTGCCTTGAACCCAGTTGTCCACATTGCCTCAAACACATCTACCCAAACTCTAGAGGCCACTGAATAGTAGTGAGGGCCTAGGTGTGTCAGTGGGGAGAATATTCCCTCATTACTAGAGTGTATCACAGTGGAAGTCAAACACATACAGTAGCATAAGTGAATAAATAAGCAGTCAGATGAAAGTAAGACAAGATAAGAATATATAAATAGTCAAGAGATGTCACATGTACAATGATGTAGATGATACATGTATCTAGAAATAATCCAGAACAAGTAAAAGGTAATAAAATACAATACAAGTCTCAAAAGATCAAAAATACCAATAAGTCCCAACAACATTGCAAGCCCCATCTTGGTCCTATACTCTACTGATCTAAAACCATGGTCAATGACCTATACCAGGGCACTTTACCCTATCATCACCTACAACCATATAATCTATTTGGGTCCCTGAGGAGTCCCAAATAAGGTGTGAGATAAACATCCCAGTAGGTAACTACCCAAAGGTATATATAGTTCTAAAAATAATATGAAAGGTTCTAGAAAGTGTAAGTAAATCATTAATGTAAAAGTGTATATGCCCATAGAAAAAGTCTACAATAATAAGTAAAAGAAACCAAACAACCCCTCATGGCTACCTACAACAAAAATTAGCTCCTAACCAGGTAGCTATAATAAAAGAAACCAAGTAACATGACCATGCCATACTCCCATACATATCAAGTAACCCATGACCACACCATACATCCATCTATATCAAGTAACTCATGACCATGTTGTATAATAAACTGAAAAACCCAAGGTCCAAATCCAAGGTATCATGTACCGGGGAATCCATGAAATAAATATAGACCATGAAGTGATGGATCCAAGGAACTCATCCAAGGAATCCACATCGAGTCCCATGGTAATCCTAGTGGAAAATTGGTCTAGGCACTAGTTGGAGTCCAAAGAGAATGTGTACTGACATGTCCACATGATTCCAAGAAAGCTAGATCCATGGGATAGAAAGGCTAAAGGCATCCCATGGAATCAAGACCCAAGGGACAGAGTCAACCCAAGGCATCCACTACCACATTATAGATCTATAGAGAGCAGTCCATGGCATCTATCAAACCATTCATTCAATTCATTAAATTTAATCCTTTCATTTTCATGTGAGTATAGCAACTCACATAACCAATTTCAATCCATGAGTATACCCACTCATGCATTCCATTTATCATTTACAAAACATATGGGACTATCCTCCCATATTACCCATTAAAACATGGAATTAATCAATTCATATAGGTATACCCACCCAAATCACTACACTTACAATAAAACATGTGATGTGAGCATACCCTTTCACTTATCCCCATTTCACAACACACCCCTTGGGAATTTAATAGTTACCAAAAAGTATTCCCACTTTTCATCCACTTTAATTAAATCCACTTTATCAAAATAAACATGGAATAACATGGAAACATGAATCAAGGAGGTATTATATCTCCTAAGAAAGCTATTCAACTCTTTAAAGCATTAATGAGCTTCCTTTAACCAGGAAAGCACATGCACACACCCCTTGGGCGGTTTAAACAAGAATAAACATGTTATTTATTTATGGAGCACCCCATGGGTGACCATGAATTGAGAGACGAGTGACAATGCACCTAAATGGAACCTACAACTATCCTCACTAGGTCTGCCTATATCAACTACAAGAAACTCGCTAAAAAATGAGGTCGCACTGAAAAGTCTGATGAGTGGCATATCGGCTGAAGGCTTGAAAATCAACAAAAAATTCAAAAGGACAGATACCACCTACCTTAACTTAGTAGTAGAGTGATCAAATAGTACCAAGTCTCAATTGTCCTTAGTTTAGGATAAATCTAAAGAATGGATGAATAATAAGAAATTAGGGCATATGAGCCTAAATCCAAATAGCACAGTCGTTGTTCTAAAGAATCAAGAATGGATAAAAAATAATCACTTACCGATGCAGTTCTAAAGTGAATAAAAACATTCGAATCAGCTAGATGAACTCTAGATCTAAAAAACCATTTTAGATGGTTTTAGGATCTCAAAAACAAGAGGAAACTGCTTTGCGTAAAAAATTATATATTGCTGCCTCTCTTTAAAAAAAACATCGGATAATTACACAACATTTAACCCCCTTACACAACGTGTAATTCCCCATTTTATTTTTTTGAAGAAAAACTCATACACGTCTTGAAAGGTCCTGGCCAGACCATTACACGTCGTGACCTGGGATTACACGACGTGTATCCACCATTCACAACATGTAATTAGCCTACAATCAACCTTCGACCCCTTTTTATTCTTCTTTCCCAAGTACAACCCAACCACCCCATGACCCGAATTAGGTTCTAAGAAAAAAATTAAAGTAAAAAAAATTTAACCTAAAAAGGAAAGATCCGTACCTCAAGAAAAACCCAGGATCTTACAATCTTCCCCCTTATATCAATTCATCCCAGAATTTCTCTATGAAGGGTGGTTAAGATTCGTCAGAGAACAAATCTAGCCACTGAGCACATACTTAAACCTCAATCTCCCAAGTCTCATCCTATAAATGGCCATGCTTCTATAGCACCTATACTAGAGGAACTGATCATCCTTGGAGAACCTTCATGCTCCTATAAATGATACGAATCATTTGCTCCTCAAAGGATGCATCAAACTGAATATCAACCTCATCGGTCTGAAAAATGTGAGATGGGTTTGAATGATAATGGCATAAATGAGATATGTGGAAGATGTCATGCATGGTTCAGTACCTATAAGGTAAATTCAACTGATAAGAAACCAACCTGACTCTCTATAGAATCTCAAACGGACTGACATATCACAGTGAAAACTTAACCTGTCTCCTAATCCACTTGTTTCCCAACCTCTGTGAAACATGCAAGAAAATACAATCCCTAACCTAGAACTCTACTGGTCATTTACAGTGATCAATATAAGATTTCTGACGAGACTATACTGTATACATCTTCTTTTGATTCAACTAGACCTACTTAGAAGTCTCCTACATGAGATGTGGTCCCAGTAAAGATACCTATCCTTCCTCTAACTATCATAGAAGAGAACGGTATGGACTACCATATAAAGCCTCATAAGGTTCCATATCTATGGCCACCTGATAACTATTATTTTAGGAGAATTTAACCAGGTGAATGAGCCTCTCCCAAGAGCCCACAAAATCCTAGACGCATGCTCGCAACATATCCTCTAGCACCTATATCATACGCTCTAACTGGAAATCAGTTTGAGGGTGGCATGCTATGACCATAATCACATGTTTATCCAATAGCCTTTAAAAACTCTTCTAGAAACGAGATGTAGAGTAGTCACCCCTATCCAAAATTATTGAATGAGGGACCCCATGTAGTCATACCACCTCTCAGATATACAACTTTCTAAGCTCATCAACACTGAAGGTCTCATTGATCAACAAGAAATGAGAAACCTTCATAATCCTATCAAAAATAACCCATACAACATCATTACCTTGAGGTGACCTCGGTAAAACAATCACAAAATCCATTGCGACATCATCCCATTTCTACTCCGGAATAGGTAACTACTATAAAAGTCCAGCAGGTTGCTGATGTTCCGCCTTCACCTGATGATAGGTGGAACACCTCGTAACAAAACTAGCTACCTCTCTCTTCATACCTGGCCACCAGTATTAATGGAACAAGTCACGATACATCTTAGTGACTCATGGGTTCACTGGCCAAGTTTAAGCATGAAACTCCACATCAACTCCTTGCGTATATCCACTAGAACCCTAATACGCCCATGGATATGAAAGATATCATCCTCACTTATCTTCTAACCATGAAGAGGGTCCTAACCTTCCATACACTCCTATATAAACTATACCTTTTGAATCTAATAGCTTCCTGAAAGACACTATCATGGGTTCTTTCAAATGATGTTCCGTTTCTGGTTATTTAGGTGCAGCAGAGTGGCTGAGAAAAGTCGTCTCTAAAAGGAGGAAGAAATTTAAGAAAACATATTAAAGGTATTTTGAAAATAAAATTAAATAACTTAAACATACCACTTTAAAGTATTGGGGCTTGTTTATCATTTATAAAACTATAAGAATTTTTTTGGAAGAATATTTCATTTTTTTTGTTTTTTAAATGAAGTTCGATTAAAAAGACACCACAAGAAGATGTTTTTTAAGAAAATATTTTAAAAGGGGTAATAAATCTAACTCTACCTATTCACTTAATTATTAATAATTATCATTTAAATTAATAACTACTTAATTATTATCCCTTAATTTGTTAACCCTTGAACCCTATGGTAGTTAACATAACCACAAAGATGAAATGAATTAAACTCAAGGATAGATTCAGAACATACAATCGTAGCACCCTGATTTGATTGATGTTCTAAGTCTATATTATGGTTAGTGTTATGTTAGGGAACATATAAAATCTGTAAATGAGGATTAATTTAGCTTAGGTATGGTATTTTAACTCTACAAATTTGTCCCATGTGGCCTTGTTTTACCGATTAAGTTTGCATTCTCACAATTTACACAAATTCTCGACCTCGCATGTTTTTGTTTTAATTGTTAAATTGCTTACTTAGTTTCTTATAATTTAAAAACTCAACTAATATATCATATTAAGTGGATTAAATTATCTCATTGATCCAAAATAAATTAATGAATAAGGTTAGAGGTATATCGATTACTAAAAAGAACTACTCTTCCCTGAGCGGCATAGTCATCGTAGAAATGAATTACATTTTAAAAGGTTTAGAAAGGGAATGACCCTATCTAATTTATAATATTTTATTTCTATCCCAAATAGGAATATTAATATAAGAATAAAATTAAAAATAACATAATAAATGGAAGAAATAAAATAGGAACTAAGAATTTTATTACACAAAGGAAAATATTACAACATGAGAAGGAGAGGAAGGCTTTGATGAAGGTATCCTTGATTCAAGAGATACCCCTATGATTATAGGAAGTTAAAGAACCTAAAAGGTTATGATAGGACTCCTCTGGAACTTGAAAATTTCAGCACTTCACTCCTTGGTCGAACTTGCAAATGAGGTGCCCAAGGTGTCAATTTATAGGAAAAATTGGAAGTGGTTTTGGGAACCTAGATTTCGAGATACCACTTGTATCTCGGTTTTGGGTTGGTAAATGGACTTAGATAGTTTTGTACGAAATATAAAATTTGTATGAAATAATATTTAATGTATCCATGTCAAATGTTTTGGCCAATGGAGTAGAAAAACGTGAGATATGGCTTAAATACAGAACCAAATATTTGACTTCATGCATATTCTGTCCCCTGGACAGATTGGTTCAGATGTACCCCTTAATGAATGGATTGGGCTTAGGTTTATTGAGATGTGTTTTATACCATGAAGTTATGGAGTTGACTACAAAATTTCATCCCATTTGGAGTCACTATTTTTTTGAAATGTTCAAAACAGTGGACAGATTTCCTTGGGCTTCCATGAAGTTGGGCCTATTTCCCTTATGGATCATCTCTGACCCTCCAAATCATCTCCTCCTACAACGAAATCACCAAAACAAGAATAATTGATCTTTTTAATATTGATAAAAATTTAATAATTGAATCAAATGGTATGTGTAATTTTAGATAATATTTTTAATTTTAAATACAAAACAAGTTTAAAATAGTGATGTAATGGTGAAATAAAGCAGTGAATCGTGATACGATCACACCCCCATACTTACCCTTTTGCACTCATGGGTAAAACCTCATGTGATATATTCAAAAAACAATTATGACAAGTAAAAATCAATATAAAATCAGATTTTTTTTTTAAAACACATATCCTTGAGATCTAAAAAATTGACAACAAGAAACAAAAGATATCATACCTCCTCAAAAAATCATTATTTCAAGTTATTAATTAATATCATTCAATATATTTCCAATTAATTTATCCTCCCATGCACACAAAACACTTACCTCACTTGAATTTTCTCTTATCACAAAAATTTCAATTTTTCAGCAATTTCTTTCTCATCCAAACTCATAGAAGGATCACCATAGGGTTGATAAATTCCTACATCGCCACCGGATGTGAGTCAAAGACACATGTTTATCATAATTTCCTTTAAGGGTTGTTATGTGGATTTATGTTGGTAGGATTTAGATGTGAAAAATTATGAGTCTGAATGAGGAGGGTTTAACTCTTTTTGAAGAAAAATTTCATTATTCTAATTTTCACTTAAATATGGTCTCCTCCTCAATCCCATCAGCATCAATTCAACCCCATAATCATGAAAACTCATAGAAGGTTTACACCATTCATCATTTCAATAACAAAAATTCCAATCTTCTCAAACATAGTTTTTTGTGAAAGCTCCTGATAGGCACAACTTTTATTCTTCATTATAATCTCTAGAAAGGCACATTTTTTTATCATGAAATATCTAGAAAGGCATATATTTCAACAGAATGAATTTTTTAGGAGAAAACACATCTCTTAAAAATTTAATTTTCCACCCAAAGTATCACAAAATGTGGTAGCACAACACAAGACAACTTCCCCCACACTTAAGTTCAACTAGATTATGAAATTTCACTTCAAGAGTTGGTTGGATAGGGAAAATTGGATTGTAATGTGGCTAACCTAACAGTCTGTTCATGGATTCTAAGGGCTACAAGGATTAATTATTCAGGGTAGGCCATTATAAAAATCATTCTAATGAAATATGGGATTTAATACCAAAGAAATTCGTCAATTATTTAAAACACAAGTACCTCAAACCCTCAAGTTTTGATAGGAATAAATCAAATTCTGGTTAAATCAAGCATGGTTTGGTTCTCTCAAGAAGTGAGGTAAATGTAAATAATATGAAAATAATGGTTTCGAAGCCTCTAAAGAAAGTGATTTGAAATATAAATACAGTGAGATTTGGTATGATATTCAAAATCTAGAGTAATTTTCATGAAATTACTAAAGATTTGAACTTGATACAAATTCATTTTTAGTATTAATTTAAGATTAGTTTCCTAGGATAAATTGTTTCACTTATTGATATGGATTTTAAAATGGTGATGAGAATCATTTCTGCTCAAAAATTTTCTGAAACACTCAAAAATTTAAAACACACACATTTTTTTTGAAAAAAAGAAAAATAATTTAAATTACTAAACTAAAAGGTTCCACTCCCCAACAATTAAAATATCACATTGTTTTCATTGTGAACCCATGTGATGATATGTGCACATGAAATAAAGAATTTTAAATAGGAAAAATAATATAAAAGTGAAAGGGTTAGGAAAAACCTGATATTCTCAAGTGATGATGGGGTCATGCAGTATGATGGAATCCACTACATTAGTATAAATTCACTCAATGTATTGCTTCAAACGTTTCCATTGACTGTAAATATTCTTCAAGTATCCTCTTATGTGATCTCCATTGAACTATAAGAAAAAAAATAGATACAATATAAGGAGCTAACCATCTGGAACACAACTTACCGGGCATCAACTTTAATCATGAACTATAGAGTAGGACTTTCTCTCCAACACAAAACTACCTTTGTTGGATCATTCTATTATGATATACTTTTGATCTTTCCTTTTAGATCCTTGAGTTATCATATGATGACAATAGAATATCCTCAAGATCTTGAATTTTCATCTTCCTTTGATTTCTAGTTTAGTCCAAATCCATGTTTCATTTCTTTATAACCCAATAAGACCAATTATCAACTTCCAAAGGGAGATGACACACTTTCCCAAAAACAATCCAAAATGGGGACATATCGATGGGTGTATTGTAAGATTTTCTATAATCCCATAGCATATCATATAAGCACTTTCTCAAATCCTTCCTATTCGGTTGCACATTTTTCTCCAAAATTTGTTTCACCTCATGATTTGAAACCTCAGCCTGGACATTTGTTTGGGGGTGGTATGGTGTTGATGTTTTGTGCGTCACACCATACTTATGAAGGAGGGAATCCAAATTCATATTGAAAAAGTGTGTCCCCTGATCACTGATGATAGTCTTTGGTACTTTAAACCTGAAAAAATATGTGCCTTGACAAAGTCGACTACAATATGAGAGTCTTCAGTCATGGTGGCCTTGGACTCCAACCATTTTCTCACATAATCAATAGCAACCAAAATATACAAAAACTCAAATGAACTTGGGAAAGAACCCATAAAATTTATTCCTCATACATCAAAAATCTCACAGAATAATATGGGTTGTTGGGTAATCTTGTGTCTCTTATAAATGTTACCAATGTGTTGGAAATGTGATTACAACTTACAAAACACATGATCCAAATGTATGGATCTTCCCAAACATAAAATCTTGGCTCACTCTTTAACTTTTGACTTGATGTTTCTTTAAATTTACAGGGATTTCAGATACAATAAGGTAGTTCACTAAATCAGCATACCAAGGATGTGTACCTGAGATGGAATAAATATGATCATCGGGGAAAGTGTCCCGAAGGGGTACCTGATCTAAGGTTTCAGCCTCTAGTGTGTGATTAAGCCTACTCATGTGGTCCTCCACCAAGTTTTATAACCCCTTATTGTCCTTTATCTTAATATAAAATTCTTGAAGAAGGAGCATCCATTGGATAAGTCTAGGTTTCACATATGCATTCTTCAAGAGGTACCTCAGAGCTGCATGGTTAAAAAAAACTACTTTAGAGCCTAATAAATATGAACGAAATTTATCTAAAGCAAATATAACAGTAAGAAACTACTTTTTTGTGGTTTTTTAGTTTTATTGGGTTGAATCGAGTGTCCTCAATGCATATGAAATCACATGTGAACATCCCTAAACCCTCTGAGATAAGACAACTCCTACCATGAAGTTGGAGGTGTCACACATAATCTCAAAAGGAAGCTCCCACCGTGGGGGTTTTATGATCAGTGGAGTGGTCATAAAATTATTTAGCTCATCAAAGGAAGTCCTAAAAGAATCAATAAACACAAAATCAGAATCCTTTTTAAGTAATCCTGACATATGAAGATCAATCTTACTAAAATATTTGATAAAGCGCTAATAAAATCCTGAATTCCCTAGGAAATATCTAACATCATGCACACATGAAGGATATGGTAGGGATGAAATAATATCTACCTTATATCTATCAACCTCTATCCCATGTTTTGACACTACATGACCTAAGACAATTCCATGATCTACCATGAAATGACACTTTTCAAAGTTTAATACCATATTCTTCTCAATACAACGATTCAAAACCTTTCCCAAACTAGAGATACAATCACCAAATAAAGACCCATACATTGTAAAATCATCCATAAACACCTCCATGTAGGTCTTAATGAAATCTGAAAAAATACTCACCATGCATCTCTTAAAGGAACCTAGGGCATTGAAAAGTCTAAATGGCATCCTTCATTAGGAAAACATAACAAATAGAAAAGTGAATTTTGTCTTCTTCTGATCCTCTAGAGCAACAGGAACCTAAAAATATCTAGAAAATCCATCCAATAAACAATAGTGTGTTTTCCTAACTAGTCTCTCAAGAATTTTATCAATAAATGGGAGGGGAAAATGGTCCTTACGAGTGGACTTATTTAGTTTCCTATAATATATACACACACGCCAACTGTTTTTCACCCTCATTGGAACTAACTCCTATTTATCATTTTTAACAACAGTAACACCACTTTTCTTAGAAAAAACCTGAATAGGTTTCACCCACTTAGAATTTGAAATGGGATAAATTATACCCACCTAGAGCAATTTTTCAATATCTTTTTTAACAACTTCCAAAAGGGTTGGATTGAGTCTCCTTTGTGGCTGCCTAACCGATTTAGCCCCATACTCCAAAATAATACTATGAATGAAAATGGAAGGTCTAATAATAGACATTTTAGACAAGGTCCACCTGATTTCCTATAAATTCTCTCTTAAAAGATTCAAAAGTTTTTCTTCATGTTCAAAATGGAGATTGTTAAGAATTATAACAGGCAATTTATCACCACTTAATAAGTATGAGTATTTTAGATTTGGTGGTAATGGATTCAGTTCCAATGTAGGGGGTGATGTATGTATTGAGAAATTTAAGGAACTGAAATACATACACAACGAACATAAGTATCAGAATATACATTATCAAAATTTGAGAATAAAGCATCAAACCCATTTGCATACTCAACAACCATGTCATAATTAGACTTCACATGATCAAAATCAGAATATGAATCAATTTTAAAATCAAATCTAAGAGAGGGTTGTTTATTAGAAACCAATGTGGAAGTGATCTTATACATAAAACTATAACCAATTCTCATAATCTATCTAAGCATATAACAATCAAATTCCTTGGGGTTTTTATTTATTGGTTCAAAATGGGAGATAACAAAAGAAAAATGGTTCTCTGAGGGGTACTTCATGGAGTCCATAGCATTAAATATCAAAAACTTCATATCCAAACTCCATGGAAAGTGTACCCTCATGAACATTTATGATAGTTTTTGTAATTCTGAGAAAGGGCCTACCTAAGATAATGGGAGCATGAGAACTTACCTGATAATCCTCCATGTTAAGCATGTAGAAATATGTTGGAAAGATCACATCTCTTACTTGAACAAGTACATCCTCAAGGACTCCCACTGTATATGATGTATCTTTATTCGTCAACTACACCATTACTATCATCATCTTCAACTCATGAACCTATAAAGAAGAGAATACAGAGTGAGGCATAAAATTTATGGAACCTCCAAAATCACAAAGAGCATCAGAAAAGTACAACTTCCCTATGGTGTATGAGATGGTGAATTTCTTGGGATCCTTGCACTTTTTTGGCATTGCTAGATTTGGTGTAATGAGTGCTGATAAATTCTTTCCAAGATTGATCCTCTCATTTCCCTTGATCCCTCTTCGATTGGTACAAATTTCTTTTAAAAATTTGGCATACCTTGGGATTTCCTTTATTGATTCAAGTAGAGGGATATTGATATCAACACACTTGAATGTATCAAAAACTTATTTTTGAATAAAATCTTCATCCATATTCTTGGTTTGTACAACTCTGTTTAGAAATGGAAGGGGTTTAGGAGGAACATCATCAATATTTTTCTTACCTTTGTCTTTATCCTTAGGCTACTCATCAGTGGTTCTTGAATGGGTCCTCTCCATAGTTGAGGTGAATATCAGTGTAACGATAGGTGAATATGTATCAATTTTTTTCTTCCAACTTATCAATGTGATGGAACTGAAATTACCCTTGGGATTGGAGACGGTTGGGAAGGTATATTTCTATAATTCTTACTTACTTGTTTATAGAGGGTAGTGGAAATCTGGCTATTTGAGTATTTAACTCCCTCATCTCTGAACCTTGACTCTTTAACTCATTCTATTGATTAATAAAAATTTGTTTTAAAATATCATCAGTGTTAGAATATACATTTGGTTGAGAAGTCCCTTGTTGTTGACTTGTTGATGCTTAAGCTTCAAATCTCCTTTGGGATTGTTGGAAACCCTGTTGGTAAGGAGGAGGATGCTGGAAATTTTGTTTAAAAGGGGGCATTTATTGTTTTCCAGAGCCATACCTCATGTCTGATTGATCCTTCCACCCTAGGTTTTTTTGTTGGAGAAAAGGAATCATACTTATTATAGGGATGTGTCTATTGTTGCTGCTGATATAGTCTACCAGGGAATACTACTACACAATCCTCTAACTCTTGTAATTGGGGGAAACAGTCAGTTGGGTGGTCTGTTTTAGTGAGAGTTCTACATGGACTCATAGGAGTGGTTTGGGATGTATTTTGAGCCAAAGAAATCTTCCTCACCCTAGTGTTAAATTATTCCAACTTAGTATCAATAAAATGATTTTCAAGATAGTAAGGACTTACCTGATGTACGCCTCTAACATTTGGTGTTCCTCGATCACCAAATTTAGGGGAGTTTTGTGCCATCTTGTCGATCAACGCATGTGAAACTGTTGGTGTTTTATCGACCAATGTCCATACATCTTCTAAATCCACCATGCTTATCTCCATAGGTGTGAGTCCTTCATAGAAGTATTGGATGGTGAGTTTCTCACAGATTTGGTGATGTAGATAGATCACACACAACTTCTTGAATCACTCTTAGTACTCATAAATTGACTCCCCTTAGGATTGCTTGATTCTTGAGATATCTTTATGAATGGAATTGGTCCTTGATTCTGGAAAAAATATTTGTAAGAAAATATGTTTCAAATCATTCCAAAAAGTTACATATTCAGGTTGTAAATAATACATACAATCTTTCAGATCTCCATCAAGTGAGAATGAGAATTATCTTAGTTTGATTTGATCTTTAGATATGTTTCTGGGTTTAAGGGTTGAGAAAACCACATTAAATTATTTTAAATTTTTGTTCGGATCCTAAACAGATAGTCCATGAAATTTTGGAAGAAGTTGAATTAATACATATTTCAGTTCAAAGTTTGATTTGAGATTTGGGTATGCAATACAATTTGGTTGATAGTTAATATCTGGTGAAACCAAATATTGAATGGTTTTATTAAGTTCATTATTATTATTTTCACCCATTGATTCTTGTTTTATTTTTGAATTTTAATTGCTTCAAATTTTAATGTTACTAGAATGGAGGAATTCTCCAACTGGTTGAATGTTAAAATTTCCCATCGACTGAGAATGTCTGATTCGAGCCCTAAGGCTGCATTCAATCTCAGGGTAAAGATCTAATAGATCCTTAGGATTAGTTCATGTCATAGATCAAAGAGAGATAAAAACGAAATGAATAAAAGTGGACCGTAATAAAATGATATGAAGTTTGATTTTATGGTCCGATAAAAAGAAAAGAAGAGAAAAAAAATGAAAAATTGAGAAATGGGAAAGACAAAATAAAGAGGAGAATAAAATAATAAAAATGAAAAATAAAAAAAATACCTCTAATTGGTTGAATAAATTACTTTACTCCTCATAAATGGTGCCAATTTTAAAGGCACTATCATTGACTCTTTCAAATGATGTTCGGTTTTGGGTTATTTAGGTGTAGTATAGTGGTTGAACAAAGTCATCTCTCAAAGGAGGAAGTAATTTAAGACAACACATTAAAGGTATTTTGAAAATAAAATTAAATAACTTAAACATAATACTTTAAAGGATGGTTTTTTTATAATTTATAAAAATAGAAGAAGTTTGCTGGAAGAAGATTGTATTTTTTAGTTTTTAGTTTTGAAATGAAGTTCAATTAAAAAGACACCACAAAAAGATGTTTTTTAAGAAAATATTTTAAAAGGCATAATAGATCTAACTCTACCCATTTACTTAATTATTAATCATTATAATTTAAATTAATAACCACATAATTATGATCCCTTATTTGTTAACCCTCTAACCCTATGGGAGTTAACATAACCACAAATATGAAATGAATTAAACCCGAGGCTAGCTTCAAAACATACAATCGTAGCACCCTAATTTGATTGATGTTATAAGTATAGCTTATGGTTAGGGGTATATTAGGGCACATATCTACTCTGTAAATGAGGATTAATTGAGCTTATGTATTTTATTTGAACTCTACAAATTTATCCCATGTGCTTGTTTTACTGATTAAGTTTTCACTCTCACAATTTACACAAATTCCCAACCTTTTGGGTTTTGGTGTTAATTGTTCATTTGGTTACTTAGTTTATTATAATTTAAAAAATAAATTCATATATCATATTAATTTAATTAAATTAGTTCATTAATTCAAAATAAATTAATGAATAAATTTATAGGTAGTCATCATAGAAATAAATTTCATTTGGAAAGGTTTATAAAGGGTATAAACCAATATCATTTATACTATTTTATTTACATCCCAAATAGTAAGATTAAGAGAATAATAAAATTTAAAATAATAGAAGAAATGGAAGAAATAAAATAGGAACGAAGAAGTTTATTACACAAAGGAAAATATCACAACATGAGAAGGAGAGGAAGGCTTTGATGAAGGGATCCTTGCTTCAAGATCACCCCCTATGAGTATAGGAAGTTCTAGAACCTAAAAGGTGATGAGAGGAATTCTATGTAACTTCACAATGACAACACTTTACTCCTTGTTCAAACTTGTAAATGAGGTGTCCAAGGTGTCAATTTATAGCCAAAATGGGAAGTGGTTTTGGGAACCCAGATTTATAGATACAACTTGTGTCTCGGTTTTAGGTTGTTAAATGACCTTATATCGACTTGTAAAAAAGATAAAAGTTGTATTTAACAATATTTAATGTCTCCATGTCAAATTTTGTGGCCAATTGAGTATTACAACAAGAGATATAACCGAAATAAAGAACCAAATATTTGAATTCATGCAGATTCTGTCCCTTGAAAACATTGGTTAGGATGGCCCCCTTAATGGATGAATTGGGCTTTATTTTCTTGATATGAGTTGTATCCCATGACGTTTTGGAGTGTAATAAAAAATTTCAGCCCATTTAGAGG
This sequence comes from Viscum album, assembly GCA_963277665.1. Taxonomy (NCBI): domain Eukaryota; kingdom Viridiplantae; phylum Streptophyta; class Magnoliopsida; order Santalales; family Viscaceae; genus Viscum; species Viscum album. The sequence goes on from OY728165.1 coordinate 228,745,680, forward strand.
CACTTATTTTGCGAAATGTTCAAAACAATGGACATATGTACTTGGGATTCCATGCAGTTTGGACCATCTTCCTTCTGAATCATCTTCCACCCTCCAAATCATCTCCTCCTACAACGAAATCACCAAAATAAGAATAATTTCACTTTTTAATAGTGATAAAAATTTAATAATTTAATCAAATGGGATGTTCAATTTGAGATAATATTTGTAATTTTAAATACAAAAAAAGTTTAAAATAGTGATGTAAGGGTGAAATAAAGCAGTGAATCGTGATACGATCACACCCCCACACTTACCATATTTCACTCATGGGAAAAACCTCATATAATTTATTTGAAAAAAAATTGTGACAAGTAAACATAAATATAAAATTATAACAAATTTTAAAACACATATCCTTTAGATCCAACAATTTGACAACAAGAAACAAAAAATATCATACTTCCTAAAAAACCATTATTTCAAGTTCTTAAGTTATATCATTCAATATATTTCCAATTCATTTATCCTCCCATGAAAAAAAAAACACTTAACTCACTTGAATTTTCTCTTATCACACAAATGTAATTTTTTCAGTAATGTCTTTCTCATACAAACTCATATAAGAATCACCATAGGATTGATAAATTCCTACATCTCCATCCAATGTGAGTCAAGGAAATATGTTTATCATGAGGAATTTTTAGGGTTGTTATGTGGATTTTGATTGGTAGGATTTAGATGTGAAAAATGTTGAGGTTAAATGAGGATGTATTAACTATTTTTGAAGCAAAATTGCATTATTCTAATTTTCACTTGAATATGGTCTCCTCTACAATCCCCTTAGTATCAATTCCGCTCCATCATCATGAAAAATTAGGGAAAGTTTACACTATTAATAATTTCAGCAACAGAATTCAAATATTCTCAAACATAGTTTTTCATGAAAGCTCCTGATAGGTACAGGTTTCTTTCTTTATTGGAAGCTCCAGAATGGAACAATTTCTGTTATCATGAAATCTATAGAAAGGCACAAATTTCAACAAAATGATTTTTTAGGAGCCAACACATATCTTTAGTATTTAATTTTCCACCCAAAGTATCAAAAAATGTGGTAGTAAAACACAAGAAAACTTCTCCCACACTTAAGTTCAACTAGATTATGCATTTCACTTCAAGAGTTGGTTGGATAGGTAAAATTGGCTTCTAATGTGGCTGACCTAATAGGATGTTCATGGATTATAGGGGATAAAAGGATTAATTTTTCAAGGTAGGACATTATAAAAATGATTATCAAGAAATAAGGGATTTAATACCAAAGAAATGCCTCAATTATTTAAAACACAATTACCTCAAACCCTCAAGTTTTGACAGAAATAAATCAAAATTTGGTTAAATCAGGCATGGTTTGGTTCTATCAAGAAGTGAGGTAAATGTAAAGAAGATGAACAAAATGATTGATATGCCTCATAGGAAAGTGATTTCAAATATAAAGACAATGATATGTGGCATGGGATTCAAAATTCAGAGTAATTTTCATAAAATTACTATAGATTTTAACTTGAAAAAAAGTCTTTTTCAGCATTCATTTAAGCTCAATTTCCTGGGATAAATTGTTTCACTTATTGATATGTATTTAAAAATGGTGATGAGAATCATTTCAGCTAAAAAATTTCAAAAAAATACAAAAATTTAAAAAACACACACATTTTTTTTGAAAAATAGAAAAAAAATTAAATTACTAAACTAAAATGTTCCCTTCCCCACACTTAAAATATCGAATTATCCTTAATGTGAACCCATGATATGATATGTGCACATGAAATGAATAATTTTAAATAGGAAAAATAATATAAAAGTGAAAGGGTTAGGAACAACCTAATATTCTCAAGTGATGATGGGGTCATGTAGTGTGATGAAATCCACTACATCATTAGAAACTCCATCGATGTATTGCTTCAAACGTTGCCCATTGACTATAAATATTCTTCCAGTATCCTCTTGTTTGATCTCCACTACACCATAAGGAAAAAAATTAGATACAATATAAGGACCTACCCATCTAGAATGCAACTTACCAGGAATGATATTTAGTCGTGAACTATTGAGTAGGACTTTCTCTTCAACATGAAACTCCCTTTGTTGGATCATTCTTACATGAGATGCTTTTGATCTTTCCTTGTAGATCCTTGAGTTATCATATGATGATAATCGAATCTACCCATTCTCTTGAATTTGGAGCTTCCTTTTAATTCCATCTTTGTCCAAATCCATGTTTCATTTCTTTATATTTTAATAATCCTAATGCTCAACTTACATGGGGAGATGACACGCTTTACCAAAAACAATCTGAAATAGGGACATACTGATGGATGTCTTGTATACTGTCCTATAACCCCGTGACACATCATCCAATCACTTTCTCTAATACTTCCTATTCGGCTTCATGGTTTTCTCCAAAATTTGTTTCAACTCATGATTTGAAACCTCATCCTGACCATTTGTTTTGGGGTGGTATGGTGTTGATGTTTTATGTGTCACTCCATACTTCCAAAATAGGGAAGCCAAATTCTGATTTCTAAAGTGTGTCCCCTGATCAATGATGGTAGTCTTTGGTACTCCAAACCTACAAAAAATCTATGCCTTGACAAATTCGACTACAATATGAGAGTAATCAGTCCTAGTGGCCTTGGCCTCCACCCATTTACTCACATAATCAACATCAACCAAAATATACAAAAACTAAAATGAACTTGAAAATGACCCATAAAATCGATGCCCCATACATAAAAAATCTCACGGAATAATATGGGTTGTTGGGGTATCTCATGTCTCCTAGAAATGTTACAAGTGTGTTGGAAACATGAGCACGAATTAAAAAACACATGAGCATCATGGAATAAGCTAGACAATATAATCTAGAGTCTAATAATTTCCTAGCTGTTCGTTGGGGTCCAAAGTGTCCTTCTTATGAGAGTGTATGGATGAAATGCATAACATAATAAAACTCATGATCAGGAACACACCTCCTAATAACTTGATCACTATAAATGTGATAGAGGTATGGATCATCCCAAAGAAAAAACCTTGACTCACTCTTTAACTTTTGGACTTGATGTTTCTTTAAATTTGTAGGGATTTTGGATGCAACAATTTAGTTCACTAAATTAGCATATCAAGGATGTGTACCTGAGTTAGAATAAATACGATCATCGGGGAAAGTGTCCCAAAGGGGTACTTGGTCTAAGGTGTCAGCTTCTAGTGTGTGAGTAAGACTACTCATGTGGTCCTCCACCAGGTCTTCTAACCCATTCTTGTCCTTTGTCTTAATATCAAATTCTTGAAGAAGGAGAATCCATATGATAAGCCTTAGTTTCGCATCTAGCTTCATCAAGAGGTACCTCAAAGCTTCATGGTCTAAAAAAACTACTTTAAAGCCCAATAAATACGAAAAAAAATTATCTAAAGAAAATATAACATAAAGAAACTTCTTTTATGTGGTTGTGTAGTTTTATTGGGATGAATATAGTTTCCTCGATGCATATGAAATCACATGTGAACATCCCTACACCCACTGAGATAAGACAACTTTGACCATGAAGTTCATGGCGTTACACATAAGCTCAAAAGGAAGATCCCACTGTGGGGGTTGTATGATTGGTGTAGTGGTCAAACACTTCTTTAGATCATCAAAGGAATTCCAACAAGAATCATCAAACACAAAATGAGAATCCTTTTAAAGTAATCATGACATAGAAAGAGAAATATTACTAAAATCTTTGATGAAGCGCCGATAAAATCCTGCATGCCCTAGGAAAGATATAACATCACGCACCCATGAAGGATATGGTAGGGATGAAATAATATCTACCTTATATCTATCAACCTATATCCTATGTTTTGATACTACATGCCCTAATACAATTCCATGATATACCATTAAATGTCACTTTTCAAAGTTTAAGACCAGATTCTTCTCAATACAATGATTCAAAACCTTTCCCAAACAAGAGATACAATCATCAAATGAAAACCCAGACACTGTAAAATTATCCATGAATACCTCTATACAGGTCTCAATAAAATCTAAAAAAAATACTCACCATTCATATTTGGAAGGTACCTGGGGAATTGAAAAGTCTAAATGGCATCCTTCGGTAGGAAAACATACCAAATGGAAAAGTGAATGTTGTCTTCTCTTGATCCTCTAGAGAAATAGGAACCTAAAAATATCTAGAAAATCCATCCAAGAAACAATAGAGCCTTTTCCTATTTAGTCTCTCAAGCATTTGATCAATAAATGGGAGGGGGAAATGGTCTTTGTGAGTAGACTAATTTAGTTTCCTATAATCAATACACACACGTCAACTGTTTTCCACCCTCATCAGTAATGACTCCTCTTTATCATTTTTAACAACAGTAACACTACTTTTCTTAGGTACAACCTAAATAGGACTCACCCACTGAGAATATAAAATGGGATAGATTATTCTTACCTCAAGAAAATTTTCAACCACTTTTTTAACAACTTCTAGAAGGTTTGGATTGAGTCTCCTTTGTGGATACTAATCGGTTTATCCCCATCCTCCAAAAGAATCCTATGCATGCAAATGGAGGGTCTAATACTAGATATGTTAGCTGAGGTCCACCCTATTGCCCTGATATTCTCCCTTAAAAGATTCAAAAGTTTTTATTCATGTTCAAAATGGTGATTGTTAGAAATTATAACATGTAATTTATCCCCACTTAACAAGTATGTGTATTTTAGATTTGGTGGTAATGGCTTGAGTTCCAATGTAGGGGGTGATGTATGGATGGATAAATTGAAAGAACTGAAATATGTGCACAATGAACATCAGTATCATATTATACATCATAAAAATATGAGAATAAAGCATCAAACCCATAAGCATACTCAACAACCATGTCATAATCAGAGTTCACATGATCAAAATCAAGATATGAATCCATTTCAGAATCAAATCTAAGCGAGGTTTGTGTGTTAAAAACTAGTGTGGAAGTGCTCTTAGACATCAAACTAGAACCAATGATCATAATCTCCCTAAGCATTGGACAATAAAATTCCATGGGGTTTTTATTTGGTGGTTCAAAATGGGAGATAACAAAAGAAGAATGGTTCTTTGAGGGTTACTTCATGAAGTCCATAACATTAAATATCACAACTTCATCTCCAAAATCCATGGAAGGTGTACCCTCATGAACATTTATGATAGTTTTTTTAGTTTTGATGAAGGGACTACCTAAGATAATGGGAGCATGAGAACTTACCTGATCATCCTCCATGTTAAGCATGTAGAAATCTACTAGAAAGATCATGTATCTTACTTGAACAAGTACATCCTCAAGGACTCTCACTGGATATGCTATAGGTCTATTTTCCAACTGCGCCACTACTCTCATCAACTTCAACTCACCAACCTGTAAATAATAGAATATAGAGTGAGGCATAACATTTATGGAAGCTCCCAAATCACAAAGAGCATCATAAAAGTACAACTCCCCTATGGTTCATGGGATGGTGAATGTCCCGAGATCCTTGCACTTTGTTGGCATTATTAGATTTGGTGTAATGAGTGCTAACACATTCCTTCCAAGATTTATCCTCTCATTTTCCTTGATCCCACTTAGATTGGTATAAAGTTCGTTTAAAAATTTGGCATACCTTGGGATTTTCTTTATTTCTTCAAGTAGAGGGATGTTGATCTCAACATGCTTGAATGTATCCAAAACTTTTTTTTTTCATCGCCTCTTCATCCATATTATTGTTTTGTAAAACTGTATTTGGAAATGGAAGGGGTTTAAGAGAAACATCATCAATGTTTTTCTTACCTTTTTCTCTCTCCTTGGGCTGCCCATCAGTGGTTCTTGAATGGGGCATCTTCGAATTTGAGGTGAATCCCAGTGGAAGGAAAGGTACATATGTATTGGTTGTTTTCTTCCCACTTCTCAATGTGATATCCTTAACATTACCCTTGGTATTTGGAGTAGGTTGGAAAGGTAGATTTATAGAATTCTTACTCACCAGTTTATATAGGGCAATGGCAATCTGGCTCATTTGAATCTTCAACTCCTTCAGCTCCGAACATTGACTCTTCAACTCATTCTTTTGATTAAGAACAATTTGTTTCAAAATATAATCAGTTCTAGAATCTTCCTTTGGTTGAGAAGTACCTTGTTGTTGACTTGTTGATGCTTGAGCTTCAAATCTCTTTTGGGGTTTTTGGAAACCCTATTGGTAAGGCGGAGGCTGCTAGAAATTTTGTTAAAAAGGGGGACTTTGTTGTTATCCAGAGCCATAACTCATGTCTGATTGATCCTTTCACCCTTGGTTTTATGTTAGAGAAAAGGAATAATACTTATTATGGGGATGTGTTTGTTGTTTTTGCTGATATGGTCTCCTAGGGAATACTGCTGTACAATCCTTTGACTCTTGTAATTGGGGGAAACTTTCAGTTGGGAGGTCTGTTTCAATGAAAATGCCACATGGCCTCATAGGAGTGGGTTGGGATGTATTTTAAGCCAAAGCAATCTAACTCACGATAGTGGTAAATTCTTCCAACTTAGTATCAATGAAATTATTTTCAAGAGGGGAAGGACTTACCTGATGTACTCCTCTAATATATGGTGTACCTTGATCGCCAAATTATTGGGAGTTTTGTGCCATCTTATCGATCAACGCATGTGCAGCTGCTGGTGTTTTGTATACCAATTTACCTCCAGCTATGACATCCACCATGAGTATATTTATAGGTGTGAGTCCTTCATAGAAGTATTGGATGAGGATTTTCTCACTAATTTGGTGATGCAGGCAGCTTGCACACAACTTCTTAAGTCACTCACAGTACTCATACATTGACTCCCCTTGGGCTTTATTGATTACTGAGATTTCTTTCTGAATGGAAGTGTTCCTTGATTATAGAAAAAACCTCTGCAGTAAAAGACGTTTCAAATTGTTCCAACAAGTTACATCTTTAGGTTTTAAATAATACATCCAATCTTTTGAAGCTTCATCAAGTGAGAATGGGAATGCTCTTAGTTTGATTTGATCTTTAGATTCATTTGTGGGTTTAAGGGTTGATAAAACCACATTAAATTATTTTAAATGTTTTTTTGGATCCTCACTAGATAATCCATAAAATTTTGGAAGAAGGTAAATTAATCCAGATTTCAGTTCAAAGTCCGATTCGAGATTTGCGTATGGAATACGATTTTGTTGATAGTTAATATCTGGTGCTTCCAACTCTCGAATGGTTATATTAAGTTCATTGTTATTGTTTTCAGCCATTATTTCTTGTTTTATGTTTTAATTTGAATTGATTCTAAATTCAATGTTACTAGAATGGAGGAATTATCCAACTGGTTGAATGTTGAAACTTCCTGTAGACTGAGAATGTCTGATTCGAGCCCTAAGGCTACGTTCAATCTCAGGGTCAAGATCTAAGAGATCATCAAGATTAGTTTTTGTAATAAATCAATGAAATATAAAAAATAAATTAATAAAATTGGACCATAATAAAATGATATGAAGTTTGATTTTATTGTTCGATAAAAAGAAAAGAAGTGAAAAAATGAAAACTTGAGAAAGAGGAAAGACAAAAGAAAGAGGAGAAGAAAATAATAAAAATGAAAAATAAAACAAGTACTTCTAATTGGTTTAATAAATTACTTTCCTCCCCAGAAACAATTCCAATTTGAAAGGTACTGTCATGGGCGCTTTCAAATTATGTTCAGTTTCAGGTTATTTAGTTACAGCAGAGTGGCTGACCAAAGTTGTCTCTCAAACGGGGAAGTAATTTAAGACAACATATTGAAGCTATTTTGAAAATAAAATTAAATAACTTAAACATACTACTTGAAATTATGGGAAGTTTTATATCATTTATAAAACTACAAGAAGTTTTATGGAAGAAGATTTCATTTTTTTTTGTTTTTATTTTTGAAATGAAGTTTGATTAAAAAGACACCACAAGAAGATTTTTTTAAGAAAATATTTTAAAAGGAATAATCGATCAAAATATAGATATTCACTTAATTATTAATCATTATAATTTAAGTTAATAACCACGTAATTATGATCCACTATTTTTTTAACCCTTTAACCCTAAAGAAGTGAATATAACCACAAAGATGAAATGAATTAAACCTGAGGCTAGCTACAGAACATACAATTGTAACACCTTTCTTTGATTGATATTCTAAGACTAGATTATGGTTAGTGGTATATTAGGTCACATATCCACTCTTTAAATGATTATTAATTGAGCTTAGGGATTTTATTTTAACTCTAAAAATTTATCCCATGTGGTCTTGTTTTATCGATTAAGTTTGCACTCTCATAATTTACACAAATTCCCGACCTCGCGTGTTTTTGTGTTAATTGTTCAATTGCTTAATTAGTTTCTTATAATTTAAAAAATAAATCAATATATTATATTAAGTGAATTAAATTTTATCATTTATTCAAAATAAATTAATGAATAAGGTTAGAGGTAGATCGATTACTAAAAAGAACTACTCTTCCATGAGAGACGTAGTCATCATAGAAACAATTTGCATTTGAAAAGGTTTAGAAAGGGTATAACCCAATATCATTTCTACTATTTGATTTACAAAACAAAGAGTAATATTAATATAATAAGAAAATTTAAAATAATAGATCAAATGGAATAAATAAAAGAGGAACTAAGAATTTTATTACAAAAAGACAAATATTACAACATGAGAAGGAGAGAGGATTTGATGAAGGGATCCTTGCTTCAAGAGCTCCCCATATGAGTATAGGAAGTTACATAAAATCAAAGTTTATTATAGGAATACTCTAGAACACTAAAATTACATTACTTCACTCCTTGGTCAAACTTTCAAATGAGGTACCCAAGGTGTCAATTTATAGTCAAAATGGGAAGTGGTTTTGGGAACCTAGATTTCGAGATACCAATTGTATCTCAGTTTTGGGTTAGTAAAAGGCCTTATCTAGACTTTGAAAAATGAAAAAAGTTGTAGGTAATAATGTTTAATGTCTCTGTGTAAAATTTGGATGCCAATGTAGTATTACAGTGCGAGATATGACCTACGTACAGAACCAAATCTTTGACTTCGTGCAGATTATGTCCCCTAGAAAGATTGGTTTTTATTTTCCACTTAATTGATGAATTGGGATTTTTTTTCTTGATATGAGTTGTATCCCATGAATTTATGGAGTAGAATAAAAATTTTCATCCCATTTTAACGCACTTATTTTGTGAAAATTTTAAAACAATGGAAAGATGTCCTTGGGATTATATGTAGTTTGGACCATTTTTATTCTAGATCATCTCCAACCCTCCCAATCATCTCCTCCAACAACGAAATCACCAAAACAAGAATAATTTATATTTTTAAAAATGATAAAAATTTAATAATTTAATGAAATTGTATGTTAAATTTTATATTATATTTATAATTTTAAATAAAAAACAAGTTTAAAACAGTGATGTAAGGGTGAAATAAAGCAGTGAATCGTGATACGATCACTGCCTCATCCTTACTCTGTCTAGAAGGGTAGAGGTCACAACTAAGGATGATAAAAAAGTATGCACCTATATATCATGAACCTCCATATTCATCTCAGATAACAATGCCATAATCTTCCACTCACTACTAGCCTGTATCCGAGTCCTCCTTCTCAGTGCATCAACCATTGCATTACCTTTACCAGACACGTAGGATAGCTTGAAGTCAAAGGACTGCAAGTACTCCACCCAAATTTTCTGCCTTAGATTCATATCACATTGTGTAAATATGTACTTGAGGATTTTATTGTGCGTGTACACCACAAAATGCTCTCCCAGTAAATAGTGTTTCCAACAGCGCAAAGCATGAACAACCGCAGCTAGCTCCAGATCATGCGTAGGTTAATTCCTCTCATGTGGTCTCAACTATCGAGAAACATATGCCACGAATCTATCTCCCTACATCAACACTGCTCCCAACCCTATACCTGATGCGTCACAATACATAGTGTAGATCTTTCTCTACTTTGACTGTATCAGGACTGATGCTGATGTCAACCTCCCTTTCATCTCTTGAAAGGCTGTCTCACAAGATTCTAACCATACAACTTCACACCCTTCTTAGTTAATTCTTTCAATAGTACTTCTAAGCATGATAAGTCTTTTATGAAATTCCTGTAGTAACCATCCAACCCCAAGAAACTCTTTATGTCAAAAACATTATTGGGATGATCCTAGGAAACTACTACTCTCACCTTCTCTAGGTCCACTAATACTTCTATCTCTAAGATAATGTGACCTAGAAAGTGAATATGATCCATCTAAAAGTTGCACTTTGTGAGCTTAGAATATATCTGATGCCCTCTTAGTGTATTCAAAAGGATATTAAGATAGTTCGCATGGTAATGTCAATTATGATAATACATCAATATATCATCCATGAAAAACACCATAAAAGAATCCAAGGATGAAACATCTAGTTCATCAGCACCATGAAAACCACTAGAACATTCGTGAGACTGAACGACATAAACAAATAATCTTATAGAACATACCTACTAAAAAAGGTTGTATGAGGTAAGTCTGCAGGTCGAACACGAACATGATGATATCCTGACCTCAATTTGGTCTTTGAGAGCACTCAGGATCATCAAAGATGGTCAAACAAACCATCTATCTGAGGCAAGGGATATCTGTTTTTATCTATCAGATGGTTCAATTTCTGATAGTTCATGCATAGCCTAAAGTTACCATCCACCTTTTTTTGCAAAAAGGACCAGGAACCCCAGGTATAAGTAATGGGTCTAATAAACCTCTTCGCCTCCAAATCATCTTGCTACCTCTTAAGCTCTTACAATGTAAGGACCCGACCCCAGTTTCTTGGAGTTGGTGCCTTATTTGATTACATTAGCATACATAGAAGAAATAATAATCCCAAAGGACCAAGTAGTTTAGTATTATTGGAAACAAGATACATATATAATTTCAACTTTACATAAGGAAAGGAAACACAACACTAATTTATTCCACTAGAGTCATCACATCTCCTAGACTATGCTTGCAATTAATTCATAAAATACTTCTTCATGTCCTAAGAAAATGAAACATAAGAAAGGGGTGAGCTCAAATGCTCAGTAAGAGTAAGAAATACAGTGGAAGGTAATATAAACATTATTCATGGTGAATAATTGAAAACACATGCCTTTAATAATAAACATGAACACATTATGGCATGAATATGGGCTGAGTAAATAATTCCATAATAAAACATAATCATGGGTATTCTACTAGTAGAATAACCACATGAAATATCAATAGATGAACTCATAATTATGGAATGAATAATGATGGAAATTCTGAAACATTTTTTCAAGGCCTCGGTCAAGACGTCTAATGATTAAGGCCTCAGCCAAAATCTATATCACATTGGGAAAGACCTCGACCACTTCCACATTTATTTGTCTCATGAGACCTACCGATGCATCAAGGGGATATATCAGGCCCCACCCGTCACATAATAATTCCAATTAATTCCTCATATGAGTGGGGATAAATATAAAAAATAAATACATTCATATTGAAACTATCATATGAAATGTAACTATCTTTCCCCAATCATTAAACATGAAACACTAACCATTCAGAATAATATGGTGAATGGTTTTAGGATAGGTCATCCATAATAGATTTAGTCATAAACCCTTAAATAAAATATGGTAGATGACTTCATAAATGATTAAACTCAATAATACCATGGAATCAACAAGAGTGTTGAATTAAATAAAAACACTCTTATAAAATCATTAAGCAATTCTGGAGATAAATACTCTTTTATTTTCAAAACAAGAGTTCTTTTGAAAAAATCTTTGTATAAAACCAGAAGTGAATTAAGATAGTATTTTCATAATAAAATGAGTTATTTTATAAGGATAATGGTTCCCAAAAACATATTACATAGTTCCCTTGAAAATAGATAAGAATTTGAGAAATTCTCATGAATTAGGCTTGCATTTTGGAAACAGTTTTGAAAGTTACTTTTAAAATGTGTAACTATCCATAAAATAAGGAAGGATTATGGTTTTAAAACATGTATATGATACTCACACAGAACATATGATAAGTACATAACAATACTTAATAATTACATCGAGGTAATTAGACAATGAAAGTATCCCGAATGAAAATGGAAGTTCGGGTGGAAAACCCTTACCTTAACTCTAAACGTGTTCCGCTCTTGTACTTAAGCTCATGGAATATGAAATTATACTTGTTAATAAATTATTTCAGAACCTATTAGACATGTATTTAGTTTACCATAATTCTGGTTAGTTCATTTATGTCTTAATTGACAAGTTATTGTATTGAATTTCGTCATTCTGGAGTGTTCGTTTCCTTTATTTTCATATTCGGTTCACTTGTTTTTAAGTAATGAAGTGGAATGGATGTAAATCTTCAGAATTGAAATTATATATTATTTATCAACATAAATAGGTGTTATTTTTCATTTATATAACTTGGTTACATGGAACGAGGATGAATTATCATATAGAACTTTAATGATAATTGTTTCGGTTAATTTGTGGGTTTGGATTACAACGAACTCATTTTTCTTTATAACATAACACCATTTGAACAAAGGGATTACAGAATATTAAATAGTTTATATTATATATAATAATCTGGTTCAACCATAACAATAATGGTTTCATGACCAGAATTTATAATGATAAAAGAAATCGAAAGTCCATTGTCCTTGAATGTGTAAAATTGACACATCTCGGATGGTGTTCTTGCTACTAGTATAAAAGAAGGTAAAAAGGGGGAGATGATGATAACTTATTCCACTATCATGAAAACATTACAGTACATATAAGGTACTGGAGTCATCACAAAATTTGGATAAATAGAGGTAATAGAAAAAGAAAACAAATGAACTTGAAAGGAAATACAAAGAGTTGAAAAGATGAATTTACCTCTTGAACCAAACTTCCTTGAGAACCTCCTTAAGGGAGAGGTTTTGGTCTTTTAATAAGACCAAAGCTTTCTGGACATGGGAGAGGGAGTTGGGAGGGTATTTGGATAGAATTTGGAGAAGGCACAAGGCTTGAGAGGAGTGATTGGAAGAGGGGGTGAGAGGGGGTTTTTATAGTGGAGGAGAGAGGGGATTTCTTAATATAAAACTCATTAGTTTATTATTTCTTCACAAGACAAGTAATTGTAAGTATTCCATGAACAAGAATAGTAATTTTATCATGTGAATTCGGATTAAGGGTGGTGACATCAGCCATGATTCTAGGAATAGTGTATTTAGATTATAATGTATATATACGGTAAATTACCGTATTTTACTATTCATAAAAAATCAAGTATTTCAGAAAAATCCCAAAAATTCACCCTAACCACTTTTTGACGTGTAGAATCCAAAAATGAATTCCATTTAAAAAAAAAAATCTAAATACTATTAATTTAATATTTAATTAAAATCATAATTTATTATCAAAAACCAGTTTTAAAACATTCATTAACTTATTCTAAAATATAGGTATATCGTACTTTCAACTTGAATATTATTTATATATTATCATAGGCAAGGTTACTATTCATTAGGGTATATCACTATTCATAAGGGTATGTTACTATTCATAACGGTATGTTACTATTCACCAAAAATTAAGTTTTTCTTATTGGAATCTAAATAACTTACTGATCGCGACTGTGTATGTCAGATTTTTGAAATTCACATCACAGAAGTGACAAACTTATGTTTTAAGGGTCCCATAGAACTTAGTAGTTAATGTGATTTTGACATATTTATAGGAAAGTAATTCCCTTTAAAAAATACTGGGTCGTTACATTCTCCCCTCACAAAAATTTCTCCCTTGAAATTTCATTTACAATCTAGGCCAAGAACAGGTGGGGGTACTTCTCCTTCATTGATTCCTCCAGTTCCCAAGTTTCCTCTTCGTACTTATGGTTTCTCCATAGAACCTTTACCAGACGAGTCGTCCAATTTCTCAATACTTGTTATCTAGTATCAAGAATCTTGATAGGCTCTTCACAGTAAGATAGATCGGGCTCAAGTTCCACTTCTTCATAAGTGAGTACATGTGTTGGGTCTGGCATGTACTTTCTTAACATTGACACGTGGAAGACATTGTGAACCTTGAAGAGACTTGGCGGCATTTCCAAACGGTAAGCTACGGCTCCAATTCGGTCCAAAATTTCAAAAGGTCCGATGTACCTGGGACTTAACTTTCCCTTCTTACCGAATCGTATAATACCCTTCCATGGAGATACCTTTAAGAAAATGTGATCACCTTCTTAAAACTCCAAATCCTTCCTTCGGTTATATGCATATCTCTTTTTCCTACTTTGAGCTATTTTGATATGGTTCTGGATAATCTTCACCTTTTACATTGTTTATTCAACAAGTTCTGGGCCCACGAGCTTTCTTTCACCGACATCATCCCAACAAGTTGGTGTACGACATCGTCTCCCATATAATGCTTCATAGGGTGCCATCCGTATACTTGAATGGAAGCTATTGTTTTAGGAAAATTCTACGAGAGGTAAATACTGATCCCACATGCCTTGAAAATCAAGTGAACAAGACCTCAACATGTCTTCCAATGTTTGAATAGTCCGTTCTGATTGTCCATCAGTTTGTGGGTGGTAGGCAGTGCTCAAACAAAGATTAGTATCTAGGGCCTTCTGAAGACTTTTCCAGAATCTTGACATAAAACGTGGATCACGATCAGAAACAATCGATAGGGGTAATCCATGAAGTCTCACAACTTCATTAATATACAGTCTTACTAGACGTTCAAGTGGTAGATCTTCTCTTATAGCAAGAAAATGTGCTGACTTGTTAAGACAGTCAACAATGACCCATATTGTATCATTTCTTCTAGGAGTCTTTGGTAGTCTCATGAAGAAGTCCATTGTGATATTATCCCATTTCCACTCAGGTATGGGAAGAGGTTGCAATACTACTCCAGGCTGTTTCCTTCCAGCTTTCACTTGTTGACAAACCATACATCTTGACACAAAATCAGCAATCTCCCTCTTCATGTTGTCCCACCAAAAATGTTCCTTCAAATCTCTATACATCTCAGTGCTACCAGGGTGTATAGAGAAATTGGAACTATGATCATCATCCAGCAATTCCCTCTTTAGATCAGGTATATTAGGAACAAAAAGTCTCTTCCCAAATTTCAAAATTCCATCTTCATATACAAAGTCACTCAATCTCCCATCATTCATAGATTTAATCTTCTTTTTAAACCCCTCATCATCATACTGAGAACTTTTTATCCTTTATAGTAAAGATGGTTTGGCAAAAATTTGAAAAATCATTGATGTTTCACCTTCCATGGTTATTCCCATATTCATCTTTACTAGATACATGAAAATAGGATCCCTTTCAACTCTCATCTTGTTCAAAACTCCATGATCCTTTATTCTCAATGCATCTGCCACCTTATTTGCCTTCCCCGGGTGGTAGTGTATCATTCAATAATAATCCTTGAGTAGTTCAAGCCATCTCCTTTGCCTCATGTTGAGTTCTTTCTGTGAGAAAATATACTTCAAACACTTGTGATCAGTATAAATCTCACATTTTTTACCAAAGAGATTATGTATCCATATCTTCAAAGCAAAAATTATAGCAGCTAACTCAAGATCATGAGTAGGATAGTTTTTCTCATGAATTTTTAGCTGTCGTGATACATAAGCAATAACCCTATCATTTTTCATAAGGACACAACCAAGTCCTTTCTTTGAAGCATCACTATAAATAACAAACCCATCATTTCCCGATGGTAGAGTCAATATAGGAGCATTGACTAATCTTCTCTTCAGTTCTTCGAAACATTCTTCACAATATTTTTTCCAAACAAATTTAACCACTTTACATGTGAGCTTCATTAGCGGGTTAGCCAGTCGGGCAAAATTCTGTATGAAACGCCGATAATAACCTGTTAATCCAATAAAACTGCATACCTCAGTTATGTTTGTTGGCATGGGCCAATCTTGGATTGCCTTTGTCTTTGCATGATCAACTAGGATTCCATCCTTAGAGACAATATGGCCAAGAAATGAAATCTCTTGAATCTAGAATTTACACTTGCTAAACTTACCATATAATTCATGTCTTCTAAGAGTCTTCAGGATAATGCGCAAGTGATTTTCATGATCTTCGTAGATTTTGGATTATAGCTAGATATCATCAATAAATACCACTACAAAATCATAGAGATATTCCTTGAAAACTCTGTTCATTAGATCTATGAAGACAGAGGGTGCATTAGTCAATCCAAAAGGCATTACTGTAAACTCGTAATGCCCATATCTGGTTCAGAATGCTGTTTTTGGAATGTCTTCCTTCTTCACACTCAACTGATGATATCCAGATCGAAGGTGAATCTTTGAAAAGTATTGAGCTCCATGCAGTTGGTCAAATAAATCATCAATGAGAGGTAGGGGATACTTGTTATTTATTGTTATAGCATTGATCTCCCTGTAGTTGATACATAACCTCATAGATCCATCTTTCTTCTTAACAAAAAGGACAGGGGCTCCCCATGGAGAAACACTAGGGCGGATAAATCCCTTATTACTCAATTCCTCTAGTTGTTTCTTTAGTTACACTAATTCCACAGTGGCCATTCTATAAGGGGTCTTCGATATGGTCCTTGAACCAGGAATTAAATCAATGGAAAACTCAATTTCTCATTCTGGAGGATGTCTAGGTAAATCTTCTGGAAACACATCAACATATTCTCTCACAATAGGTACATCCTCTATTTGAACATTCCTTTCCTCACCCATAGTTATTTCATTCTATTCCTCCCCAATAATTGAATTTAGTTGAGCTATTGGGGGTAGATCTAGATAAGAATCAGGTGGTGATGATTCTGCACTAAAGATAAGGTGTTCTTTATCATCATCATCAAAAATTGTAACCTCCTTCTTCTTATAATAAATTTTTGCATCATGATCCGAAATCCAATCCATACTGAGGATTATATCGAATTAAATCATGGGTATGATGATGAGATCAACAGATAAAGAACATTTGTATGCCCTAATGGGAATAGATTGACAAAAATTTGTAGTAATGATACTTCCCTTAGGAGTTTTGACTGAAAACTCCCTTGTTAAATCAAATTGGAAATATCTAATTTTGTTAGAAAATTGGGAAGATATGAAACAGTATGATGATATAGAATCAAATAAAGAATTGTATAAGATTGAGGAAACGATCAAAGTACCTGCCACCACGTCACGCAGAACTTCAACCTCTGCAGTTGTGATCGCATATGCTTGTCCTTGCTCCCTTGGCCTCATCTGTTGCATATTTCCTTGATGTTTTGGACAATTATTATCATAGTGCCCATTATCCTGACAATTATAGCATCGAACATCATTGGATTCCTTCTTTCCTTTTCAATCACCAGCAAGATGGCCTTTCTGAACACATTTGTAGCATACTCCTTTTCATTTTAATCACGCACCGGGGAGTTTCCTTCCACAATTGTAACATGGTGGAAATTCAACTCTTCCCTTCTTCCCTGTTTCCTTATTTCCTTTCCCATGGTTTTCAATAGCCCTCTTCTTTTCTTGATTTCCCTTAAAGTAATAAGACTTAGATAATTCTTTTTCAGTCTTTATAGCACATGAAACTATGTCCTCATATGATGAAAAATTTTAGGAGACTAGTGCCCTCCGGAGGAATGACTTTAAGCCATCAAAGAATAGATCAATTTTGCTCCTTGGATTTCGTATGTAGTCCGTAGCATGTCTTTCCAGACATGTAAAGTTAGATTCATACTTGGAAGCATTTTTATCCTCCTTTTGCCTCAGATTCAAGAATTTCCTCTCCTTTTCTGCTCTTTGTTCTCGAGGGAAATATTTTTCTAAGAAGATTTCCTTAAAATACCTCCATTCCATCTATTCTATTTATTCCTACTCCTTTGTGTTTTGGATTAATGACCACCATTGATCTTCATCTCCCGATAGACGATATAATACCATGACAACCTTATCTCTTTTATTACATCCCAAAGCGAGAAATATCTTCTCAAGGGAACATATCCACTGCTCTTCTACAAACGGGTTTATAGTCCTGTTGAATGATGGAGGTTGTTGTCAAATAAAGCGATCTAGCATGGATCCTCCATGTGGTGAATCCAGATGCTCCATACGGGTAAGGTTATTATTCATAACCTGAGTAAGTTGTCCCAGTATAGTTATGATTTCTCAGCACTAGTCACAGCACCAGAGCCAACATCATTGTCTTGCATCGGAGGAAAATCCCTACAGGGGACACGTGCATTCGTGCGATTTTCATTCTATCCACTTGGATCCATCTCTAGATAATGTAATACACTATATTAGGTTATGAACCATAATGTATAATCTTAACTTAACAAAATACTTAGAAAAAATTTGATATCCTATGCATGGATAATCCCATATTCACAAATATGGTTTCTTTGAGGAATATTTTACATTTCAATCCTTAATAATGGATTGTAAAGAAAATGTGAATTATCCTAAGCATATCCCCTGGGAGTGTCATAACCAAGAGTGCATCAAGTCCCATTGTCGTGCACCAGTTCCCGTTCGAGTCTAGCTCAAAGTGATGTTTTCGGGTTTTACCCCTAGATACATTTATGCCAGAGCCGCCTCTACCTGCTCGTATCCAGACAGGGATATATTGCTTGAAAGATCCACATAATATATTCCTTACCAAAATATCAGGATGTTATTGTATGTATTTCCTCAAATACTAACTTAGGGACTCTTCCCTAATTCTACGTTTTCTAAATCTAGTTTCCAAATATTCTACTAAACTTCCTCTGATACCAACTGTAAGGACCCGACCCCAGTTACTCTGAGTTGGTGCTTTATTTGATAACGTTGGAATACATACAAGGAATACGAATCCCGAAGGACCAAGTAGTTTAGTATTATTGGAAACAAGATACATACATAAGTTCAAATTTACATAAGGAAAGGAAAAGAACACTAATTTATTCCACTAGATTCATCACATCTCCTAGATTATGATTGCAAGTCATTCATAAAATAATTCTTCATGTCCTGAGAAAATGAAACATAAGAAAGGGGTGATCTCAAACACTCAGTAAGAGTAAGCAATACAGCGGAAGATAATATAAACATTAGTCATGGTGAATAATTTAAAACACATGCCTTTAATAATAAACATGAACACATTATGGAGGGAATATGAGCTGAGTAAATAATACCATAATAAAACATAATCATGGGTATTCTACTAGTTGAATAACCACATGAAATATCAATATCTGAACTCATAATGATGAAATGCATAATTCCGGACATTCTGAAACATTTTTTCAAGGTCTCGGCCAAGACGTCTAATGATTAAGGCCTCGTCCAAAATCTATATCACATTGGGAAAGGCCTTGGCCAATTCCACATCTATTTATCTCATGAGACCTACCGATGCATCAAGGGGATATAGAGGACCCCACCCATCACATAATAAGTCCAATTCATTCCTCATATGATCGGGGATAAACATAAACAACAAATACATTCATATTGAAACTATCATATGAAATGTAATTATCTTTCCCCAATCATTAAACATAAAACACTAACCATTCGGAATAATATGGTGAATGGTTTTAGGATTGGTCATACACAATAGAGTTAGTCATAAACCATTAAATTTAATATGGTATATGACTTCATAAATGATTAAACTCAATAATACCATGGAATCAACAAGATTGTTGAATTAGATGAAAACACTCTTATAAAATCATTAAGCAATTCTGTAGATAAATACTCTTTTATTTTGAAAAGAAGAGTTATTTTGGAAAAATATTTTTATAAAACCAGAAGTGAATTAAGATAGTATTTTCATAATAAAATTAGTGATTTAATAAGGATAATGGTTCCCAAAAAAATATTACAGAGTTCTCTTGAAAATAGATAAGAATTTGAGAAATTCTCTTGAATCAAGCTTGTATTTTGGAAACAGTTTTGAAAGTTCCTTTTAAAACGTGTAAATATCCATAAAATAAGGAAGGATTATGGTTTGAAAACATGTATATGATACTCACACAGAACATATGATGAGTACATAACAATACTTAAGAATTACATCGAGGTAATTAGACAATGAAAGTATCCCGAATGAAAATGGAAGTTCGGGTGGAAAAACCCTTACCTTAACTATAAACATGTTCCGCTCTTGTACTTAAGCTCCTGGAATATTAAATTATACTTGTTAATAAATTATTTCAGAACCTATTATACATGTATTTAGTTTACCATAATTCTGGTTAGTTCATTTATGTCTTTATTGACAAGTTATTGTATTGAATTTCATCGTTCTGGAGTGTTCGTTTCCTTTATTTTCATATTCGGTTCACTTGTTTTTAAATAATGAAGTGGAATGGATGTAAATCTTCAGAATTAAAATTATATGTTATTTATGAACATAAATAGGTGTTATTGTTCATTTATATAACTTTGTTACATGGAACGAGGATGAATTATCATATATAACTTTAATGATAATTGTTTCAGTTAATTTGTGGGTTTTGATTACAACGAACTCATTTTTCTTTATAACCTAACACCATTTGAACAAAGGGATTAAAAAATATTAAATAGGTTATATTATATATAATAATCTGGTTCAACCATAACAATAATGGTTTCATGACCAGAATTTAGAATGATAAAAGAAATCAAAAGTCCATCGTCCTTGAATGTTTAAAATTGACACATCTCGGATGGTGTTCTTGCTACTAGTATAAAAGAAGGTAAAAAGGGGGAGATGATGATAACTTATTCCAATATCATGAAAACATTCCAGTAAATATAAGTTACTAGAGTCATCACAAAATTTGGATAAAGAGAGGTAATAGAAAAATAAAACAAATGAACTTGAAAGGAAAGACAAAGAATTGAAAAGAGGAATTTACCTCTTGAACCAAACTTCCTTGAGAACCTCCATAAAAGAGAGGTTTTGGTCTTTTAATAAGACCAAAGATTTATGGATGTGTGAGAGTAAGTTGTGAGGGTATTTGGACAGAATTTTGAGAAGGCACAAGGCTTGATAGGAGTGATTGGAAGAGGGGGTGAGGGGGGGTTTTTATAGTGGAGGAGAGAGGGGATTTCTTAATATAAAACTCATTAGTTTATTATTTCATCAAAAGACAAGTAATAGTAAGTATTCCATGACAAATAATAGTAATTTTATCATGTTAATTCGGATTAAGGGTGGTGAAATCATCCATGATTCTAGGAATAGTCTATTTAGCTTATAATGTATATATACGGTAAATTACCGTATTTTACTATTCATAAAAAAATTAAGTATTTCGGAAAAATCACAAAAATTCAACGTAACCATTTTTTGATGTGTAGAATCCAAAAATGAAGTCCATTTTTCAAAAATAATTTTATAAATATTATTAATTTAATATTTAATTAAAATCATAATTTATTATCAAAAACCAGTTTTAAAACATTCATTAACTTATTCTAAAATATAGGTATATCATAATTTCAACTTGAATATTATTTATATATTATCATAAGTAAGGTTAATATTCATTAGGGTATATCACTATTCATAAGGGTATGTTACTATTCATAAGGGCAGGTTACTATTCAGAAAAAATTTAGTTTTTCTTATTGGACTCTAAATAACTTACTGATCGCGACTGTGTATGTCGGATTTTTGAAATTCACATCACAAAAGTGAAAAACTTATGTTTTAAGGGTCCCATAGCACTTAGTAGTTAATGTGATTATGACATATTTATAAGAAAGTAATTCCCTTTAAAAAATATTGGGTCGTTACATACAACTTCATCATAGCCATCCAGTAAAGAGGAAAGGATACTAGTGTAGCTCATGACACTATCTCTATGGAGAAATCCACCTCTCTCTCAAGAGGTAAACTAGAAAAGTTTTCAGGAAAGTCGTACCTGAAGCACTCAACCACTGGAGGAAATTTTTCCTGACTCACTCCCTGATCATCTAGAAACAAACTAGCAATATAGGTTGTTATCCCACCTAGCCGATGATGCACGGGTCCATCTTGGATCACATGAACATCCCATTCACCCTTGTGAGTAAACACGACACCCTATGGTGATGTAAAAGTCACCCTTCGATGATATCAATCAACATAAGATCGATAATCTACTAGCCATTCCATCCCAAGAATGACGTCAAAATATGGCATCTTGAAGACATAAATATCCCAAAAAAACTGACACCCACCAACCTCAAGGGGAAACTCCATACACTGGCACACATCACCTATTCTAACTCCCAACGATGTGTATAACATCATAACTCCCTTAAAAAAACAATATGATCAAGGCTCTTACCCACTGGTGAAGATATAAAACTATTTGATGCACCTATATCAAAGAGAGAAGATACAATATTAGAAGCTACTAAGATTGTACCTCTCACTATTTACAGTTCAGGATCTTTCTCCCATTGGGTCTATTGCACTGCATAAGTCTGGCATGTCTGTGGCTCTGTGACACTGCTTGGCTACCCTGAGTTGATCCACCCTACTATCTAGGTGTAACCGGTGTCTGGGTACCTCTTCTACAACCACCACTACCTCATCCTGACCATCCAACCTTACTCCATATCCTAACCTGATGTGGAGATAAAGAACATACCCCTAAACCCAATGTTGTAGATGACCCCCTACTACTCACAATTGGAGGAAAGGTTATGAAAAATCACTGTATGTTCCTCATCCTGCTACAAGATCGTCACTCGACTGGGTCGCGGTCGCACTGATTCTTCATGTGGCCTCACCTACCACACTAATGAAAAAACACCAATCTGCCTTCTCCCACAGCTTTTCTGGAACTCATGTTGCAAGAAGCCTCAAAATGATGCTTCCTACTTGAATACGTAGATCCATTAGGCTGATAAACAACACTTACCTGTTTTGTACCCCCAAATTACCTCAGGTTCCACTCTATAATAAGCACCTAATTTACAATCTTAGTGATAGATGTCAATCTGAGCATGTTAACCTGATATTTGATAGCATGTATGAGACCTTCCTAGAAGAGTATCACTCTCGAAAGCTCATCAATAAGATACATCGGCAAAAAATGATGGAGCTCTATAAATCATGATGAGTATTTCATAACTGTCATTACACCATACTCTAGATGCATGAACTCACTATCCTTCTATACTCGCAGAGTCATGGGGTAAAAGTATTCATGGAAGCAGGTTTGGAAATCAGCCCAATCCTTATCTCATAGCCTGCTAGCCTGGTTCAAAACATCTCACTAGTACTTCGCCGCTCCACATAGCATATAAGTCGCGATCTTGACCCTCCACTCAAGAGGAATCTCCAGATGAAAAAGAATCATTAACATGGTATCTAGCCACATCTCTGTAGCCTATGGAATGCCATACCCTAAAAAACTAGGAGGATGTTGCTTCTGGAACACTTTTGTCAGCTCATCCATAGACACAGTAGGTTGCGGTGCTCCTTGGGAGGCTTGCATATATCAAAATAGCCCCTCAAGGAACTGTGCCACAACACCTATGTCTAGAATAGTCCCTGGTGAATCTTCTGATACTAAAAGAGGATCAACTGCTAGGGCATGGCCCACTATCTCTGGATTATGGTCATCATCTTCCTCGTGGCATACCACTGGATGTCGTTGTGGTGAAATATCTCTATAATGAAAAACACACGACTCAGAAAATAACAACATCAAAGCTCGTAGCTCAAAAGCATAGTAAATGTCAAAACTCTCCTAGAAACCAATTCAAACCACATCCTACTGTTAAATCTAGGACAATATAAAGAATATCTATCGAACCACTGGAAACTATACCACTTGCCTGCTCAAAAGCTAGGTCTAGGTCAAGTATATATTCTCCATTTCATTCATTTTCATTAAACAATCATTTTTTCAAATGATTTAACTGATTGTCCACCAAGTTGCAATCCTTAAGGGCCCATAACACCTCATGAACTAAAGTTTGATGTCCATATAATCTATACATATCAAATTTATTTTATAATTTTCATTTATTTGGTGCATCATTTCCCAATCCATAAGGGCCCATACTCCTTATGAATTGAAAGATGATGTCACTCCTCTATCCTCTACACAAAGTCTATCACAACAGTAGGCACAACTATCACAACATCTATCAAAATAGAATGCAATAAGTAATGCATCCTAAATGGATTGAAAAAAATGCATGGCATGTGATTTATAAAAAGTAACTACATAATTCATGAGATGGAATAACCTCATCTCATCAGGTTGCAACAGTAATAGAAACCACAATTGCATCAACTATAATAGCATAAATCATGTATGTCACCCAATAGTGAAATAAAAAGAAAAGTAACCATCAAAATCCATAAAAAAATAAATCCATTTGATGTAATTTGGATTTTTCCTATATTCAGGGTAGTTACTCCTGGGCACAACTTATTAAAAAATTCCATTTCCTTCATATCCCTATCTATTTTTCCAAATATTAAGGCAGGCTAGAAAAACTCCTCTGATACCACTTTGTAACATCCTGAACCCATATTCCACCCAACGGTGCCCCGAACCCGGTTAGCCACATGGCGTCAAGCACATCTCCCAGAATTCCAGAGGTTTCCAACTAGTAGCGAGGTCTTAGGTGAGTCAATGAGGAGACTATACCCTCATTACTAGAGTATATCACAACAAAAGTCAAACACATACAATAGCAGAAGTGAATAAATAAACAATCAGTTGAAAGTAAGAAAAGACAAGAATACATAAATAGTCCATAGATGTCACATATACAATGATACAAATGATACATGTATCTAGAAAGCATCCAGAATAGGTACAAGGTGATACAATACAATACAAGTCTCAAAAGATCAAAAAGACTAAAATTCCTAGCAGTATCGCAAGCCTTTTCTTGGTCTTATGCTCTACTGCTTTGAAACCACGATCAACAAACTATACCTGGGTGCTTTCCCCTATAATAACTTGTAACCATATAATCTGTTTAGTTACCTGAGGAGGCTCGAATAGAGTATGAGATAAAAATACCAGTAGGTAACCACCCAGAGGTATATACAGTTCTAACAAAAATATGCAAGGTGCTAGAAAGTGTAAGTAAAGCAGTAATATAAAAGTGTGTATGCCCATGATATAAGTCCACTGTAATAAGTAAAAGAAACCAAAAATCCCCTAAAGGATACCTGAAAAAAATGTCATCTCCTAACCAAGAAACTATAAGAAAAGCACCCAAGTCACACGACCACACCGTACTCCCATCCATATCAAGTAACCCATGACTACGACATACATCCATCTATATCAAGTAACCCATGACCATAACGTATAATAAAGTGAAGACCTAAATGGAATATCCAAGGTTTCATATACTAGTACATCCATGAAATAAATCTATACCACAAAGGGAAATATCCAAGAAACTCATCCAAGGAATCCACATCAAGTCCCATGGGCATCCCAGTGGAAACTCTGTCTAGGCACTCATTGGAGTCCTAAGAGCATGTTTATTGACATGTCCTACGTGAGTCCAAGAAATCCAGATCCATAGGTAGCAAGGCTCGGGGAATCCCACAGAATCAATATCCAATGGGAAGAGTCAACCCAAGGAATTCACTACCATGTTCTAGATCCATGGAGAGTAGTCTATGGAATCTATCAAACCATTTAGTCAATTCATTCAATTAAATCCTTTCATTTCCCTGTGATTCTACCCACTCAGATAACCGTTTTCAATCTATGAGTATACCCACTCATGAATTCCATTTATCATTTACAAAACATATGGTCCTGCCCTCCCATATTACCCATTCAAACATGCTATTAATCAATTCATATAGGTATACCCACCCATATCACTACATTTACAATAAAACATGTCAAGTGAGCATACCCTTTCACATATCACCATTTCTTAACACACCCCTTGCTTAGGTAACAATTACTAATAATTATACCTACTTCTTCATCCACTTTCATTCAATCCAATTTATCAAAATAAACATAGCATAACATGGAAACATGAATCAAGGATGTAGTACATCTCTTAAGGAATTTATTCAACTATTTAAATAATTAACGGGCTTCCTCTAACTGGGAAAGAACAAGCACACACCCCTTGGGTGGTTTAAACAGACATACACATTTATTTCCTTAAGTTACACCCCATTGGTGACCATGAATATAGAAACGGGTTCCAACACACCTAAACGGAACCTAAAACCATCCTCACTAGGTCTGCCTGTATCAACTACAAGCAACTCGCTAAAAAACAAGGCCACACCAGAAAGTTCGGCGAGCAACATATCAGATGAACACCTGAAAATAACTAAAAAAGATAAAGAAAATCATAGAACACCTACCTTAGCTCGGTAATAAAGTGATTATCCAGTATCAAGTCCTAATTCTCCTCAATATTGGAGAAATCTAAAGAATGGAAAAAGAATGAGAAATTAGGGTATATAAGCCTAAATCCAAATATAAAATTCATTGTTCTAAAGAATCAAGAACAGATAAAAATGAATCGATTACTTATTGATGTAGTTCTAATGTGACTGACGGTGTTTGAATCAGAGTCCAAATGGATTCTAGATCTGAAAAACCAATTTAAATAGTTTTAGGCTATCAAAAATGAGAGGAAACTGCTTTGTGAAAAAAATTAGAGGCTACTTCCTCTCTAAAAAAACTCATCGGGAAATTACACATCATGTAACCCCCTTACATAACATGTAATGCCCCATTTTTTCTGAAGAAAAACTCATACACGTCGTGGAAGGTCTTGGCTAGACCATTACATATAATGAAATGGGATTTCACAATGTGTATCCACCATTCACGGTGTATAATTAGCCTGTATTCAGCCTTCATCCCCCTTTTCCTCTTCTTTCCCAAGTACAACCAAATCGTCCCATGGCCCAATTTAGGGTTTAAGACCAAAATGAAATTAACAAACATTTAACCTGAAAAGAAAAGTTCTGTACCTCAAGAAAAACCCGGGATCTTACATCAACCCTATCAAATTTAAACTATTTTGGGTTTATCTTGTATTTATATTGAAATGATCACTTTAATTTATGTTATAAAGTAATTATTGGATATTATTTTTCTACTTATACTCTATTTGTTTGTTTCTTATATTTAAAAAAATGTTTATTTTTTAGCATGGATGTCTGATGTATAGATGGTTCATGCGAGTTTTCCAAGTGGAAAATATATTGTGATTATTTATTTTCCAAGGTTGAAATGTTCCCAATGATTATTTTTGATGCCCTGACACTAGTTTCTTTCATGGGGTGATCAAGAATGCACCTTGAGCATTATTACAGGTCAGGTTGAACAAGGTTGGGTCGTTACAAGAACAATAAAATTTATGTGGTTCAGACTTATATTCTAATCCATGAGGGAAATAATACTTCACTTTTATTCAAGTGAATCAGAGGATGTTTAAAATTTGTAGTCAATGATCAAAAAAAAATGGACAAACCATCCCACTATAAGTAGTATAACCCATTCAGTTCTTCCATTAGTTGTCGCCTTTTTATCTTCAAAAGATGAATTCCACCTATGCCTATCTTCATGGATAAACCCTTAGATTGGTCAAAGAATCTCACTACATTAACCTACACTATAAATGTAATATTACCTCTTCTAAATATCTTGTAGGGTGATTCAATCTAAATTTTCCATTTTTTTCATAGCCTCTTTTTTGTTTATACCATCTGATAACCTCAGTCCACATAACTTTTGGTTATTCTGCATCCAAAAACCTAGAATTGGAATTTATCTATTTGTGAAACACATCCAGATAATCATACATTAGAAAAAAATAACTTCTCCTTCCATTGATATTAATTTTTTGGACACTAAATGGTTTCCACAACTGAAACCCAACAATCTCCCACATGAAAATTATTTTTCAAGATTCACCACAAAGTCCTCTGCAAGATTTAATAAACCCCCATCTATTATTTGAATGCCCATTACAGTTTTGTGTAGTTCCCTTGTAATTTCCCAAGATCCATACTCCTGATTCTGGTACTAAAATATATTCTTCACAAACGAACTTTGATATTAACTTTTGCGACCCAATTTTAACAATCCATAATTATAATGTGAAAATAAAATAATGATTCACTTCTATATCCAATACCTTTTAGGTTTAGAGATTTAGATAATTAGGAAAATTATTTTACTAAAAAATCCTTATCTTTCTCACCTAATGGATATTTTCCCACTTTTGCTAGATTTTATTATTCCATAATAAGTCTTAAACATCTCCCACAAAATTTTCTACTCATGATACTATTCTAGACATACCATATGTTACACTCTTCATCATAACTTGGGGAAATCGAAAAATAATAAGGGTGATATCAAATTCTTAGTAAGGGGTAGCGTACAATGGAAGCTATCATAAAATACACATGACTTGAGTAGTATGGAAGGAATAAAAAATAATCAATTATTCTATAACCGGAAGCATAAACATGAAATATATCCATGGAAACCATATCAACATAAATAATCACATGGATAAAAATATCTGATTTCATTATGATGAAATTCATAATATTATAAATATTAATCTTTCTATTAAGGCCATGTTCCAAGATATCATATATAAATAGGGAATACATACTCCAATTACTCAAGTTAGTTTGTCTCATGATACCTACCAATGCATTAGGGGGATATTGCGGGCCCCGACCTTTACTAATTAATCCCAACACATTAGTGAATAAAAAAATACCATATAATACATTCATGGGATTAAATTAATGGTAAAATTAATCAAAATAACACCATATAAAAGTAAACATGGTGTGAAAAATGAAACACGTATTAAAAAATTGAAACCGAGACCATGAAACCCTTACCTGATACTTCAGTTTCATCAGATGCACTCTAACTTCATTTTATAATAAATTTAGGTTTATTATTCATATTAATAATAACCTTATTCATAGTTATTTTATTTTATACCATCTATTTATGATTCATTATTACCCATATATTAATTTTTTATCATTAAAAATTACTATTTGGGTGTTAAATGTTATATTTCCCTTGCATGTTTGGGATTGGAAGTTCTAGTTCTAGTGTTTTGTTCATGGATTCATTATCTCCATAATTTTAATGCTAAGTTAATTCATGTGTTTTATATGGTTCTATATTCACATAATCATTTCATGGATCTTATGCTGATGGTTTACATAAAATGCTTAAAAATTACCTTTTTTGGTGATTGATGAATTAACAAAAGCATTTAATTTATTAGTAAATATACTTTTGAATATTACCAATCAAGAATTAGAAAAACAACTTAAATTCATCATTCATTGGAAAAAAATTGTAACATTATGTATATAGGTGGTAAAACCGACCAAAACAAGAACACGTTATAACAGTTGAATGAGTAAGAACATGTTATTATATAGTGATAATATCAATTTTACAGAAGCTTAATGATTTTAAAAACATTTTATTAAAGTTAAAAATTAGATTAAAAAAGTGGTAGGTGAAGAAGATAAATGATAAGGAATTGTAAGAAGTTATTAATTACAAAGTGTCTCAGTATGCTCATTTTTAGTGTTTAAATTTTATGATGACCATTTATTGTTAAGCATTCTTAGATTGATATTTTGGGGAGACCAAAATATATAGGATGTGGTAAAGAGGGTTAGGGAGATGTTTTGGTAGAGCTTGGTTGAGATAAGATTATTTTCTGTGAGGATAAGTGGGGTGGTAAAGGGATCCTTGTATAAGTGAGAGGAGTGACAATCTTGTAAATACTTATTTTCTTAATATATAATAAATGGAATACTTAAGAAAAGTGGCAAAAAATAATCCCAATTTTAAATATAGGGTATTATAGGTTGATAATATACTCATCTAGTTAAATTGATACAATTTTTTTTGTGATATTTATGGCCTTATAACCTAGTTTAACCCCCCTTTTGACCCTTTTAACCTTTACCATAGTGAATTTTTTTTACCACGGTAACTTATTTTTATGACCAAAAATGAAATTGAACTTATTAAAAAAATTTAAAAATGATGATTTTAAATTTTAAAACCATTTTACAAGAATCAATCTCTATATTCATAACAAATTAATTTTAATATAAGTGCACTTAACATAATAAAAACACTTTTTAGAAAAAAAATTCCCCTTTAACCATAAAAATAATTTAGAATAAAACAATAAAATTTATCAATTCTCATGAAATTAATTAGTTTATAATTAAAAAAATAAGAGGTTTTTGAATTTAAAAGGGAGAAAAAAATGAATGGTTCACTATTAATAATTAATTAATTTAAAAGGACCAAAATAATTTTTTATTAGAATAAAATATAACTCAGGTTCCAAAAATTCAAGCATAGATTTATAAATTCAACATACTAATTTTAAATTCACTATTTTACTCCTTAAATAAATATTTATCCAATATATAGGTTTTATAAAATTTCAAGTCATTCTTATATCTTGATGATGTCATAAAAGTTAAGGTATTTGTAAAATCGGTATTTTCACTATTCGCTTAAAAATCAAACTTTTTAGAAAAATACAAAAAATTCATTCTAAAATAATTTTGAAATGGTAAATTCAAAAAATAATTTTATTTTATCAAATTCAAATTCAAAAATTCAAAAAATTTACTTTTAAATAAAATCAAATAATATATTGAAAAAATCAATTTATTTAGAATTGAAATTATTTCTTTTTCAAATAAAAAACCACATTTTTACCTCATAACTTGATAAAATTATTACTAAGATTATCATTATAATATATATAAATATTTATTAATAAAATTATCATGAATATCATTTTATAACATATCTAATAATTAAATAACAAAAATACTAATTATTTTAAAGAAATTTATTTAACCTTTAAATAAAACAATGATTATGAGATGAGTAAACATAATAATTTTAAATATATAATGCATGTATAATTTATTATTTAACATACTTTTGAACATGATATAAACATATATACATGTTTATTATATATATGAATTCATAATCATGAGTATGAATAAACCATAAAAGTGATATATTATTTTAAATGGCCGAGTTTTCAAAATATACCTCCTTAAATAAATTACATCCTATTAATTTTATCTAATTTATATATAAGTTAAAATAAAATAATTCAGACCTTTAATTCAAATAATTAGGGTCTTTTATAACATTACTGATATTTCCTTCACCCTTCAACATGAAGTCCACAACTTCAATACCGAAATGGTTAAGTCATTGGAGGTATTTCCCTTGTAGAATGAGATGGAAGAGTTGATATTTGGTTAAAAATATACCTTGAACCATATAAATTTTTGAGAAATAATGTAATGGTATAGACCTTTCAACCTATTACTTTATGGGGATTCGACCTCATCAGTTTCCTTTCCAGCTATCTAAGGCCAATGGTTTTCATTATTTTTATGGGGGTCTTGGGATGGTGTGCTTTCATTATTGGATTTGTGGTCATTATTAGAATTAGTGCCCATTAGTTATCAGATCTCAGTATGGTGGAAGTGTCTTGGTTCAACATCAGCCTTAGTATTAGCTACCAGTGAGGGATTTTCAACAGCAGAAAAAATAAGCTTAGGCTTCATCAAGAGGAGATGAGGTAGGTAGATGTCGACATCAGGATGTTCCTCATCTACAATTACCTTTAATTGTGCATGTTCATGAATGTAATAATAAATAAGGAGGTAGAGGAGCTGGGTGTAGTTAGTTGAGTGTAGTGGTGGTAGCCACACCGAGGGGCCAGAGATCATTAGAGGTATGATCAGCTTGTCATCTACACTTGATTGTTCTATTTTTTGATTCATGATCTTCACACTCCTTTGTTTCACCCTCTATAGTCTATGATTTTAGATTATATGTAGAGAGACTTACCATACCCCTAGTGTTGACTACACCAGTCATAGGACATTCCAACTTGTTTGATGTGTGTTTAGGGTGTATACTGATGATGGGGCCACATCAATCATGTGGGAATATTTTCTTTCTATAAATTCAACTGTATGATGTCATTATCTACATCGATTGTTTATATTCTATGTGTAATATTATTGATTGATTCAGAATGAGAGTCACGTTCTTGGATATGTATGGCCAACATGTGATTTTTTTGGCCAATGGAGTTTTCAGGTGGTCAGTAGATGTGTGAAGCATATTATTTTTTGATGGCTACGTTTTCTATGGGGTCATTAGATTATCAGATGGAGGAGGCTCCTAGCGTTATCAGGGGGTTTCTAGATGTTTTTTATGTGTACATTGTGATGCTACCACCTCGATGCGGTGTTGAGTTTGGGATAGATCTACAACTCAGTGCTTCTCTAATTTTGATGGATCCTTATCAAATAGATCCTTATGTGTTACATGATTTGAGGATTTAGATAGATGATCTGATGTATACAGGTTTCATCCAGACCAACATGTCTTTATGGGGTTCTCTTGTACTATTTTCCAATAAGGAATATGGTAGTCCAAGGCTATGTATAGACTACCAGAGGTTGAACCAGATGATGATCAAGAATTATTACCCTCTTCCAAGGATTGATGACCTTTTCAAATAGTTGAGGGGAGAGTGAGGTTTCTTTAAGATCGATCAGTGGTATGGGTATCACTAGTTGAGGGTGAAGGGGGATGATATTCCAAACACTACCTTTAGATATAGGTATGATAACTTTGAGTTTGTGTTCATGTTGTTTAGTACCATGGATGCACCAACTGTGTTCATGGGGATCATGAACACCATGTTCTATAAATTCATGGACTGGTTTGTAGTCATGTTCATCAATGAAATCTTGATCTACTTAAAGTAAAATGAGGAGAATTCCAAACTTATCAGAAATTTCTCTCAGGTTCTTCGATGTCACCA
This sequence comes from Viscum album, assembly GCA_963277665.1. Lineage (NCBI taxonomy): Eukaryota > Viridiplantae > Streptophyta > Magnoliopsida > Santalales > Viscaceae > Viscum > Viscum album. The sequence continues at coordinate 228,778,649 of OY728165.1, forward strand.
TCTTTATGTGAAGTTATCCAAGTGTAAGTTTTGGAAAAGATAGGTTCATTTACTTGGGCATGTGGTGTCCCAGAATGGTGTGTCCATGTATCCATCAAAGATCTAGGTAGTTTTTTCTTGGAAATAACCCAAGAATATGGTGGAGGTTTATAGTTTCATCAGTATTGTAGGCTATTACTAGAGGTTCATATCCTATTTCTCATGGATTGTAGCCACATTGATATCTTTGACTAGGAAGGACCAAGATTTTATTTAGAATGATCAGTTTCAGGTAGAATTTAACTACTTGAAAGGGATATTGATCAGTTATTCAATGATTCAGTTTCTAGATTAAAGGGTAATGTTTGAGGTGTTTTGTGACACTTATTTCCGAGACTTGAAATGTGTCTTGATACAATAGAAAGCGATTATCTCTTATGGGTCTAGGAAGTTATGTCTACACATGTGTAACTATCCCACCCATGATTTGAAGCTAAAAGTGGTTGTGTTTTTTAATAAAGTTGTGGAAACATTACCTTATTAGATAGAACTTTATGGTCTTTACAAATCATAAGATCCTGTGGTATATACTTTCTTAGCATGATCTTAATCTGCTATAGAAGAGGTGGATGGAGTTTCTTTAGGAATATGACTTCGGATTCTCCTAAAACTTAATAAAGGGTAATTTTTCAGTCTATTATTTGACTAAGAAGTCATAGAAGGATATTGTTCAGAAGTCTAGAGATGTAGGGAGGGAGATAAAGGAGTTGGTATCCCTACACTTTGATGCAGGGGTGGTTGATGGTGGATGTTTCTTATTTCAGATGATAGTACATTCTTCTCTGGTGTAGTAGGTGGAGTCTTAGCAGAGAGGCTTGGAGGCAGAGTTAATGTGTGATCATGTTGGATATGGTGATGCTCTGGAGGTATGGTTGTAGGATGGGTAGAACCAATTTTTTTTAGGTGAGGCTATTTTTTATGGTAGTGATGTGTGGGGTAGTCATTCATGAGTTTTTTATCTCACATATGGTGGTAAACTTAGGAGTATATAAGATGTACCATGGATTTTGGATATCATTTTGGTGGTCTGAGATGAAATAGTTGGTGATAGGGTTCGTGGATTAGTGTTTAGTTTGAAAAAAAATTGAAAGTATAAAACCATGTTCTTAGAATTTTATTGTAGTGCTTAGATGTTTCTGAGTGGAAATGGGATGAAATATTGATGGAATTAATCATATGGTTACCCCAAGCTTAGGGGCATTGTTATTTTATCAGGGTAATCATGGATCAATTGATGAAATCATATCACTTCCTAGCTTTCAAGGAGTCGAGCACCGCAAATGTTTTGGCATGGAGGTATGCGGATGAGGTTGTTCTACTGTATGAAGTTCCAAGTTATATCATCTTAGACCAGGATTATCATTTTACATCATGAGTCTAGAGGGAAATAAAACATGATTTTGTAAGCTATTTGTGCCTCAGCACTGCTTTCCACTCTCAGATGGATGGGAAGATAGAGCAAACTATCTAGATACTATATGATATGTTGTGGGAATGTATCTTATAATTTTCTAGATCATAGAAAAATAAAACTCATTATTTTGAGTTTAATTATAAAAAATATATCATTAATACATTGTCATGACCCTATTTGAGTCTTTGGGTGGGAATCTATATCATTCTATTTTGTAATAGGATGAGTTTGGGGAGTCATAAGTTCTTAGTACTAATGTGGTGTGGAGAATGACAAAGAAGGTACAGGTTGTTTATGAGAGGATTAAGGTAGCATATGACTAGAATAAGTATTATTCCAATCATAGGAGGATGCCCTTGAAGTACTAAGTTAGATACAAAGTTTACTTAAAGGTTCCCCTCAATGTGGGAATCATAAATTTTATAGGGGGAGTAATATATTGCCCAAATTTTTTGGGTCATTTGAGGTGTTGGGGCACATTAGTGAGGTGAATTATTGGTTGACACTTCCACCATGGATGGAATATATTCATGATGTTTTCAATGTCTCCCATATTTTTTGGTATCTTCATGATGAATCCCATGTAATTAACTAGGGATACTTTGGATATCAAGGATTATGCTACATTTTTGGAGATACTAGTAGAGATCCAGGATCATCAGTAGAAGTTATTTCGTAGAAGAACAATTCCTTTGGTTTGTGTGTTGTGCAGGTATGGTGTCTATAAGGAGAGTACTTAGGAGAATGAGATGCAAATTCATGCCCAGTACCTTATTAGATCTTTATGTTTTATGAGAGAATTTTTTTCCACAATGATGTGATGTGTGACTAAATATTTAAACACACAAAGAGGAAAAAACCTAATTCTTAATCAAAATGTGTTATACTTTGACACAATTAAACTATGTGGGTGATTTGGTGCCACTAAAAGAAGATAATATGTTGATAGCATATATATAATTCCTCAATTTGTGTGCTTGTGGCTTTGTTGTGTGGTGGTTATGGTAATCATTGGTTTGGGATGTTTGGATGTTGAGGTGGTTGTGCGGATTGTTGTGGGAGAAAAGTGGCTTGAGGTTGGTGTGGTGGTGTATTTTTCCAAGGTGTTTAGATAAAATTTTCATTTTGTTGGTGTGTTTGGTTGGTGGCTATGTTCGGTTCTAATGAGATCCTTGAGAGGTATCTCACGGATGGTTGTTTGGACCATTTTCCCACTTTCCTTTCTAGGTTGGTTTTGATTCTAAAGGGTGAGAATAGTTTGATAGGTATCTAATGTAATTTTATAGACCTTCTAAACCATTAATTTTCAGGAATTCTAGTGGTGGAGGTTTTTAGGGGAGGTTCCAGGGTAGCTAGAGGGAAGAAGGGGGACAGGGATGGAAAATCCAGCTAAGAAGAGATTAAGGACACAGAGAATGGGGTTGCACCATAATGGTGGATGCTGTGACATGGAGAGTTTGGTTGCAACATAGGAGTTATAGAGGAAGTGTTTTGGTGCCACTTCCATATTTTTCATGGCTATTCCATGGATTAGGGCTGTGATTCAGTTATGACATAGGGTCTTGGTGTTCAATTTTTGTGGTTCTTCCATTCTAGGCATGGTTGTGACATAGTCTCTGAGTTATAGAATGGAGTCTTGGGGTTAGATTTTTTTGGGGGATTCTACTAATTTTATGATACCATTATCATGGATTTGGGCTGTGGCATAACCCCCTTTTAGTTGTTGGGTTTTACAGCATGGTTCCCTTGGTAGCATCGTGGTCCCTTCTCCCGTTTTATTAGAATTGGGGCATGGAGGTAGCCACATTCCTTATAGTAACATTTAATAAACACCACTATGTAGTGGAACCTTTCATTACACAATGTTTTGGTGTTTTTTAAAAAATTATATGGCATGGATCTTAGTCATCACTGCGGTCTTATGTTTTTCTGACCACCTATAAAACCCAAAATCCCTTCAAACCTGATCACCTTTCCAGTATTTCTATTGTTTCTTGAGTGACCCAAGTGTATCCCAAGGAGTTATTTCAGCTCACTTTCATCTTATTTCTATATAAACCTTGTAGTATTGATCCATTTTGGTTTATGTGAGTTCCCTCTATGTTTTTCCCTTGTTCTCCTCCCAGTTTCTTGTTTGGGAAGGGATTCTATTGGGAAAACTGTGGTTTTGATGATTTTTTCAGTAGGATATGTGATGTGGTTGGTGTGTACTAAGATTATAATAGCATTATTATTCATTTTAGTGCTTAGTGGTGGTCTCCATCTTATTCCAACCTTACATAGTGGACCAGAAATCTCTGTTTGAGGTAGAAGATCCTTCGTTTCTCATTTAGTTGCATCATGTAGGAGGGATTATGATCTCATTTATCTTTGGTAATATAGTCTATCTAGACTAATAAAGATAAAAATTGGTTTAATTAAAATTTAAAGGTTAAGGATAATGAAATCACATGTTTTATAGCTTTCATGTTATGTTTTGAGACTATGCATACTTGTTGTATCACTAAAAACCATGGCTGTTGGGAGTCTTTGTTTGTGATGAGAATTGATTTTTTTATAGAACTATGTTTTGTGATTATTTTAAATCATTTTAAATGAAAATTTTAACTAATTATATTCAGTTAATAAAATGGTTTCCCCTAGAATTCAGGGATTGAGTCAGAATATCCCTAAAAAAATAAGTGGAAGTGATAGAAATCCCCTAGATAAATCTGAAAAATGTTATATGAAAAGTTTTGTGATATGTGGCTACATTGTGGGGTGATTATGTATGGTTGTTATGCGGGGATGTGATGTGATGAGAAGTGGATGTAGAGTGTGGTGGTTGTGACGTGGGGGTGGATGTGATGAGTTCTGTGGTTGTGATATGGCACAGTTGTGATGGAAAGTAGTGATGATGTGGTGGTTGTGAAGAGGAGGTGGTTGTGGTTGTGTGATGGTTGTAGTGTGGGATGGTTGTCATTGGGATGATGGGTTATTTGTTGTTGTGTTGTGTTATATGCCAGAGTAATAATAGAATTAAATTGAAAAAGATGAATGGTAATGCCAGGGGTTGAATGGTTAATTAATGAATGGATTAAAATAGGATACATGGTTAAAGGTGGATAATGTTTAATGTGGGATAAATGGGTTGGATAATGAAAATTGTTTAGTAATGTGAAAACTATAAAATGGATTAAATTGAGAAAGAATATGAAATATATTTTGTGGCTTGTGGTTTTATGTATGGTTTTGTACATTTAGTGGTGGAAATGAAAGCATCGATGTTGTGAGGATGGGTGGTGATGTTGTGAGTTGGTTAGTGCTTTGGTTATGAACTTACAGGTTGGGATTATGTGTGGCTATATATATACATACCTTGTATGTTAATTTAGATTTTTATATGCACCCCACCTTTAAGAACATGATTTTTATCTCCGGTATAGATCCTTTAAATTTTAGTCTAATTCTTTATTTTGATCCTAACATGGATTCCTAATGAGGTCTTAGGTGTTTTGGGGGTGTTTGGGGATTATTCAAATCATATAGTCCAACTTTTTGGGAAAAATAGATTGTCCACATAGTTAGGAGAAACTGCATGGGTAAAGTCACATGGTTACCCATAACCATGCAGGGCTTGATAATGGGTAGTAGGGGAATGCATGGTTTGAGGAAATCATTCAGAGAATATTGCATTCCTATATAGATAGTATGTAATTTTTAAGAGATCCATTTCGCACAGTTGGTACACAGTTTCTCAAATTATGTGGCCTAACCATGCATGTCCCCTTTTGAGATAGTGATCTAAGCACAATTGGTTCATGATTTGGCCAATCGTGTAGCCAAATCGTGCACCATTAAAATTTTATGTGAAATGATCAAATTTCACTTAATTAGTTATAAGTTTAATCCCTCTTCTTATTTCTCTCTACCAACAGATATAGAAGGATCTCTTTTCCCATTTTGAGCTCCCAAGCCTATTTTCATAGGTTTCGATCAAGATTAGTCTTATGAACTCTAATTTGATCCCTTTTCATCATATTGGATGCACATTAGTAAGTAATCTATTCAAAGTGAGACATTATCCATTTCTATTCTCCTCAATATATTTATTTAGATATATAGGCTCATATTCCCTATTTTTAGGGTGTTGATTCATTCTTTAGTTTTTGTCTGATCCAGGACAAACTAAAGGTTGATACTTGATGAGGAGACTTATATGAGCTTAAGGTAGGTGGTATATGATTCATCCCTTAATTATTTCCTTTTTATAAACTTTCATAGTTGTGCACCCATCAATTTCACCAGATGTTGCCTATTTTATTCATGTGCCTTGCTTATATTCATCATGCTTATATTCTAGAGACCTTTATGTATAGTATCATTAAACCATTGGAGGTTGAGACCTTAATTATTTCCACCACAAGTAGGGTGTTTCCTCAATTATTCCTTAGTGACCCATGTGAGTTTACCTAGGACACTATTCAGGTGTGTGGCTTGACCCTTCTAATGGTAACCCCTCTTAAGTTAAATGTATTATGAAATGATAAATAGATAACACCTCTATAGTTACCACTTGACCCTTATATGGTAAGTTCTCTAGTTAATTAATGAATCAACTTTATAATTAGAAAGTATATTATACATATCACTTGGACTAATTCAATGTAATCGATTGACTTGGTTTCATGTCTATATTCCATGTTACACTAATGGAAGGTACGAAATGAAGCAAATTGATATATTAAATGGCATGAGTATTACATGGTCTAATTTATTAAATGAATCAAGTATAAGGTGATTATTACATATGGACCCGTTCATCCTTATAGGAGTGGTCAAACTTGAGCCAGCCTTGGATTCCCGAGGGAATGCCTCGAGAACTTGTGGAAGCCATTTTGATTCAAGGAACCAATTTACAAAGGAGATACCCACCATAGAAATTTTCCCTTTTCTACCAATGGATGCTCGACATGACACCATAGGATCCCTTCATTATAATTTAGATATTAGGATGCATTGGATACACTCCTTGGATTTAACATGATGTATTCGGACATGTGGTGCTATGGATACATCCATTGGGCATAGTCATTTCTTAGCCAGTTTTACCTTGGACGAGATACCTAGAATCTTTTAGAATCATATTATAGTGGAATGCCATGGGAAATTCCCCTTGGATTACATGCAGACCCCTTATATCTAGGTTGCATATTATTATTGAGTTGGGTCAACCCTTGATGTCAAGGATTCCTTGGTTTTAACCTTGGATCCCCTCATTATCATCATCTTAACAAGATTCCTTGTCATACCTTGGATCCTTTATCATTATTATTATCATGATATGATTTCATTGCTGGTTATACCTCACGTGACTTATATATATACACCGAAATTAAATTAATTAATTAAATGATTATATGTCCAGACACTAGATGATGCTAAAGAATGTATTAGGGTATTTATATTACTGTATTGATATACATTTATATATACCTGCACATTATTCAGTTTATATTCACAGACTGGATGTTATAGATTCCATTGGTGGTGGCCTGCTGGTATTTGTCTCACACCCTCTCTAGGATGACATTGGTACCTGAGAAGATTATATGTATGTAGCTATTAACAAGAGAAATAATCCTAATTTGGACACTTGATCTTTATTGATTTAATTAGGATGGATCTTAACAAAATATGATTGAACTGGAGCTCTGGATTCTTGGATAGTTTTTGGATTTTTTTTGTATAGCCCATAAAGTATTTATACCTGCTAATTTGTATCTATGTCTTTTTACATTATATATTCTTAATATACATTATCCTAATTTTTTATATGGTTAAGTTTCCATATTTGGTTATTATTATTTGTTTCTTGAGTTTTTATTAAATGTTATACTACTTTTGCTATGACGGGTTACTAGTCCAGTTGTCTTAGAACCAGTTTCTGCTGTTCTATCTGTTTATTTATACTGGTTCCACTATTTATCTGTTATATTAATTATCCACTGTTCTATAATATGGTAATGTGATCATATTGTCCACACAGACACACCCTAGGACCTTGCTGCTAGTTGGAAACCTCTGACATATGGGGAGACAAGCTTGAGGCTGTGTGTCTAACTAGGTTTGGGGAACCTTTGGGTGGTACCCAGGTCAGGACATCATAAAGTGATGTCATAAGGGGTTCCTTTATTACTTTACTATTTTTAGATAATAAACAGAATATTAGGAATTATTTGGAACTTGGTTATAAGTTGTGCTTGGGTGTAGCTAACCCAGGTTTTGGGTAAATACCGAGTTGTCTGAAATAAGAATTGTTGTTCTTCTTTTTCTTATTACAATTGATATTCTTTCTCCATTGGGTGATGAACATGCTATGTGATGGTTATTATTATTATTATTATTGATAGTTTACTTTTATCCTTAGACCAATGAGATGAGGGAAAGTTTAATTGTTACATAAATCATTATAGGCGCCTCGAATTCACATACCATGCATATGCCATGCCATATAAGTGTATCTCACTACTTACATTTGTCTTTATTGTCTGTGACTATTGAGTGAGCAGTTATTGTTTGTATATATTCTTGTTCTTTTATTCTTTTGGTTGTGATTGAATGATTACCAGTTTCAATTCATGAGGTGTATCGTACATTGTGGATTGGAATGAGTAATTTACTGAATCGATCCATTGTATATAACCCGTTACATTCTAAGACCGAATGCAGATAGGGTTAAATTGAGATTGAATGAGTGTCAATTTCAGTGATAAGGTGTATGGGACCTTATTCATTGGGAATGGATATTCATTTAAATTAACCTTATTTTATATAAATTTAACAAATTCAAGTTCTAAATGTAAATATTGGCTTATAAAATGAAATGGCTACTAGTAAATAAAGAGGCAAAGTTCAATTTACCTTTAATCTACTAGAACCTATGTAAATAAAACATGAGCACTTACCAATAAACTATCCTTATAAGTAGGTAGTTGTGGTAGTATCTTTCATAGTGAATCCTAATTCTTAAGATATGATTCTACTATTTCTTCTATTTGGTCTTAAATTGTGTTCTATTGTGTATGCTTAGAATTTGTAGAGCTATGCCGCCACAACATCCTCATGTCATGCACCAGGAGGGTGGAAAAGACTATAGTCCATAAATTGTGGCCCCTGATATGGTATTATTACTACCAAGAGTTCCACTTGAGGTACCACCTATTATACATGATCTAGTCATTGACACCTAAATTCATGAGAGTTTCCTACATCTGATGCATTCCATGAAGGGTGGTCCACAACCTGCACCTACGATGGATGATTTGACTTGAGAGTTCTAGGAGAAGCATCCTCCCACCTTCTTGATGAATGGAGGTCCATAGGCTGCTAAGTCTTAGCTAGAGTACACCTTATCTATCTTTGATAATCTGGAGACACCTCTAGATTGGAGGTTCAATCTTTTTATGTATGTGCTGCGTGATTCAACCAAGTGATGCTGGGATGTGATTACCCAATATGGTCGATATCAGGGCATGGTATGAGCTGAATTTCATACTACCTTCTATGGTCAATCCATTTCTCGAAGATGAGTACTGACCGATTCATAGAGTTCACGAATCTAGAGTAGGGTGTTATGCCAATCATAGATTATTCAGTAAGTTTTACTGAGTTACAACATTGTGTACCACTTCTAGCTGGTGATTATCTACCGAGTTCTAGATGTTTTTAGGATGAGCTCTAGTATTACATACACATTCAAGTGAGATTCTTTCACATACCTACTTTTTCTGAGATTTTTAATTGGGATCTTATCACTATAAAAAACCTGAGGGAGGGTGATTGTACTAGTCCCATAGGATCAGTGTCAAGGTAGGCTAGTAGTTCTTCTTGTAGTAAGAAATGTTCCCTCGAGGTTTCATGTCAGAGTAGTGGAAGTCAAGGTAACTATACTGGCACCTTCTTTGTATTCCATCTGTATGGATGCTAGGGGAATCTAAAGCCTTAGTATGATAGATACTCGATGGAGTGTCATGATTGTGTCCATATGGGGCATCTTAAAATATTATGTCAGACCTTTCCATCAGATTATAGTGGAAGAGGCCTCACACTAGCTCCACCTTCAGGGGTAGGATATTTTATGCCGTGTTAGGTAGGGAGTTGGAGTAGCACTGACAGGACTATTCGAGGATGAGGTCATAGCCATGGTAGCCAGGCTCTTGACCAGTAGTGCTAACAGAGTGGTCATACTTAGGGTATTCTAGCTATTGCACAGGTCCATGGACTATGCTATATGAATTATCTACAGTCGATCCCAATAATCAGAGTGTAAGACTATCTATAGTATGAGGTACTATTCCCTTATACTCCACTATTGCATATTCTTTATTCTATATAAACGATTCACACTATTTTATGTCCTTATTTAATGTGGAAAGTATCGTATTAGAAATTTAGTATTATTGTGGTTTGATGAACCTGAATACACCTTTGGGAGTAAGGTCAGTGGGAATATGCTAATGTAGGGACTACCCCATTGAGGTAGACAGTCACTCCTTCTTATGGGACCTCCTCATCCTCAATATTATGAGCTTCGATCTCATTATCAGGATGGACTAGTTAGTTCCCTATCATGATTTCATGGAATTCTATCACTATAGGGTATTGTTTACATCACCATAGGGTAGCAGTTATCTTCAAAAGGGTGATTGGGATGTCCAAGATAGTAGATATTGACTAGAGCATCATGGTCTAGGTGGAGTGACTTATAGTATTTATAGTATCATTATATAGGAGAAGAGTTTACCTCAAACAAATTTTCCTTCCATAGTAGATAATTTTAGGGACATTTTTACCAATGATTTTTCTAGCTTACCTCTTGAGGGAGAGGTAGAGTTCATGATCGAGATCATTCTAGGCGCATATCCAGTGTCCATTCCTTCATATAGGATGACACATATTAATATCCAGGAGCTTAAGATATAGTTGGAGGATCTAAAGTCTAAAGGTTTTATTAGACCTAGTACTTATTCTTGGGGTTTGCCTGTGATTTTCTTCAAGAATGCGGATGAGACACTTAGTCCATGCATGGATTACAAATAGTTGAACTAGATTATGGTTATGAACTGGTATCCACTTCCTTGTATAGATGATATCTTTGACCATATATGAGGATCTAGGGTATTCTTAAAGATCAACCTAAGATCAAGCTATCATTAGTCATGAGTCAAGAATTTAGACATACCTCATACAAATTTTCATAGAAGGTATGGTATGTATGAGTATATTTTTATGTCATTTGGTCTTACAAAAATACCCATTGTTTTTATGGATTTTATGAATAGGGTTTTCCATCCCTATCTAGATTATTTTTTCATGGTATTTGTGGATGACACCTTAGAGTAATATCACACAAGTAACAACCATGATAAGTATATTGAGATCATTTTTAATACACCAAGAGAGCATCAAATTTATGCCAAGATTACTAAGTGCCACTTATATATTGAAAAGGTTCACTTCTTAGGTTATATTATCTCAGAATCAGGAGAATCTATTGACCTAGAGAAGGTGAGTGTTGTGGTTTTCTGGGAGTATCCCAAGAATGTGTTTAATGTAAATAGTTCATTGGGGATGGATGGATATTATAAGAATTTCATACAGGACTTATCATGCCTTTATTCACCTCTTATTTCTCTTACAAAGATGGGTGTTAAGTTACTATTGTCAGAAGCATGTGATAAATCCTTTCAAGAGATAAAAGGAAGGCTTTTCTCGAAACCAATTCTGATTCTGCTAGAGATTTGGAGAGGATATATAGTGTTTTGTGATATATCAATCACTAAACTAGGTGTAGTGATGATGTAGGAGGATAGAGTCATTGTGTATAGATCTCAGTAGTTGAGGACTCATAAGATAAACTACCTGACACATGACCTTGAGCTAGCAACAGTTGTCCATACCTAGCATTGATGGAGACACTATCTAATGGGTGAGTGATTTATGGTGTATGCAGACCATAAAATCCTCAAATATATCTTTACATAGCATGAATTGAATCTCATATAGTAAATATGGTTCAAATATCTCCATTACTTCATTTTTGATCTTGCTTATATGATTAGAAAAGGAAATGCAGTAGCAGATGCACTGATTTAGAAAACTCAGACACAAGCCATACATGAAGCCAGTGATGAATAGAAATTGATGTCACTATTTTCTAAGTTGTATTTAGAGTTTCATGACAATCACAATAAATCTTACCTCCCATACTTAATATTTACCTCTTCACTTCTTGAGAGGGTAAAGAGTAGGTAGTTTTCATATCCTTAGGGGTAGGTTCTATGGGAGAGTATTGTTGGTGATGACCCACCTCTAGATTGGTCTATATATGGAGACGATATCCTATGTATACATGGATGTGTATGGGTTCCTAAAAATATGAGGGAATAAATAATGTGTGAGTCCCATGCTTCTCAATGAGAAGTTCATCCTAGAATATCCAAGATTTATCGAGATATGGGATGCTAGTATTGGTGGCTTGGGATGAAATGTCAGATAACAGGTTTTATCACTAGGTGTTCCACCTATCAATAGGTGAATGAAGAGAACCAACAACTTTATAGCTTGTTAAAACAACTTCTAGTCCCAGAATGGAAATGGAAAGATGTTGATATGGATTTTGTTATTTTCTTACCAAGTTTGCCTCAAGTTAGAGATACGGTTTGGTAGTCATGGATCGACTGATGAAAGCAGCCCACTTTCCTCATATCTAGGAGACTTTCTTAGTTAATGAGCTGGGAAGATTGTATGTACATGAGATCATATGGCTACACAAGTCCCCTCATACTATCATTTTAGATAGGGATGCTCATTTCATGTTAACGTTATGACAGGGGTTATAGAGAGCTATGAGTACATAGGTTCTTCTGAGCACAACCTATCACCCTCAGACTGATGACCAATCGGAATGGATGATATAGATTTTAGAGGACAAGCTCTGAGAATGCATCCTTGATTTTACTGGTTCTTGGGATAAGTATATCCCTCTCATTTATTTTTCCTATAATAATAGATTTAGGTGAAAATTTAGATGGATCCCTATGAGGCCTTGTATAATGGTCCATGTTGTTCAACCATGTGATGGTTATAGGTAGGTGAGGCATCACTACTAGGTCCTCATATCATTCAGGAGACTTTGGATCATGTTTAGCTAATCAGGAAGTGTATGTATACTTCTCATTATAGATATAAATCTTATCCTGATCTCTATATATGACCTCTAGAGTTTGAGGTATGGGATAATTTTTTCCTATGGGTATCACCCAGACTTGGGCATAGATAGATTCAGAGGCAAGGGAAGCCATCTCCACATTTTTTTGGTCAGTTAAGATTTTGGATAGAGTCAGGCTAGTATCTTATCAGTTGTTACTACCTCATATGTACCATGCCATGCATGGTGTCTTTCACGTTTCATAGTTTCACCATTATTATACTAAGCCATATCATACTTTTGATCTTGAGGAGGTTGAGTTAGATACAGATGCTTTATTTTAGGAGTATCCAATACACAACATTGACTAGAGAACTATGGATCTCCAAGGCCAGTTTGTCCCTTTAGTATGAATGATATGGGAATATGGACATGTACAAGATGAGACTTAGGAGCAGGAGGTTGACATACATGACTAATGGCCGGAGTTGTTCCCAGATGAAGTTTTGTTTCCCTTATAAGGTGAACTCAGGGATGATTTCTTTTAGGGGTGGGGGGATGTAAGAACCCTATTTTTATCTCATTTATCGATCCTTTAAATTTTGGTTATTCCTAATGAGGTCACGAGTGTTTTGAAGGTGTATGAGGTTTTTTCAGATCCCAAATCCCAACTTTTTGGAAAAAACAGACTGGCCATATGGTTAGGAGAAATAGTTTGGATCAGGTCACATAGTTACCCATAACCGTATACAGATTGATAGTGGGAAGTAGGGGGATGCATGGTTTGAGGAAACCATACAGAGTAGATTGCATTCCCATAAAAATGGTCTATAGTTTTTAGTAGAACCATTTTACATGGTTGGTACAAATTTTATCAAACCATGAGGACTAACTGTGTGGGTCCAATTTTGAGACAGTGATCCAAGAACATTTGAAGCAAAGTTTGGAAAAAAGTGCAGACAAACTATGCACCCCTAAAATTTTGGGTGAAATGACCAAATTTCCCTTAATGAGTTATAAGGTTAACCCCTCTTCTTATTTATATATTCCCATAGAAATTTTAATCTTAGGGTTGTTAGGAAATAGGAGTAATAATTCCATATGATGGGGATATTCTGAATACCCAAAGGAGTTTAGGAAATTCCATGGAATGTCCATGTTAGGTACAGGTATTATAGAAATAAATTATTTAATTTTGAAGGGTATGTGATACTAAATGTATATTATACAAGTTTTGTAAATGTAAAGGATTTAAAAATAAAAAGGAATAATTGATAGATGTTTTATTTTTCATTCAAGTGATGAAAAAGAGTTTTTAAATCAATAATTTGAATGTAAAATAATGTGATGAACTTGGTTGAATATAAGTAAATGATGTGTATCTTCATATTTTTCTCTTATATTATTAGATAAGTTGTTATGAGAAACATGAGATTATTAATTATGTATATATGGTTTATGATTCATCAGATTATATAACATAATTTGATAAAAAGATATGGATATTTTTTTTATCCAGGTTAAAATGTTGATCCAACTATTTGTTAAAATATTATAGAATATGATTCCCACCCATTAGTGGTATATTTTAATGAATAAAATCTTATTTTATAGAAATTATTTAAATACATAGAATACCATATATTATTTGGAAACACTAGTTTATTTTCTAAATATTACTATTAAGTGGAAATAAGTGTTATTTACTAAACAAAAAAGAGTTTTTGTTTTTTCTTATCCTGATAGTATGAGAAGAATATAGTAACTAAAAGGTTAGTGGGAGTATATTTGGACTTAAAGAAGTTAAAATTTAACAAATAAAATATTGAAATAGTCTAAAGTTAGAGTGATTTATACTTAATATCCTAAAGATTTTAGGATGTGTGATGGTAAAGAAAAGTGTAAATATTTATATTTAGTTACCATAGAAAGTGGATATCACCATTTCCTAATAATTATACTATTATAAGATTAAATTGATATGTCACTTAATATCCTAAAAGGTTTGGGATATATGATAATAAAGAAAAATTTAAAGAGTTATATTTAGTTATTATGAAAAGTGAATATCACTATTTCCTGAAGGATTAGACCAGTCAAATTACAAATTTAATTACAAATAATATCCTAAGAGCTTAGGATATGATGATAAAGAGAAATGTAAAGAGTTACATTAGTTGTCATAAAAAAGTGGGTATGACTTGATCCTAAATGATTTTAGGGTATAGTGGTAAAGAGAAGTTTAAAAGTTACATTTAGTTACCATATTAAATCAATTGACTATTTATACTAAAAGGGTTTAAGATGTGATGGTAGAGTAAAAATGTAAATAGTTACATTATTTAAAAATTCCAATTTTTTAATGGGATGAAATTCAAGGATAATGATGATGCACTTAAAAGGAGTTATAAGTAGATAACATAAGTAGATATCATAACATTTGATGTGATGAAGTTAAGAAGTTTGAATATGTTTAAATATTTGAACAATTAGGAATATGATTCCTAATCCCTCCATTTTTTAAACTATCTTACTTCACAGATGGTACTCACCAAGAAAGTTTAGTGGGAGGGTTTTATTAGATGGTCTCATAGATATGTGACAAGAATTACATATAGATGTAATGTGTTACCAAAACCCATAAAGTGTAGTGAACATAAGGATGATATGGAATTTTATTATATATGATATGATAAATTGATGCTTATGTCTGGTTCAGTAAATATTATTAAAAGAGTTTTAATAATATGAAATATATCATAATATATAGAATTAAATATCTACTTTATCATTCTTTCACATTAATTTCATAAATGTATATATAGATATAAATTTCATGAAGTTTAATGATAATTTAACTCTCAAAGTATGACTTTGAGTTATCAATAAATGATGTTTTCCATGGAGTATTATAGGTTATGATGAAATGTTAAGGTTATCATGAGTAAGATTCTTGTATATAGATACCAAATAGTCTCATGAGGCACAAAACAAATAATACTGTTCTTTATGTGCACTGGATGACCCACTAAGTTTACTACATGGAGTTTCATACATATGTATTTAGTATAATAGGTGTACATGGATCATATTTTAGTCCCCACTACCTGAGATTGGAAAGGTAACTAATATAATAAACTTCATAATTTGATACCCTACTTATGAAAGTTTGATAATAAGTTATCTAATATGAGGGTGGTTGGGTATGTTTCTGATCATGTCACTGGTTAGAGCTCAACCAAGATGGGATTATTCCTCTCATATGATGTGTGTGACATCTAGGCCCTAGACTAAGATAGAACATGGAAGTTTATGGACAAACTTATATATTATATATATCTATCTAGATAATAGACATGATTTTATTATCCATAAGGTTGAATAACATGTGATGTATTCACCAAATAGATTATTCTATACTTTGATAATTGAGAATGTTTGAGTAGGCTATATAGTATTGACATACTCTCTGTCCCATGGTCACCTGATATCATAGATAAAGGGAAAAATATGAGAATGCATATTTGTATATGTTTTCAACTAGTGGAAGTAGGTATGAAGATACATTTGTTTAATATATGTCATTACATATCCCTTTATATCTTGAGTAGCTTTGATGCTTTCCTAGAGGCCACTCTTATCTTACACTTATGGATTCAAATATTCATATTTTTAGTCAAAGTTATAAAGTACTCTAGGGTCACACTTTTTGGTTGACTTAATGGGGATTGATTTTGACTCAGAGATCTACTATAAAATCATTTTAGAGTTAATCCAAAAGTGTTTTCTATGGGTATTCACAAGGTATCTCATATGATGTGATACAAGGTGAAGTAAATGATAGTTTTCCAATTTTTTGGAAGATATCCATAATATTTATTGAATATGATTTCACAAATTATTACATATGATAGAATATAAGGTTAAATGGCATAAATACTATTGATCTTTAGTGAAAGTGGGATATTAAAAGAGATATGACCTAAATCCTTATATATATATATATGATACATGTACCAGTTAAATAATGCGAATTATGATTTTCATGCATGGGTATATCGTTTAATGCTATCTGATCCTACATTGGAAAGCTGACTTATTCACCTATATAAGCCATCATTTAAAGAAACTATTTCATAAGATAAAAAAATAAGTGGTGAATAATTCATATAATGAATACATATATTGGTCATATCATTTATTCCTGCATTTTAAGGCATGAATAAATGAAAACAATCGAGGCATGTATTATATATCCTATATAAACCACTTCCATGCAATGGTAGTGGGGGTGTATGTTTGAACAATTCATGGATAAACCTCTTTAGACCCTTCAACTATTTTATTCTGCCTTCTTTATGCCAGAGGAACTATCATTCCTTGAAGGGATAGAGAATCCCCTCCGAATACGAGATGATTCGTGTCAGCACATAGATATCTCCATAGGTTGGACGTATTTTGGATGACACTCCTATGATCTATCTAAAACCCATGTAACAATGATTTATATTTTGTGTATTCTCTTTATTAAATGGTCTGCTGTATTTAAAGTAGGTTTTCATTTCAGTTTTATGCAGTTTTCATATTTCATACATGGGATATCCTAGGAAAGGGATTTTATACACTTTCACTTGATATAATAATTGTTATTAGAATAATTTAAACCCAAATAGTTCAATTAAAATAATAACATTTCAATATGTTAATGATATATATTTCATTATATTAGGATGGTTATAATAGATTTATAAGAGGTGGAATTAGAAAGAAACTTGAAAGAACTCGATTAAGTTAATATCGTCTTCCTTTGATATCATCCTTTAAACCACTCATTAATATTTATTAGATTGATTTTTTGTGAGGAAAAAAATCTTTAATACATGGTAAAGAAGGTTGGGGATAGGTTTTTTTAGAGTTTATTTGAGCTAAGATACTTTTTTGTGTGGATAAGTGAGTTGGTGAAAGGTTCCTTTTATAAGTGAGAGGAGTGACATTTTTGTAAATACTTATTTTTTTAATATATAATAAATTTCATACTCAAGTAAAGAAGAACTAAAATTTTCTAATATAGAATATAGGATAAGGTAGGTTGATAATCCACTCATCCAATCAAATTTAGATAATTTTTTTGTGATATTTATTTCCTTATCCTTTAGTTTAACTCCCTTTTTACCCTTTTAACCTTTACCATAGTGACAACCTTTTACCGTGACAACTTTGTTTATAACCAAATATGAAATTAAAATTGTTACCAAATTTGAACATGATAATTCCAATTTTTAAAATCATTTTATAAGATTCAATTTTTAGAGGTGGTAAAAATTAATTTTAATAAAAGCATGTTTAGCGCAATGCAAATTATTTTTAGAAAAAAATGTCCTTCAAAGCATAAAAATGTATTTGGTATAAAATTATGAATTTTAATAATTCATATAACATTAGTTGGTTTATAATTAAACTAATAAGAGTTTCATGTCTTCAAAATTAAGTTAAAACTGAATTGTTTATTGTCAATAATTAATTAAATTAAAAGAACTAAAATAATTTTTTTATTAGAATAAAATATAACTTAAGTTCCATAAAGTCAAGCATTGATTTATAAATTCAAAATATTATTTTTAATTGTATTATTTTACTTCATAAATACATATTTTTTCAATAAAAAGGTATTATAAATTTTTAATTCATGCTTATATCATGATTATGTGACAAGAGTTATGGTATTTGTAAAAATAGTATTTTCTCTATTTACAAAAAAATCAACATTTTTAGAAAAATCCCAAAAGTTTACCCTAAGATAATTTTTAAATGTTTAGTCCAAAACTAAAGTTTATTTTATTAAATTAAAATTATAAAATTTATAAATTTAATGTTTAAATAAAATCATATAATAAATTTAAAAATAATCTATTTAAAATAAAAACCATTTCTTTTTCAAATGAAAAATCATAGTTTTTCCTCATGGATCGATAGAATTATTCCTAAGATTATAATTATAATAGACATAAATATGTATTAATAAAATTAATAAAATTAATAAAATTAATATGAACATCTATTTATAACATATCTAATAATTAAATAAAAAATATTTATTATGTTAAATAAGTTTATCCAACCTTTAAATAAAATATCTATTATGAGATAAAGTAACCATAATAATTTTAAATGCATAATGTGAGTATAAATGATTATATAACATCCATTTGAAAATTATATAAACATATATACATGTTTAATATATATATATATATATATATATATTCATAATAATGAGTATGAATAAACCATAAAAGTGATATATTATTAAAAATTCATGGGATGTATCATCCCCCGTCACTGTCATCCGATAAACCCAAACTGACAGTGGTACAACATCACCTCCACACTTATCAAGTCACAAAATTTGTAAACATGTTTTTTGTATTTTGAATTCTCATTATATCTTTCATAGATCCAACATTTCATTCTCAAACAACTTCTATATGAAGTTTCACTTAAGATAATTATTATTTGTTTGAGAATGAAACATCAGATGTTTGTCTAAGTGGATTGAAATCTATGAATCATAGAATAAAACTATGAGTTTTTATACCAATATGAGATCCTATAGAAACCATTTCAACTAGACTAGATCCTTATCTACTTTTTTTAATGTGATATACTCTACTTCCATTGTTGAGAGTGCAACTACTAGCTAAATCTTTGATATCTAACTCACTATATTTCCACCAAAAGTAAACATGTACCTAGATGTGTTCTTCTATGTGTATTAATCTACACCAAAGTATGAGTTTGTAAAACATTTCAAGGTATTATCTATTTTGAAACATTTTTCCAAGTATTCAGAACCTTTTAAGTATCGAAGGAGCCTAAATATGATCTATTCCAGAGTTTGACATAAACCCACTGATTTCTCCCACTACTTGCACAATGTTCGGATGAGTAAAAACCCTGATGCACATAAAAATTATGAAATCCAATACATATAGATCCTTCACCATGTACTCGAACTCAAATTTTTTTAGTGGTTTCTTTTCCTTGGTAAGATTGAAGTGTCTAACCAGGGGTGTGGAAATTGGATCTGCTTCTAACATATCGATGGAATCCACAACCTTTCAAATGTAATCTAACTAACTCAGGTATAAAGTAATAAAACTTAAGTCTCTCACTATCCATATCAACAAAATACATTTCATCAGAATTATATCTTCCATATCTAATATTTTGGGAAAATCATCTTTCAACTCTTTGATTCTATCCTTCACCTGACCAATAATCAGCATATTATCAACATAAATAAGTCTGATAATAAAAATCTCATCACCAAACTCCTTATGGTAACCATAATGATCAACATTTCTCAATGTGAACTTAATTACCTTTATTAAGTCATTGAAATTAATGTTCTAATTCATTGGTTATTATTTTAAACCATAAAATCTATATTTGAGTATGTACACAAGTACCTAGTTGCATTGATACTTGAAACTAGCCATTTGTTCCATGTAAATTTCCTCATCTAAGTACCCATGAAGAAATGTTGTCTTCATGTACAACTACTCAAGAGAAATTTATTTAGATGAAACCACACTTAACACCATTCAGATAGTCACATGCTTAACTATTGAAAAAAAGATCTCTAAGAAATCCACATTTTCCATTTGTTGAAAAACTTTTACGACTATACTAAACTTGTACCTCTATCCAATTTTTACTTCCTCTTGTAGTTGATTAAACCATTTGTTTTTAAATATTTTCTTCCCAATAGGCCTCTCCATTAGCTCCCATGCACCAGACATATAGAGAGAATCAAGTTCATCCATCACAGATAACTCCCACTATTATGATTCCTTCAAAACCTTTCCTATTCTAGGTATTCAGGAATTCCATTTTTTATTAGAAGTAAATAGAAAAAAGAACTTTCATACCTTTGTATTTCCCCCCTCTCCTTGGTAGATCTCCATAGTTGTACTTATGGATGAGTTTCTTCTAGCACAATAACTTCCAGATTTATCACTTCTAAAGTTTTTTCTCAAGACTCCATAGTCCTTGAACTCTCTATCACATCTAGACTAGGAAAATCCATCAGAAATTTAACTCCTTATAGTACATCCTTTGGATGGTCTATTATTTCCAGAATTTCCATGTTTCCTAAATTATTTGAAACATCATATTTCAGATGCTCATTCAGGAGAAACCCAAATTCTGTTGATAATTTTATTTCATTATAAATTTACATAGGGTTTCAATCCTTCCATAGTATCTATTCATTAAATATAATATTTAATATTTTGGAAAATTTATAAAATTTATTCTCTTATAGTTGAAAAAAACTCTTAATCACCATAACCAATAAATAAACACACTCAATACTTATTCCACAAATTTTCTATTTCTTTGGAATCAACATGAGAATAGGTATGTGATATGAAGACTTCTAGGTGGTTAAAATATACCTTCATTATAGATTAAAAAATATCTAAAAGTTTCTAATTGATTAGAGATTTCGGGATCTAATTGATTTAGAAGTCTGCATAATTCACTTCCTCCACCCAAAAAACCTCGAGAAACCCTATATGAACCCTTATACTCATAACCTTCTCCAAAAAATCCAATTTATCCTCTCTGTAACTCCACTATGTTCCAGAATCCTTGGAATGATCTTCTCAAACATAATCCCCTTCCACAAATAGAACCTTCAAATTTCTATACTTTTGTACTCCCCACCATTGTCTGACTGTAATCAATTTAACTTGCATCTAAATTTTTTTCCTCTATATACCTCCATTGGATAAATATTATTAAGACCTTATATTTTTTTCTTAATGATACAAACCCACAATTTTTATGTGGAATCATCGGTTAAGGCCACATAGAAGAGTGATCCTTTATGAGAACATATCAAATCTGGCTCCCAAACATCCATGTGAACCAAATCTAACTTTCAATGATTTGGTTTTTCACCTTATGTTTTGAAGGAAACATTATACTAGTTTATAAATATTAAATACTCACACATTCAAAAATTTGTGATTCTATCCTTCAATAATCCTTTATTAGTGAGTATTTTCATAGCTTTATCACTAAGATGACCCAAACAATCATACCATTACTTAATAGAAGTTAACTCTATGACATGAATTACTTCTTCTGGTGAACCTGTACGGTAAAAAGTCTTATACTTTAGTCCTTTTACTATAACCATAGTGCTACATGAAATTTTCCATGCATCATCTATAAATATTGTATAGAAACCCGCTTAATCAAGTTTTCCCATTGATATTAGGTTTTTTCTCAACCCCAGTATGTGTCGTACATCCTTCAATTACAACATCCTTTTTGTTCCATGTTTAGATCAAAACATATCTGTCCCACATAATCTCAAGATCCTTTTCATGAGAAAGATTTACCTTTCTAAGTCTTATAGAAGTACAATTTCTCAAAATTCCTCTAAAAAATATAGAATAGAATGAAGCTCTAGATTCTCTCACCCAAGACTTCAATGTATTAGTGGAATTTAGGATAAAGATACTCCTATTATCTAATATAGGGTTCATAGGACAACTTCTAGAAGCATAATTTCTGGAATTATCCATCTATTCACTAGAATCATCTTTTATGTGTCCTTTCCTCTAGTAATTCCAGTATAAGGGAGCACCCTCCATTAAGATACTCCTTCTTCATCTCCTCTTTCCTTTACACATACAAGGACTCTTTCATCCATCAATACATCCTCTTCCTTCCATATTATATGAATTACATAAAGATATCTAGATATCATTCTGATGAATATTTTCATTCAAGATCTGGTTTTATAAACCCATGAACTTTTAATTATAATTTCTTAAGGAATTACTCATATCGATCACCATTGCATCCCAAGATTTAGGGAGTGAGAAATTTAACAAAAATTTCCATTTCAGATATCTAAAATTCATATTTAATTACTCCATCTTGAACCATATCATATTAAATTTGTTAATATTACCAAATATAAACTTCCCTTCTAACATATTCATGTGGAATAATATCCTTAACAAGAATAACATGTTTAAATAATTGGTTTTTCATACATTTCTACAAGGGTTTTCATGATTTCTAAGGAGTTTTTCACTTACTAAATGTTAAAAACCACATTTTGAGCAAGTGGTATCTGAATCTACCCCAAATATTTTTTTTTCAATCCTCTCTCATTCTTATAATTTTATCACTTTCATATTGACACCAATCAATATAAGACCAATGACATTCTGTAGAAGGTAATCCCATATCTTTATTTTTCAAAACCCAAAATTTGTTCTGTTGAACTCATCTACACATACATTACTATCATCAAATTTCATTCCTTTATAAATTGTGAACTCACACCACTTTTAGAAAATGTAAGGTGAGAGGTCAAGGATTGGTTTCAAATATTATTCTATAAGGTAAGGGTAAGAATATTGGAATGGAACCAAGATTTGAAACACCTTCACCATGTACTATTTGTTTCTAACACTCTAACATTGATATTTGATACCACTTGTTGATTCCACAGACACCATCTAATAAAACCACCATAAATTATCTCCAAAAGAACTTACCACATAGAATAAAGTCCCAAAAGTGAATCCACACTACAATATCCAAAAATTAGATGTAAATATCACCTAAGACACCAAAATTTAATGAAAATCATCTATATATAAGAAAAAATATTATTATATTCAATGATTAAAATAAAAAATCAAAAAGGAACAATAATAACACAATTTATGTGGTTTAGAATTTCATCCCAATCCATGCATGGTGGGGAGGGTATTTATTCACTATTATTCAATAGAATCAGAGGATGGTTTTAATTCATAGTTGATGATCCCAAAAATGGATGAACCACACCAATATTAATATTAGGATCCAACCAGTGAATTTGGTAGTCACTGCCTTCTTATCTTCACAAAATTAATTCCACTTGGGTCTATCTATGTGAATGAACTCTCTTCATGGTTAAATATTATAACCACCTTAACCTAATTTACTGGTGTACTATTACGACATCTGAAGATCTCACTAGATGACTTTAGATCATATTTCCTTTTGCCACATTACCTCATTCTTGTTATACATTTCAAAAACCTTATCCCTCATAACTTTCGGTCATCCTAAATCTAGATTTCTGGACCCGATGATGTTGTGTCCAAAAATCACATTTTGGTCATCATACATTAGGATAAAAAAATTTCTCCTTCTATTGGTCTTAATGTCTTTCTTTAAAATAGTCTCCAAAACTAAAACCCAACAAGAGGGAAAATATGAAAATATAATCAAAGATCCAAGTAGATTTGATAATTATGATTATATAATTATGAAGGGAAGAAAATAAATAGTTGGGGTTTAGGTATTGGTGATAATAATCGAATATTAAAAATTACAACATCCATAATTTTATTAATTTATAAAATAAATATCAAAACCAGATCAACTATTGAATAAATGAGATGAGTGGTTCAGTGGTTTAAAGATCAAATTGGTGGTATAATTATTGAACTGTTTAGACAAGTTTTAATTAAAATTGGTGTTTTGAAAACTATACTATAACAAGTTGTTTGATCAATTATACCATCAACTAGTGACTGATATTATAGTTAATTGAATCATTATGAGTTGTGAAATTTAGAGGGAATTTAAAATTTTAATCTGAAGTGGGGGTAATTCTGAGGATTAAGACTCAGATAAGAATTTTGAGGATTTGAACATCTTAGGGTGATGTTTTTGTATGAGGAATGAAACTAGGTTGGTGGTTGTGGTGCTCATGGAATCATTAGAGTTGGGATAGGGTGGATATATACTAAATTTCGGTAGCCAGCAATAATTTTCCTCAAGACCTAGGAAAGTCACATAATGGAGAGGTTAGTTTAGGGGAGGTCCCTCTTCTTCGTGGGATTTTCACCATGAAGGGAACTGGGATCTAGGATTCATGAAGTGAAGGGATAAATTCCATTTTAAAGGGATTTTTATTGGAGTGATTTGGTCCGTGACCCCTGGTCATGCCACAAATTTATTGGGAAAAGGTCCCCTTCATGCCACAACTCTTCTTGTCACACTATGAATAAGGAATGATTTCTTTTAATAGGGGTGTTTTCTCCCTTTTTCCATTAGGGGTTTGGGGGTTTTGGGTGAGAGAGGTATCATAAGGAGGCTATTTTGGATGGAAAACATCCCCCCCTTCATCTTATGGATCCCCCATACCATGGTAATGTTCTTGAGGCATTTTTGTGTCAGTTTAAGGTATGTTCTTCCCTCCATTTTATTCCATTTTCTATCTGTTTATTTAGTGTGATTCATCTAGGATTTTAGTGTTGATTTCACTAGTGTATGGTTTTATTGAGTGAATATGATAAGTATTTCATGTGAAAAGGCTATAGGAGGTCCCATAAGGCTCACTGCACACCGTTAGATGTACTTTCAGTGTGAAAGATGTGGGAGATTATTTTTTAGGTGATTATTACTTTTTAATTTTTTTGAATAATTAATAATAGTTCTTTAAAATTAATTATCTATGTTTGGTTGGTGTGATTCATGATCTTGGGTGGTACTATAATCTTGGATTAGGAATGTACAAGCTTGGGTAAGCCTCTATTGAGTTTGATGAGGATACTAAATCCTTTTCTAAGGTAGTTGGTTCCTTTAATACAATCTATAAGCTTGTTATGCATGATTTCTTACTTGAATTCATGTTATAAGAGATTGGGTAGAGTGTTAGGGACCAAGAGTGTCTTGGGTAGAAGACATAAGATGGGGTTGGGCCTCCTATGCTCAGGATAAGTGAAATTTATCACTTTAGGAAATTAGGATCACCCATCTACTTTGTCTCCAACGGGAGAGAGTGTTGATTGAGATAATTAGGGGCCTTGGGTAGGTCTCAGGGTATGAATGGTGATGCAGGTAGTCTCAGATGGTTTATTTAGGGATAGTTGGGAAAGTGTGTGGATTTGGCCTAATGAAGATGGGTGTAATGGTCATAAGTCTCACATATGGTGGTGACACCCTCTTGAGAAATGTTTGTGGATTGGTGGGGATTTTGAGTGGGAGAAGTTTTTTTTTGAGATTTTATGAGAATGACAGAGAGGGTCATCCTTTAGGTGATGTGATAAGGTATATCCCTTAGGAGATATGAGATGGGAACTAGCTGTTGGTTTCAGAAATATTTTGGGACATGGAATCAAGTTGCTAAGGGTATTAAAGAAAATATAATAGGATAATTCATGGCTTGCAGGACTAGAAGCGATGGGGGTTTCCAAAAAGGATGTGGAATGGACCCTTGAGGTATAGGTTAGTGGGAGACTTTTGGTTATGGTGTCACCAATTAGTGATGATTGTGAGATGACATCAATGAGTAGAGATCATGATGAGTCTGGAGGACCTAGTGGATGCCCTTATGGGTGGTTCATGATGTGATTGAAGTTTAAGGGCTAGGTATCAAGCGTATAACACCCTAAGATCATCTAGCGAGTTGTGTGATGGGCTGTGAGTGCTATATGCTACTTCTTATGCGTGCATGTGTGTGCTTTTGATAAATAACAGACCTGATGGGGGAGAAAATACCAAGGCCTTCACCCTCTACAATTGGGATGGCATTGGTCGAACTACCATGGGAGAGACAGAGTCCTCACATAAATGATGTTGGACCATTCCTTAAGTAGGCTTGGGTTGTGTTATTGGACCACCCCTTAAATAGTCTTAGGTTGTGATAGTGGACCACCTTGAGTGAGAGCGTTGGGTCATGGTATGAAATGAGTCATGGACGAGGAACCCTACCTTGAGTGATAAAATATCAGGTTGGGATCTAAACATATGATTATACCATGTTCCTTTAGGTAGTGGGTCAAGGTTTTGGAAAATTCCTACCCTGAGTCTTCGGGTATGATGACACAAGTCAATGAGGTAGATTCTAGAATGACACTAAAGATGGTATGATTAAGTGTTTTTGTGTCCTGTTTAGAACATGATGACTTGATGTGTAGGGAGCCTTAGTGGCTTGGTTAGCATACAATATCCAAATTCTTGTGTGGAACGTTTATTTTCCTTCATGTATACATGTATATGATAGAATATACTGGGGTAACTTATTGAGACCCTAATAAGATTCATTTATCCCACCTTGAACATGAACCCTGATATGCATGTCGAAATTATGTATACTTTCAAGTTAGAGCATAGAATGTGTAGTGGATTGGGATAAGGTAACTCAACAAGTATTTAGAGACAAGGTTGTTGAGACCCAGGGATGACCGAAAGTATTTTTGTTTATTTTGTTTTTTTAATTTTGTATATGTGATCAGACCAATGGAAGATCATTTGATGTATGATTGTTTGACCATGAATCTGTATGATATTATTTATATTTGTTATAACATTGTGTTTACTTGATTATTCATACTTTGATTATGTAATAGTTTTCTATGGATGGTATTTTGGGTTATTTCTGATGCATGTTTGAAACTGATTTGAGGTAATAGTCTCTCTATGGTATGGATTAGGCCCTTACCACTAGTTGGAAGCCTATGTCATATGGGGAGGTGCACCTGAGGCCATTTGGAACACTGGGCTGGGGAAAAACCAAGTGGCTGACAGACCTAGGTGTTATAAAATATCATTAGAGATTTTATTTTTGTCTTACTATTTAGGTATATGGTATACATGTGGTCTAGTAATTTTCTATAGACTGTGATGGACCACAAACTGGTGATTCATGAGAACATTTTTGGTGGGAATTCATAGTTACTAGGGGTATGAGATTATTATTCTTGGTTTGTGATATTGTGGTTGAGGTGTTTATTCAATATAATGTGTTTAATGGAGGTTGATATTTATGGTTTGACTCTTGGATGAATGGAAAGAGGCATGTGTACATGAATCTTGGTTAGCATGTATAATTTACATGACATATGTGTGTTTGTGTGTGGTTTTTTTTCTAATAACGAGGGTTTTATTGTTTAAAATTTTAACAATTTTTTTGGTGTCTTACTATATAAATTTTTAGTGAAACTAGAATTAGATGAACCATAATATTTTCTCTAATGGATGATCATGTGGATCTTGGTATAGTACATTCTCTGGTGGTGGCTACATAGTCCCTTGTGAAAGGGATGTATAGAGACCTTTAGTTTGTTTTTTTAGGCATTGAATACTTGAGGTATGATATGAGAATGGGCATGAGTTTCCTTGAGGATAAGATTCAGTTACTTAAAGTGTCAAAAATAACATATATGGTGTTTTCCCATATATATTCTTGGTGTAATTTTAATTAATCATATCGAGTAGTTTCATCGATACCCAAATTGGTTTGAGTAAAGGCATGTGAAATGAATTATGTGTGGTATTGAGGTTGGGTTTCAAGAGGTAAGTATTGGTTGGATAAATGGCTATGTTAGTTTTGGATTCACTTTTGATGGTATAGTGGGATCATGGACATAAAATCATTATTTTGGAATGATTTCCTAGTGGTGTGTGATCATGTGGTTAATCTTGGTATGAGTGATATTCCTTGGGCTATTTGATGGTATCAAACAATGTGAGGATCATGGTCAGCAGGTTAGGAATGTGAGATAGGTTAGATAGAACATGACTCATGGGAGAGTGGTTTGGGTTGTGTGGGAGCATGCAATCGTCAGGTTTGAGTGATATCCAATATGATTTTGGATGAGAACTTGTGAGGGGGTTCTTAGTGGATCACCATTCATTGAGGAGGAGAGTAAATGTTAGTGAAAATTTTCAAGGAAAAGTATTGGTGTGTGAAGGAAGGTGTGTGATGGTTATGTGTGGTGCCCATTTGGGTAGTGGATCAGTAGAATGGGTCATGTATGGGTTTGTTGATGATTATTTGGGATGTGGATAAACCTGATACGTGATGCGGTGGTAGTGCAGTAGTGATATGAGAGTGGGCATGTAGGACCAAGGCACCAAATGAGGTTGGATAATGTTATGAATAGATTTGAGTACCATGGTAAGATTGATTCAAGGTTGTTCTTTAACAAGGGTTGACATGATAAGTGAGTGTGTCTTAAGAGGAGTGGTATACATATGATGTTAAGACCCATTTGGGTTGGAACTAGAGGAGAAATGTAAGGGAAATACATACAGTGGGGAGTAGAATATTTGTTTTTTGAGGGTTTGATCCTCATTGTAAGTGGATTGTTGAATGTCAGGGATGTCCTTCCTAGTAGGTCAATAATCGGAAACAATTAGTTCTCATGTTGAAGCTTAGGAATGGTAAACTTATCCATTTACAGTTATCATTTTTGGTAATGGAAAAAGCATGAGACTTGGAGATTGTGAATTTTGGTTTGGTGGAGTGATAATAATGATACTCCTATGGCGAGTAGCATCATATTAGTTATAAGTGAATGAACATCATGTCAGAAAAATCATGGGTGTGATCAGACTAGTTAAAGATATAGTTGAGTTTACACCAATATACCAGTGTGTGAAAGGATCTAATTTTATCCAGTTCCTTAGTAAATACAAGAATTGAGGGTTAGATGTGGTTTTGGTCAGATTTAGTGTGTTGGAATCAAGATCGAGGTGGAGTTATCATGTCCCAAGTGTGAGTTGAATAAGTGGTTTATCAGTGCTCATGGAGAGATAATAATGGCTAGCATGGGTGTTTAGTTATCTAAACACGAGATAAAATTTGAGTTCAAGTTCATATTTTGATGTGGGTGTTCAGGCAGCTCTACAACATCTCCAAGTGTTAAGGAATTGTGATCAGGTGAGGTGGTGTGGTGATTCATCAGTGGTTATGATTAGACATTTTTTGGAGAGGTTGGCCATAGGAGGTCTTATTGGTGTTCTTGTATGAAATTTGGTGTGGTGAGTTGAATATAACTTTGAGCATGTTTTCAGACTACTATAAGAGTGTTGGTTAGGTGATTCTTATGGTGTAAAGAACCATGGATCGAAATCGGCCAATATGAGTGGATTTTTATGGTAGGGAGAACTATAATACTCAAGATGAATTAGTCTAAGAAATCATGGTTTCTTAGGAGAGACAAGTTTGGTGAGATCCATATTAGTGTTGGTATTAGTGGTGAGATGGTGGCTAAATTTTTGGTAAGTAGTGCACTTTAGTGTTTGGAGTTGTGTAGTAAAAATGCGATTGATGTTCCATCGTAGAACACAATAAGCCCCTAATAAATTGTAAATAATCGTAGGTTGGGTTTATTTACTATTGAATACCATGTATTCTCAAGGATGATAATATTTATAGTGGTAAGTTTGTAATGACTTGGGTTGTTATGAGTTGTGAAATTTAGAGAAAATTTGAATTTCTAATCTGAAGCAGGGGTTATTCTAAGAATCAAAACTCAAATTAGAATTATGAGGGTTGGAAAATCATGATAATATGTTTTTGGATAAGTAACTAAGATTATTTGGCTGTTTGAGTGCTTAAGGAAGCATCAGAGTAGGGTCAGGGTGGCTAAATGCTGAATTACAATAGCATGTAGTAGTTTATTCCACAACCTAGGTGGGTCAAATTATGATGAGAGCCAACCATGGGAGGTCCATATGCCTAGTGGAATCCACATTATTAAGGGAATTGGGTGTGATACTTCATTTTATGAATATTCATAAGATCTTTGAAGGTTCTTCCACCTAAAGTGCTTCATGTTATGACTCTTGAATGCATTAGAATTTTTTTGGGTGAAGGTTACCTTTGAACCATGATCCTCTTGGTTGTGTCACAAATGAAGACCAAGTATATTTTTTAGTGGGGGGTATTTTCATCATTTTTAGGGGTTTGGGGGTTTTGGGTGAGAGAGGAATTGGGAGGAGTCCATTTTAGCTGACACACCTCCTTCTCTTCCTTCTATGGATCCCCCATGCTAGGGGAATGTTCCTATGGTGTTTTTATGATGTTTTAAGTATGTTCTTATCTAAAATATCTTATGTTTTGTTTTATATTTGAAAAACATTGATTTAGCATGATTTGGCTAGGATTTTGATATTGATTCCACCAGAGCATGGTGGAATTGTGTGAGGATGGTGGGGGAATTCATGTGTGAAGGATAGAAGAGGTCCCAAATGGCTGATCACATACCTTTGGATGTGGTTTTAGTATGGAAGATGTGCATGGTGAGTTTTTAGGTGATTATAGCTATTTAATTTTTTTTGAAAAATTATTTATAATTATTTATAATTAATTATTTGTGTCACTTGGAGTTAGTTAAGATCTCTAGTGTAGGTATGGGCTTGGACAAGGCATGGACAAGGCATGTACGGGCTTGAGAGAGGCTCGATAAAGCTTGGAAAAGATGGTGATTCTATTTCAAAGGTTGATGGTCACTTTAATATAGATCTATATTCTTGTTATTCATAATTTCATGCCTATATGCATGTAACATGGGACTAGGGAGAGGGATAGGTACTGAGTGTGCCTTGGTTAGTAGTTATAAGATGGTGTTGGGCCTCCTATGCTTGGGATATGTGCACATTAGCACTTTAATCAATTAGTTTCGTCTGAAGACTATGTTTATAAGGTAAAATAGTGTTGATTAATATTAAAAGAGTACTTGGGGTAGGTTTTATGGTATGAGTGGTGATTTGGGTAGCCTTAGATGGTTTCCCTAGGGCTAGTTGGGCAGGTGAGAGGATTTGGCCTAGTGACGATGAGTGGGATGGTTGTACATCTCATGAACAGTGAGTGAAACCCTCAGGAGGGTGGTTTTTGGATTACTGAGCATTAATAGAAGGATTATTCCTTTATAATGAGAATAGAAAAAATAGAGGGTCTTCCTCTTGGTGATGGTCCAAAGGATCTCCTTTAAGAGATGTGAGATGAGACCCAGGTGCAGATGAAGGAAATTGTTCAAGACATGGTATCGGGTTTCCAAGGTTCTTTAAGTGAGATAACTTGGGTAAGTACTTGGTTAGTGGGACTAGTAGTGATGGGGGGTTTTCTATGAGGATGTGGCATGATCTATTGAGGTATGAGTTAGTAGGAGGCTTTAGGCTATGATATCACAAGTGGGTGACGAGTGTAAGATAGAGTTGATGAGTAAAGACTGTAATGGGTATGGAGGACCTAATGAATTCCCTATTGAGTGAGACAAGATATTATTTAAGGTGAGGGGCTAGGTATTAAGCAACTAGAACCCTGGGATCAGTTGGAGAGATGTGTGATGGGATGCAAGCCCTGTGTGTTGCTGCTTGTGTGTGCATGTGTGTGTTTGTGATAGGAGATGAACCTAGTGGGGGAGAGAATCCTAAGGATTTATCCCACCATGAGGGAGATAGTGTTGGTTTGAATACCATTAGAGAGACAGATTCCTTGTGTTTGTGACATTGGATCTTGCCTTGAGTAAGCTTGGGTCATGGTATTGGACCTTTCCCTGAGTAGGTTGGAGTCGTGATAGTGGATCACCCTGAGTGAGAGGGATAGGTTGTGGTATGAAATAATATGTAGTTGAGGTAACCTTCCTTGATTAATAAGGTATTGGTTCAAGATCTATACTCATGACCACACCTTGTTCCTTTAGGCAGCGGGTTGAGGTTTTGGATGACTCCTACCTTGAGTCTTCGGGTATGGGCTATGGACTTGGATGATGCTTACCCTGAGTATTCAGGAATTGGATGGGTATCAAGTATGATGTAACAAAGCGTTGAAGTGGATTCTAGCATAGTGTTGAAGTGGGTATGATCAGGTTTTGTGGTGGACTGGTTAACACATGATGACCAAATACGCAGGGAGTCATGGTGGCCTGGTTAGCATATGGCGTCCACACAGTTGCGTGACATGTTTATTTTAACTCATGCATACATATATACGATGGTGTATACTAGGGTAACTTGGTGATTCCATATTGAGATGTATTTATCACCCCTACACAGTCACCTCGATGCACATGTGGACCTTATGTTTACTTTTAGTTCAGACCATATGACATGCAGTAGATCGGGTTGAGGTGTCTCGACGAGTATTTGGAGATAGAATTGTTAAGGTATAGGGATGATAATAGGTCTATTTGTGTACTTTATTTCCTTTTTTTATTTTTTATATATGATCGACCCAATGAGAGATCAATTGATGTATTCTTTTATGACCATGGGTCTGTATAACAACATTTACATTTGTTATAACATTGTTTTTATCTGCTTATATATACTTTGATAATGTGATGGTTTGGTATTTATGATGATTTGGATTATTTATTCTCTATGTTTTAATTTTATTTGAGGGAATAGTATCTCCATGGTATGTATTAGACCCTTATTTCTAGTTTATAGCCTTCAGTATGCAGGGAGGCATGCCCGAGGTTATGTGGTGCACCAGGCTAGGGCACTGCTAAGTGGTTGAATGATTAGGGTATTACATGTTTTGTCCAGTCCCAATGGATCATCAGTTTAGGGACTGAGTTCCCTAAAATGGTGGGAATAATGGGTGGGTCACTCAGTTCTATCTAAAATATAATCATATTGAGTGGTTTTGTTGGTAAATTTTCAAAAAAAATCACTAAGTAGGAATTTTGATTTTTTTTTGAAAAGTTTCAAAAAAAATTCAAAGTGAATGCCATTTAATATACTCAAAGAGTTAAGGGTATATTAATGAAGTGAAATTTAAAGATTCACATTTAGTTATCCTAATAATGTTAATGTCACTTTATATCCTAAAATATTTTAAATTTTTTTGGTAAAGAAATGTATTAATGTATGTTTTATATTTTGTTACCTGAATGATATCAAAGGAAAATTTAAATAGAAAAGTTCCAAGATAATGATGATGAACATATAAAATGTTATTAGTATACAATGAAAGATATTAATATCTTAACATTTGATGTTGTGAAGAAACTATGTTCAATGCCTCACCATTATTTAAACGTCATTACTTTATAAATGTTACTCACTAAAAGAAATATGTGGTAGGATTTTTATTAGATGGCCACATAGAGATGTGGAAGGAATTATATATAGATATAATGAGTTTAACAAGAATTGAAAACTATAGAAAATATCAGGTATCTATGCCCATATTTCATTTATGACATGACTAGATGGGTGCTTATATATGATTTTGTTAGTATTATTAAAAGAGTTTAAGAATATAAAATGTATATTTTTATACAAAAGGTGGTTTACAATTTATCATTCTTCCATTTTTTCGACATATATTATGTTAGGTTCGGTGTGAGACTAATTTTCTAGTTAATTATTGGAAGATTCAAAAGTTAATTCTACAGAGTTTATACTTGGGAAATCCATATGGAGATAATATACCTTCTCTATAGGATGTCCAAATTTAGGCCAATAGAATACTTCACTAGATGTAGCTGAATGAAACATATTCAATGGATGTATATATAATTTAACAGATGATGTTAAACAAATGAATTTGGGGAGATGATAGCTCAGTGGTACAAGTAGTACAATGGCATTTAAGTGTTAGAATTTAGAGAAGGAATATCTGAAGCATATAATTTTTGGGGTCAGTCATGTTTTAGATGATGTAGTATTATTACTGAAAGGGGAAATTTTGGATGTAGAAAAAATTTCCCAAGGTGTAATGGGAAGTGAATAAGTTGTTGAATCTAACTTTTACTATTTATAGGAAGGACTAGTCAAGGTGGTTGTTTTTTACCATGCCTAATTTACCCAAGAATATTAGTGTGGAGTGGAATTATCTCCATATAGATCAAAATTTGGTAAAAACCAAATGTTCAACTAGACTTTTATATATTAATAAAGGTTGGTCTACAACTTTTGGTATTACTGGAATATATCATACATAATAGGATAGATTTTTGAGTCTTTACCCATGGGATGAAGGACTTAATGATAAAGGTTAGTGATCATAGTCTAGAGATAGGATGCATACCAGAAGGAGTAACAATGGAAGATAGATTAGCCAGAGGGATCACATCCACTCATTCATGGGTCTTCATAGTGAGAGTGCTATTAGAAGGTAACTATCATGGGAATGTGTTGGTGGTTATCATCCATGAATCTGAGTAGAATATGGAATTATCTTTATAACTTGGATGAGTGTATGTTTCAATGAATGAAAAATGTGCTTTTCTCCCTTGGATTTAGGAAACATTTTCCAAACAATGTTATACCTTATTTATTTGTTTTTATATGTAATTTTCATTCCACATACTTATTTTCATGTCTATTTTTTATAATGAAGGTCTTGAATGCTAACTGAGAGAGGGAAACAAAACCAGAGGGGTAAATTCGTTTGGTGTCTAGGGTGCTTGGAATTCCTAGTTCTAGATTCTATGATCAAAAGGGTGTTGTATTGGATCAAAGCTTATGGTGGCCTTGTTTCACATTTGAGGGTTGAGAGTAAATTTCTGTGAAAGGAATTTGTGAAATTTCAATTCATGGGTCTTATAGAAGTAATAAATTATGGTGGTGGCATGAATAATTATCCCAAATAAGTGATATTAGTTCTTGGTTATATATAATATGGTGAGTAGCTTACCAAGGACTCAGAATGTGTCACTTGGATGATAATAATGGAACTAGAGATGAATTTGGAACATAAAAAATTCTTCTGAACAAATTGATTATTAAGGAATGTTATATTATTAATGCGACATAAATATCTTTTTTATAAGATTATTGGGTTTCCCTATTAATGGCAGTTTTCAAGTTTCTAGAAGGATATTCACCAGTGTTAATAGTGGTGGTATCAGGGAGTCTAAGTTTTCTAAAATATTTTCCATGACCACTATGAGTATAGAAGTGTGTTTCATTAATTTAGGTTCCATTTATAACTTATAGGATAGATTTTTGAATTATTACATAGATAGTATTGATCCTTATGATATTTGGATTCAGTGGGATTTATATTTCTAGAAGATAGAATTTCATGAGTAAGGTATTGTTTGATGATTCAATTATGGAATTTACAAATCTTGGAGGATGCTGGTGTTTCTACTCTTGGAGGATTTGTAAGTTCCATGGGATGGTTGATCAGTTGGACACAAGTTTTTAAGAAAACTATAAGGTCATGAAAACAAGAATAGGGATTGTTTTAGAAGGATGTAGTCAAGTGACATGATACATGTTCTCAGAAGGATTATTTTAAAATAAAGTTTAAGAAAGGTTTCATGTCGATGAAATTCAGCTGGTGTTCCCCTATTTTTGTGACTAACATTACAGGAAGGAATAAAGTTATATTGAAGTAAGATTACTGGGATTGAAAGATCCATTATAGAAGGTTAATTTCTAGATTTTCCTTTAATCCTATATCTAATTAGGGGGTGTATGTTTCTCTATAAAGTTCTCACAAGCTTGAATGAGTTAGGCGAATTTAACATGGGGTTTCATCACTCAATATTTGAGAAGGGAATTCGTTTTTATTCTAGTGGATTCACTTAGGAGTCAATCATAATTGTTGGTAAAGTGGTGGTTCTATCCTGATGATGAATGAAATTATAGGTGTGCGACACCCTCTCAATTTTATGTAAGGTGTGTTTTGTTTCTCATCTGGAATGAAGGTTCCTATACTAAAGTTTGCAGACCATGTGGGATTCATATTTGGGGCTCATGGTTATGGAAAAGTGTAGAATATGGTAATAGATGAAGTTTTCATAAGGTTTTATTCATATTAAATTACATTTTATAAGAAATGTATTTTTGGAATGAAATCTTGAACACATATATGATATTTTGATGAAAAACCTTGGTTTCTTAAATATTTTCTATAACTCATACATTAGGAGTATGAAAATTTTATGGAGTGAAATATTCAAAATTAACAAAGTGTTCTTTCTCTGGAAAGGTGGAGTCAATTTGAATCAAATCCTCAGCAGTTCTATTTGTTCTCACATGTCTATTTTACATATGCAAACCTTTATGAATGAAATGACATAATAATATAGGTTTTTTTCCCTCAATAACATGGCCAAAGTGTTTTTTCAGCACCTTCATTGAAGAATAACCATGATGTGGTAGATATCAGAATAAAGATGAGGCGATTGAGGTCCAAATATGGAAGATGATATTTTCAAAAGTATTGGGAGTTTTAGAATATTTTTTGGATGTGTTTGAATATAGTTTGAGGATACTGAACTGAAGATATCAAAAGGTATCACAAAGAAGATAAAGAATTCATTTGGAGTAGGATATTCTAGTGGAACTCTAAGTTCGGAAGCAGGACGATCTATTTGTTCTCTCATCAACAAAGTATTTGAGAAGTCGACCATGACCACACTGATTTTGGATGTTGGAAAACCAAAAGTCTTGTTGTGTTTTATTTATAAATAGGTGGTGATGATGAATTTGGTTTTTTAAATTATTGGCAATGAATTTAGAAATTCCATCAGAGTAGCAAAATGAATCCTATGACGGGGGTGATACTTTGATGGTTTCAAAACTAGGATGGAATGTAGTGGGAGAAAAAGACCAGTACATGTCTTGGTTTCACTGATAAATAGTCACTAGAATGTTCTATATTGTTTTAGTTGTATTTATTTAGTCTGATGATATTAGAATTTTTAGAATATAAAGTTATTGATTAAGGCTAGTTTCAATAGTATCGCTAGAGTCTATTGTGATAGAAAACTCTTATATTTTCAGAAGCTTAGTATTAGATTATCTAAAAACATAAGAGTCCATAGGGAGTGGGTCCATATACATAGTACATGAAATATGTTATTTATGAGACTTCAAAAATTCATTGGATGAAACTTATTCCCAATTACTTTAGAGGAATTCAATGAAGGCATTTAGAAGACATCATGGTCCAGAAGTTTGATGAGTTTATTCAGTGGGGAATGAATGATCAGAAGTAACATATAGGAGAACTATGCAAGAACTGGAAGGGTTAACATAAGTAAACTGATGGTATTTTGGCATGACCCATTGAGAATGGTCTTTGAGTGGGAGATTTTTGGGTTTAACTTGTGAGAAAAAAATATCAAGAGGGGGATTGTCAGGTTTAGTGTGAGAAATGTTTTCTAGTTCAGTATTGGAAGATCTAGAAGTTAAGTCTCTAGAAGTTACACTTGGGAAATTTGGATAGAGATAATACACCTTTTCCATGAGATGTCCAGATTTAGGTCAGTGGAAGCCTTCGCTAGATGCATCTAAACAACAGATGTTTAGTGGACATAATAGATCTTTTTGAATGAATGATTTTCAAAAGATGCATTTGAGTGAATGATAGCTCAGTGATAATATTATCATTGTAGTGTCTGAGTGATAAAATTCATATAAGGATTATTCGATGCATATGCATGGAGAATCCAGTCATGCTCTGGAGGAAGAAGCGATTATGGATAAAGGGGAAAATCTCGAATGCAACACAAAGTTCCAGATATAGTGATGGGAGGGGAAGATTTTTTAGAAGTTAAATTTTAATCTTTACTATAAGGATCATTCAAGGTGGTGTTTTTATTTGAATTTGTGGAAGTTTACCTGAGAATATTGGAGTGGAGTAGTGTTGTCTTTACATAGATCAGAAGTTGGTGGAAACCTGATGACTGACTAGAATTTTCTATATTAAGAAAAGTTAAACCACACATATTGGTATAATTAATATACATCATGCATCATATGATGGAGTTATAAGTCAAATAACATGGGTTATAGACCTTAGTTCCAAATTCTAATGGTCACAGTTCAGAGATAGGACAAAAACTAGAAGGTTAGAAGTACTTGTCTGGGAAGATGTTAGTGGTTATCATTCATGAATCTAGGTAGGTTATGGGATTATCCTTAAAACTTGAATGAGTGTATGTTATAATGAATGCATTATGTGTTGTTTAAATGTTGTTATAATAAAAATTTTCTGGAATATTTTATCCCTCATATTTTTACATGTCATCTTCATATAAGATGCTTGTTTTATTGTCTATTTTTTGGAAGAAAGTTCTTGAATGCTAACCATGAGAGGGATCATATAACACCCCGATATTTTGAGAAATATTTTTTCAAAAAAATTATTTAATATTTTTGATATTTTATGTTACACACAACACTAATTTTTTATTGTGTTACACACAATCCTGAGTTTAGATTGTGTAACACTCAACACCGAGTTTAAATGAAACGTGACATTCAATTAAAATATTATTATTTAATATGAAAATTATTACTTAGACATTGGAATGGTAGGTATGAATATGATTAAATAAATTTTTAAAATATGGTTTACACGTGTATATATAATGAATTATTTTGGTGACCAATTAATTAGAAATGAAAATAAAAACTATTTGAAATTAACTAAAATCTTTTTCTGGAAAATAAATTTTTTATGAAAACAAATGTGTTATATCTAAATAAAATAAAAAACCACTTTTGGTGAATGATTTTAATTAAATTTATATTTTATATATTCAATCAACTATTTAAAATCCATCTTATATGTTTTATATACAATAGATAAGGATAAATCCAATTTTACCGTTAAAAACAATATTTTTCTAAAAAAAGCATTTTTGTTACCTTTTTATAACATATTTAAAAAATATATTTTGAAAATTTTATAAAATTTATTATACAAAATAAACTTAATTTTTTAAATTACCATATCAAAATTATCTTAGGGTGATTTTTTTTTATTTTTCTGAAATTTTCATTTTTTGATGAATAATGAAAAATAATAAATTTTCATTGAAAAATAATTTTTCTTTTAAATAATTTATGTAGTTAAATTATTTTTTAATTAGTTTTAAAGTAAAATTAATTCAATTATATATCCATTAATCCAATTTATGTCATTGGAATCAATTACATATTGAATTTGGATATAAAAACTTTGTAAATTTTTGAATATTTTCTCTTTAAAAACCTTCTTTCTTGTCACATTTGTAAGATTAATTTAAAATTAAAAAATTTCAATTCTATGAATGTAATTTTAAAAAATTTATTCCATATTTAAAATAAGGATAATTTATATTATCTAATAAGTTTAAATTAAATTTTTACCAAAATGAATAGTGAGTGCAGTAAAAATTAATTACTGCAGTTAAGGTAAAAATGGGTTCGATGGAGGGGTTAACCTAAAAGGATAAGGGTATAAATTACCTATAAACATGTATAAAATCTATTTTATATGCATATTTATACTTTATAATATTTAAGGTTTTAATTTTATCCATTTTTGACCCTTGTGTTACATGAAAAATGTGGGAGCACTCAATTCTTTTAAACAATACCAAGTGTGTCCTCTCCCCCACTTATAAAAGGCCACCCCTATCATCTCTTATTCACACCTTAAAACCATTTTTATCTAGAAAATAATTACCTAAATCACTTCCCAAATTCCAACCCTCATCTTATAATCCTTATTTTGGGCATAAATCCATCATATGAAGGCTTTTAGTGAAAACCTAAGGAGGATACTTGAAGAAAAGGTAACGTTCATCAACGAGCATTTTTATTTTATTTATTACTCCACCATTTAAATTATTATCATATCATGATTATATAATAAAATTAGTATAAAAAATACTTATATGTTGTTATGTTATTTTCATGACCTACAACCATCTGCACTTACATCAAATAGGTTACAAAATTATCATTCATATGTATGAAGGACCACCACCTCGTGAACTGATGTCATTTTTTTTCCATTACCACCTATAAAGGTTTGTTTTAATGATGAATTTTTTATTTATATATGATATTTATGATATTATTATGATTCTAGAATCATTATATCACATATACCTTCATACTCTCTATTTTGTGGGAATATGATAACATCACTCATGTGTACGACAAACTACCACATCGTAAAGCGATGCAATTTGTTCACACATTAAATGGAAGGTATTAAGGATGATTTTAATGAACATATGTGATATATATGACATAAAAAAGATTATTTAATGATAATATATCATTTAATTTCCTTTATTTAAATATAAAAAGAAAATGAAAACACTGTGAATGCGTATGTACGACCTATCTTCTCCATGAATGGTGTATTTCATTTTCTACCACTAAGTTTTATGGATTAATATAAATAAATATATACTAAATGAAAGTTACCTGTTAGGATTATTGTGTCACTGAGAGGGAGATGGGGTGAATCAGTGATACATTTTTTTTATGTTTTCTTGAAACATCCTTGACCACTTGTTAAAGATTCAATTCCCTACTAAAAACAATTCAACCACACATCCAAAGGAACACAAGTATTTACAAGGTTAACTATTAAATAAGAATAGATATGTCCTTGGTATGGTTTAGAATTAATACAATACCAAAAAACCCACTAGAAATAAAACCTTGGATTAAAATGAGTAAGATATACCCTTTCACTCATGTATCACTATGTAAACAATTCCAATAGTGCATGTGCACCCTTTTAGCACAAATAGGGGAATAAAAAATTTATATAACAACTCATGTTACCTGTGCTTATTTTAAATTCCACAAATTTATTCAATTGAAAACACTTCTTCAATTTATTACCCATTATATTTTAATAACTTCAAGGACTTTATATATAATTTAATTCAATTCCCAGTCCGATTCTGTTCAATCTAATTCTATAGATCCAATTGTCCAATCTGATCTTCCCACTCAGATATTCAATTCCAATTGCCCAATCAGATAGAAATAATTCTGTCAGAATCTGATTGAAACAATTAAAAATAACTTTCTTAGTTTGGAAATATCAATATGGAAATACCAGATCTGATTATTTAGCCATATCCAATGACCATCTGAATATGATGACAATTTGAATACAATAATCAGTAGAATATGATGAATAATTGATATGATGGTCATCTGAATACAATGTTGTGATATTGTCTCTCCTCCTTTCAATTATTTTGTTGAAACTTATTCAACAAAGGATTAATACAAAAACTTCCTTCTCTACCTAGAAAGTCAGAGCTTCTCTTTATTTAGTGAACAATACATCCATCCTTAGAAAAGTACAATGTACTTTTATCCTTTTATAGGTGAACCATGATAGATTTTGGTAAGAAACCACAAAACTTTACCACTCAACAAAATTTACCAAAATATTGATTTCCCTTGAATTTCGGGTGAATCATGACTTCATAAACTTTTCTTGAATCTTCTCAAAACTTCTCCAAACTTTATATCTTCTTTAGAATATCTTTTTTAATTATTAGTACAGATCCGATTTCTAAATATGATCTTTTTCAATCTGATTTTTTTCTCCATTCTGATTACTGGATCTGATGCTCTGTACTAATTGAAAGTATTATTTAAGTTTTAAAATCCACTTCGATAGCACATTTATCAATATTCTTAAATTATTATCTTGACTTAGTTTAAACCTTCTTGAAAAATTAAAAAAAGCAATTCAACCGCTAAATGGTTGACTACACTGTTAATCACCTTATTTTTCTTTTTATCCATCAGTCTCAAGCAATTATTTTTCTGAATGTGATGAAATACTAAATCCAATGATCCCATGAATTTAAGCTTTTGAATACAATGATGATCAGATGCTACATTGCACACCTTTCTTCTAGTAGCATTATTCTTTCTAGCTCAGCCTAAATCTGACTACTCAAAATATAATTACCTCGAATCCGATCAGGCTGAATATGATTTCCATCACCCTTTCATCTTTCCATCTAGCTATGATTAATTTGGATATGAATGAAAATAAATATAATCTCTTCTCCTTTATTTAATCAATCATGCACCAAAAGTTTCACAATTTACTTGTGACATATAAGAACTGAAAGATTAGAAAAGCATAATCACATTTGATTTATCATATTCATGAAAACTTCGATCATGTAGACTATGATTCTTCATCAACCAGATTCATAGTGAATCCAATAACTATTTACTTCCAACAAGATTCTTTATCAATACGATTGATATTCTCATTCTAGATTTAATGTGAATCTGATCAAAACATTTTCTTTCGAACAACTTATTTTCATTATGATGGAAAAAGTGAGTTCAATTATTTAAAAAAAGGCCAATAAAATTTTAACTAAATAAAAAGTGAGGTGGTTTCCTTTCTTAAAAAAATTTTGTTGACAAAAAAATACAACAGTAGAAAACAAACACCTTCCTCATTAGCTTGGTCTTAATAATATCCCCCTTTGTATTTTGTTATCAACCAAGTTTCATAAATCACTAAAGTATTTTTCCTCAATAAATGGATTAATTATCGATAATTATAAGCCCACATTAGCTAAATCATTATAGGAAACAAGAATTATTAACAATAAGACCTTGGTGTCCAAAATAAGTGATTATGAAATACTTTTTCTTTTTCCTCCCTCACCCCTTCATCAAGCTTAACTTTTCTTCATAATCTATGGAATATAAAAAAAATTCTTTTCCTATAACCAATCCAACAAATAGTTAGAATAGCTCACTCACAAAATAATGCTGAATTCATATTTTACCCATAACTCCCTCTTTTTATATGAAATACATTGATTTATAAAAAAAATTATCCCCCTCGAAAAAACAATCCAAAGGTAATATGGGAGTGGGAACATAAACACATACCTTAATCTTGATTATAATGAGTTTGGATTCCCACGTTAAACCTCAATTTAGAAAATGATTCCTTCAATAAAGGTTTTGTGAATATTTCAGCAACTTACTCTGATGTTGGAATATACTAAAATATAAATTCATTCTTCTCCACATGATATTTGATGAAATGATATTTGATATCAATATTTTTTTAATGATAATGTTGAACTGGATTACTGGTGACAATGATTGTACTTTGATTATCACTACCCAAAAGCAAGGGTAAATTTAATTCAATAAGTAAATCTTCCAATTGAGTTTTCATCCACATAAATTGAGTAGTGGATTGAGTGGAAACAACATACACAGATTCAACTGTACTGAGAGTTACTTAATTATATTTATCTGAATGAAAACTAACACAATTATTTCTCAGAAATAATACTCTACCAGATGAGGATATTCTATCATCATCATTTCCTACCCAATCAGCATCTGAATACCCAAACAATTCAATACTATCTGAGCTTCCATATCTGATTCCAAAACCTATTGTGCCTTTGATGTACATAATAATTATTTTTTCCAGTAATTAAATGTGATTATTTTGGAGCACTGTGAAATCTTCAACATAAGGTAAAAACATAAAAAATATCAGGTCTTGAGGCAGTCAAATACAATAAACTTCCAATCAACTTTCAAAATTCTTTCTGATCAACATCTTTTCCTTTTCCATCATTAGAAAAATTTATTCCCACTGATATTGGTGTGGAAACAGGTTTTGAGTTTTCTATTCCAAACCTCTTAATAAGTTTCTTAACATAAATTTCTTGAGGAAGAAAAATGTATTCCTTCTTTTGATGTATTTATAACCAAATAAAGTATTTCATTTCCGCCAACATAGAAATTTCAAATACCTTTTTCATTTCTTTAGTGAAACTTTCATAACTTCTTTCATCATTCCTAACAAAGATAATTTCATCAACATAAAAAACACAATGAGGGAATAATTTTGAATTTCTCTGATGAAAATATTGTTATCCACTATTCCTTTCTTGAAATTCATCTTCTTTATGCATGTATCAAATTTGAAATACCATGCCCTCAAAGATATTTTTGGCCATACAAATCCTTTTTCAGTCTACAGACATAAATTTCATATTTCCCAACAATAAATCCATAAGGTTGTTTAGTATAAACTTCCTCTTCAAGATCACTATTCAGGAATGCAAATTTAACATCCATTTGAATGATATTTTAGCCTTATTTTTTAGAAATATAAAGAAATATTCTGATTATTTCAAGTCTTTCTACTAGAGAAAATATTTCATCAAAACCAATACCTTAGATTTGGTAATACCATTTTTATACCAATATTTTTTTATTTCTTATCACTTCACCTTATTCATTTAGCTTGTTCTGGAAAACCCAATTTGTGCCATTAATGTTTTTTGTTTTCAGGATTAGGTATGAGTTCACATGTATCAATATTTTCAATATGATCCAACTCTTCATTAATGGTCTAAACCCATTATGGATACTAAAAATATTATTTCACATCATTCAGATCCACATTTGAATATAAAGAAGTATGTGTAATTTCATGTGTTGTTATTCTTGTTTGAACCTTCTGATGTTGATCACCAATTATATTCTAATATTCCACTTGATTCCTCATCCTTGGATGAG
Organism: Viscum album; assembly: GCA_963277665.1. Taxonomy (NCBI): domain Eukaryota; kingdom Viridiplantae; phylum Streptophyta; class Magnoliopsida; order Santalales; family Viscaceae; genus Viscum; species Viscum album. The sequence continues at coordinate 228,823,414 of OY728165.1, forward strand.
ATCTTTGAGTATATTACTCATCATTAGAAATGGATGAGTCTGATTCTTCTTATTGAGTAGGAATGCAATTGTTTGTATCCTTATTAGAATTGTTCTCTTCAACTTGATCAACTTCATTTTCTTCCTAAATATGTTTTTTTCTTATCTCTTTAAATTACTTTCAACTCAAAAAAAATAAAAAATTCTTTTTGTCTCTTTTTTGAAGCATCTATATCCTCTTCCCTCTAGAGCGTAGCTAAGAAATATTCCATCTTTACATTTTTGCTCAAAAATTTCCATAGTTTCCACCTTTCTTTTTTATAATACATGGACTCCCGAAAACTCTTAAGTGTTTCAAACATGAAGTTTTTTCATAAAACAATTCATATAGATTCATATCTAATTGAGTTTTATAGAAATAACCGTTTTGGATATAAATAGCAGTACTCATGGCTTGCCTCCAAAAGCAATGATAAAGACCATTTTCAAGTAACATAGTTCTTCCCATTTCCACCAAACTTCTATTACTTATTTCAGTAACCCCATTTTATTGAGGAGAGTATTAGGAACTATACTCATTCTGAATTCCATTATTCTCTAGATAACATTCAAATTCTCCACTTATATATTCACCACCATTGTTAGTTCTCAACTTCATCACTGTATACTCACATTCTTTTTCAGCATTCCTTCTGAAACTTGTAAAAATTTTCAAATAATTTGATTTTTGTTTCATATAAACAATACAAGTAATGAGAGTAAAACCATCAATGAAAGTAATTAAGTAATTATCTCTATTTTTTTGATTTCTTTGTCATTGGAAAACAAATATTAGAATTAATTGGTTTGAGGGTTTTTCTTGAAAAAATATCAATTTTCTTATGCACAACATTCATAATCATTCCTTTCTGAAAAATAGTTCAACACCAATATCTTCTTCTTAGAAAATTAGGAATTTCTCAGATACTATTTATTTTAAATAACTTTCTCATGTCTCTTTGACACATGTGTCCCAGCCTTTTATTCCACAATTGATTCTCTTCCAGCATACTCATGTAACAAGAATTTTGCATTTCACCAATTTGAAACAAATTTTCTTTTGTATGTTGGCCTATTATAACAATATTTCTATATTATTAACTTTTCACCACAAATCCATCCTTTCAGAAGATAAATTTGTTAACCTCATCACACAATTGTGAAACACTTAGTAGAGTGTGTTTTAACCCATCAACATACAAAACTTTATTGGATTTCAACTTTTCTTTTCCAATGATGGCTGATCCAACACCTTTGATTATTAGGGATTCATCATTTCCAAATGTCACTATGATTTCTTTAAAATATTTCCCATTATTAAACAATTTCAAATCTATTATTCATATGAGAAGAACACCCACTATCAAGAATCCAAGGTCGTTCTCCTTTTGTAGATTTCAATGCAGTTTCAACATCAAGAGATTTTACTTCTTACTTTTATTTCTTAATCTTCAGCTTTTGGGAATTGTTAAGCATATTTTGCTGGGATGATAACAAAACAAGAAACCCTTTTTCATGGTTTCTAGGTTTTTCACATATTTCAAAAATAGTTTCCAAAGGTTGGAATCTATTTTCAATTTTTACTCCGCCTTTCTCAGGTTTCTTCAAAACAACCTTCTCAAACTTCTTCTTTTGAGGGAATTGACTCCCCCTGAACCTTTTCCTTTCATAAACTATGAAATAATAGTAATGTTTTTGGTTAAGATAACACATATTTTCTTTATGTATAAATCCACCACAATACCAGCAATATATATAAGATGATTATTTTCCTTTGAAACTTATATATTGGTTGGAATTATGAATATGTTTCTCAACAACTCCTTTTTATTTATTTTCTAACCCATAAACCTTTACATTATCAATAATATTCTTAATCTTATTTTTAGCCTTAATAGAATTATAAGTGTTTGAATGTTTTCTGGATTCAGATAAAACATTTTCTAACTTAGGATGTTTTTTTAACTTTTGAATTCTCCACTTTTTCAATCTTATCCACATACATAACTTTCCTAGATTTCTTCTTTTTAGATACAATTCTATATTTATTCTCACCCTCTGAAGGTAATTATTTTTGATCCTTCTTAGGTTTCTCATTTCGAGATCATTATCCAAATTCAGTGATAGTGTTTTAAAAACTTGTATTTCTCAATTCATCTTTAGAAAGTTTTTGTTGGAAAAGTTCCAACTCTTCTTCTTTTGCCTTCTGCTTCACCTCCAGATTCTCCTTATGATTCTTTTCTTCTTCAATATATTTCTTCAAGTCATTAATATATTTTTTTATCCTTACTTTATCATCAGAAATAATATTCTTGATTTCTTATTGAGGAAAATTCATCTTCCAACGTTTTGTTTTGATTTTAAATCCTTCTAATCTTTATCAGACATTCTTGAAACTCTTCTTTAAAATGATGTTCATGTTGAGTATAGCATCCAGCCTTTTTATCACATAAACTTTCATTTACATTATACAAAACTGAGGATCTTTAATGTTTAGTATCTTGGAAACCAAGAACTTAATACATGAAAACAACATAAAACATTATTCTTAAACACTTGAAAGGCTTCTTCATTGTTCATCCTAAGTTCATTACATCATCTCATAACATGGGAGCATACATCAAAGGAAAGGGTGAGCAGAAGGCCCAGTAAGGGTAAACAAGGAAACAATTTACTTGTGATATCAATAAGAACTTGAATTAAAACATAAAGACATGAGCAATGGAAGTATATGCATATCATAATGAAAATAACTTGAAACATAACTTGAAGATATGGCTACAAAATTTAACTTAGACAATCATGAACATATCACCAAGGTAAACCCCAAGGTGTCATTTGAAATTACTAAGGTTATTCACCAAGGTATCGTTAAAATTGTAATCTCTAGTGGTTACATCATTACCCAATGCATTGGAGCACTATCATGGCACACCCTTAAATTTACCTTTATTATCATGTGAGACACATATATCATCATCAATAATTTCATAAACAACCCATATAGCATAAATGAAATGGGTTTCATTTCATAGTCATAACATTTTAAAAACTGCTTTAAAGACATGATCTTTCTGTCATTTTAAACCCACGGAGAATGAAAGAGGGTCTCATGTATGTAAATCCAAGAATTTAAAATAGAAAATTTGGATATATATGTGAATAACCCTGTAGAATAAATACTTATGAGTATTCACTTAATAAAATAAAAGAATTTGAGAAAAAGAGAGAGGCATTTTGAGACGAAAATTCTGCAGCATAACGATTATGTTACAGGGTTTTAGAAAATATTGAAAAGAGAGGGGACATGGGTCACCCACTCATAAATGATCCATAAAACTGTAGAGAGACAGAATATAAAGGATATAAGCACATGGTAAAGAAATTTGAAATACATAACATATGAAATGAAAAACATGGATGGAAGACAAAAATAAGATTTCTCTTATGAAAATTCGGCAGCCTAACGGTTTCACTTAAAACTTCAAAAAATAAATTGATGAGATAAAATAGGGTATTTAATCATATGAACATACAAGAACAGTATGATGGATATAGAGATCATACCCCAACAAAATAAAAATGAACTTTAAAGACTTGACATGAAAATAGAACTTGAAAATGAGAAGGGTGAAAGAATCCCTTACAAAAATTCGGTAGACTAACGACACTACTTAAACATTATTAAAATGAATTGATGAGAGAAAGAGAGAGAATCTCATAATATGAACATAAAAAATTAGTATTATAGATATAGATATCATACCCCAACATAATAAAAAGTAACTTTAAAGACTTGACATGAAAATAGATTTTGAAAACGAGAAGGGTGAAATAATCCCTTAAAAATTCGGTAGCCTAACGACTATGTTGCATGGTTTTAGAAAACATTGAAAAGAGAGGGGACATGGGTCACACACTCATAAATGATACATAAAACAGTATAGGGATAGAATATAATGGATATAAGAACATGGTAATGAAATTTGAAAGACATACCATATGAAATGAAAAAAATTGAAGGAAGATAAAAATAAGATTTCTCTTATGAAAATTTGGCAGCCTAACGACGTCACTTAAAACTTAAAAAAATGAATTGACGAGACAAAATAGGGTATCTCATCATATGAACATAAAATATCAGTATTATATATATATAAATAATACCCTAAAATAATAAAAAAGAACTTTAAAGACTTGACATGAAAATAGATTTTGAAAACGAGAAGGGTGAAAGAATCCCTTAAAAATTCTGCAGCCTAACGGTGTCACTTAAACATTCTTAAAAGGAATTGATGAGAGAAATAGGGGGTCTCTCATCATATGAACATAAAACGGATAGTAGGATGAATATAAAAGAACATCCCCAACATAAGAACATGGTGCATAAAATAAATGACATAAAAGATAGTACTTGGAAAGAAAGAGAGAGCTGATATCCCTTACCTTGAAGAGTAACTTTGAAATATTGAAGTTTGGGACCTTGGGAGGCTTGAGGGTAACTTGGGAGGACTCCTTGGGAGGTAAGGAGACCAGAACTTCTTTGATGAGGATTTTGGAATGGAAAGAATGAGAGAATGTCTTGGTATTTATAGGGAAAGTGAGGGGACAAGGCATTAATGGCCAAGGGACACCTCATTGGTGATATTGGAAAAACATGTGGTATTTCCTCATGGTTTTGGCCACTTGGGACACCTTATACCTTATCTTACTATTCACAAGTCGGCCATCCATTAAAATATCTCATGGCATCATCATAATGCAGTCATGATGTCATTAAACATACCGAAACCCTAAAACTGTATTTTTACTATTCACTAAAAATTCAACTTTTTCAGAAAACTCCCAAAAATTTAACTTAACATAATATCAATGATCTGAATTCAAAACTAAACTCCATTTTATAAAAATAATTTTCTAAATATTTTTAATTTTATTTTTAAATAAAAACACTATTCACCGAAAATTCATTTTTTTCAGAAAAATCCCCAAAAATTATCTTAACATAATATCGATGCCTTGAGTTCAAAAATGAAATCCATTTTATAAAATTAATTTTCTAAATATTTTTAATTTAATTTTTAATTAAAAAACACTATTCCTCTGAAAAAACTAATACTTGACTAATAATTTCTGAAACAGTTATTTACCTATTTTATTGAATCACATTACTTAATCAAGGTGCCTAGATTATATTAATACTTTCTTTAAGTGAGATTACTAATCCATTTGGTCACATTACTAATCCTAAGCATAAAATCACTATTCATAAGTTACTATTCATAAAAAATTAAGTTGATCTTATTAGAATCTAAATTTCATACTGAACATAATTGTAGAAGACCATTTTTTAAAAATCATTACACATAATTAATTATTTAAGGTTTACATAAATATTTTAAAATATCCTTTTTCTAGAATTCATCAAAAATATGTATACTATATTTATCCGGACATTTGAAAATTCACAAACTTCACCATAAGAAGAAATCACAATTTTTATTTAAGTAAAAGGATTACACAAGGCTGTTACGGTCTCGTTACGTAGCCCCTTATAACACCAGCATATGACCTAAGAGTAAGATGTGCTAAGGTGAGAGAATCTTGGGGCGGCTCGGCCAACATTGCATGAGTAGTAATTTCTATCAATTTGAACTTCTCGCGAAGTCGATTCCGTTCTAGCTTCACACGATGAAGTTCGGCTTGGGTTTGGTCCAGAGCAAAGCCCATTGGTGCTACCTCCTTCCCAAGTTCCATTAGATGGGATTCGATTGGCCCGAGACTACTGGATGAGGCCATTGAATCTTCTTTCTATATTAATTAACCAAGATCACTTGTATTTAGAGACAATAATTGCAACATTTAGCCTCCAAATGTCATACTGAATAACGGTCATATAATAGTCAAAACCCAAAAGTCTCATTTTAATTATACTCATTTTATTAAATGAATAAGTTTTGTTGAGTATGAAATAAAATAACACACAAAATTTAGGAAACAAGATTTATTCAAAATTTCAGGTCGTTACAATCTTCCCCCCTTAAGAAATTGCATCCTCGCAATTTTTAAAATTGGGATTGGAAATTTTATTGAAAGTCCCACATCAAAAAAAGAGTCAGTAACATTATTGCTTTAAAAGAAAGAAAAGGAACTACAAAGGTCACCCGAGTTAACCCATAATAGGATTCCATGTAGGAAAATATGGATATGGAAGAAAAACAAACTATCAAGTTCTGAGGGAGAGTGATAGAAAACATGATTAGAAGAAATTTAACCACAAGAAAATCACAAACTTATGATGTGCATAAATGGTCTTTGATTACCCAGTAGGAAACTTAAACTAACAACGTTTTTTTACGTTCCTTTTAATAATTTTGAGGAATTCATTTACTACATAGAATAAAAACATAAGGAAATATACCTATCTTCAATTAGAGTTTCATCCTTTAAAAAGTTTCTACCAAAACTAATATTTTCTCCAAACGATGAGCATTCAAAAACACTTGGTCTCATCAAAAGCACAAGAATCATCTTCTAGAGAGTCACATAATCCAAAAAAGATTAACTATCTATTTCTTCTATCTTTAAACATTATTCCAAAAAGAGAAAGGGTAAGATAAAACAACTCTTCAAAAAGAAAGAACCCTATAGGAAGGGAAACTACTCTTAAATCTTCAAAATTCCACGGTACTACCCAAAGTTCATCATAGACCATTCAATAAATAACTGTCCTTAAAATTCCTCAAAATAAACCAAACTAAGATTGAAACCCAAATACAAGAAGGATTTGATAACATAGTCTTCCAAGATAAACTTTATCATTCATCTCCAAACAACATCAACCACTCTTACCATCTTATAACAAAATTAACTAACCTAATCACATTTCCCCAAGACAGGTTAATAATTTCCATAAGTAACCTAAATTACCATAAGTTCGCCTTAAATTCACCGATTCTTCAAAATATAAGTCAAACTTTACTCCTCAAAGAAAATACCGTAGTAATCTATTTACCTTGATCATATAGGGTTCACAAAATAGTGAACGTCTTCCAAAATAATAATCATATTTTAATCCCCTAATAATATCTTTTTTTTCAAGAAGAACATCTTCATAACATCAACATGTGGTACATAACAATAGATTTTTTCCTTAATGATATAAAATCATCTTAGGTAGTGACTTGATGATCTTAGAAAACCTAAAAGATATGATCATAGAGCACGAACTAAAATACAACATGACATAGACAATTATTGTGAAGAAGTTACATGTACTTCAGTCACAATGTTCCATATCAGCATAGGACTTGCATTGTTCCCTTTTACATGAAGATTTTTGATGATCATCATGCTTCTCATCCCTTCCAAGAGATAATTGACTTGGACAATGTCTAACTTCTCCACATTTACCACATTTAATAGTATAAGGTACATTAGATTGAACCTTATCTCCATTCATCACATTATCCGTTTTTTAAAGCAATTGGCTAATTTATGCCCTATCTTCCCACACTTAAAATATCTCCTGGTTCCTTTGTGAAATTCTCCTTGGTACCACTTCCCACACTTTTTTCAAAAAATAAATTGGATCTTATTTCCCTTATCAAATTTATAAGATGAACATCCTTGAGAATTTGTATTCTTCTTCCTTGATGAATTTGGGCATTCAACTAGGTACCAATTATTAATTGTGATTTTTGATAGCTGGTTTGGCATAATCACAATATGTTCAACTTTATCTCTCTTCATCTCTGTCACATTAATAGGGAAATCATCACATTTCCTATCACATTGGTTATTGGGACATGTTCTTCCATTTCCTGCCATTAACTAAGAAAATAAAGTATAATTAGGGGCTTAAATACTTAGCCAATAATCATTAAAAGGAAACTTTAAGTATAGAAAGATAAAATTGTAGAAGGAAAGTATACCCTAACTTGTGATCCCCTAGGTTCCAATCTAGGTTATCCATAATCATATATTCTTATGTGAGTCTTTATTTTATTTTATCATTGTTCCTTTAATAATGGTTCATACTAAGCTTAGGAATTTACCAAAGCATATCCTCCGGGAGTGTCATAACCGAGAGTGCAGCAAGGACCGTTGTCGTGTACCAGTTCCCGTTCGAGTCTAGCTCAAAGAGGTGTTTTCGGGTCTTACCCCTATGTACATCTGTTCCAGAGCCACCTCTATCTGCTCATATCTACACAGGGATGTATTTTCTTGGCAACCCCTTACTCAATACTCACCAAAATACCAGGAAGGTTTCCTATATTTAAACTTTTCTATAGGTTTCTTCCTCAAGTTTTCATATCCTAATTTCCACAAATAACTAAACCATACTTTGATACTAACTATATCATCCAACCTTTTTATCACATAAACTTTCATTTACATTATACAAAACTGAGGATATTTAATGTTTAGTATCTTGGAAACCAAGAACTTAATACATGAAAACAACATAAAAAATTCTTCTTAAACACTTGAAAGGCTTATTAATTGTTCATCCTAAGTTAATTACAGCATCTCATAACCTGGAAGTATACATCAAAGGAAAGGGTGAGCAGAATGCCCAGTAAGGGTAAACAAGGAAACAATTTACTTGTGATATCAGTAAGAACTTGAATAAAAACATAAAGACATGAGAAAAGGAAGTATAAGAATATCATAATTAGAAGAACTTGAAACATAACTTGAAGATGTGGCTAAAAAATTTAACTTAGACAATCATGAAAATATCACCAAGGTAAACCCCAAGGTGTCATTTGAAATTACCATGGTTATTCACCAAGGTATTGTTAAAATTGTAATATCTAGTGGTTACATAATTACCCAATGCATTGGAGCGATATCAGGGCACACCCTTAATTTTTTCTTCATTATCATGTGAGACACATATATCATCATCAATAATTTCATAAACAACCCATATAGCATAAATTAAATGGGTTTCATTTCATAGTCATAACATTTTAAAAACTGCTTTAAAGACGTGATCTTTCTGTCATTTTAAACCCACGGAGAATGAAAGAGGGTCTCATGTATGTAAATACCAGAATTTAAAATAGAAAATTTGGATATATATGTGAATACACCTGTAGAATAAAGAGTTTTGAGTATTAACTTAATAAAATAAAAGAATTTGAGAAAAAGAGAGAGGCATTTTGAGACGAAAATTCTGCAGCATAACGACTATGTTACGGCGTTTTAGAAAATATTGAAAAGAGAGGGGACATGGGTAACCCACTCATAAATGATCCATAAAAAAGTAGAGGGACATAATATAAAGGATATAATAACATGTTAAAGAAATTTTAAAGACATACCATATGAAATGTAAAAAATGGATCAAAGACAAAAATAAGATTTCTCTTATGAAAATTCGGCAGCCTAACAGTGTCACTTAAAACTTCAAAAAATGAATTGATGAGATCAAATAGGGTATTTCATCATATGAAAATACAAGAATAGTATTATGGATATATATATCATACCCCCAAAAAATAAAAATGAACATTAAAGACTTGACATGAAAATAGAACTTGAAAATGAGAAGGGTGAAAGAATCCCTTACAAAAATTCAGCAGCCTAACGACGTCACTTAAACATTCCTAGAATGAATTGATGAGAGAAATAGAGGGTATCTCATCATATGAACATAAAAAATTAGTATGATAGATATATAGATCATACCCCAACATAATAAAAATGATCTTGAAAGACTTGACATGAAAATAGATTTTGAAAATGAGAAGGGTGAAAGAATCCCTTAAAAATTCGGCAGCCTAACGGCTATGTTGCATGGTTTTAGAAAACATTTAAAAGAGATGGGACATGGGTCACCCACTCATAAATGATCCATAAAACAGTATAGTGACAGAATATAATGGATATAAGAACATGGTAATGAAATTTGAAAGACATACCATATGAAATGAAAAACATTGAAGGAAGACAAAAATAAGATTTCTCTTATGAAAATTTGGCAGCCTAACGACGTCACTTAAAACTTCAAAAAAAAATGAATTGATGATATAAAATAGGGTATCTCATAATATGAACATAAAATATCAGTATGATAGATATAGAGATCATACCCCAACATAATAAAAATGAAATTGAAAGACTTGACATGAAAATAGATTTTGAAAACAAGAAGGGTGAAAGAATCCCTTAAAAATTCGCAGCCTAACGACGCCACTTAAACATTCATAAAACGAATTGATGAGAGAAAGAGGGGGTCTCTAATCATATGAACATAAAAATTACAGTAGGATGAATATAAAATAACATCCTCAACATAAGAATATGGATCATAAAATAAATGACATAAAAGAGAGTACTTGGAAAGAAAGAGAGAGCTAGGACCCCTTACCTTGAAGAGTAACTTTGAAATATTGAAGTTTGGGACCTTGGGTGGCTTGAGGGAACCTTGGGAGGACTCCTTGGGAGGTAAGGAGACCAGAACTTCATTTAGGAGGATTTTTTTAATGGAAAGGATGAGAGAATGACTTGGTATTTATAGGGAAAGTGAGGGGACAAGGCATTAATGGCCAAGGGACACCTCATTGGCGGTATTGACAAAACAAGTGGTAGTTCCTCATGGTTTTGGACACATGGGACACCTCATAACTTATATTACTATTCACAAGTCGACTATACCTTAAAATATCTCATGGCATCATCATCATGCAGTCATGATACCATTAAGTATAGCGAAACCCTAAAACTGTATTTTTACTATTCACTGAAAATTCAATTTTTTCAGAAAACTCCAAAAAATTTAACCTAACATAATATCAATGATCTGAATTCAAAAATAAACTCCATTTTATAAAAATAATTTTATAAATAATTTTAATTTATTTTTTAAATAAAAACACTATTCACCAAAAATTCATTTTTTCAGAAAAATCCACAAAAATTATCTTAACATAATATCGATGCTCTGAGTTCAAAAATGAAATCCATTTTATAAAAATAATTTTCTAAATATTTTTAATTTAATTTTTAATTAAAAAACACTATTCACCTGAAAAAACGAATACTTGACCAATAATTTCTGAAACAGTTATTTACCTATTTTATTGAATCAAATTACTTAATCAAGGTGCCTAGATTATATGAATACCTTTTTTAAGTGAGATTACTAATCCATTTGGTGACATTAATAATCCTAAGCATAACATCACTATTCATAAGTTACTATTCATCAAAAATTAATTTGATCTTATTAGACTCTAAATTTCATACTGAACATAATTATAGAAGACCATTTTTTGAAAATAATTACGCATAATAAATTATTTAAGGTTTACATAAATGTTTTCAAATATCCTTTTTCTAGAATTCATCACAAATATGCATACTATATTTACCCGGACATTTGAAAATTAAAAAAACTTCATCATAAAAAGAAATCACAATTTTTATTTACGTCAAAGGATTACAAAAGGCTGTTATTGTCTCGTTACATAGCCACTTATAACACCAGCATAAGACCTAAGATTAAGGTGTTCTAAGGTGAGAGAATCTTGGGGCGACTCAGCCAACATTGCACGAGTAGTAATTTCTATCAGTTTGAACTTCTCGCGAAGGTTATTACCTTCTAGCATGACACGATGAAGTTCGGCTTGGGTTTGGTCCAGATCAAAGCCCAGTAGTGCTACCTTCTTCCCAAGTTCCGTTATATGGGCTTCGATTGGTCCGAGACTACTGGATGAGGTCATCAAATCTTCTTTATATATTAATTAACCAAGATCACTTGTATTTAGAGACAATAATCGCAACATTTAGTTTCCAAAGGTCATACTGACTAACGGCCATATAATAGTCAAAACCCAACAGTCTCATTTTAATTATACTCATTTTATTAAATAAAAAAGTTTTGTTGAGTATGAAATAAAATAACACACAAAATTTAGGAAACAATATTTATTCAAAAATTTTGGGTCGTTACATTGAGTTTCTTCTTCTTCTTCTTCATAACTACTACTTCTGAATTCTTCATCATTCACTGTTGTAATAAAATTATTTTCAATACCATAATCAATTGATTTTTTATATTCATCATCACCTTATTCTTCTTCTTCTTCATCTTTAGGAAAGAAAATTATTATTTTTATTTAAATAACTTTCTTTCTTTCCTTATGGAATTCAATTTTTCTTTATCCCCATTCTTCTTCCATGATATTCTTGGATTTCTTTCTTCTTAATCACTATCCTATTCTTTATTTATTCATGGAAAATTAGCTTTAAAGTGACTAAAGCCTCCACATTCAAAAAATTTCAAGGGAATTTTACCTTTGTATTTCCTTGTATCTCTTTTAACATTTTTAGAAAATAAGGATAAAATATCATCAAAATTTTTACATACCTCATTTTCAGAGTCAGAATCACAAACTTCATATTCAATAAGAATCTCATTTAACTTTTATTTCTTAGCATCCTTGAAATACATTTCTCTATCAACTTTTGTTTTTCTTTTCATACATTTCTCCCTTATCATTTCATAAGTAATGAGAATACTCTGAAAATCATCAAGAGATTATGTTTTAGGATCTATATCTTCTAATAAAGAAAATTTTGCATCAAACATATCAGGAAGGATTCTAAAGATATTTTCAACAACTATAGAGTCATCCAAATTTTCACCAAGACATATGATAGTACTCAAAATGTCATTTACCATGGTAAAGAAGTCCCCAAAAAATTCATTCTCACCCACATTCAGATATTCATATTTCAATCTTCATATTTGTAACTTTTCCTTCTTCACTTTTTTATTTCCTTCGTATATGTTTTTTAATTTATCACCTATACCTTTAGATATGGAAACACATTTTACTCTTAAGAATTCACTTTTATAAATTTATTATAATATAACATTCTTATCCCTTCCATAATTCTCTATATTCTTCTTATCAAAAAATGTAAGAGAAGATTTATCATCAATGGGATGAAACCCAACTATTACATCTTCAAGGACATCATAACTGATAGAAATAAGATAATTAAACATTATATCTTTCCCGATATGATAATTATTTCCATCAAAGACTGGAATACTTTTATTATTCACATGATTTAAATTCTCCATCATCAAAAAACAAGCAAAGGGTACCTTCCCTTTGATACCAATTGAAATGACCAATCAGGATGATTAAATCACTGAGGGGGAGGGGGTGAATCAGTGATACTTTTTCTTTTACGTTTTCTTAAAAAAACCTTATAATCCTATTAAATATTAAATTCCCCACTGAAAACAATTCAACCACACATCCAAAGGAATACAAGTATTTACAAGGTTCACTATTCAATAAGAATAGCTACGTCCTCGACATGGTTTGAAAGTAATAAAATACCACTAAATCTACTAGAAATAAATCCTTGGATTAAAATGAGTAGGATATACCCTTTCAATCATGTATAACTATATAAACAATTACAATAGTGTGTGTTCACTCTTTTAGCACAAATAGGTTAATAAAAAATTCATGTAACAACTCATGTTACCCCTGCTTCTTTTCAATTCCTAAAATGTATTCAATTGAAAAAACTTCTTCAATTTATTATCCAAAAGATGGTAAGAACTTAAAGGACTTGATATAGAATTAAATTCAATGCCTAGTATGATTCTTCTCATTCCAATTCTACAGATCTGATAGTTTAGTCCAATCATCCCACTACAATCTTCAATTCTAATTTCCAAATTTGATAGAAATAATTCTATCAAAATATGATTGAAACAATTTAAAATACCTTCCTTAGTTCAAAAATCTCAATATAGAAATCCCAGATCTGATTATTTAGCCAGATCCGATGACCATATGAATACGATGACAAGCCAAATACAATAATCAGCTAAATACAATGAATACTAGATATGATGGTCAGTTGAATACAATATTGTGATCTTGTCTCTTCTCCTTTCACTTATTTCATTGAAAATTATTCAACTAAGTCTTAATATGAAAACTTATTTCTATACCTAGAAATCCATATATTCTCTCTCTCCACTGAACAATACATCCATCCTTAGAAAAGTATAATGAATTTTTTTCCTTTTTTAGGTGAACCATGAGAGATTTTGGTGGGAAACCACAAAACTTTCACGCTCAACTAAATTCACCAAAATATTGATTTCCCATGAATTTTGGGTGAATCATGACTTCATAAAATCTTTTGTAATCTTCTCAAAACTTCTCCAAACTTTATCTATTACTTAGACTATATTTTTCAATTGTTAGTCCAGATCTGATTTCTGAATCCAATCTTTCTCAATCTTATTTTGTTTCTCCATTATAATTGTTGAATATGATGCTCTATACCAATTAAAAGTATTATTTAAGTTTCAAAATCCCCCTTGGTAGAACATTTTGAAATCTTCTTCAACTATTCTCTTGACCCAGTTGAAACCTTCTTGAAAAATTAAACAAATTAATTCAACCTGTAAATGGTTGAATAAATTTTTGATCAGATTATTTTTATTTTCATCCATTGGTCTCAAGGAATTATTTCTCTAAATAATATGGCATCCTGAATCCGATGATCCCATGAATTTCAGTTTTTGAATGTGATGAAGATCAGGTGCTCCAATGCCTACTTTTCTTTTAGCAGCATTCTTCTTTCTAGCTCATCTTGGATCTGATTGCTCAGAATACAATTTCCCAAAATCTGATCATTCCAAATGAGATTTCCATCACCCTTTTATCTTTCTATCCAGCTCTAATTAATCTGGATACGATTGAAAATTGGAAGCATCTCTTATCCTTTATTTCATCAAGCTTGCACCATAAGTTTCACAATTTACTTGTGATATATGAGAACTCCAAGATCAATAAATAATTATCACATTTGATTTATCATAGTCATGCAGACTCTAATAATATAGACTCTGATTATTTATCAAGAGGATTCATAGTGAATCCGATGACCATTTACTTCCAGCATGATTCTTCCTCAATACGATCAATCTTCTCATTCCCGATTTAATGTCAGTCCGATCAAAACCATTTATTCCAATTTTTTTTTCATTATGATATGCAAAGTGAGTCTGGTTCTTTTTAAAACAAAGGTCAATATGATTTTCACTAAATACAAAGTGAGTTTATTTCCTTTCTTCAAAAATTTTACTTGAACACAAAAGACAACACTAAAAAATAATCACCTTCCTCATCATCTTGGTCCTAACATCGAATATATATGATATTTATATAATTTTTATAATTATATATGTAATTAAATCATGATCAAAGTAAGAGGACCAAACAATAACAAATCAAAACATACAACAAAAAAAGTGGTTATTACCCGAAACATGACTTTAACATGGAATAGTTAATAAATTGGAAATAAAAGGTCATAATAAAGTCATATATTGTATAATACATATGAATATGGTTCTATAATATATGTATAATAAACTTATATTTATTATACATTAGGTTTGACTGATTGTGAAGGAATTCAAGACTTACGGTATGGGATTTATAGTCTCTCTTTTATTTTTGGGAGACATATGCAAATTCACCACTCATTTATTTTGTAGGGGTGTATACACTTATCCTTTGAGATGATATATAATAAATATCATAATTTTCATGATATTATAAGTTTTATTTAATTTTATTATTTCATGGGTATTAAAATTCAAATTTACCAAAGTGTTAAGAGACTTATGCTACAATATCATCATTTATCATGATTATTCATGATTATGTTTCTGATGATAAAATATTATTATCAATATACCAATAAACTCATGAATTTTATTATACTATGGTTATTCATGATATTATAAAGTAATACTATCATTTTTCACTCTTTGATACTTAAAATAATTGAGATTTTTTTTAATAAAATCCAACTTTATCTCTCTCTTCAGTTGGGAATCCATTTTTTTTTCCAAAACCATGTTTTCTTAAAATGTTTTTAGAAATGTTTTAATTATTCTTAAAATTCATTTTTTATTTTTTTTAAAAAATAATATTCATGTCCTTTTCCAAAAAAATCCCATTTGAATTTTACCAAATATATGAAAAGAATCTTTGCTTTTGACATGCACGACATGGATAGTATTTTCTATTGTCATGAACACTCAATGATTTCAAGCTTACCTTATAAGTTTTTAGACCTCATTTCAAATAAAAGGATTTCATTAATATTTTTGAAATTTATGTATTTTAAATAAATTATTTCCACTTGAAAAGGATTTTGATTTTTTTTTATTTTTTAAAAAGTTTTTTTCAAAGTGGAAAGTGTATTTTCATCAATAAATGTTTTATATGATTTTAAAAGATTAATTTATAAGTTTTAAAGGTCATTTTAAGAATTAATAATATTTTAATTTTTTTTAAATAATAAATGATATTTTCATCAAGAAAATTTTTAAATTATCAAAATATTTTTCCATCTAAGATGACTTCTATTGATATCACCTATGCCTTACTAGGGATATGATCCAATGATAAAATTCTTATTATTTATCTGAATGGTATTATGTTTATGATTACATGATGTTTATAAAACCCATTTCTCTTACACGGGTTATACCATGGTAAAATTATTTTTAAACCCACTTCTTTTTGTGGGTTATACTATGATTAAATGATGAAATGATTATGAAACCTTTTTCTTTTCCATAGGTTATGATGTGATGAAATGTTTATGAAACCCATTTCATTTCATGGGTTATGATATGATGAATGTTTTATGATATTTTGGAACATATAAATATGGTTTTAATTATGAGATGGGTGGGAACTATATCTACCTCTAATTCATTAGGTAAAGATTTATATCTTATGAGATATGCATGAATATAATGGGGAGTGAACTCGGTTCAATAAGGGACTTTGTCCACTATGATGGTTTTGGGAGTAAACCTTGACTATTATGATGGTTTGGGGAGTGAAACCATTCCAATATTATATACATGTAAGTGATCCTTGATTAATATGGAAATTATTTTCTATGCTTATGTGTATGCCAAAAATTCCATGTCTTATGCCAATGTTATGATATTATGACTCATGTTCTATGATTCCATAGTGATTCATGTCTTATGAGTTTCCAATATTTATACCATAATTCAAGACTATGATTTTTGATATGAAGGGTATGGTTTTTTAATGTTATGATCATTTTATGCTTATGTATCTCCTTTGTTTACCCTTACTGAGCATATGAGCTTCCCTTTCTTATGTTTCCTTTCCCCAAGTTATGAAGATATGTATTATATATGATATGTATAATAAGGGTGTTAGTGATGAAGATCATAGTGGGAGATGATGTAGTTCACTTATGAACTAGTTGTTTGTGTTTCCAACTTTCCAAAGGCACTAAACTATTATGGTCCTTGAGCATGTACCTTTTCAATTTATTGAATATTCATAAAAAATATGCAATATCCATGTATGAAAATCCTAGTTTTTTATAATTGGTATCAAATACAGGTTTAGTTAACCTTTTAAACTAAGATAATAAAACCTTAGTGATATCCCTAAGGATATGTCTAAGGATAAGTCTAAGGATGAGTAAAATTATAGGAAAATGTCCTAGAATTTTGATAAAGGATAGAGCAAGTGGTTACCTAGAAACACATCCCTATATGGATAATACAAGTGGATATGGTTCTGGAACAAATGTACCTAGGGGTAACAACCCTGAAAAAACTGTATTGAGAGATACTTTATTTGGAACTGGTGCAAGACAACTGGTCTTACTACACACCTGGTTTGACACTTTTGGGGGATATGCTTTAGAAATCCAAAAAACACTTTATGAAATGCTATGAAGGATTTAAATAGAAGATAACTATTAATAACCCAGGATAAAACTAAGGTATCATATATTAAAGAATAATGTGTAATGATTTATACATTCTATAAGTTATTTTTCATGATTATGTTGTTCCCCATCATGATTATTGTTTCTTACACTATGCTTTTTGGTTTTAGTCAATGGATGGAACCCGAAGGAACCATGTTAATGTTGAATTCCATAGAAAATGAAATTATTATCCTCTTGAGAATCCAAAAATTATGGTATCTGGAATATAAAACCTCATTATTATGCTCAAACAACTTTCTCAAGCTATGAATCATGCTGGAATTCCAAATAAACAAAGGAGGAAACAACATTATATTGAGTCCTTCATGTGGAAATGTACACATTCTTTTAGTGGGTTTTCTGATCCAATAATTATTGAATAATGGACCAGTACCACTAAAATGATATTTTCCATCCTCCAGTGTTTGGATCATGATATTTTTTTGTCTATCTACCATTTGGAAGGAGAAGCAGATAATTAGTGGACCCTTTTCAAGAATATGAGGCAACAAGATGAAATTGACTATATGGATCATGATAAGTTCAAGAACATATTTTTCAATAAGTACTTTACTAGTCTTATTTATATGAATATGGAGGAGTATTTCCTTGATCTAAATCAAATGGATGATGAATCTATTGGTACGTAAGAGGAAAATTTTGCAGGACTTTTGAGGTACACTTCTGTTATTATCATCCAACCTAAAAGTATGGTTGATTATTTTTTTGGTGACTTTTAAAAAAATTCTATAAAGGGAGTTAGCCACAAGAGACATTAGTAGATATAAAGAGATTGTTGAATATTCTATCATAATGGAAATGGATTTTTTATTTACATATCAATATCATGGTTTTGATAAGAAGAGAAAAATGTAGTTCATAGAAAAATCTAAGAACCATGGAGAGATGAAGATGAGCTTTCCTTTATGCTCAAAGTATGGGAATAATAATGAAAGAAATTGTCTTAATGGAACTAGTAAAATTTTCAAGTGTGTAAGAGAAGTTCATTAGGAAATTGATTACCAAAGAGATGGGAAGAAGTTATCTAATGATGTAAATAGAGAGAATGCTGCACAAAATTCACCACCCACACTCCAGTGTTTCAAATTCCAGGAGTATAGTAATTATGAGAATAAAGGCCCTAATAAAAGGTATAATGTTGATGATAATCCAAAACAAAATCTGAATAAAATTACAAAGGAAAATATTATGCAATCATAATGGATGAAGTGAATCATGCTAATTAAGAGAACAGTTATCCTCTCTTATTTATTTGGGAATTTCATGTTTGGATTTGCATGAATAATCCCTATAGAAATATTATTATTAAATTTAATGTGATTATATCCCTCTACATGGATTCTATAATAATGAAATAATATTTTATATTCTATCAGTACAAGGATGGACCCAAGATTTGAATGATTTTTTTTGTATAAGATAAGAGCTTATATAAGGAATAAATAGTGAATTAACATTTGAAAGCATATATATCTCCATCTAAGATTAACTTAAAAGTTTTTGATACCATCATGGGTTTATGAGTTTATGGTCTATCATAAGTTTAAAGTTATTGAAACCTATTTTTAGGTTTTATGTTATGGGGGTTTATCAATATTAAAGGTATTTTAAGAGAAATTTATAGAAATTCAACCCTTTGGTTTTGTATATAGTGATAAAGTTATTTGAGTAGGAATGCCTTTATACTTTTTGGAAAAATGATTAAAGGTACTGGTAACCTTTAGGGTTTATATTATCTTTGATATTAAGATAATAATGGTTTGTAGTTGACTGCTTTACAAAGTCAGCACACTTGATTTCCATCAGAGAGGATTTTTATTTATATCTTCTTTCTAGAAAATACATTAAGGAAGTGGTAAGGTTTCATGGAATACCAAATTAAACTATATTTAACTAGAATATGGAGTTTACATTAATGTTTTGGAAAAGTCTTTAGCAAGATCTTGATATAGGGTTGAGTTTTAGCACTGCGTATCATGCTCCGATAGATGGTCAGTTTGAGAGAATAATTCAAACCCTAGAGGCTATGCTAAGATATTGTTATATGTATTTCAATTTTTTTGGATAAACACCTACCTAAGGTTGAATTTTATTATAACAATACATTTCACTCAATAATTTATATGTCTTCTTATAAATCCCTTTATGGAATGAAGTTTAGAACACCAATATACTGGAATGAAGTTGCAGAAATAAAGCTACTATGTCTTGAGAAAGATGATGATATGGAAGTGAAGATTAAGAAAATTTAGTATCACATAATTATAACATAAATTTGACAAAAATATTATGCTGATAATCATTGATGTGATCTAGAATTTGAATTTGGTGAGAAGGTCTTTCTATGAATTTCTTCTTGGAAGAAAGGAGGGAAAACTAAGCCCTAGGTATATTGGTCTCATTAAATTACTTGATCATATATGGACAATAGATTATAGTTTAGTGCTTCCACAAAACCTATATTAGGTTCATGATGTGTTCCATGTATCACTTTTGAGGAAGTACATACTTGGTCCATCACATGTATCGAACTCATAGGCCATACTGCAAGATCATGATATTTCTTACGAGGAATGACCGATAGGGATACTAATTATATGAAACAATACCAATATATTGGTAAATGTTTTGTAGTAAAATTAATAGATTTAGGAAGCTATGTGGGAACCTAAGGATTTAATTAGGTAGAAGTATCCTCATTTTTTGATTCCAATGTGAAAACTTTTGAGGGTGAAATTCATTTTAAGGGGGGTAGAATGTAACACCCCGATATTTTGTGAAATATATTTTTTTCAAATATATTGAATATTTTTGTTATTTAAAATTACACAAAATACTATGTTGGGATTTTGTTACACACAATATTATGTCTGTCTTATGTTACACACAATCCCAAGCTTAGATTGTGTTACACACAACATCGAGTTTAAACAAAATATGACATTCAATTAAAATATTATTATTTAATATGATAGTTATCACCTAGCCATTAGAATGTAGGGTATGAATAAGATTAATTAAATTATGAAAATATGGTTTAAAATGTATATATAATTAATTATTTTGAAACTAATTAATTATAAATGAAAATAAAATATATTTGAAAATCAAGGAAATAGTTTTCTAAAAAACTAATTTTTATAAAAAAAACGCATTCTACCTCAATAAAATAAACAAACCAATTTTTGTGAATTATTTTAATAAAATTAATATATTATATATTCAATCAACTATTTAACATTTTTCTTATGTTTTTTCTAGAAAAGATATAAGAATAAATCCAATTTTACGCTTAAAATTTGTATTTTTCTAAAAAAGTAGTTTTGTCTCATTATTATAACATAATTATTTTAAAACCAATTTTAAAAATTATATAAAATTTATTTGAAAAAATAAACTTCATTTTTTAAATCATCCTATCAAAATTATCTTGTTGTGAATTTTTGGTATTTTTTCTAAAAAGTTTCATTTTTTGATGAATAGTGAAGATACTAAATCTTAATTGAAAAATTAATTTTTGTTTAAATAATTTATAAAGTTAAATTATATTTTGAATTGGTTTTAAAGTAAAATTAGTTTAATTTTATATCCATTAATACAATTTTGGTTATTTTAATCAATTTTATATTGAATTTTGATATAAAATTTTGTAAACTTTTAGACATTTTCTCTTTAAAAACCCACTTTCTCATCATGTCTATGATATTAATTTTAAATTAAAATTTTCCAATTATATGAATGGAATTTATAAAATTTGATTCCATACATGAAATAATCATAATTTATATTATTTAATTAGTTCAAATTAATTTTTTCCCAAAATGAATAGTAAATGCAGTAAAAATTAATTACTGCAGTCACTATAAAAAAAGGGCATTAGATGTGGTTTTTAGTGGACTGGTGGTGATTTAAACCACCACCTAATAATATAGTAGTGATTATCCAAACCTCCACATATTTCATGGTAAATAGTCATTTAGAAACACTTTCTTTAATTTCACGGCAGTTTTATTATGTGTCGTTTTTGGAGAATTTAGCGGTGAGTTCTTGTTAATTTAGCAAAACTTTCTTTAATTTAATATAATTTTTGTCATGTGTCATTTTTGGGGAATTTATTAGAGGTTTCTTATTCATTTAGTGGTGATTTTTTTATATTAAAAAATATCTGGGGGAAATATAAGTAAAATGAAACTAATTTTCATTGAACATATTAGCGACATTTTGTTTTAGCGGTGATTAAGAATAACAACCACTAAACATATTTTAATTATTGTATTTAGTGGCGATTACTAAAAACCACCAATAAATCATATATATTTTTTTAAAAAATATTTAATAAAAAACTGTAAATATAAAAAAAATTGAAATGCAATAAAATAAAACATGAATATTTGATAAACCCATCATACATACGCCATACATCCACAAATATATATACAAACATCCACAATAATCATAACCTCAGTCTCAGTCAACCCATACATCTATAAATCAGTACCTTAGTAATCAATATATACATATAAAATATATCCAATAATAACCCATGCCCAATATACATCCACTCCATGACCTTCAGTACGTTTGTATGGCTCCAAATCATCTCATCAACTGAAAATGACCACATCAACTCATTAACTGTAAAAAAAAAGAAAACAAAAATTAAAACTAAATATAATAAATCAGAATTACATTAGAATAATTGATAAAATTTCAATATACCATGGAAACTAAGATCCATCATGAATGCCTTTCAAAGAATGTCATGGATTAGAATGGTCAACCTCCCACCAACTACCGAAATCTGCCACCTATAGGGAAAACCAGAACATTTAAGAAAAGAAATGTGAAAGAGAAAAGACATAGAATATATTTAGAATGATGCACATAAAATTTGTTATTTTTTTAATAAAAAATAAGAAAATTTAATATAAAACAAATAATATATAATGTAAAACATTTTTAAAACATAAAATTACCTATTTAAGATATGATTCAACACTTGAAATCGAAAAAGGATAAGTAAATATTCTAAATAATTTTTATATCGATGTGTGGTGTTCTTGAAATTTAATTAATAAACAAATTTTAAATACTTTGATATCACAACATGTCCTATATTTTAAAAACAACTCACTAATGGTTTTCCCAAGATTCCATGTCAATTTGAGATCATTTTCTATAGTTTTGACCAATCTACACATGTTTTAGTGTTTTAAAACACGAAAAACATGTTTATGGATATCTTGAAAAAACCATAATTCAGAATGATGTTCCATCAGTTTCTATATTTCACAATTAAATATATGTTCATTTTCACCTAATTTCAGGTCAACATGACATTTTTTTTCTAGTTTTGACCCCCTGACACTTGATTTTTATGTTTTTTCACCTTTAAGAAGTGTTTACTGAGTAATTATGTCCACAAAACATGTCATATTGATGTGTTGTCTACACATATACATAAAAAATAACTCAGTGGTGGTTTTTAAATAATTCCATGTCAAGATGAGGTTGTTTTCAATAATTTTGACCATTACACACACATTTTACTGTTTTAAAACACTAAAAAAATGTTTACAGCCATCTTGGGAAAACCATAATTTAAAATGAAATTTTGTCACTTCCTAAATTTCACAATTTAATCTATAATGATTTCCCCTGATTTTAGGGTAATCTGATGTCGTTTTCCTAGTTTTAACCCCCTAATACCTTTTTAAATGCTTTTGTACCTTTAAGAATCATTTATAGAGTAATTTTGACCACACCGCATGTGATATTGACGTTTTATCTTTGAATACACATCGAAAATAACTCATAAGCAGTTTTCCTATAATTTCACATCAATCTAAGGTTTTTTTTATCTTTTTGACTATTCCATGCACGTTTTAGTGTTTTAAAACACTAAAAAATTGTTTACAGACATCCCAAGAAAGCATTAATTCTAAATGACGTTATGTAAGTTTATATATTTCACAATTTAATATATAGTATTTACCCCTAAATTTAGGGAAATATAATGCCGTTTTCTTAGTTTTGACCCCCAAAATTTGTTTTTAAAGGCTTTTATACCTTTAAGAAGTGTTTATGGAGCATTCTGACCACACCGCACATCAAATTAACATGTTTTCTTTGTGTACACATCAAAAATAACTCAAAGATATTTTCTCCCATGATTCCATGTCAATATGAGTTCATTTTCTATGGTTTTAACCATTCCACACATGTTTTAGTGTTTTAAAACAATAAAAACTCATTTATAAACATTAAGGAGAAACCATATTCAAAATGACGTGCTGTTAGTTAATAAATTTAAAAATTAAATTTATTGTCATTATCCCCTAATTTAAAGGAAATCCAACATAATTTTCTTAGGTTTGACCCCCCGACACTTGTTTTTAAAAGATTCTGTACCTTGAAGAAGTGTTTACCGAGTAATTTTAACCACACCACACGTCATATTGATGTGTTCTCTACACATAATCATAAAAAATAACTCATCAATGGTTTTCAAATAATTCCATGCCAATATGAGATCGTTTTCTATCGTTTTGACCGTCCCACACATATGTTAACGTTTTAAAACACTAAAAACATGTTTATAGCCATCCTGAGAAAAACAGAATTCAGAATGATGTGTCATTAGTTCTTACATTTAAAAATTAAATCTACGATCATTGTCCCTTGATTTTAGGGCAATCCAACATTGTTTTTTTGCTTTTGACCCCCTAACACTTGTTTTTAAAGGCTTTTGTACCTCTAAGAAGCGTTTACTGAGTCATTCCGACCACACCACATGTTGGATTATTGTGTTTTCCATTCATACATATCAAAAATAACCTAATGGAAGTTTCCTATGATTATATGTTAATATGAGATTTTTTCTATAGTTTTGACCATTCTATGCAAGTTTTAGTGTTTTAAAACACTAAAAATTCATTTACAACCATCCTGGGAAGAACTTAATTCAGAATAATGTTATGTAAGTTCCTATATTTTTAAATTCAATGTAAAATATTTTTATTCTAATTTCAGGGAAATATGACATCATTTTCCTAGTTTTGACCCCCCAATACTTGTTTTAAAGGCTTTTGTACCTTTAATAAGTGGTAATTGAGTCATTCTAACTACACCACATGTCATATTGAAATTTTTTCTACACGTACACATCAAAAATAACTCATCGTTATTTTTCCAATAATTCCACACTAATATGAGGTCATTTTATATCATTTTGAGAGTTCCATGCATGTTTTAATTTTTTAAAACACTAAAAACATGTTTATAAAAATCATAGAAAAACCATAATTCAGAATGACATGCCTTTAGTTCCTAAAATTTAAAATTAAATCTATGGTTCCCCCTAGTTTCAAGGAAATCAGACATTGTTTTCCTAGTTTTAACCCCCCTAACACTTGTTTTTAAAGGCTTTTATACCTTTAAGTAGTGTTTACCAGGTCATTCTGACCACACCACATGTCAGATTGATACGTTTTCTAAGTGTACACATAAAAAACAACTTATTAGTGGTTTTTTCGTGATTACACATCAATCCGAGGTCATTTTCTATGGTTTTGACCATTCCACACATGTTTAGTATTTTAAAACACTAAAAACATGTTTATGGTCATCCAGGAAAAAATATAATTCATAAGGACATTTCACTACTTCCTACATTTCAAAATTAAATCTAAAATTGTTTTCCCCTAATTTCAGGGAAATCTGACATCATTTTCATAGTTTTGACCACTCAACACTTGTTTTTAAAGGTTTTTCTACCTTTAAGAAGTGTTTAATGAGTCATTTTAACCACACTACACATATAATTGATGTTATTTCTATATGTACATGTCAAAAATAACTCATTGGTGGTTTTATCATGATTTTATGTCAATATGAGGTTTTTTATGTAGTTTTGACCATTCTATGCACTTTTTAGTGTTTTAAAGCAATAAAAATGCATTTACAAACATTCTGAGAAAACCATAATTTAGAATGATGTGTCATTGGTTCCTACATTTTAAAATTAAATCTACGGTCATTTTCACTTGATTTTAGGGAAATCCAACATTGTTTTACTAGTTTTGACCCCCTAACACTTGTTTTTATAGGCTTTTATACCTTTAAGAAGTGTTTACTGAGTCATTCCGACCACACCGTACATTATATTGATGTGTTGTATATGCATACATGTCAAAAATAACTTAGTGGTGGTTGTTCCATGATTAAATGTCCATATGATATCATTTTCTATGGTTTAGACCATTCCATGCACATTTTAGTGTTTAAAACACTAAAAACACGTTTACGACCATAATGGGAAAACTGTCAATCAGAATGATATTCCATGAGTTCCTACATTTCAAAATTAAATTAATGGTTTTTTCCTTTAATTTTAAGTAAATATGACATTTTTTCCTAGTTTTGACCCCCTATACTTTTTTAAAGGTTTTTATACCTTTAATAAGTGTTTACTATGTCAAAATTGTGAAAACAAGCTTATATTATTTTCAAACTTATGGATAAATATATATAATTCATTTTTGATGTGTAGGAATCAACCAAACATCAATACTGCATAATATGTTGCCGGTATGACAAAAAATTTGTGTTTTCTATTTAAAAGTTTCATTTTAGTTTTGTTTATGGATGTTGTATATGTTCTTTAAAAATGTGTAAATGATATATGGAATTTATAATTTAACTTGGAAGGATGAGGTGTAAGGCTGGAAATTTAATCAGAGATCATTCTGGTCATATGATGAAATTAAGAAACTAAATCATTTTCCATTTTTGATCACCACTGGCCCTATGTTTTCCTATAAGAGTCTTGTTCTTGCACTTTTTATTTCAATCTTAAAATTTATCTTTGTGATTCCTAATCAAAGACACTAGTCAAACCCACATTAGGTGTAGAAGTGACGAGTGATGCCACCCTACCAAAGACATATAATGGATTAGGCCCATAACCCATCCCCCATACACATCCAAGATGCTCCTTCCCTAAAATTATTCCAACTACATCATTCTGGGAAACCGATGATGATTGTAAAGGGTTCGCATCCCAAACTTCTTGACTTTTAAAATGTTAATTCAAAAATATTAACAATGATTTTATAAAATATAAAAACTTAATAATATTATCCAATTAATAAATTTTTCATTAATATTTATTTTTATTTCATTAATATAAAAACATAATAATGAAAATTATATTATAACAACAAACAATCTTTAAAACCTAATTAATTGGGGCTAACTATGTAACAATCCTAACCCTAGTATCCTAGATTCGGTGGTCATTTTATTACAATTGAATATATATAAGAGATAAAATCACCAAGGATTTATCATTTTAATAGTCTTGAAGAACTATATACATACATGGCTCTATTATTACATTGGTAATTAAACATATAACATAACAAGAGAAAAATAAATTTCTTCCTTGAATCTTATTCGAATATTTCATCATCATAACCCGAGGAAGGAAAACAATTAAAATAGTGAGCTAAAATTCTCAGTAAGGGTTACATGAATTAATTGAATCAAATTCAATAAGGAATAATAATTACGTCAATGTAAATAACTAAAAAACACATGCTAATAATAAAATGAGATTGGAAATACATCCATAGATTTTGACATAGTGAAAATATCATGGAAAGTAATAACTGAATACTGAATAAATAAAACACTTAATCATTGGACATTGTAAGAACTCGGATCTTCGTTTCAGGTACGCCTTTCATTTTTTTGAAGATTTTTGAGAAAAATAAACTTTCTGGAAATTTTTGAAGTACACGTCGTGTACTTTCTGAGTACATGCCGTGTACTCTTTTCCCGTTCGAAGCCATGTGATGGCCATGTCCGGGCCACACACACGGTGTGTAGGGGTGACGTGGAGGCCGATTTTGGCAGAGTATGGAAAAGACCTATTACACGCTGTGTACTCTAAAAGTACACACCGTTTACTTTCTTTTTTTCGTTAAACGGACCGAGGTCACGCCTGACGCACAGAAACATCTTTTTCTAGGTTCCGTTCGTCCGAGAGCACCAATGATTCGCGAATCTTTGACAAGACCTCGTCTATCCGTCCATTCTCTGATTCAAGCTCTGTCGATTGCATTGGAAGCACAGAGGTGAGTTCTTCCTTCTGTTTGAGTCTTGTTTTCCAATTCCTCTTCTTTCTCAAGTTACCATCGGTTGAAAGTTTTGTGTGTTTTCATATATCTTCATCGTTCTAAGGAGAATCAATCTGCGTGGCTCAAGTATATTGATCTCCTAGCATCCAGGTGGGTGGTTTGTGATTTTCTGTAGAAATTCCTTGAGTATTTTGTGCAAATTCTACCAATACATATGAATGGGGTATTGCGTGTTCCCGTTTTTCCCTTGTTGTATTGCCTTATTTGCTTGATCGCTTGAGTAGATGTATTTACCTGTGAATATGGTAGTTTTTACTGTACTCTGGATGTTTTCCATGCTCATTTTGCTTGTTTGGCATTTTACCGGTTTCCATGCCTAGTTGTAGGATAGTGGAACTATTGGTATGTTATGATGATGAGCCTTATGTTAATAGCCAAGTAGTTCTTGAGGTTTACTTGGACAACACATGCGCGCTATGCATGTTTATTTCCACACAGAACTATGAGAACCTAGTGTAGTAGACCATAGGGAGAATTGACGTAAGGGATTCCCCAGAGTGTCTTTTAGTATGATGTGAGACCATAGGGGGAATTGACGATGAGTGCTTACTCAGAGAGTCTGTAGTTCCTCGACGTAGGCCACAAGGAGAATGAGATGTTGAGTGCTTCCCCAGAGAGCCTTTAGCATGATACGAGACTATAGGGGGAATTGACAGTGAGTGCTTCCTCAGAGAGTCTATTCTTAGCTGAACCAGAGGGGTGAGACTACGTGTGCCTCCTAGAGGGTTTCTAGTACTTGTAGGTTGAACCATAGGGGTTAGGCTATGACAGCTACCCAGAGGGTTACCTATTTTCTTCTTGTTGCTGGTTTTTTACTTGCGTACTTTATATGTTAGAACTGTGGATTGTAGCCGTTGTGTGCTTTTCTGTTTACTGCTTCTTGCACTCTTACTGGCCTTGTATTCATTGACTGTTAGGCACAAATATTTGGGTGATTGCCTACTAAGATTGTATCTCACACCCTGTTTGGGCCATGCTTTGGGCCCAAGAAGAATATGTTGTTGCAGGTATAGATAAGGGTAAGCACCCTTCTACTTCAGGTTCTTGATTGCACAGGAGTTGGAGAGCATGAGATCGAGCTGTGGCTTGCGATGCTGAGGAGTTTACTTTGTTTTCTTTTGGAATTTTTTTTTCAGTTGTACTTCAGCATGTTGGTTTCTATAGACATGTATACCATGTTGCATCATTATTATTTTATACATTGCTTCCGCTGTTCAGTTCAGTTTTTGTATGCTGTTTATTATTTCCGTTATTGTGTCTGGTTGTTCTTTCACTGTATACTTTACCGAATGAGGGCATAGTTTCCCCACCGACTCACCAAGGCCCTCGCTGCTAGTCAGCAGCCTCTGGCGTTTGGTGAAATGCACTTGAGGTCATGTGGCGAACCGGGTACGGGGCACCAGTGGAGGGGCTCTGGATTCTGGTTGTTACAAAGTGGTATCAAAGGAGTTCTTTTCTCTTGATTTACTGTTTGGAGACTTTATCCAGGGATAGGACGGATTTGGTACTTGGTATTAAGCTATGCTCGGGAGTATATAACCCATGTACAGGGAAAAGCCATACTGCCTCATTAATTTTAGTTTGCTGGTTTTGAGATTTTACGGTTGATATGATTTCACCTAAAGTGATTCACATGCTTTGTGTTGTTAATTCCTTGAAAATTGCGGTTCTATTTCTGTCGCAACCCGGTGAGATGAGGGTATTCCATCTCATGCATCATATAGGCACTTGTATAAATCACATGCCATGCATTCTTTCCATGCCATCTAGGGTGCATTAGCGATTGCATGTTGTTGTGATAGAATTTCTGTAGATTATGCATGCTGTTGTGATAGATGATTAATAGAATCTCTGATTCCTTGTTAGAAGATTTTTTGTTTCCTACCTTGCTTAAATAAACTCCAAGTTTTGATTCGCGGGCAGTATGGGCCCTCACGAATCGGAATTTGGCACTTCCTTGACTTGTTTTCTGTGTTTTTTGGGCTTTTGTGCAGTTTCTGAGCTACTGCCCAGAAAAACTAGAATACACAGTGTGTACTTTTGACTACACGCCGTGTAGTTTTTAGACCATGTCACTGACCGTGTGAGCAGGCACACGCTGTTGTGGAAGTAACTTCAGGAAAACGTCATGTACGGTTGGTACACGTCGTGTAGTTCAGAGCCGTGTACCCGACCGTGTCACTAACAACACGGGTTGGGGAAGCTCGAGTAGAACACAATGTGTTGTAAAGTAACACGCCATGTAGTCCTGTCCAGGTACCCAGCCGTGTCACAAACAACACGGGTCGGCATTACCTTCTCTTAGACACACCGTGTTGGTTTCGGAACACGCCGTGTAGTCTTGTTCAGGTACCCGGCCGTGTCACGAACAGCACAGGATGGTGTCACTTCACCTATACACACCGTGTTTGTTCAGAACACGTCGTGTAAGTTTTAGTCGTGTAGACGGCCATGTGTTTAACAACACAGGCCACCGAATCCTTGTCTAGTACACGCCGTGTTTGTGCAGAACACGCTGTGTAGTATTGGGTTAAGTCGGACCGTGTGGGTTAACCGTGTAAAGAGACTCAGGAAGGGGAATAGTTTTCAAGTACTTTTTGTGTGTGGGGTCAACACGACATGTAGTTTGAGGTGTTACACGACTTGTAGGGAAGAGGTACACGCCCATGTCAGTGTCTTAAGAAGACATGTCGTGTAGTTTTTTATACATGTCATGTAGTCGTGTTTTGTAAACTTGTGTGTTTTCCTTCCCCTGTTCCCATTTTTCACTCTTTTGTTCTATTTCCTTGTTAATTCTTATCTAAGGTGTGTTTTTGATCTTTCAGAGCTATACCTCCGAGACGTCCTCCGATTGTACGTCTGTCGTCAGGCAGTGATCAGACACCAGATATGGCTGATCAGGGACTTTCTGCTAATCCTCCAGTCGGGCCAGCCTTGGCATCGGCTGTCATACCAGTTGCAGGAACTGATGCGTAGTTTAGGGAAGGTTTTATAAGGATGATGCAGACCTTCCAGGGATCACTGCCTCCTTCCACGACTATGGAAGACTTGACGCGGGTTTTCCAGCAGCAGCATCCCTCTACTTTCTCGGGGGAACGAGGACCATAGGCTGTAGAGTCATGGATGGAAGCCATGCTGACTATCTTCGAGCATCTGGAGACACCTACAGAGAGGTGGGTCAATATCTCTACCTACATGCTTCAAGATGCCGCCAAGAGGTAGTGGGACGTAATCTCACAGGCGGGTCATCTGTAGGTTATGGCTTGGGAGGAGTTCCAGCACGTGTTCTACGACTACTTCTACCCGGATACCCTGAGGGCCGATCGAGCCCGGGAGTTCATGAGCTTAGAGAAGGGTACTCTTTCTGTCATGGAGTATTCCCCTCGTTTCACTGAGCTGCAATGTTTTACAGCCCTCCGGGATGGGAGTGGGGTGTTCTTAGCAAGGAAGTTTGAGGATGGTCTCAGGCGGGAGATCTGCTCGCAGGTGAATATCTTCCAGTTGACTTCAATCACTTCCATCGTCAACCAGGCACTGATTGCGGAGCGCAATCTGAGAGACTCTGGAGCTGGGAGCCAGTGCGGTTCTGCTTCCAGAGCTAGTTTCCCTCCAGATGATAGTAAGAAGCGCCGTAGGGAGTCTACGCGCGGTGATCCGAGGAATCGAGATGCATAGTCAGAAAGCCAGGTAGTATGCTACCAGTGTGGCCGGTCAGGGCACACAAGGCCGCAGTGCCAGAGAGACCCCGTGGAGTGCTGATCTTGCGGCATGATGGGTCACCTTCAGTGTTTCTGCCAGGTTTTCTCACCAGCAGCTGGTGAGCGGGGTTCTTCCATGACTCCTCTTTCAGGAGCAGCACCACCAGTTTCTCACCAGTTGGGGAACTGGAGTTCTTCCGTCCGTTCAGGTTGAGGTAGAGGTCGAGGTCGTGGCAGTCATCCAACAGTCCCTCAACACCAGTAATGTGGATCATCTCAGAGTGGTCAGCTAGGGGCACAGGGCCGCGGTGCAGGCTAGTCTTTCGCCGTGGAGTATACGCATTAGAAGAAGGATCCCGACCATTCTACAGTTCGAGGTATGATTTTAGTAGCCACAATTTTATCTTCATCTCTTTTCGATACTGGTGCTACGCATAGATTTGTCTCTGTTGCTGCTGTGGAGAGCATTGGGATCTGTGTCTTTTCTTCTGCCGAGTCGTTGACACTAGACACAGCTTTGGGGATGATGAAATCTAGTGTACGCTAGTGTATAGAGTTCCCTCTCAAGGTTGTAGGGTATCGTTTCTTATGAGATCTCTACGTCCTAGAGATGAAAGGCTATGATGTCATTCTCAGGATGGACTGGTTGGTTCCCCTCCAGGCATTCGTCGACTATTATCACCACATGGTGAGTTTTATCTCACTAGAGGGTGATTCCTTTCTTCATAGAGGTGAATGGGATGTCCGAGAAAGTCGAGCAGGACTCGAGCATCATGGGCTAGGAAGGGTGATAACCCAGATTGATAGTCTTTATCTAGATGATCAGGGGAAATCACAGTTGGACTTTCCTCCAGCGGTGGATCGTTCTAGAGATGTCTTTCCTGAGGACTTTTTAGGTTTGCCTCTGGAGCGTGAGGTAGACTTCTCGATTGAGCTCATGCTAGGAGCAGCACCGGTGTCCATTCCTCCTTATAGGATGACTACACCTGAGTTTCAGGAGCTCAAGAAGCAGTTGGAGGAGTTGTAGGCAAAGGGTTTCATCCAACCCAGTACTTCTCCTTGGGGTTCGCCTATCCTGTTTGCGAAGAAGGCAGACAGTACCCTTTGACTTTGTGTGGATTATCGAAAGCTGAACCAGTTGACGGTCAAGAACCGATATCCCTTGCTAAGGATCGATGGCCTCTTTGATCAGCTTCGAGGAGCCCGAGTGTTCTCAAAGATCGACTTGAGGTCTGATTATCATCAGTTGCACGTTAGACCATCACATATACCTCTGATAGCCTTCAGAAGCAGGTATGGCCTATACAAGTATACAGTCATGTCGTTCGGTCTCAGGAACACGCCTGTAGTTTTCATGGAACTGATGAACCAAGTGTTCCATCCTTACTTGGACTCCTTTGTCGTGGTCTTCATGGACGATATCTTGGTGTACTCTCACACTCGACACGACCATGCCACAAATCTTGAGATCGTTCTGAGTACACTAAGAGAGCATCAAATTTATGCTAAACTCTCGAAGTTCCACTTTTGGATTGATCAGATTCACTTCTTGGATCACGTCATCTCAAAGGAAGGAGTATCTGTGGACCCAGAGAAAGTGAGAGCTGTAGTCTCCTAGGAGCAGTCGAAGAACGTTTTTGAGGTATAGAGTTTTCTAGGGCTGGCTGGATACTACAGACACTTCATTCAGAACTTTTCACTCCTGGAAGCACCATTGATAGGTCTGACCAAGAAGGGGGAAAAGTTCTTATGGTCAGATTCTTGTGAGTCAGCCTTTCAGGAGGTGAAGGGAAGGTTGAAGTCGACACTGATACTAGTCTCTCCAGAGCTAGGCAAGAGCTATACAGTCTATTGTGATGCTTTAGGTATCGGGCTAGGAGATGTGCTTATGTAGGGAGATGGAGTCATTGCGTATGGGTCTCGGTAGTTGAGGCCACATGAGAGGAACTACCCTACGCACGATTTGGAGTTGGCAGCTATTGTTCATGCCTTACACTATTGGAGACACTATCTTCTGGGAGATCACTTTGTGGTCTTTATCGACCACAAGAGTCTCAAGTATATCTTCACTCAGCATGATCTGAATCAGAGACAGTGCAGGTGGGTCGAGTATCTTCAGTCTTTTTATTTCAAGCTTGCCTATACGCCGGGAAAGGGCAACGTAGTGGCAGATGCCTTGAGCAGGAGAACTCAGATTCAGGCAGTTCAAGAGGCTAGCTGTGACTGGCATCTTATGGATCTGTTCTCTGAGATTCATATGGAGGTGCATGATATACAAGGACAGACTTACCTATCTTCTGTAGCTATTACCTCTACGCTACTTGATCGGGTACAGATGAGGCAGCTATCAGAATCAGAAGGCTTAGTCCTGCGGGAAAGTTTGTCAAGAGAGGAACCTTTTCCTGGATGGACAATGGGCGAGGATGAGATCTTGCATTTCCATGGATGTGTATGGGTGCCGAAAGACATACGCGAGGAGCTGATGCGGGATTTTCATTCCTCAGTTTGGGAAGTTCATCCTGGCGTCACCAAGATGTATCAGGATCTTCATCGCCAGTATTGGTGGCCAGGTATGAAGAAAGATGTTACTGGTTTCGTCTTGCGGTGTTCTACTTGTCAGCAGGTGAAGGCGGAGCACCAACGACCAGCATGCCTTTTATAGTAGTTACCCATTCCGGAGTAGAAGTGGAACGATGTTGCGATGGACTTCATGACCGGGTTGCCGAGGTCACCTCGAGGGAACGACACTGTTTGGGTTTTCGTTGACAGGCTCACAAAGGTTGCTCACTTCTTACCGATCAGGGAGACCTTCAGTGTCGATGATCTGGGACAACTTTACATCATATAGATCGTTCTTCTGCATGGAGTTCCACGCTCTATTGTATCAGACATGGATGTGCTCTTTACTTCTCAGTTCTGGTAGGGACTTTAGAAGGATTTGGGTACATAGGTACTTTTGAGTACGGCATACCATCCCCAGACTGATGGCCAGTCCGAGCGCACAATCCAGGTGCTAGAGGATATGCTCAGAGCTTGCATCTGGGACTTTGGCGTTTCTTGGGAGAAGCATATCCCTCTGGTGGAGTTCTCCTACAACAACAGTTTTTAGGCGACTATTCAGATGGCACCATACGTGGCTCTATACGGTAGGACATGCCGATCACCCTTATGTTGGTTGGATGCATGAGAGGTAGCTTTGCTAGGACCTCATCTTGTTCAGGAGACCTATGAGCAGATAGAGTTGATTCGGAAGAGGATGGCTATGGAAAAGTCTCGACATAAGTCTTATGCCGATCAGCGGAGATGACCTTTGGAGTTCGAGGTCGGGGATTAGGTTTTCCTGCATGTCACACCAAGGTTGGGACACAAGAGGATTTGGAGACAGGTTAATCTTTCACCGCAGTACGTCAGGCCGTTTGAGTTTTTAGAGAGAGTTGGGACGATTTCCTATCAGTTGCAGCTACCTTAGAAGTACCGGGCCATGCATGATGTCTTTCATGTCTCTCAGATCCGAAATTACTTTTCAGACCTGTCTCATGTCTTTCAGCCTGAGGAAGTTGAGCTCGAAGCAGATGCATCATTCGAGGAGCATCCTATCTGGATTGTCGATCGCAGTACGGAGGTTCTCCGTGGGCGGTCTATCCCTCTTTTATGGGTGCTATGGCAGCATGGGTGAGTACAAGACGAGACCTAGGAGAGGGAGGCCGATGTACGATCGTAGTGGCCGGAGCTATTCAGGGTTTCTTCTTCTACGCCTCTCTAGGGAAATTTGGGGATGCATTTCTTTAAGGGGGAAGTTTGTAAGAACCCGGATCTTCGTTTCAGGTACGCCTTTCCTTTTTTTGGAGATTTTTGAGAAAAATAAACTTTCTGGAAATTTTTGAATACGCCGTGTACTTTCTGAGTACACACCATGTACTCTTTTCCCACTCGAAGCTGTGTTCTGGCCGTTTCTGGGACACACACACGGTGTGTAGGGGTGACGTGGAGGCCGATTTTGGTAGAGTACTAAAAAGACCTAGTACACGCCGTGTACTCAAAAAGTACATTCTGTGTGCTTTTTTTTCCGTTAAACGGACCGGGGTCACACCTGATGCACACAAACGTCTTCTTCTAGGTTCCTTTCGTCCGAGAGCACTGAGGATCTGCGAATATTTTATGAGCCCCCGCCTCTCCATCCGTTCTCCAATTTGAGATATGTCGATTGCGTTGGAAGCGCAATGGTGATTTCTTTTTTCTACTTGAGTCTTGTTTTCCAATTCCTCTTCTTTCTCAAGTTACCATCAGTTGAATGTTTTGTGCGTTTTCGTAGATCTTCGTCGTTCTAAGGAGAATCAATCTTCGTGGCTCAAGTATATTGATCTCCTATCATCCAGGTGGGTGGTTTATGTCTTTCTATAGAAAGTCATTGAGTATTTCGTGCAAATTCCACCAATACCCTTGGGCGGTGTATTGCGTGTTCCTATTTTTCCCTTATTGTATTGCCTTCTTTGCTTGATTGCCTGAGTAGATGTATTTGCCTGTGAATATGGTAGTTTTTACTGTACTCTGGATGTTTTCCATGCTCGTTTTGCTTGTTTGGAGTTTTTCCGGTTTCCTTGCCTAGTTGTAGGATAGTGGAACTATTGCTATGTTATGCTGTTGAGCCTTAGATTGATAGCCAAGTAGTTTTTGAGGTTTACTTGGATGACACACGCATGCTATGCATGTTTATTTCCACATAGGACTGTGAGAACCTAGTATAGTAGACCATAGGGAGAATGGATGTAAGGGATTCTCCAGAGTGTCTTTTAGTATGATGTGAGACCACAGAGAGAATTGACGATGAGTGCTTCCTCAGAGAGTCTGTAGTTCCTCGACGCGGGCCACAGGGGGAATGAGACGTTGAGTGCTTCCCCAGAGATCCTTTAGCACGATATGAGACTATATGGGGAAATGAGAATGAGTGCTTCCTCAGAGAGTCTATTCTTAGCTGAACCAGATGGGTGAGACTGTGTGTTCCTCTTAGAGGGTTGCTAGTACTTGTAGGTTGAACCATAGGGGTTAGGCTATGAGATCTACCCAGAGAGTTACCTGTTTTCTTCTTGTTGCTGGTTGTTTACTTGCGTACTTTATATGTTAGAACTGTGGATTGTAGCTGTTGTGTGATTTTTTGTTTACTGCTTCTTGCACTCTTACTGGGCTTGTATTCATTGACTGTTAGGCATAAATATTTGGGTGATTGCCTACTGGGATTGTATCTCACACCCTATTTGGTCCATGCTTGGGGCCCAAACAGACTATATTGTTGTAGGTATAGATAAGGGCAAGCGCCCTTCTACTTCAAGTTCTTGATTACACTGGAGTTGGAGAGCATGAGACTAAGCTATAGCTTATGATGCTGAGGAGTTTACTTTTTTTTTTATTTTGCACTTTTTTTTTTCAGTTGTACTTTATCATGTTGGTTTCCATAGACATATGTACCATGTTGCATCATTATTATTTTATACATTGCTTCCGTTGTTCAGTTCAGTTGCTGTATGCTGTTTATTGTTTCTGTTATTGTGTCTGGTTGTTCTTCCACTGTATACTTTACCTAATGAGGGCATAGTTTCCCCACCGACTCACCAAGGACCTCACTGCTAGTCGGCAGCCTCTGACATTTGGGGAAACACGCTTGAGGTCATGTGGCGAACTGGGTATGGGGCACCAGTGGAGGGGCTCCGGATTCGGGTCGTTATAGACATCATGTATTTGGAACATGAACCGTTATACCGTCAAGACAATTTAACTCTGTGGATAGAAACCCATCTAATTATTATTGGAAACAAACATGAATGGTTTTTACTAACTTTTTTGTCTCATGAGACATATTGGTGCATCGAGGGACTATCTATAACCAAGACCCACCCATCATTGTAAGCCCAAAACATTCTGCATAAATAGATTTAATTCAATACAAACATTCAAAGAAAAAACCATATGTAAAAATGGTATACAAATAAGAAAATAATCATATACATGATACAATAAATATGTGTATTTAATAAAATATTCAATTAATGATGATCATAAATAAACATAAAGTATACATACACCACACACCAGGAATAAGTGGTGAATAAGACATAAGAAAATGGAATATCATAATGGTTTCCATGAAAGAATGGATTTAAATCATACTTGGACATTAATAAGGTAATATAGGCATAAATCATGTTAAATGATGTCCAAATGAAGTGAAAACATTTAAAAATAGTGTTTAATAAATTTTAAAAATAAAAATATTTATTACAATTTAAGGGAAAATATTAAAGTGTCTTTAAAGAGGGAAAAGGTATAATTTTTTGCATAAAACCAAAAATTAACTTATATAGTCTTTTATGATAAAAATATTATTTTTATAAAAATATTGGTGGCTTAAAATAAATTATAGAGTGTACTTTAAAATGGGCAAGAAACTAGGAATTTCCCTTTAATTAGGCTTTCTTATCTAGAAGAATTGAGAAGGGAACCATTGTAAAACAAGTATTTACCATAAATGAAAGAATAATTGAGCTAAGTAAATATTTTTGAAAAATAAACATATAATTTAGTGGGATTACATGAGAATAATTAAGATTTACATTTGGGTAAAGAGAGAGAATCCATAACCTAAAGGAAAAATGGGGGTTTGGAGAGAATCCCTTACCTTATGTCCGAATATGTACTACACATGCACTTAATGTTCTGTATAATGAAATTATATTAATTAATAATTTAATTCATATCCTATAAAACATTTATTTAATTTCTTATAATTTAATTAAAATCATTTATGGCCTTTTTGACCAGTTATAAGATTCAATCTCATCATTCGAGAGTGCTTGTTTCTTTGGTTTTCATGATTAGTTCACTTGTATACCTGTATGAAAGATCATGTAAAATGGGAATAGTTTTCCATAATTGAAATGATATGTTATTTAAATAATATTAAATTAAATTATATATCATTTTTCCATATATGAGAATGATTCATAAGATAAAATGTTAATGACAACTCTTTAGATTATTTTGGCATTTTTTTCGATCATTACGAACTAGTTTTGTTTTATTAATTAATATTATGTATATATACTAGTTATAGAACATTATATAACTTATAATATATATAATAAAATCTTATTTAACCATAATAATGGTTATTTGACCAGTCTTGAAGGTGGTATTGGAAAATGAAAATGCATTATCCACGATGATGGTAAATCGACACATCACGAAAGATGTTTTCATTTTTAGAATAAAAGGGAGAGGAGATGGGGTTTGATGATGGATTTCCATTAAAAAAATATAATTACAGTATATATAATATACTGTAGTTATCATGCATGTTTTGATAGAGGAGATAAAGGGATGATAAGAAAATTAAATAAATTAAAAGAGAATGAAATATGATTTTACCTCTGGGATTCTTCTCCTTGAGAACCTCCTTAAGAAACATGGGTTTGGTATTTTTTTGAGGAAAAGGATCCTGAATTTGGGGGATATAATCGAGAGGAGGATTGAACATAAATTGTACAAGATTTAAGTCTTGGAAGTTTTGAGGATAATAGGTGGTGGGGCTGTATTTATAGAGGAGGAGAGGAGTGTTTTTTTGATTTTTTATTCATTAGTCTATTATTTTGGATGAAGACTATCAATAGTATTGAATATTATCACTAAATATGTTAAATAATTAAGGATATTTCTAGATTATGGTTCTTACATCAACAATGACTCGAGAAATAGTGTATTTAACTTATAATGTTATATACCATAATTTACCACATTTCACTATTCACAAAATATTAAACTATTTTAGACTAATACAAAAATTAACCCTAACAATTTTTCAATGTGTAGAATTCAAAAATGAACTCCATTTTCTGAAAATAATTTTATAAATATGATAAATATAATTTTTAATTAAAATCATCATTTATTCAAAAAATACATATTTTAAAATTATAACGGGTTTTATGAAACTTGAAAAATTAATTAAAGTTTCATAAAATTATCTTATAATAATAAGAAAACGAAATACTAATTTATAAATTTATTTTATTAAAATAAATTTTCATTTAAATACTTATATTATTTATAAAATCGTAAATAAACATTTATGTTTTACAAAAAAACCAACACTTAATTTATCATTTTTAAAAAATTTATTTACTTATATTATGATATAATTATATGATATTTTCATTTATAAGATCCCTAAATTTTATCTATAATTTCATTGGTGAGGTTACTATTTTATTGGTAAGATTACTATTCCTAATGGTAATATTACTATTCCAACAATCAAGTTACTATTTAATAGTATATCACTATTTGTTTAAGTTTGGTGTTATGTGAAAAATAAGATATCAAATAAATTGAATTTATTCAAGAAGATACATATCATAAAATCTTGGGGTGTTATATTCTTCCCTCCATAAATTTCATACTTGAAATTTTCACGAATATTTCCTTCTAAACAGATGAGGGTGTTTCTTCTTAATAACATCCTCATGTTCGCATGTTTCTTCTTCCATTTTATAGTTTCTCTAAATAGATTTTAATAACCAATTCATATTATTTCTCAAAACTTTCCATCCAGTGTCAATAATCTCTTTAGGCTCTTCACTTTATGAAAAATCATGTTCTAGTTCTATTTCTTCACAGGTGATTACATGTGTTGGGCCTAACATGTACTTCTTTAACAATGATATGTGAAACATATCACGAACCTTGGAGAGACTTGGTGGAATTGTTAATAGGTAAGATATACCCCCAATTATTTTCAAAATTTCAAATGGTCCAATGTACCTAGGGCTTAGTTTCCCTTTCTTACTGAACCTTATGACACACTTTCATGGAGATACTTTCAGAAAGACATGATCTCCCACTTGAAATTCCAAATCCTTTATCTGGTTGTCCACATAACTATTTTTACTACTTTGAGATGCTTTAATATGATCCTGAATATCATTTACCTTTTTCATTGTCTTTTCAATAATTTTGAGGCCTATAAGTTTCCTCTCACTAACTTCATCCCAACAAGTTAGATTACGAAATCTCTTTCCATATAAATCTTTATATGACGCCATTTAGAATACTAGAATGAGAAATATTATTGGAGGAAAACTCTAACAAAGGTAAATACTGATCCAACATACATTTAAAGTCAAGTGATCATGATCTCAACATGTCTTATGATGTTTGAATAGCCGTTTCAGACTATCCAACAGTTTGACAGTGACAATAAGTACTCAAATGAAGCTCAGTATCTAAATCCTTCTAAAGAATCTTCCAAAATTTTTATGTAAAATATGGATCTTGATCCGAAACAATCAATAAAGGTATACTATAGAGTCTTAAAAATTCATTAATATAGATTCTTTCTAGGCGATCAATGGGTAAATATCTCTTATCATAATAAAATATTCCAATTTTTTAACGAGATCAACTATAACGCATATTATATCATTATTTATGGGGGTATTTAGTAATCTAGTGACAAAGTCTATAGTATTGTCATTCCACTTCTACATAGGAATAAGTAGAGGTTGCATGAATCCTCTAGGATACTGTATCTCAACCTTATCTTATTGAAAAAACTAGGCATCTTGACACATAGTCATCAATTTTCCACTTCATATTATCTCACAAAAAATTTTCCTTAATATCTTTATACATATTGGTATTACCAGGGTGTATAGAGAAATTTGAGCTTTGAGAATTATCTAATCGTTCCCTTTTCAGCTCAGGTATTGATGAAACTCATAATCGGTTTCCAAATTTCAAAATTCCATCCTCATACACAAATTATGCCAATCTTCCATCCTTAAATGCTTTAATTTTCTTTTGAAAATTCTCATCATGAGATTAAGAGATTTTTATCTTCTCCAGTAAAGATGGTTTAGCAATAATTTGAAAAAGGAGTGATATTTCTACTTCTTTAACAATTCCCATATCCATATTTACTAAATCTAAGAACATAGGATCCCTACCAATCATTATTTGTGTCATAATTCCATGGTCTTTCCTACTTAATGCATATTATACCTTATTTTATTTTCCCGTGTCATAGTGTATTGAGCAATCATAGTCTTTGAGAAACTCAATCCATATTATTTTCCTCATGTCGAGTTCTTTCTTTGTAAAGATGTATTTCAAAATCTTATTATCTGTATATATCTCACATCTTTCACCATATAGATAGTGTCTCCATATCTTTAGAGTAAAGATTACAACTTCTAACTCAAGATCATGAGTTCGATAATTTTTTTCATGAATATCTAGTTTCCTTGATACATATGCAATAAATTTATCATTTTACCTAAGGAAACAACCCAATCCTTTCTTTGATGCATCATTTTATATCACAAACCCATATTTTTATGACAGTAGTGTTAAAATTAGAGCATTGACAAATATTATATTCAATTATTCAAAACATTATACAACTTTGCCTCCTATGGATGGTTCTTTCTTGCATGACATGCATGGTTCATTCCTAGATAAATACTTCAAGGAAGCGGTTATCGGTGGATTGTATTCAGTAGAAGATCATCCTGTCTCATGTATTTCTGCAGTTCAAGTGGCTCCCAGATGCCCAAAAATGGTTATTGATTTCGAATAGTTGAAATTTTGGAGAATTAGCTTCATTTAGTTGCTGAATTTCACAAGCTCTCCCTCATGGAACGCTTCGGTAGTTATAAAACTCCCTTGACCTATTCAGGTATTTTGTGGATTCTTGGGGCCTTTATCAACTTATAGCAATCTCAAAGATTTCCAAGTCAGCGTTTTCATTAATATCTTCAGTAAGGAAGACTTTGTGGATGATTAAGATAAGGAGATCTAGTGCTAGGGTTCTTAGCACTTCTCACTGTCTCAGTAGTCTTGGGACTATCATTATGGTAATAAATCATGTGTAGTGGTTGTTTGGTTAAAACTACCAGGACTCCCTCTTAAATTGTGTAATCTGTCTATTCTGAAGGTATTGGGTGACTCCTTGGGTAACTTTCTTTACTCCGATGGGAATATAACTTACCTTTATGATGCATAGAATCATCTCATTTTTGTTGAGATGAACCTGGCGATGAAGTTTCCTGCTTGTATCCTCATCAGATCTTTGGATGGGTTCAAGTGGTGGCAATGGTTGGTGTATCAAGATCCCCTTGAGGTTTTTTATGGTTTGTGGTATTCAAGGTCATTTGGTGGAATCTTGTATAAGGCTTAAGGAGAGGTCTCGGTGGTAGATTGCTCCTAGTGAGGTGGTGGTGGGTGATAATCTATCCTCCTTGATGGTGGTTTTTGGTGATAAAAGGTTGTCCTTTGTGGAAGAAATAGTGGATTTGGGTGGAAAGGTGTCTTCCTTGGTGATGGATTGTGGCAACGGGCTACTACCATCGGGGGTGGCAGAGGAGGTTAACAACGTCATTGAAGTGTCCTTTTAAAATTTTAATTTTGAGGATCACATGACTACCAACAGATCTGTTACTACGGGGGTAGAATCAGACATTTTTCCTCATTTTTTGGCCTCTGAAATTTCCATTCAGTTTTCTCACACTACAAAAAAGGGTCCTTCATTATCAGCGACAATGCCAACAGATTTTTGGGACTAGGGTGACCTTGCTCATTTCGATTTTTTTCTGCCCAGGGAACTTGCTACCACTTCTTCTGGCTTTTAAATTTCCTCATTCCTTTCTCTTGAAGCTTTGAAAATGGTCTTGATGCCTTTATTGAGTGTCCCTTAGGATAATCAGGGGATACCCGAGAGGAAGTATTTGTAATAAGGTGCAGTTGAGGAGTTGCGATCATCCAGAAGCTCTCCATAGTGTATACTACTTGTGTAATTTTTCCAATAAGGGTCAGATGTAAGCCTTCCTCCAGTACCTTCTTCAAATTTATTTTTTCTGATTGAGGAGACAAATAGTCCATTGAAGTAGAAAACCTTCTTTAAAAAGAATTATGGTTTGGTTGGGGTGTATCCAGGTCATTGATTCATTCCAGGTCAAAGGAATCTTGTAAGATCCTTCCGTGTACGAAAGTAGGTACTTTTGGATAGAAGGGAAAAAATTTCCTTTTAATGTTGTATTTTATCATTTGGAATTCATGAAGATTGGGGGAACCTATAAAGTGTGCTTTCATTTATTCTAATTCCGATAAATACCATGCTTTGATCATGGTCATTATGGAACCTAAGAAGGATCTGAGCAAGATCAAGTTTTTTGCTAAGAAAATGGTTTTTGGCAGTTACTTACATGCTTATCCTGATAATAAGTATATTTGGGTTTACTAGAAAGGAAATATGCAGTTGGATTTGATTATTGGTATGGATCAATGTCTCACAGTGAAGATATCTATTAAAGGTATGGAAGTTTTTTTCCTTCGTTTATGTCAGTGGTGACCCTCAAGGAAGGCAGGTTCATTGGGATTTTTTGGATTCCTTCAATGCACGCAGATTGCCTTGGTTCACATGAG
This sequence comes from Viscum album, assembly GCA_963277665.1. NCBI lineage: Eukaryota > Viridiplantae > Streptophyta > Magnoliopsida > Santalales > Viscaceae > Viscum > Viscum album. The sequence goes on from OY728165.1 coordinate 228,867,662, forward strand.
TAGATTTTATTGCCATTGTTAATATATATTAAAAGTGGGAAGGCTTGGATGTCTCTAACAATGGTATGTTGGATTTAAAAAAAAATTCTTATGAATAAGGGGCTCCTGGAATTGGGTTTCAGAGGGTGAAAATATACCTAGTGCAACAATTTCATGGGAACTAGTATCATCTGGACCTATCTCGATAAATGTCTCGCTAACTTGCAAGGTCTAGACTCATTATCAAAATCTTCAATTTCTCATCTGACTCATTCCTTATTGGATCATGCTTCAATTTTTTTAGAGATAAAAAGAGGATTCTTGGAGAATAAACCCTTCCTATATACTTCTAACTGGCATCAGGTTCATGGTTTTAGGCTAATGATGAAGAACTCTTGGGGGCAAGTGAAAGACAAGGCTTGGGTTGGTTTGTCAAAGTGGCTTCAGCATATAAATAAGGATATTCAAGGTTAGTTTTTGAAAAACTCGAACATATATTTTAATGTGGAGGTCATTCAGGAAGACATCAATAGATTGGAATATGAACTGCAGAATAGATGGGATTAGGGGACCTTCATGGTGCATTGTGATAAACACACTTTTTTGGCTGAGAAATTGGTGGAAATTGAGAATAACTATAAACATATATTCACAATCAAATGGATGAAAGAGGGAGACCTTAATAATGCCTATTTTCAGGCCCGATTAATGAAAAGGAAGGACATGAAGTAAAATCTCAGACTTTATAAAGGGTCCTACGCTTAAGATGTGAATGTGGTAGGGAGATTGACATTAGATCATTTTGAAAAGGTTTGGGTAGGAGCTATCTTTAACAGAGACAATGTAATGGGATTGAATGAGGATGAGGAATATTTTATGGGATGTTTATCAATATTGGTGGAAGGTTCGGATAATGACACATTAATGGTTGTGCCTCATGGGGAAGAGATCTGGGAAACTGTCCACTACATGGCGCTGGACAACGCACCGAGTCCAGATAGATTTCCATGGGCTTTCTCTGTGTCTTCTTGGGATTTTGTAGGGATTCATATGATTGAAGCTATTCAATATTTCTTTCAGGGTGGTTCTCTTAATAGAAGTGCCTATTTTTCTAGGGTTTTATTTATCCCAATGGTCAAGGATCCATCAAGACCGAATCACTATAGGCCTATTTTCTTGTGTAACATTTCTTATAAAATACTTTCTAATATTCTTTCTAGAATATTGAATGAAGTTATCCCTCAACTAATATCTTAGTAATAATAAGGTTTTGTAAAAGGTCAAACAATTAAAGGGGCGATTGGAATTGACAAAGAATTAGTGGAAGACATTAATAAAATATCGATCGGATCCAATGTTATTATTCAGATTGATGTGGAAAAGGGCTATGAAAAACTTTAATGGTGTTTCATTATCCATACTATGAGATGGTTTGGGTTTCATGAATGGTTTTGTGACCTTTATTTCAAGTGATACTCTTCTCTGTGGTTATCTATATCCCTTATGGGTAAAGGTTTTAGTATATTCAAAAGTGTGAGGGGAGTAAAGAAAGGGGATACTTTGTCCCCCATCATCTTCATTTTTGATCAGGATGCACTTTCTAAGAGTCTAAATAGATATATGGGTAATAGAAGGATTATATAGTTCAACCAGTCTAGGGATGTTGTCATATCGCACCTCATGTTTACTGATGATATTCTCATTTTCATAAATAGAATTCGGAGATCTCTTCATGGATTCACGCATGTTATGTATGTCTATGGTGATTTAAGCAATCAAATTGTTAATCTAAGGAAAATAAGTCTCTTTATATCCAACAAATTATTTGGTAGAAGATGTATGGATATTTAAGGCATTCTGGGTTTCCAAAGGAATAAGTTCCCAATGATTTATCTAGGGACTCTAATATCAAATGGGCGCATCAAGAAATCCTTCTTTGAGGATGTTATTAACCAAATTATGGGGAGGATTTTAAATAGGAAGAATAAATTATTGTCCTTCAGAGGGCGTGTCACCTTGATTAGTAGTTTTTAAACCTCCATTCCAATGCATATCCTTGTAACCACCAATCCTCCTAAAGGGAAGATTGATAAGATGGGGAAGATCATGAATTTTTTTTTGTTTGATGACAATAATATGGGTTATTGTCACAGGGATTCTTGAAATCGTATGGTAAAACCAATGGAGGAGGGGGTATTGGTTTATGGGACGTTGCATAAGCCATAGAAGCCATATAGGCATGTCTTTAATGGGAGGTTATCAAAGGGGATTCCCTTTGGGATAAGTTCTTTTGGGGTAAATATGTCTTGTACAGGGAAGGCTGGGTAAGATGAAGGTCCAGACTCTCAAATATAGAATGATTCTTTCCTGACCATCTAGATATTCTGCATGAGGCTACCTGCTAGATTTTGGGGAGAGGAGTCCTGAATTTTTGGAAAGAAAACTAGGATGACATGGAACTATTATTTCTGAGATGTCTGATTCCAGATATTTCTTTCAAATAGGTGAGCCATTATCCTCCTCTAATTGAGGCAATTCTGAAGATTGAACAGATGAAAGTCTTTAATAGCATTACGATGAATGAAAATATTGATAAGTGTTGCTTCAGTAGATCAAGTTCGGGAAAATTCAATGGACGTGATTTTAGGCCAATGATTCCTTAGGAGTTGTCTTGTGATGATTGGGCTACTAGGTTATAGTGCATTGAGATACCAACAAGAATGAACTTCCTTGTCTGGAGGGTGAAAAACCAGGTGATCTCAATAGATGATAACATTCAAAGGAAGGGTATTTTCTTGGCCTCTCATTGCTTCTACTATGATATACCTTAGATGGAGTTAGTTTTCCACCAATTTATCGAAAGTGACTGGATGATTAGTCTTTGATCATATGTGAGATTATAGGAACTCTTAAACAATGATTCCATGAAATACTTCATTGTCTACTAGTTTTAAGACTAATAATGTAAATAAATGGAGTCTAAGATACATAGTATCATTTTTACATCCATTTATTGGATGCTTTAGGAGTCCAGGAATCATGTAAGGATGGGTTAACCTAAGTTGATCTTCTACATAAAAGTTAGAATGAAGGATTTGGTAAATGAAATGGGTGTGTTGATTAAAGGAGGTCTCAAATTATTAAAGCTGTGTAATTTTCTCAATAGACCCATTGTTGTGTCAACTACACGGGGTCAGTGGGTTAGTTGGATGCCACCCTCAAATAGATTAAACTCATCGTTAATGGATTCTTCATTAATGGGAAAATGTGAGGGGGTGGTCTACTCATAGACACCAATGGTTCGGTTCTTATTTCCTTTAGTTCTTTTTATATTCTGAGGAACTCCATGTGTACGGAGGTTAGAGAATTGCTTTCGGGTATCATGTTGTGTAAAATCTTTGTTCTTCAAATAACTTAGATTGAGTTTGACTCCGAGGTATTGGTACGTGATCTGTAAGTAATGATTATCCCTCTATGGGATTCGATCTATCTTATTAGAAGATTCTCAATAGAATCTAAGCAATGGAGTATGAACCACCATTATGGGAGGGAGACCAAATTTTCAGTGGATGAACTGTCTTGGATTAGAAGTTTTGAGGATCCTCTCATAATTTTCAATAGTTTGGGTTCCCTATTGTTCAATTATAAAATCTTTTTCCAAGGGGATTCCCTTGGGATGCAACATTTTAGACCCCTTTAGTTTTACCTTGTTCCTTTACGTGTCTTTCCCATCTTTTTATAATAAAGATAATTTTTAGTCAATATGATAAACCAATGAAACTACGTACCTCAATTATGTTCATTGGAATAATCCATTTTTGGATTGACTTTGTATTTATAGGATCAAATGAGATTATATCCTAAGATAAAATATAGCCATGAAAAGGCATCTCTTGATTCAAGAATTCACACTTTCTAAATAACCACATAACTCTTTCTTTCTAAGAGTCTCAAAAATAATCTACAACTGATTCTTATAGTCTTAATAGCTTTTAGAATACACTGGAATATCATCAATGAATACTACAAAAAAATATTTAAGATATTCCTTGAGTACTCTGTTCATTAGATCCATGAAAATAGAGGGTTTATTAGTCAATACAAATGGAATTAATGTAAAACCTCAATGCCCATACCTTGTCTAAAAAGCTATGTTCGGAATATCTTCCTTATTTACTCACAATTAATGATACCCAAAACAAATGTAATTCTTAGAAAAATATTTATCTCTATGAAATTAACCAAAAAATAATTAATTCAAGGCATATTATAATTTTTCATTATTGTAAAATAATTGATATCTCTATATTCGATACATATCCTCAAGGATTCATCTTTCTTCTTAGAAAAGTGAATAAGGGATCACCATGGATAAACATTAAGGAGAATAAATCAATTATTAATAAACTACTCTAGTTATTTATTTATCTCTACTAATTCTATAATGGAAATTATATAAGGAGTATTTGATATTAGTTTTACATTAGTGATTAAATCAATGGTAAACTCAACTTCACGCTCTAAGGGGTGTCCATGTAATTCAACAGGAAATAAATTAATGTATTCATGTAAAATCGCTACATCCTCAATTTGAAGATTAATTTCCTCATTCCTCGATGTTTTTTCTCTTCATCTCCAAGAATTTCATTCAATAGAGCTACTAGGGGTGGATCTAAAGAAGATCAGATGATGAAGTTACTACTATAAAGGTAAGGGATTCTACATCTTCATTACAAATCATAATTTACTTCTTCTTATAATAAATTCTAGCATCATATTTTGAAATCCAGTCTACACCTAGGATTATATTAAATTCAACCATAGGTATGATGATAAGGTCATAAAATAAATCATGTTTATATTCCATAATGGGAACTTCCTAACCTATTTTTGTTACAATGAGACTTCCCTTAGGGGGTTTTACTAACAAAAACCTTATTAAATTAAAATGGAAATATCTAATTTTCTTGTAAAATTGGGTATATATAAAAGAGTTCAATGATCTAGAATAAAATAAATAATTGGATAATTTTTAACAAAGAATTATTGTACCTGTCACCACATTATTGGGTACATCTACTTTAGCTGTGGTGATCACATAATCTTGGAAATCTCCCCTTGGCCTCTTCTATGGTAGATTACCCTGACACTTGGGACATTGATTTGAATAATTCCTCATTTCATTACAGTAGAATCAAAGGAAATCATTTATTTATTTCTTCTCCTATCATTCATTAGCACGATGACCATTTTCTACACACTTATAATAAACTCCCATGATTTTCAAGCATTTCCCAGGATGATTATTTTCAAAATTTCCTCATAATAGAAACTTCTTACTTCCCCTCTTCTTATTTGATGCTTCACCTTTTCCATGGTTATTATAAGACCTCTTCTTCTCTTAATTTCCCTTTAACATATGGGATCTAGCATATTACTTCTCTATTTTGATGGAACTTAATACTATTTCATCATACGATGAAAATTTTTGAGAAGTCAATTCCCTTCGGAGACTTATATTAAGACCTTTAGATAAATGATCAATCTTGTCTTCTGAATCATGTATGAAATCCATAGAATAAATGTCTAGTCTTGTGAAGGTAGCTTCATACTCTACAACACTCTCTTATTCCTTTTTCTTTAAGCTAAGGAATTTTTTATTCATTTTAGTTTGTTGATCTCAAGGGAAATATTTTTCAAATAATGTTTCTTTAAATGATTTACACTCAATGTATACTATTTTATCTTCCTCCTTAGTATTCTAGATCAATGACCACCATTGATAAAAATATCCCTTAAGACAATATACTGCTATTACTACCTTTTCATTTTCATTGCATCCCAATTATAGAAATATATTTTCAATGGACATGATCCACTAATCAGTTACCACTAGATTAGTAGTACCACTAAAATATTAGGGCTTCTGCCATATAAAACAATCCAACAAAGGTGTAGTATGATTATTCTTCATAACCTGAGTAATATTTCCTAATATGGTTATGATATACTCAGCTCCAACAAAAATTGAGTCTACTTTCTTAGTGGGGAAATCCCTACACTGTCTATGGGTATTTATTCCCTTTATTCCATTAGGCTTTATCACTAAATAATGGTAAACCCTAAGTTATATCATAATCATCATAAGTATTGATTCAAAAAATCACTATAAGTAATTATTATAATTCTCATGTTTACTTAACATATAGTTCCCAAGGTTTCAACTAAACTTACTCTGATAAAAAAATCTAACAACCCAGACCCCAGTATCCCAGAGTCGATGATAATTTTATTACATTGGAATAGAAAAAATAGATCACATAACCAAGGATCGATTAGTTTAGTAGTATTGAAGAACTAGATGCATATATGGTTACCTTATTACATTTTTAATTGAACATAGAACATAACTAAATAAAAATAAACTCCTTCCTTGAATCAAATTCAAATATTTTATCATCATAACCTCGGGAAGCGAATCAAATAAAAGGGTGAGCTCAAATGCTCAGTAAGGGTTACATGAATTAAGTAAAGCAAAGTAAATGAGGAATAATAATTATGGAAGAGTAAATAAATGAAAAAAATATTTCATTAATAAATTGATAATTAAAATTCATCCATATATTTTTTCATAGTTAAAATCTCATGGAAAGTAATAATTGAATACCGAATGAAGAAAATGATTAATCATTTCATGACATGTATTTGGAAAATGAACTATTATACCACCAAGGAGGTTTAATTCTATGAGTATAAACCCATCTGATTCTGCTTGGAAACAAACATGAAGGGGTTTTCGCCAACTTTTTTGTCTCATGAGACCTGTCGATGCATCGAGGGGATATATATAATAGAGCCCCAGCCGTCATTAAAAGTCCAAAGAATTATTCATACATAGATTTAATTCAATAAAACAATTCAAAGAAAACATATTATGTATAAATGGTATAAAAATAATAAAATAATCATATTCATGATATAAGAAATATGGATATTTAATGAAATCTTCAATGAATGATGATCATAAATAAATAGGAAGTATACATACACCACACAAAAAGAATAAGTGGTGAATAAGGAATAACCGAAGGTAATATCATAATTATGTCCATGAAAAAATAAAATTAAATCATAATTGTAAATTCATAAGGGAATATAGGTATATATCATGATAAATGATTTCCAACTGAAGTGAAAACATGTAAAAAGAGTGTTTACAAAACTTTAAAAATAAGCCTCTTTAGTGCGGTTTAAGGGAAAATATTAAAGAGACTCTAAAGAGAGAAAAGGTTTAATTGTTTGCATAAAACCAGAAATGAAATTATCTAGTATTTTATGATAAAAATAGTGTTAAAAAAATTGTATTAAAAAAGATTTTAGAGTGTACTTGAAAGTGGGTAAGAAACTAGGAAGTTTCCTTTAATCAGGCTTGCTTATCAGGAACAATTGAGAAGGGAACCTTTATAAAACATGTATTTAACATAAATGAAAGAATAATTGAGATAAGTACGTATGTTTGGAACATAAAATGATAATTTAGTTGGATTAAATAAGAATAATTAAGAATTATATTGGGGTAAAGAGAGAGAAACCACAACCTGAAGGAAAAATGGGGGTTCAAAGAGATCCCTTACCTTATGTCTGAAAGTGTTTTTCACTTGTACTTAATGTATGGATAATGAAATTAGATTCATTAATAACTTAATTAATATCCTATTAAACATTTATTTTATTTATTATTATTTTATTAAGTTATTTTTTGTCCTTTTTGATGGGTTATAAGATTCAATTTTGTTGTTCAGGAGTGTTCGTTTCCTTTGTTTTCATGATTGGTTCACTTGTATACATGTATGAAAGATCATGAAAAATGGGAATAGTTATCCAGAATTAAAATAATATTTTATTTAAAAAATAGTAAATGGTATTATATATCATTTTTTTCATATATGATAATGATTTATTATATAAAACATCAATGAAAACTATTTATATTATTTTAGCATTTTTTTGATCATTACGAACTAGTTTAGTTTTATTAATTAATAATATGTATATATAATAGTTTTAGAATATTATATAACTTATAATATTTATAATAAAATATTATTTAACCATAACAATTTTTTTTACCATCCTTGAAGGTGATAATGGAAAATGAAAATGCACTGTCCATGATGACGGTAAGTTGACACATCACGGACGATGTTCTCATTTTTAGAATAAAAGTGAGAAAAGAAGTGGTTTGATGATGGATATTCCATTTATATAATAAATTTCCAATATATATAATATAATAGTGTTATCATGAATTTTTCTATAGAGTATATAAAGAGAGGATAATAAAATAAAATAAATTAAAAGAAATTAAAAGAGAACGAAATAGGATTTTCCTCTCAGATTCTTCTCCTTGAGAACCTCTTTAAGGAACTTGGGTTTGGTATTTTTTTGAGACCAAAGGATTCTGAAAATGGGATAGATACTTGGGAAGATTATTAGGTAGAAATTGGACAAGCTTCAAGGTTTAGAAGGCGCGAGGAGAAGAGGTGGTGGGGGTGATATTTATAGTGGAGGAGAGGGGTGCTTTTTAATTATTTTATTCATTAGTATATTATTTTGGATCAAGACTATCAATAATATTAAATATTATCAGTAAATATATTAAATAATGAATGATATTTCTAGATCATGGTGGTTACATCAGAAATTACTCAATAAATATTTTATTTAACTTATAATGTTATATACCTTAAATTACCATATTTTACTATTCACCAAAAATTCAACTATTTTAGAAAAATACCAAAAATTAACTCTATCCATTTTTTGAAGTGTAAAATTAAAAAATGTACTCTATTTTATGAAAATAATTTTATAAATATGATAAATTTAATTTTTAAAAATCGTTATTTATCTGAAAAATACCAATTTTAAAACTATAACTGATTTTATGACATTTTGAAAAAATAATTAAGGTATCATAAAATTATCTTATAATCATAAGAAAATATATATTAATTTTTGAATATATTTTATAAAAATATATTTTATTTTAAATAATTATATTAGTTATAAAATTGTAAATAAAAATTTATATTTTTCAAAAATACCAACACTTAATTTATCATTTCTAAAAAATTTATTTATTTATACTATGATATAATTATATCACATTTTCATTTATAAGATGCCTAAATTTTATCTATACTTTCAGCAGTGATATTACAATTCTATTAGAAATATTACTATTTCTAATGGTCATATTATTATTCCAACGGTTAAGTTACTATTTAATAGTATATCATTATTTGTTTAAGTTCAGTGTTGTGTGCAAAATAAGTTATTGAATGAATGGAATTTATTTAAGAAGATACATGCCATAAAATGCTGGGGTGATAGAGGCTAGATATATCCAACGTCGTAAAATTTTTTTATCCATGTTGCTGACTCCATTTAATTGGTTTTATGGTTTGTAAGTTGTTATAATATATTTTTTCATCATTATGTTTTTATAGTAATGAAATAATATGAAATGGTAATGAAAAGTACTTATTCCAACATCTCTGGTAGGGCTATTTAAAAAACCACCATCATGTTTCCTAGGAACTTTAAACCACATATATGTTTGGCCAACAGAGTGACTTAATTGATTAGACTTTATTAAAAAATAAAAAAAAGTTAGAAAAAACCTTGAGTTATAATAAAATGATATAAATAATAATGAATAAAATAAAAACCAAAATTGGTCTTTTTCTTAAAAAACTCTAAGACCCAATGATGTGAGGAATGTCTTGAATATCATGAATCACAATATTTTTTTAGACACTTCCTAAAAAATATCAACATTAATAAAAATTAGAATTTTATTGTTTTTATGTTATTAAGATACTGTAAAATATACAATTACCTCATCTGATGTATCTCTATTGAAATCGACAAAGTGCTCCTTTTCTCATGATAAATGCCTTAGGAATTTTCTCATACATCTACTATGATCTCATAGAAGTTTCATTAAAATCATTCCATAATCTCCATTTAAAATATATCTATTTCTTGCCCAATTTTGTTAAAGTCGATGGGCATGAAACAGAGTCAAGGATATCAAAATGAAAAAACATATTGAAATAAAAAACATAGTACTTTATAAGTTTATTAAAATTTTAACTCATGTATTTTAAATTAGTTATCAGGGAATATCAAATTAACATTACATTCACTTGAGTATAAAAGACCTCATATACTTCATTTCTATTAAAACAATTCTTGAATTTATAATCAGGACACTGAAATTTTATTCTACCATCAATTGATTGGTTTGAAATTACATAATCTAAAAATTATTCCAAACACTTGGCATACCATAGTGTGTTTTGAGGTAAATTAATAAAAAAAATTCCATAGGTATTGGATTGTATTATCCATGTACATTCATATATAAATATATAAATGTTTAATCAAATAGGTACAATCAAAATTAAATATCACTCAACTCTGTCATTGAATCTTTCATAACAACTACAAAGGAAAATGGTATACATAAAATAATGATATTTTTATTACTAAACTTATAATATAAAAACATGAATCTAATAAATTATTATTTCTCACAAAAATATATGAATAATGACATAAATTAGATGATCACCACATTTTAGAAAAAAGGAAACCCATGAACGTTATAATAGATATCAAATTTTTCTTTCTAAATTAAGAGTTTGAAGATGAAGTGTCTTTCTAGATGAAGATAAAATTAATTTTTTAAGGTTAAAGAATGATATATACAGGTTAGAATAAGACTCAAGATTATGATATTTGGATTTAGATACATGATTGAAAAAATTAATGTTTAATGACAGAAGTGTGGAAAATAACTTATACATTAAATATGATAAAAATGTATCAATTTTTTATATTTTATATGCACACAATATTATTTTTATGGGAGAAAAAGAAATATTTTGTGAGTATTTTTCTATATAAATGAGGGAGTTATTCAAAATGTACAAGCTATGAGAAATGTGATAATATTTGGGATAAAAAATTTCCCAAGAAGAAGATAACATAATTATTTATCAAGATATATATGATTCAGAATTTATGAGATAAGTTTGAATATAGGATTTAATGTTGGGTTATTCACCAATTTTAGTTGCAACAAAATTTTATGAGGATGAAAAATTAAAGGGAGATGATCCAAAATAATTCAGGGAGATTATTCTTAGTTTTTTATTTTTTAAATATTCAAGAATGTAAATTATATATGATGTTACATTTTATTCTTTGTATAGAAGTTTTAATGAACCTGTTTCATTCTATCCCTTATCTAGGCACATGATCTTGGTTGTTACAAACCCAGTGTGCATTCTCAATCATATTGAGATAGAAAATGGTGATAATGAATTTGATATAACACCATAGGAGTGATTTTTTTATAAAAAATACAATTTAATAATTAGTGGAACATATTCAATAATTATTACACGAACACTCCAAACATTGGAGGTCTATGAACCAACATAACACCCATTTTTACAAATAAACAAAATGAAATGGTGAAAAATAAAATAAACATCTAATTAATGTGATGTAAAAATAAAATTATAATTCTATTCAATGATGAAAAAAGTACCAGAAGAAAAATAATAAAAATAACCTAAATGGTATCTCTATCACAGAAGTATCTGGGAGGGGTGTTGGTTGATGGCGGTCACTGGCAGGGGAGTTGGGGTCAGGGCGGTCGTCGGTAAGGGGGTCACCACGAACGAGGGGAGAGGGAGAGGGAGGTTGGAGGGGATCTGTCAGAGGGGATATGGGGTTTCTATAAAGGTGGATCATGGGAGAGGGAGGTGGGGGGGGGGGGTCACTATTGAGGTGGGGGAGGAGGGTCATCATCGCTTCTGAGGTGGGGATCTGATCCGGGGAGAGAGATGTTGGAGGGGGGTTGTAGGTCACTGCCGAGGTGGGGGGGGGGGGGTTAGGGTCACCACCGAGGATGGAGGAGGTAGGTAACAGGGTTGGGGGATTAGGGGACATCAAAGAGGTGGTGGGTTTAGAGTTTCCACTGAGGTAGGGAGAGGAGGAGGTCTGGGGAGGGGGGGGGGTCGGGGTCATGCAGAGGGAGCATGGGAGGGGTAGAAAAATCAAGGTTTTATAAAACTTTTATCGACAATTTAATTAAAACCACCACTAATTTTTAAAATAAAAAAATATTTTTGCATTTTGATTAAACCACCACTAAATTATATTTTTTAACAGGATTTATTTCAAGGTGGTTATGAGAACCATCACTAAGTAGTGTTTTTTAGAGAGTTAAGGTAAAAATGGGTTTACTAGAGGGTTAAAATAAAAATATAAGGGTTAAAATTAACTATCAAATTATATAAAATCTTTTTTATGAACATATTTTGACCTTATCATGTATAATTATCTAGTTTGAGCTATTTTTACCCTTTTTTTACATGAAAAATGTTGGAGTATTCAATTATTTTCAAAAATACTAAGTGTGTCCTCTCCCCAACTTATAAAAAGTCACCCACTCTCCTCTCTTATTCATACCTTAAAACCCATTTTTTTCTTCCAATACCTTACCAAATAAATTTACAACTTTCCACCCCTCATATTATAAGCCTTATTTTGTCCATAAATCTATCATAGTAAGGCTTTTAGTGAAAATCTATAGAGGATACCCAAAGAAGAGGTCATGTTCATCAACAAGGGTTTTTGTTTTATTTCTTCCTCCACCCCATTGAATTATTATTATATCATGCTTATATAATAAAATTATTATATTACATATAAATAATTTTTTTGTTAATTTAATGACTTAAAATCATATCCACTTCCATAAAATAGGATACAAAATCATTATTCTTGTGTACAACAAACTTTCGCAACACGAACTAATGTCATTTGTTTTTTCGTTACCACCTCTAAAGAATGTTTGTAATGATAGATTTAATATTTTTATATAATATTTAATATTTTATTATGATTATGGAATTATTATATCACACATACCTTCATACTCTCTATTTTTTCAAAAATATGATAACGTTGCTCATGTGTATAGTGAATTACCACTTTGTGAAGTGATGTGATTCATTCATGATTTACATGGAAGGTATTAAGGATAATTTTAATGAAAATATATGATATATAACTGAAAAAAATTATTTTGAAATTATAATATATCATTTACCTTTATTTTTATCAATCCAAAAATAAAACAGAAACAACGTTAATGCGTACGTACGACCCACCATCTCCATGAATGATGTTTTTCATTTTCTATCACTAAGTTCTATGAATTACTATAAATAAATATATAATGAATATATATTATATTTATATCATGGTTATAATTATTTATATTATGAAATCATGATCAAATTAATAAGACCAAAAAAATAACAGATCAAAACATATAATAAAAACAAAGTAGTTATTACCCAAACCACGACTTTAACATGGAATTATTAGTAAATGGGTAATAAAAGGTCATAATAAAATAATATATGGTATGATATAAATTAATATGGTTCTATAATATATGTATAATAAACTTATATTTATTATACATGAGGTTTGAATGAGTTCAAAGGAATTCAAGACTTCTGGTTAGGGATTTGTAGTCTCTCTTTTATTTATAGGATACATATGAAAATTCACTACTTATTTATTCTATGCGATGTATATAATGACCCTTTGACATGTTATATCTTGAATATAATTATTTTAATGATATTATAAGTTTTATTTAAGGTTATTTTTTATGGGTATTATGATTCAATGTTACCAAAGTGGTAAGAGTCTTATGCTACAATATCCTTGTTTATCAGGATTGTTCACGATTATGTTTACGATGATAAAATATTATGATCCAACTCTCAAGAAATTATTATCCTATATTATTAATGATATTTTAATGTAATAGTACCATTTCACCACTCTTTGTTACATAAAATAATTGTGATTTTTTTAAAGAAAATTCAACTTTATCTCTTTCTTCGGGTGGAAATCAATTTTCTTCTAAAACCATGTTTTATTAAAAAAATTATAACTTTTTTAATGGTTTTCAAAAGATTTTTTTTAATTTTTTAAAAGTAATATTCATGTTTAATTATAAAAAAATCCTATTTGGATTTTATTAAAAATATGAAAATAATATTTATTTTTGACATGCACTACATGAACTGTATTTCCTACTATCAGGACTGCTCAATGTTTCAAGATTCCCTTACAAGTTTTAAAACCTTTTTTCAAAGAAATTTTTTTCCTTAATATTTAGGAAATTTATAGACTTGAAATAAATTATTTCAAAATGAAAATTATTTTGAAAATGTTTTATATTTTAAAAAATGATTTTCAAATCAAAAATGTTATTTTCTTTATGAAATGTTTTAAATGATTAAAAATATTCCTTTATAAGTTTTCAAGTTTATTTAAAATAAAAATATTTTAAAAATGATTTATTTTTAGAAAACTTTTTTTAAAACAGAAAGGATATTTTTCTCAAGAAATTGTTTAAATGATAAAAATCATTTTTCATCTAATATGACATCCATTGATGTTACTTATGCCTTAATAGGGATATATTCTAACTATACCATTATTATTCTTTCCATTAATGGTATTATGTTTATGATGGAATTATTTTTATGAAACCTATTTCTATTCCATGGGTTATACCATGATAAGATTATTATGAAACCCGATTCATTCCATGGGTTATATTATGATGGACTTCATAACATTCCCCAAGATCCCACCTAATTTCATTGGAATATAATTACAATGAAGTGTTCCAAAATAGGTAGTTATAGACATACCTTATATTATGGATTTTGTGGTGTGTGTTTACACCATTGGTTTTTCCAAGTGCTACTAGTGCTCAGTGGTCTTGAGCCACTTGGGAGGAGCAATTTCAAGTAGTTAGTCTGGGTTGTATGTAATGTTTGAAGCCTAAGGGAAATAAATTCCTCTAAGGACTATGGGCCATGTAATAATTACGCCTACAAGCCTTGTAAGTGTTCCACCTCACCCCTTGAAAGGTGGATTATCAAAAATTAATAAAAAATAAAGGCCTTTGGGCCATTGGATGGATGGAATTGCTTCGCTTCTGTGGTGGTGTTTGGTGGTTAGTCCCCTTCATCCTACCGACTGGTCAAGATATGGATCTGTAGTGACTAGGTGAGTGCTGTTAAGTCAACAATGGTTAATGGGTGGAATGTAAAACGAATCAATGTAAAATCATGCTCTATCTCTCCCTATTCACTTGCATTTGGTTCAGGGAATGCATAGAAAGCCTTCCTGCAAGCCTAAAAATAGCTCATATAAAAAAAGGTGGTGTCCATATCAAACACTCTAATTACACCATCCAAAAAGAGTATCCATGTTGTGTTGTGGGATATTATCTAGCATTCCATCCACAATAATCATATAGGGACTACCGAGAAGAAGGCATAACATCACCAATCAAGTATACTAGTGCACCAAAAGGAGGGAATTACCCCTATCGGCATAAGACACTCATAGAACGGGGGATAGGTATAGTAGGAGTTAAACCTGTGGAAATCAGGTTACAATACCAATTCTCTACCAATTGAGCTATACACCCACCTCACCTCAGGGAACCAGGTGTCTAGGTAGGATGAATTAGGTCTACTACCTATATTATACTGAGGAAAACCATAGAAAACCATTCCCATATAGACCCTTGGGAGTATAGTGGCATATATGGGATGAAATCATGTTCCATTGGAATAACTCAACCCATTTATAGTTCAAAACCTCTTATTGTATCAATCACTCATATCAATCATTGTTGATTGACAGTATGAAAACATGATGATTCTGTTGGTGATTCAGTACTCCCAAACGGAATCCACCCTCCTTTCAAATATAGTTACCTTTTTTAATATACCAATAAACCTCTTTACAAAATATTTTTATCCATTGAACCCCCCATTAATCAATGCTTGCTATGTGGTATGATCATTTAGATTACCCATTCCCATAGCCATAGCTCACTGACCCAGGTATCAGTGCCATCATTTTTATTGTATGGGATTGATCCAATTGATCAAAATCTATCCCAGACACTCCACCTATACTACAATGCCCATATAGGATAGTATCAGTTGAAATAGAAGTATCTTGTATGGAAAAAACCATCGCTCAGATCCCCATATCGTTCTTCATTGATACATGAGAAAATTCGACCCACTTGTTCACTCCAGTCTCCCAATCAGAGCAGTCAACAATTCAGAAACATCTCAGTACTCTAATCTAATAGTATAACTATATGGGGAATTATTTTGGTGATATAATTGAATGTAAAATACATTTGAGACCATCCATGAAACTTTTGTTTTTTCACATGGCCTTCACAAACCCCTAAAGTCGTGAAATCGAACATCATTGAATGGACAACCCTTCTGACCAATCATTAGAGTGGTGATGATGGGTGACTGAGTTGGAGTTTTCAAAGGACAATGGAAACATCACAATATTGGTTATTCATTGCATCAAGATTCTCAATTGACGAAGAAAGGAACCCAAGTTTGAGTATATATAATGAATCAAGGAAGAGACTACAATTGAATTCCATGTCATCAACTCAATGCAAGGTCAAAAGATTGTAGATTGGTTTAGAATCTATACTATATAGAGTAGAGTACTGAGACTATAGAATTTGATAACTTGGGTAGGTTTTTCTTTTCCATACAATTTCACATACCATGATCATCTCTTGACCACACAATGACCTTTTGTGATCCTAGTACTTATATATATTGGCATAAAGCACCTGAATCTTCCTCTACTAGAGGATTAATCCTATCTAATTCCTATGTAATCCATATTATAGGCCTTTATCTTTTAGCCAAGTTGGGTCAAGCCTAACTAAAAAATATAATACCAATATTACATGGATTCCCTACTTTCTTACTATTTATGGAAGGTGGAGACATCCCATTCACTCCACTAACTTTGGGGATCTACCCCACATTGAATTTAATTCTTATCACAAAAAATCTATTTGATGTCAATCTATTAACATTGATTCCAATTCACTAGTCTAATACCTATATTATACCAAGAACTATATCTGGAATTTTCATCTCCATAAGGAAAGAATTTTGATTACTCATAGAGCTATTTCCTTTACCAGATACTGTATCCTAAATCATAGTTGTTGCTTGTATGAAAACAAAAGGTGGGTGGGTCGATCTATAATTGAGTTGACCATTCCTGATTCGATTAACCCGGGGTCCCCAAAAACCAAACAGTGAAACTACAATTAGAGTATAGTAATAACATTACAATTCTCTATGTAAAATTGGGGGGACATTTCATCTTTTCTCCTATAAACTACCTTGAATATTGAAAATTTCTGATGGTATTTCAATGGAAGAAAACTCTATGAGTGTAGTTCTGAATGAGTTGATCGAGATATTCTATTAGACTAGATTACTGAGAGGGTCACCTACTAGATTCTTGCTCAACACCTATGGAACTGGTTGATCCTATGAGATGTTTGGCCTTCGGGTGTGGGGTTCATACCTCCTTGATGCCATCAAACTAGTCAGATAGGATATGGGTGGTGAAGAAGAGGTACTTTTATTGTCATATAAGTCATTATAGACTGTAATGGGAACCAAAATGTCAGAATCACCTTCAGTACTCTTTTAATAGTGTGGGTGGTTCAACTATCACACTAGGTGTTCAACACCAAATCTTTGAACATAAAAAGAGTACTCTAGCAACGACCTATCACATATTATTGGAAATATTCCTTTTGGTTCTCAATAATCTAATTTAATAATGGGGATGGATTCCTTACATGTCATATAGGAACAAATAGTATATGATGACTTGAGTGTTCAACTATTATGTGGTATGGAAGGACTATAAGAGTAGAGTACTGACTGGGTACAACTATCAAATTCTCTAGTACTCCCAACGGTACTATTTTTGGCACTACCACAACTCCCCAAGTCCGAAGAGTTCCCATGGAATTACTTTTTCCATCAATAGCTTCCAAGGGTTGATTGGGTTGGAGATCGGTCCCCAACCACTAGTGTTAGTTCACCTACTTCTCACCCACAACTTGCCGCAAGTGTTCAATGAAAACTCTATCCCTAGGATAGTCTATTTTGATTGATTCTTTAATCCCCAAAATCAAGGTCATTATGTTCTCATTCATCCATTGTACCTATTCGTATTGGAAATGGGTACCGTACACTGCTAGTTTCTTCTCCCCATGGATCATAAAATCCGTGAACCATACCATGGAAATGTCTTTTTAGTAAATACACCCTGATCTACCTACCTTAACTGATCCCAGTTGATAGTTATTACTCATTTTTATGAATATTTATTCCTTCCAGATATACGGCCTTTGGATTGGATTTTTAGGTAGGTGATCATGGCCAAATGAGTTGTTATAAATAGTAGATCACAAGGTGTGTGATTGATACATGTGTACATTTTATAATTGACCAGATGACATAATTGTCTCTTGAACTAGGAATGTTACTTTGTAAAGATATTGTCTCACTGTAGTTTTATAAATATCTCATTCCATTCCATATATCAGGGACCCTTACTTCCAAAGGTAATGGTTTTGTGGTTCAGTGGGTAGAGAAGATCACTATGCCCCCCACATCTTGTCCCAATCATTTCAAATTCCACCAAGCGACTACTGGTGAATTTATTAAGTATGTATATGTATATTTCATGGTAAATTAACTTATTTTTTAAGAATAATCCATCTATCTCCCCTACCTTTTCAACATGTGGAGCACATAATATCCTATTGAAGTAAGTGTGAGAAACATTCATATCACATGAGTACAACAAGTGGAGTCTACTAGGATTTGATACTACTTCACATTTTTATTTTCCTAGAGAATGGTGCCCAAGTGAAATGCTTTCATTAGTAACCTCCTCCCTTTTTAGAGGAAGTTGTCTTAGGCCTAGTAGATTGGAAACAATAGTTATTAGCTCAATTTAGTGGATTATACGTTCTGTCATTTCATCCATACTTCACCAGCCAACTAGAGATAAAGGGATAAAGGCATCTACTAGGTAAGGTCCTCTAGTTAAAAAGACTAAAATAGTACATGAGATCTTTCTTTACCTTTTGGAGAATACTATTAGCTAAGTTAGTTCTCATTGTTTTGTTTTTTTACCCTTAGGAGAATCATGTACGAGTAGTGCTATATTCCAATATTCCTTAATTCCCATATGGATCATGTCCCTTGTTTATTGTCTATGAATTTAACTTCTGGGTTTAAGACAAGAGTAGTCCCTTTCTTGAAAAGAGATTAAGAAAAATTGGTAATGGGAGTGAATGAAGTGACCGAACTAAAAGTGGACCAAGTTCAACATTTGAATTAGGTGATATTGGCCTTTCATCACTCTATTGGATATGGTACTCAGTCTCACCACCTAGGGAGAGAGAGTAAGGAAGAGGAGATCTTGATTCTAAACTAAATGTTTAATAGGAGTAGGGTATTAAATTACTCTAGTAGGTACAATGGGTGAGACAGAAAACAAGGAATTATAAGTGGATTGAATGATATTGAGAAATTGAATTGGAAAGATTTCATGCCTACCTTTAGATTAGTAGGCTAAAAGCAGTGATCAATACTGCTTTCCTTTGTAGCTTGCTGGGTTAGCTAGTTTAAGGGTGATCTAGTTGATTAGTAAGCTCAATCTTCCACTTCTGTCGCTCAAGTAGCTAATTCATTTAGATCTCCCTTGCTTTAAGACAAGACACAAAGTAGTGATCATTCACTTAATGATAAAAAACTAAGGTTTTACAAATACACACTCAATATAAAAGGAAAATCATTAAGTATAGTATTGATGATCAGAAAAACATTCCTTAACTTCGTTTTATACTACTTTATCTATTTATTCAAACTAAAAAAATGGGGTATACTAGACCAGTAAATAAATAGTATATAAGACCATTTGGGAACACCCACTTATATTTTGAAAATATTTTCTTTCCATTTTTTAGGATAAGTACCACTATTTCTTCCTTATCCATAGGTAAGAAAATGTAGTAGCTCTGATTTCTTGATTATCTGAATACCTTAGTTGATGATTATCTAGGGTGAGGGACTATCTAAAAATTGAACGTTGAAATAACAAGGTGATAAGAAAAGATATTGACATAAACTAGTCAAAAAGGAAAGACATATATTCATAAAACCTTTCCCCTTAGATAGCTAAGGCTAGAAAAGTAACTTAATAGATAAATGGATAATACAAATAGACATAACTAGTACAAAGGCTAAAGGAAGAAAGGAATAGGGATACAACTTCTTCCTGGATTTTTAACATATTCTATTTGTCTTATTGTAAGGTAGTAGTAAGAGATAATAAGAGTATAAATAGCATACCTAACCCTTATCCATTGGAATGGATGTAATTGAAAAGTTATATTATATATAATATAGAAAAAAACAAGTGCAAGTGACTTACTTTCAAATAAAAAACTAGGAAAAAGAGAAAGATTCAATCCAGCTTAAGGAAGCATCCATCTATCTATTTCTCATGAAGGAAAGATACTTAAACTAATAACTAGAATCCACCCTAGAAACAACTGCTAGAAAAATAAGTGGAAAGATATCTAGATAACTATTAAGGAAACACACTAGCTACACTTGATATAATATAGGTAGTAGAGTTTAAGATAAGATAAGTACATAATAAGAAACACAACTAGCTACAAATAAGTGGATAAGCAGAATAGTTGTAACTGCTACCACTGTTTATATGAAAGAATGAAAAATAATATGGGAAATATTTAATGGTGTTTTAAGAAGTTATAGTGTACGGATGTTGGTTTAATTCCAAAGTGAAAAAAGGCTAGGTGAGTAAAAACTCTCTCAATGGCCGGTAGAGTGCAATTAGAAAATTCAGTTGTTGGAATTCTACCTGTACACAGTTTTTCTATCTATTGGTGGCCTACTAAGTTAATGTGGTTAAGGAGGTAGAAAGGTGTATGGCTAAATTTATCTAGTCTATGCTCAAGAATCCACACTTAGTTTAAGGCATACATGTCTACAAAGAGAAAAATTGTTCCAAATGTCCTTATGGAAGGTCTAGAGTATGTATCCCCACTTGGGATTTCATTCCACTATCAGTAATTTTGAAGTCAGAATAAAGGGATAAACACTAATCTAATAGGGAGATATTCTTGGGTAGGGAACTAAATAGCCCTAATATGCTCACTCAGTCCAGATGCACTAAAAATATAGGGATAAGTGTCCTAATGAGCGATTGATAACCCTATCCAATCTTCTAGTCTTTATTTATTTATTCGGAAGATGGAATTGAGTAGTATCCCATCCATGAGCACCTCTTAGGGTAAATAACCAAATAATTATCTTATAGTGAGTGTGAAAGACAAAGTCTAGTTCTTACGAGCATACAAGGAAGAGTGACACCACTATAATGGCTATTAGGGGATGTTTCATTAGCATCATGCAAGAGAATAGATCCGTTTAGCCTATAAGATAAGGTAGAACAAAACAATATGAGGATTGAGAAATTATAGGTGAACTAAAAGGGTTGAAATACCATCCTAAGGAAAAGGACCCACATAGAGAAATATAAATTCCCAGGGGAAGGAATGAAATAAAATGGATTATACAAGCATAATCTTTAACATAGGTATTACTTAAATAATCAATCATTTTTAGTCGATGAATCTAGTTTAGTAATAGATACATATATAATTACTACCAAACCTATTTCACAAATAAGGAGAACCCTCAAAAACTTAATGATTTTCAACTATAGTTGTTGAAGTAAGATTTTACCTAGACCCCTTTCTTTTTTTTGATGGATTATTTAGCTTCATTCAATTAGGAGGCGATATCTGGTATGATATGGCACTAGAATGGGTAGTGAAATGGGAAAGATGAAATGGTTCAAGGGGAGTCAAGGGGTACAAGGTGGTTTAGAGTTTCCCATGGCATTGGAATAACTGGGCTAGTGGGTAGGAAATCAAAACAAAATCAAATAAAATAAAATGGAATGCTGGATTTTCATGACAAACCACAAGGATATTGGAACTCTTTATTTCCTCTTTAGTTTGCTTTTGAGATCAATTAGAAAATTATTTTTAGTTTTGATTCGTATGGAATTATCAACCCCAGGTGATCAACTTCTAGGTGAGAAACATCAACTACATAATGTTTTTATTACAGGACACACAATAGTAATGATATTTTTCATGGTGATGCTAGCTATGATAGGTGTTTCTAGAAATTATCTTGTCCTGATTTTGATTGGGTCCCCTGAAATGTACTTTCCATGCTTAAATAATATATCATTCTGGTTGTTTCCTCCAAGTCTATTGCTCCTATTGTTCCTATAAGTGGTTGAATTGGGTAGAGGTACTAGTTGGATGGTATATCTACCCCTAAGTGTGATCACTATCCATTTGGTAGGGAAAACTGATTTATCAATTTCCAGTCTGCATCTTAGTGGGTCATCTTCCATTTTAGGCGTGATAAATTTTATTTCAATGATATCGAACATGCGTGGCCCTAGAATGTCGATGCATAGATCACCCCTCTTTGTGTGGTCTGTTCCTATGACTGCATGTACCAAAGTTTTGGTTGTTACCATATTGTTTGGGGGACTCACAATGTTATTAATGGAAAAAACAATTCAACACTACATTTTCCGATCCATCTAGGGTTGGAGTCCCCATTTTATACCAGTATCTCTCATGGTTATTCATTTTAAAATTTCATTTTTCAGATTAAAATTTGAATATGCATTGTGCTATATACTGGGACTGGATTATTCGTTGTACTCCTACTATTTTTATAAGTGATATTATAGTAAAACCTCTATTTAGTCAAAAATGGAGTATCTAAGACACAATCAGCAGGTAACCAATGACATAAAAGCAGTCAAGTAGGAACCTCAGAGACTACATGCACAAAAAATGATCATAAATCCTTCTTTGAGTGGATAAATAGAATTATCGATGGTGATGGAAGTATTCAAGTGAGTAAACAAGGATATAATTCTATTGAAATTACCATGGGAATATAAGATATATGACTACTTTGATATATCCAACTTATTCTTGGTAGAAATATTAAAATGAGATTAGGTACTAAATCTTATCATCATCTACTACATCATCGACTTGGTATGATGAAACTTATGATATGTATTAATGGTCATATCAAACATCCAGTAAGACTACTTCAACTATATCATTTATGTCAAGTACTAGATATACCTTTCATTCTAACTATTACACAAAATTCTCAATTCAATTGGTTTGTAAGATTCTTTGATGCTGATGGTACCATTGGTATTTTTATGAAGCATCAAATACCTCAACTCAATATTCAAATAAATAATAAACTTTTACAAGATATAGAGTATTATAAGGTAGTATTTGGAGGAAATATATAATTTGATAGTAGTTAAAATGGTTACTATAAATGGTCTGTACAAAGTCAAAAAGATGTGATCATGATGCTAGATTATTTTCAATCATGTACTTTTCAAAGTCATCAATCACGATGATTCTTCCTTATTGAGGAATATTACAATATTTACGATATCAAAGAATTTTAACCTGATAGTATTAACCATAAATCATGGAAATATTTCCTAGAAAAATGGAACCAATTGATGATATAGTCCAACTTTCTTCACTTATATTGATGAGTAGAAGAGAGAAGCACCCTGAAGTTTACATCCCCATCCTGCCTAGACCCGGAATCATCAGTCAGACCATTTCTATGTATTCAAACAAACCAGTCTTCATCTATCTCGGAATGGTATATGCCATGATTAGAATTGGTGTTCATGGATCTCTGGTTTAGGCACATCATATGTTTACTGTTGGGTTAGATTTTGATACCCATTCATACTTCATTGCTACTTTCAAGATAATATCTATTCCTACTAGAATTAAAATATTTATTTTTCTTGCTACCTAGTGGGGAGGTTCGATCATACACTTCAAAACACCCATATTATTTTTTGTGGAGTTCATTTTTTTGTTCACTATTAGCGGACTCACTAGAATAGTACCAGCTAATTCTGGTCTAGACATTGTACTTCTTGATACCTATTATATGGATAGATAGGGTATACTAACTATATTATACTAAGGGTTTCACTCCTCTCATTTTCACCCAACGGTTCATGTTTTTAGGTGGACATACTAGGGGAATGGTGCTGGTGATCTTATTTAATGTAAAATACATTTGAGACCATCTATGAAACTATTGCTTGTCACATGGGCTTTGGAAACCCCCAGAGTCATGCAATCAAACATCCTTGAATGGAAAACTATGCAGACTCATCATTCGAGTGGCAATGAAGGGTGGAAGAGTTGGATTTTCAAAAGAATAATGGAAAAATTACTATTTCCTTTCCCATCCAATGTTTTTTCATCTATCTTCCGAAATTCTCCACTCCATTTATATCATACCGATTAGCCCACTATCCTGAATGAATCTCATGAACCCTCCATCCACCATAAAACTAGGAATAGTTGAAAGCACACCTGATTGAATCAGGAATGAACCAGATAGACAGACCACCCATTTTCATATACTAAGTAGCAAGGAACACCAATAAAGAAAGGGGCAATTCACTAAATGAATAGAAGAGGTAGCAATAAGCTGAGCACAGGTAGATGCATTTTCAATGGGATCCTGAAACCATCAGCCACCATGACCTAATTCATGATTAGCACCCAAATTCTCGTCATGATTACCACAATGTGAAACAATGGACATGTCCACATAGCTAATTCGAACATCTATTGGTCTGAACCCACTTTTGATCACTCCACCCATTCCCTTGCACATGTAGCATGCCTACTATTTCCATTGAGACACTCTCTTTTATTTGAGGTCTCTTGGAATGGAGTTGGTTGTTTGATGATGACGAGATGAGATATGTGCCCAGGTTTTACCTAGACACATTCCTAGGTCTTACCACACTCTAATGGGGAAACTACCTAGATGTAAAGGCCAGGTTTTCCCAAGAGATCACTGGGACAATTCACATATCCTAGGTACTCACTAGGATACTTCATGTATCCCAGATACTCATAGGGACAATTCACATATCCTAGGTACTCAATGGGATACTTCATGTATCCCAGGTGCTCACAGGGATACTTCATGTATCCTAGAGGATCATTGGGATACTTCAAGTATCCCAGAAAATCACTGGGATACTTCACGTATCCATGGTTCTCACTCGTATACTTCACATATCCCATGTCAGACCTGGTAATGAATTGGTGAGTCTTCTCGTTAGGGAAATCCTAGTCATTGTAGGATCTAGTTAGTGAACACCTGAACTTGAAATGACTAGGCCTCACTATTGATCAATCAAGATTATTTTTCATCCTTATTGGCATATTGGATGGATAGTCCCAATGCCTCCAGTTCAATTTCGGGCTACCTCTAACTGTACTGAATGATTAGCGATAACACCATTTCAGTTCCACTCTGTCATTTCTATTGAAAATACTAGGATGTTCATTCCATTACCATAGGTCATATATCATGATTCCATCCATGAAACAACTAGTGAGGGTATGCTATTTGGGTTCACACTCAAGGTAAAGAAGGAAACTAATCACTTATTATATGAAATTTCTTTATTAATAGACTAGCTAGATATAATATAGTAGGAAAGGTCATATTCATTCTACCCATTTGGATGTTTGTCTTTGTGACTCCCTGGCGGAAGCTAACTATGGTGAAAGCAACTGGATAGCTCAATCTTTGGGTACAGTGCTGTAGTGAATGATCCAATACTCAAGGCTAGATTCTTCATTCTCAGTGAAAGGATAACTACCACCTCTACTACATATATTATACTGACTATGATGATATTACCTCTAATACATATATTATAATGATCAAGGGATAGTTCAAGGTTGATGCTCAGGGAAGCCAAGATCAACCACCAAATCTCATCAATGTCTACTATCTATATTATATAGACTTGATAACATAGTGACTTCAAGGGTGAGTGAAATGATTGAAAAGGTATGGGATAGGTTCTACGTGTTCTCTAAAACACCATGCTCAATGGGGAGGGAATATGAAGGTGGTGCTTTAGTACTATACTATAATAGTTTAGAGGTATGATGACTCAGCTCTAGGATGTGATGAATGTGATTGATGGTGATGGGTACTGAACACTTAAATGGGATTAGACCTAAAAATTCCCACTAAACGAGTAAATATAGAGAAAAATGTATAGGGTTTCAAGGATGTCCAGTTGTAAGAATCGAAGAAAAAAATTTATGGAGTCAAAAACACCTAGGGGTATCATGGGATCACTAGGAATGACTAGAAAATGACTAGGGACAATGGAATGATAAGATGGAATAATATAACCCTCCGACCACATACACCTCAAATGCATCTCTTTCTTGAATCAGGGATGGGAAATGGAAATATTAACCATAATAACGGCAGTAGAATAGTTTGATTTGAGGTGTCATGGTGCAATGAGCCAACAATGATAGGAACCCTTTATCTATTTACACTATAAAAAAAGAAATGAACAACAATGTCACCAAAATAGATACTGTTTGTGATGAATCACATCCACGAAAATTAGGATATCAATAGAAATCCACACCTATCATGCAGATGATCATTGATTTTCATAATAATAACTATCACTTCCTATTTCTGATATTGGGGTTCGTTTCATGGTTGTTGGTTCAAGCGTTATAGATGTTCCTTTTTCTTAGGGGACTACCGAACAAATGGATCATTAATGGAACTACTCTTGAGTTTCTTCAGACCATATTTCCTATCATTATACTGACATTCATTTCTATTCATTCCTTTTCTCTATTATACTAATTGGATGATATTTTCAATCTAATCCTGACGATCAAAGTGATTGGACATCATTGGTATCAGAGGGAACCTCTTCCCAATGGAACTAGTGGTGGTTTCTCTGGTAGTTCACTTAGGAAGTAAACCCCCATATAGTGTATAATATTAGAGTAGAGTACTAAGATATTTCTGAATTGTTGAATGATCTGATTGGGCGCCTGGAATGAACAAGTGGGTCAAATTTTATCATGTATCAATGAAGAAAAAGATGGGGATATGAACTATGGTTGTTTCCATACAAGATACTCCCATTTGAACTGATATTATCTTATAGGGGCATTGTAGTATGGGTGGAGTGGCTGGGCTAGAGTCTCATCAATTGGCTTAAGACCACACAATAGAAAGGAAGTAATTGATACCCGAGGCTAACAAACTTCAACTATGGGAATGGGGAATCTGGATCATCGTACCATGTAGAGAGCATTGATGAATTGGGGTGGGGGGTGGGGTGGGGGTGAAATGGATCAAGGTGGTTATAAAAGATATCTAGTGAGCTATTAAAAAAAGGAAACTACATTTTAAGGGACTATGGATACCATCTAGGAATACCAAATCACCATCAAAATCATTATATTTTCATAATATCAATCAACAATGATTGATATGAGTGATCGATACAATAAGTGGGTTTGAATTGGAAATGGTCCGAGTGGTGACAATGGAACATGAGTTCATCCCATATATGAAACTAAAATCTCAAGGGTCCATATGGGAATATTTTTATATGATTTTCCCCAGTAAAATATAGGTATTAGACCTGAGCCATCCTACCTAGACACCCGGTTCCATGAGGTGAGGTGGGTGTATAGCTCAGATGATAGAGCATTGGAATTTTAACTCGATTGTCACAGGTTCAACTCATTCTATAACCAACCCCCATTCGATGAGTGTCTTGTGATGATAGGGGACATTCCCTACTTTTGGTGCACTAGTACACTTGAGTGGTGATGTTATGCCTTCGTCTCGGTATCCCTATAAGAGTATCATGGATGGAATTCCAACTCATATTCTACACCACACCATGGATTGACTTGGTGGAAGATGGAATTCGAGTATTTGAGATGGACACCACCTTTCTATTTTTTCTAAGAGTGGTTTTCAGGCTATAAGGCAGGCACCCAGTGTATTCCCCAAACCAAAGGAAAGTGAATGGGGAGGGAAAAAATGATTTAATGTTGATTGGTTCCGTGTTTCACCTATTGACCATCATTGAATTCCCAAATCTCACCCAGTTACTGTAGATTCATAGCTCGACCGGCCAAAATGATTAAGGGGAACAACCATAAAACACCACTGCCAAAGCCAAGTGGTTCATTATTGACCACGATGGCTCAAGAACGTCGAGCGCTAGTAGCACTTGGAAAAAAAATGGTGTGAAACCACAACACCACATTTATGATATAGGGGATGCCCATAACTATCTAGTGTGAAACAATTCATTGAAACTGTATTCCTACAAAATGAGGTAGGGGATTAGGGAATGCTATGAAGGTCATCAAAGCATAACCTGTGAAAAGAATCAGGTTTCATAAAAATTTTATCAGGGTATAACCCATGTAAGAGAAATAGGTTTAATAAACATCATACCATCATAAACATAATACCATTTAGAGAAATAATAATAATGGAATCATTATATTATACCCATAGTAAGGCATAAATAACATCAATGGATGTCATCTCAAATGCAAAATGATTTTGATATTTTAAAACATTTATTGAGAAAAATATATTTTCTACTTTAAAAAAACACTTTTTAAAAAATAAATTATTTTTAAAATACTTTTCATTGAAAATAACCTATAAAAAATATTAATAAATATTTAAAAATCATTTAAAACATTTTTTGAAGAAAATATACTTTCTGATTTGAAAAACACTTTTTAAAACATAAAACATTTTCAAAATCATTTTCATTTTGAAATCATTTATTTAAAATCTAGAAATTTCTCAAAAATTATGGAAAAAATTTTCATTGAAAATAGGTTTGA
This sequence comes from Viscum album, assembly GCA_963277665.1. Classification (NCBI taxonomy): domain Eukaryota; kingdom Viridiplantae; phylum Streptophyta; class Magnoliopsida; order Santalales; family Viscaceae; genus Viscum; species Viscum album. The sequence goes on from OY728165.1 coordinate 228,896,565, forward strand.
AAACTTGTAAGGTCATATTGAAATCTTGAGCACTCATGATAGTGGGGAATATAATTCATGTCGGGAATTTCAAAAATAAATATTATTTTCATATTTTAGATAAAATATAAATAGTATTTTTTAGAAAATGACATGAATATTAATTTTAAAACATTTTTTTTAAAATTCCTTAAGAATAATTATAATAATTTTTAATTTTATTAATAACACATGGTTTTGGAAGAAAATGGACTTCCAACCAAAGAGAGAGATAAAGACATATTTTCTTAAATACGTTTTCTCAATTATTTTAAGTACCAAAGAGTGAAAAAATGGTAATATTACTTGAAAATATCATTAATAACTATATTATAATAAAATTAATGAGTTTATTGTGATATTTATCATAATATTTTATCATATTAAACATAATTATGAACAATCCTGATAAAAGAAAAGATTGTAGCATAAAACTCTTACTATTTTGGTAACTTTGAATCGTAATTCACATGAAATAATAACATTAAATTAAACTTATAATATCATGAAAATAATGATATTAATGATATATCATGTCAAAGGTTTATTATATACACCACCCAAAAGAAATAAGTGGTTAATTTTTATATGTATCCCAGAAATAAAAGAGACTACAAATCCCTTACTGAAAGTCCTAACTTCCTTTGTACTCATTTGAACCTAATATATAATAAATATAAGTTTATTATACATATATTATAGAACCATATTTATATATATCATACCATATATAATTTACTTATGACCTTTTATTACCTGTTTATTAACAATTCCATGTTAATGTCATGTTTTAGGTAATAAGTGCATTGTTTTTCTTGTATATTTTGATTTATTATTTTTTCAGTCCTCTTAGTTTGATCATGATTTCAAAATATCAATAATTATAACCATGATATAAATATCATATATATTAAGTATATATTTATTTTTAGTAATCCATAAAACTTATTGATAGAAAATGAAATACACTGTTCATGGAGACAGTAGACCATACGTACGCATTAACATTGTTTATATTTTCTTTTTGGATTGAAATAAAGAAAGGTAAATGATATATTATCATTAAAAAAATAATTTTTATGTCATATATATCACATATTTTCATGAAAACGATCCTTAATAATTTCCATGTAATACGTGAATGAATCACATCGCTTCGCAAAGCGATAGTTCACTGTACACACGAGCAACATTATCTTATTCTCACAAAATGGAGAGTATGAAGGTATGTGTGATATAATAAATCCATAATCATAATAAAATCATAAATATAATATAAAAACAATAAATATATCATTAAAATTATAAAATTATTATGAAATCCGATTCTTTTCATGGGTTATGCTATGATGAAATTATGAAATGATCATGAAACCTATCTCTTTTCTTCAGGTTATGATGTGATGAAATATTTATGAAAACCATTTCATTTAGAGGTTTATGATATAATGAATTTTTTAGGATCATGTTGCGTACAAAAATATGGTTTTCATTATGAGATGAGTGAGACCTATATCTCCTTCCAATGCATTGGGTAAAGATTTATATCTCATGATATAGATAGGGATGAAATAGTGAGTGAACTCGATTCAGTAAGAGACTATGTCCACTATGATACTATTAGGAGTGAACCTTGACTACTATGATGGGTTTGGGAGTAAAATCATTACAATTTTAAAGCCTTGGTAGTGATCCTTGACTAATATGGAAATTATTTTATATTATTAAGTGTATACCACACATTCTATGTCTTATGCCAATGTTATGCTCCTATTTATCATGTTATTTTATTCCCTTATGATTCATGTCTTATGAATTTCCAATATTTATGCCATAATTCAAGATTATGATCTTTGATATGTAGGGTATGTTTTTCAAATATAATTACCATGTTCTCGTACCCTTATGCTCATTCTATGCTTATTTATCTACCGTGTTTACTCTTACTGAGTATTTGAGATCACACTTTATTATGTTTTATTTCCCCAGGTTATGAAGATATGCATTATTTATTATATTTATTAGAAGGGTGTTAGTCACTAATATATTAGTGGGATATGACGTATTTCACTTATGAAATAGTTGTTTGTGTTTCCAAGTTTCTAAAGGCCTTAAACTATTATGGTCCTTGGGAATATACTTCTGTAATGTATTGAATATTAATTTAAAAAGATGCAATATCCATGTATGAAAATCATGGGTCTTTATAGATATGGAATAAAAGGGGAGAATTATTATGGTGGATGGGGTGCCTGGAATTTCTAGTTCTATATGCTAAGGTCATGTAGGTTTCATGGTGGATTAGATCTTCCAGTGGGATTGTTTCGTAGTTGAGGGTCAAAAGTAAATTTTAGTGGAAGGAAGTTGGGCACTTCCAATTGTTAGGTCTTTAGAATGTTTTAACTTTCAATGGTGGCATGAATCAATATCCCTAACTTATTACATGAAGTGTAATGATAATTAACCATTAAAAGTAAAACTTTGAGTTATCAATAACCAATATTCATCATAGATTATTATAGGCCATGGTGAAATGTTAAAGTCATCATGGGTAGGATTTCATATAGTGATATTGAATGTGCTCATGAGGTAAAAATGAGTTTTTTTTGCACTGAATGACTCACTAAGTATACCACATGGAGTGTCAAAATTTAGGTCTTTGTTATGATAGGGGTGTATCTTTCATATCAAATCCCCATATATGAGGTCGAAATGATACTTATCATGAGAAACTTTATACTTTGATACATTTCTTACATAATAATTGAATCTTAGATAATCAGGGGTGGTTGGTATTGTTTCTAATCATATTTCTAGTTGGGGCTTAACTAAGATTGTATTTATCCTCTCATATGGCAAGTATGACATTTGGGCCCTTTATAGAGATAGTAAGAGGAAGTGTATAGTCATACCTGGATAATGTATATATGATTAGATACTCTATCTAGATGAGGGTAATGTAATGTTCTCATCATCTTAGATGAATGAAATGATATGTATTTATCGACTTGAACAGTCTATACTCAGAGAATCAAGAACAATGAATAGAACATATGGGATTGAAATAATATTTATCTCATGTCACTTTACATCATAAAAAAGTTATTATACGATCATGCATGCTTGTATACGATACAACCAGTGGTCCCAAGTATGGAGATACATGTGCTTGATTGATATCACACTAGATACTTTATAGCTTGAGTAATATTTTTAATTTTTATAGGATATTGTCTTCTTACATTTATGGATTCAGAAATTCATAATGGTTTTCAATGTTATAAAGGCCTGTGGGGATACAATTTTTGGTTATTCTAATGAGGAACATGTTTATAGAACTCTGAGAACTACTTAAAAACTATTTTGGAGGATATCTAGAAGAGGTTTTGGATGTATTTTCATAATATGTTACATATGATGTAACATATGGTGGAAATTTATGATAAATTTTCTAAAATAGATTTAGAAGATATCCAAAATGAGTTTTGTATATGGTTTCAAAAGTTGTTCAATATTATGTGAAAAAGGGTAAAAATGTGAAAAGTCTATGAGGATTTAGTGAATGTGAGCCATAATTATAGTTTTTTACTAAATTCACCACCACAACATGGTGGTTTAGACCATATCAGGGTCATTTATAGGATACACTATGATGTGGTGAGTGTCACTACATGTTGTGGTATAGTGAATGTCATTACATATATTATGCGATAAATCTCAACTTCATGGGATACTCTCACCTAACCTATCATAATTTGGTTAAATTATCATATAATAATAATACAAGGAGTTTAAAATATCCATATTTATAGCATCCCTCCTTTTTATTACATAACATTTCATTACATTTTACAAACAAAGGATCTTTAAAGTCTAGTGTCTTGGAAATTAGGAACATAAAACATGAGAACAACATAAAACATTCTTCTAAACCACTTGTAAGGATTCTTCATTGTTCATCTTAAGTTCATTACAATATCTCATAACCTAGGAGCATACATTAAAGGAAAGGGTGAGCAGAAGTCCCAGTAAGGGGAAAAAAGAGAAACATTTTTCATGTGATCTTAAGATACCTCAATAAAGTCATGATAATTAACTTTAAGGCATGAGAAAGAGATCATGAGGCATATGATAATAAAAATAACGTGTTTCATAACTTTAAGGTGTGGCTACAACATTTAACTTATACAATCATTTCCGTATCACCAAGGTCCATCCCCAGGGTTTCATTAAAAAATTACCAAGGTTATTCACCAAGGTATCGTTAAAATTGTAATCCCTAGAGATTACATCATCACCCAATGCATTGGAGCGCTATCCAGATGCACCCTTAAATTTGTCTTTATTATCATGTGATCTACATATATCATCATCAAAAATTTCATAAATAACCCATATAGAATAAAATAAATGGGTTTCATTTCATAGTGATAACATTTTAAAAACTTCTTTAAAGACGTGATCTTTATGTCACATTAAACCCACGTAAAAGGAAAGTGGGTCTCATGTATGTAAATCCTAGAATTTAAAATAGAACATTTATATATATATGTGAATACCCCTGTAGAATAAATAGTTTTTAGTATTCAATTAATAAAATAAAAGAATTTTAGAAAAAGAGAGAGACATTTTGAGACCAAAATTCGACAGTATAACGGCTATATTGCAGGGTTTTAGAAAACATTTAAAAGAGAGGGGACATGAGTCACCCACTCATAAATGATCCATAAAATAGTAGGAGGATAGAATATAAATGATATAAGAACATGGTAATGAAATTTGAAAGATATACCATATGAACTCCATTTAATAAAAATATCGATGCTCTGAATTCAAAAATGAACTCCATTTTATAAAAATAATTTTCTAAATATTTTTAATTTAATTTTTAAATAAAAAACACTATTCACCCGAAAAAACTTATACTTAACCAATAATTTCTAAAACAGTTATTTAACTATTTTATTGAATCAAATTACTTAATCAAGTTGCCTAAATTATATTAATACTTTCTTTAAGTGAGATTACTAATCCATTTGGTCACATTACTAATCCTAAGCGTAAAATCACTATTCATACATTACTATTCATCAAAAATTAAGTTGATTCTATTAGACTCTAAATTTCATAATGAACATAACTGTAGATGACCATTTTTTGAAAATCATTACACATTTTTAATTATTTAAGGTTTACATAAATATTTTTAAAATATCCTTTTTCTAAAATTCATCAATAATATGCATACTATATTTATCCAGACATTTGAAAATTCAAAAACTTCATCATTAGAATAAATCACAATTTTTATTTAAATCAAAGGATTACCCAAGGTAGTTACGGTCTTGTTACATAACCCCTTATAACACCAGCATAGGACCTAAGAGTAAGGTGTGCTAGGGTGATATAATCTTGGGGCGGCTCGACCAACATTGCCCGAGTAGTGATTTCTATCAGCTTGAACTTCTCGCAAAGGCAATTCCATTCCAGCTTCACACGATGAATTTCAGCTTGGGTTTGGTCCAGATCAAAGCCCAAAGGTGCTACTTCCTTCCCAAGTTCTGTCAGATGGGCTTCGATCGGCCCGAGACTACTGGATGGGGCCATTGAATATTATTTCTATATTAATTAATCAAGATCACTTGTATTTATAGAAAATAATCACAACATTTAGTTTCCAATGGTCTTATTTTAATTTTACTCATTTTATTAAATGAAATAGTTTTGTTGAGTATAAAATAAAATAACACACAAAGTTAGGAAACAAAATTTATTCAAAATTTTGGGTCGTTACAATCTCCCCCATTAAGAAATTGTGTCCTCACAATTTTAAAATTGGGCTTGGAAATTTCGGTGAAAGTCCCACATCAGAAAAGAGTCAGTAAAACTATTACTTTAAAAGAAAGAAAGGGAAGTACAAAGGTCACCTGAGTTAACCCATACTAGGAATCCATGTAAGAAAACATGGATATGGAAAAGAAAATAAAGATTCAAGTTCTAATGGAGAGTGATAGAAAACCTAATTAGGAGAAAATTAACCACAAGAAGATCACAAACTTAAGATGTGTTAAACGGTATTTGATTACCTAGTAGGAAACGTAAACGAACAACGTTTTTGTTTTACGTTCCTTTTCATAATTTTGAGGAATTAATTTACTATATAGAATAAAAACATAAGGAAATATATTTACCTTCAAGTAGAGTCTCATCCCTTAATAAGTTTCCACCAAGACTAATCTTTTATCCAAACCATGAGCATTCAAAAAGACTTGGTCTCATCAAAAGTACATGAATCATCTTCTAGAGAATTACATAATCCACAAAAGAATAACTATATTTTTCCCTTTTCTTTATTCATCAACTAAAACTATAAAGGTTAATACGAGATCATATAATCCCCAAAAGGATAATCCTTTATAAAATAAAATATGACTATTAATCTCAAAATTTCAACAAAAGTACCCAAAGTTCCAGAAAGACCATTCAATACACAACCATCCTTAAAATTCTTTGGAATAATCCAAACTAAGATTGTAACCCAAAACTCAGAAGGATCTAATCACATAGTCTTCCCCAATAAATATTAACATTTATCTCCAAATAACATCGACTACTATTAAAGTCTCATACTAAAGTGTAATTAACCTATTCACATATTCTCTATGCTAGGTTCATCATTTTCCTGAAATAACCTAAATCACCAAATTTCCACAATAAATACATAAATTCCTAAAAAAAATTCAGCCATTCCACTACAAATTAAATCCTGTAGTATTTTATTTCCCTTAGGCATAATACTCCAAAAGAGAAAACATCATCCAAAATAACCTTTATCATTTAATCACCAAATAATTTTCTTACACAAAGGATATCCATTTGATAAAACATAAGTTTCCAAAATAAACTTATTCTTGATCCATAAAAATAGAAGGTTTATTAGTCAGTCCGAAGGGCATAAAAACAAACTCATAATGACCATATCATGATTGGAAGGAAGTTTTTAGAATATCATTATTCTTCACCCTCAATTGATGATAACCAGAATGAAGATCAATATTAGGGAAGAATTGAGTTCCACGAAGTTGGTCAAATAAGTCATCAATTCTTGGAAGAGAGTATTTGTTCTTCACTGTGATCCCATTCAGTTCTCTATAAACAATGCACAGCTGCATCGATCCATCCTTCTTCTTCACAAAGATAACTAGTTCTCCCCAAGGAGACACACTTGGTCGGATAAACCCATTCTCAAAAATATCTAAGAGTTGTTTCTTTAATTCCTCTAGCTTAACATTTTCCATCCTATAGGGGGTTTTTGACATCAGATGAGATCCAGGTATGATTTCAATGGAGAAATCTTCCTCTCTTTCTAGGGGAGGTCTGGGTAACTCCTTAGGAAATATGTCAATGTATTCCTAGACGATGGGGAAATTTTCTAAAAGAATAAATCCTTCGTGAGAAAATTATTTCATTTATGAATATTTTAACTAAAAAGGATTTTATTTCTTAAAACTTTATTCCTAGAAAAATTATATTTTTCTATAATTCATTCATAATGATTCATAAAATGCTTGTGATTAACCAAACATATCCTCTGGGAGTGTCGTAACCAAGAGTGCAGCAAGGCCCGTTGTCGTGTACTAGTTCTTGTTCGAGTCTAGCTCAAAGCGGTGTTTTCAGGTTTTACCCCTATGTACATCTGAGCCAGATCCACCTCTACCTGCTCGTATCCAGACCAGGATGTATTTGATGGATAAACCACTTACTCAAAACTCACCAAAATACCATGAAGATTTCCTATATTTAAACTTTTCTATAGGGTTATTCCTATTGTTTTCATATCCTACTTTCCATAAATAACTAAACTATTCTTTGATACCAAATATAGAATCCTGACTTTTTATTACATAACATTTCATTACATTTTACAAACAGAGGATCTTTAAAGTCTAGTGTATTGGAAATCAGGAACATAAAACACGAGAACAACCTAAAACATTTTTATAAACCACTTGTAAGTCTTCTTCATTGTTCATCATAATTTCATTACAACATCTCATAACCTGGGAGCATACATTAAAGGAAATGGTGAGTAGAAGGCCCAGTAAGGGGAAACAAGAGAAACATTTTACATGTGAACTTGAGATACCTCAATAAAATCATGATAATTAACTTTAAGGCATGAGAAAGTGATCATGAGGAATATCATACTAAAAATAACGTGTTTCATAACTTGAAGATGTAGTAGAAAAATTTAACTTAGACAATCAATTCTGTATCACCAAGGTCCATCCCCAAGGTGTCATTAAATAATTACCAAGGTTATTCACCAAGGTATCATTAAAATTGTAATCCCTAGAGATTATATCATTACCCAATGCATTAGAGCGCTATCCAGGCGCACCCTTAAATTTGTCTTTATTATCATGTGATCCACATATATCATCATCAAACATTTCATAAATAACCCATATATCATAAAAGAAATGGGTTTCATTTCATAGTCATTACATTTTAAAAACTACTTTAAAGACGTGATCTTTATGTCACTTTAAACCCACGTAAAAGGAAAGCTGGTCTCATGTATGTAAATCACATAATTTAAAATAGAAATTTTTTATATATATTTGAATAAACCTTTATAATAAATAGTTTTTGGTATTGAATTATTAAAATAAAAGAATTTTAGAAAAAGAGAGCGACATTTTTAGACAAAAATTTGGCAGCATAACAGCTATATTGCAGGGTTTTTAGAAAGCATTGAAAAGAGAGGGGACATGGGTCACCCACTCATAAATGATCCATAAAACAGTAGGGTTATAGAATATAAAAGATATAAGAACATGGTAATTAAATTTTAAAGACATACCATATGAAATAAAAAACTTGAAATGAAGACAAAAATAAGATTTCTCTTATGAAAATTCGGCAGCCTAATGACGCCACTTAAAACATCAAAAAACGAATTGATGAGATAAAATAGGATCTTTCATCATATGAACATAAAAAGGAAATTATTATAGATATATAATATCATACCCCATCATAATAAAAGGAAATTGAAATAAATGGCATGAAAATAGAACTTGAAAAATGAGAAGGGTGGAAGAATCCCTTACAAAAATTCGGCAGCCTAACGACCCAATTTAAACATTCATAAAATGAAATGATGAGAGTAAGAGGGGATCTCTCATCATATGAACATGAAAAGGGAAGTAAGATGAATATGAAAGAACATCCCCCAACATAAGAACATGGGGCTTAAATTAAATGACATAAAAAGAGTACATGAAAAGAAAGAGAGTGGTAGGATCCCTTACCTTGAAGACTAACTTCAAAATCTTGAATTTTGGAACCTTGGGAGGCTTGAGGTCACATTGGGGGGATTCCTTGGGAGGTAAGGACACCAGAAATTAGTTTAGGAGGATTTTGTAATGTAAAGGATGAGAGAATGGCTTGGTATTTATAGGGAAAGTGAGGGGACAAGGCATTAATGGCCAAGGGACACCTCATTGGTGGTGTTGGAAAAATCATGGGCTTGCCCATGGTATTTACCCATGTTATTATCCAATTGGGACACCTAATACCTTATATTACTATTCATAAGTCGACCAGAATTATTTCATAATTATTACATCCTTAATGATGTCATTAAACACCCGAAACTCAAAAACTGTATTTTCACTATTCACCGAAAATTCAACTTTCTCAGAAAAATCCCAAAATTTAACCTTAACCAAATATCGATGCTCTAAATTCAAAAATGAACTCCATTTTAGGAAAATAATTTTCAAAATATTTTTAATTTAATTTTTAAATAAAAACATTATTCACTGAAAATTCATTTTTTTCAGAAAATCCCCAAAAATCACCACAATCTAATATCGATGATCTGAATTAAAAACTAAACTCCATTTTATAAAAATAATTTTCTAAATATTTTTAATTTAATTTTTAAATAAAAAATACTATTCACCTAAAAAAACTAATACTTAACCAATAATTTATGAAACAATTATTTACCTATTTTATTAAATCACATTACTTAATCAAGGTGCCTAAATTATATTAATACTTTCTTTAAGTGAGATTACTAATCCATTTGGCCACATTACTAATACTAAGCATAAAATCACTATTCATAATTACTATTCATAAAAAATTAAGTTGATCTTATTAGACTCTAAACTTCATACTGAACACAACTGTAGAAGACCATTTTTTGAAAATCATTACACATTTTTAATTATTTAAGGTTTACATAAATATTTTTAAAATATATTTTTTCTAAAATTCATCAATAATATGCATAATATATTTATCCGGACATTTGAAAATTCAAAAGCTTCATCATAAGAAGAAATCACAATTTTTATTTAAATCAAAGGATTACACAAGGTAGTTACGGTCTTGTTACATAACCCCTTATAACACCAGCATATGACCTAAGAGTAAGTTGTTCTAGGGTGATAGAATCTTGGGGAGGCTCGACCAACATTACTCGAGTAGTGATTTCTATCAGCTTTAACTTCTTGAGAAGGCGATTACATTCCAGCTTCACACAATGAAGTTCAACTTGGGTTTGGTCCAGAGAAAATCTCGAAGGAGCTACCTCCTTCCCAAGTTCTGTCAGATGGGCTTCGATCAGGACGAGACTACTGGATGGGGCCATTGAATCTTTTTTCTATAATAACTAATCAAGATCACATGTATTTATAGAAAATAATCGCAACATTTAGTTCCCAACGTTCTTATTTTAATTATACTCATTTTATTAAATGAAATAGTTTTGTTGAGTATAAAATAAATTAACACACAAAGTTAGGAAACAAAATTTAGTTAAAATTTCAGGTCGTTACAATCTCCCCCCTTAAGAAATTGCATCCTAGAAATTTTAAAATTGGGTTTGGAAATTTCGTTGAAAGTACCACATCGGAAAAGAGTCAGTAAAACTATTACTTTAAAAGAAAGAAAGGGAAGTACAAAGGTCACCTGAGTTAACCCATACTAGGATTCCATGTAGGGAAACATGGATATGGAAAAGAAAACAAATAGTCAAGTTATAATGGAGAGTGATAGAAAACATGATTAGGATAAAATTAACCACAAGAAGATCTCAAACTTAAGATGTGTTAAACAGTCTTTGATTACCTAGTAGGAAACGTAAACGAACAATGTTTTTGTTTTACGTTCATTTTCATAATTTTGAGGAATTCATTTACTACATAGAATAAAAACATAACGAAATATATTTACATTCAAGTAGAGTCTCATCCCTTAATAAATTTACACAAAGACTAATCTTTTATCCAAACCATGAGAATTCAAAAAGACTTGGTCTCATCAAAAGCACAAGAATCATCTTCTAGAGAATTACATAGTCCACAAAAGAATAACTATATTTTTCCCTTGTCTTTATTCATCAACTAAAACTATAAAGGTTAATATGAGATCATATAATCCCCAAAAAGGATAATACTTTATAAAATGAAATATGACTATTAATCTCCAAACTTCAACAAAAGTACCCAAAGTTCCAGAAAGACCATTCAATACACAACCATCCTTAAAATTCTTCAGAATAATCCAAACTAAGATTGAAACCCAAAACTTAGAAGGATTTAATCACATAGTCTTCCCCAATAAATCTTAACATTTATCTCATAATAACGTTGACTACTATTAAAGTCTCATACTAAAGTGTAATTAACCTATTCACATATTCTCTATGCTAGGTTCATCATTTTCCTGAAATAACCTAAATCACCAAATGTCCACAATAAATACATAAATTCCAAAAAAAAATCAACCATTCCTCTACATATTAAATCCTGTAGTATTTTATTTCCCTTAGGCATAATACTCTAAAAGAGAAAACATCGTCCAAAATAACCTTTATCATTTAATCACCAAATCATTTTAATATACAAAGGATATCCATTTGATAAAACATAAGTTTCCAAAATCAACTTATTCTTGGTCCATAAAAATAGCAGGTGCATTAGTCAGTCCGAAGGGAATAAAAACCAAATCATAATGCACATATCTTGATTAGAAGGAAGTTATTAGAATATCATAATTCTTCACCCTCAATTGATGATAACCAGAATGAAGATCAATCATAGGGAAGAATTGAGTCCCACAAAGTTGGTCAAATAAGTCATCAATTTTTGGAAGAGAATATTTTTTCTTCACTGTAATCCCATTCAATTATCTATAATCAATGCATAGCTACATCGATCCATCCTTCTTCTTCACAAAGAGAACTGGTGCTCCCCAAGGAGACACACTTGGTCAGATAAACCCATTCTCCAAAATATCTCAGAGTTGTTTCTTTAATTCTTCTAGCTCCACATTTTCCATCCTATTGGGGGTCTTTGACATCCGATGAGATCCAGGTATGAGTTCAATGGAGAACTCTATCTCTCTTTCTGGGGGAGGTCTGGGTAACTCCTTAGGAAATACGTCAATGTATTCTTAGACCATGGGGAAATTTTCTAAAAGAATAAATCCTTCATGAGAAAATTATTTCATTTATGAATCTTTTCACTAAAAAGGATTTTATGTCTTAAAACTTCATGCTTAGACAAATTATATTTTTCTATAATTCCTTCATAATGATTCATAAAAAGCTTGCGATTAACCAAACATATCCCCTGTGAGTGTCATAACCAAGAGTGCAGCAAGGCCGGTTGTCGTGTACCAGTTCTCATTCGAGTCTACCTCAAAGTGGTGTTTTTGGGTTTTACCCCTATGTACATCTGTGCCAGAGCCACCTCTACCTACTCATATCCAGATAGGGATATATTTGATTGATAAACCACTTACTCAATACTCACCAAAATACCAGGAAGATTTCCTATATTTAAAATTTTATATAGGGTTCTGCCAAATGTTTTCATATCCTAATTTCCATAAATAACTAAACTATACTTTGATACCAACTATAGCATCCCAAATTTTTATTACATAACATTTCATTACATTTTACAAACCAAAGATCTTTAAAGTCTAGTGTATTGGAAATCAGGAACATAAAACATGAGAACAACATAAAACATTCTTCTAAACCACTTGTAAGTCTTATTCATTGTTCATCATAATTTCATTACAGTATCTCATAACCTGGGAGAATAAATCAAAGGAAATGGTGAGAAGAAGGCCCAATAAGGGGAAACAAGAGAAACATTTTACATGTGAGCTTGAGATACCTCAATAAAGTCATGATAATTAAGTTTAAGGCATGAGAAAGAGATCACGAGGAATATCATAATAAAAATAATGTTTTTCATTACTTGAAGATGTGGCTTCAACATTTAACTTATAAAATCATTTCCGTATCACCAAGGTCCATCCCCAGGGTTTCATTAAAAAATTACCAAGTTTATTCACCAAGGTATTGTTAAAATTGTAATCCCTAGAGATCACATCATTACCCAATGCATTGGAGCGCTATCAGGGCGCAAACTTAAATTTGTATTTATTATCATGTGATCCACATATATCATCATCAAACATTTCATAAATAACCCATGTAGCATAAAATAAATGGGTTTCATTTCATAGTCATAACATTTTAAAAACTGCTTTAAAGACGTGATCTTTATGTCACTTTAAACCCGCGTAAAAGGAAAGCGGGTCTCATGTATTTAAATACAAAAATTTAAAATAGAAAAGTTTTATATATATGTGAATAATACTATTTAATAAAAAGTTTTGAGTATTAACTTAATAAAATAAAATAATTTTAGAAAAAGAGAGAGACATTTTGAGACGAAAATTCGGCAGCATAATGGCTATATTGCAGGGTTTTTAGAAAACATTAAAAAGAGAAAGGACATGGGTCACCCACTTATAAATGATCCATAAAATAGCAGGGGGATATAATATAAAGGATATAAGAACATGGTAATGAAATTTTAAAGACATGCCATATGAAATGAAAAACTTGAAATGAAGACAAAAATAAGATTTTCTCTTATGAAAATTCGGCAGCCTAACGACGTCACTTAAAACTTCAAAAAATGAACTGATGAGATCAAATTGGGTCTCTCATAATATGAACATAAAAAGGATAGTATTATAGATATATAAGATCATACCCCATCATAATAAAAGTAATTTTAAATAAATGTCATGAAAATAGAACTTGAAAAATGAGAAGGGTGGAAGAATCCCTTACAAAAATTCGGCAGCCTAACGACGCCATTTAAATATTCATAAAACGAAATGATGAGAGTAAGATGGGATATATCATCATATTAACATGAAAAGGGAAGTAATTGGAATATAAAAGAACATCCCCCAACATAAAAACATGGGGCTTAAATGAAATGACATACAAAAGAGTACATGAAAAGAAAGAGAGTGGTATGATCCATTACCTTGAAGACTAACTTCGAAATCTTGAATTTTGGGACCTTGGGAGGATTTAGGGCACCTTGGGAGGAGTCCTTGGGAGGTAATTATACCATAACTTAGTTTAGGATGATTTTGGAATGGAAAGGATGAGATAATGGCTTGGTATTTATAGGGGAAGTGAGGGGACATAGCATTAATGGCCAAAGGACACCTCATTGGTGGTATTGGAAAAATCATGGGCTTGCCCATGGTATTTTCCCATGTTATTGGAAAATTGGGACACATAATACTTTATATTACTATTCATAAATTGACCAGAATTATTGCATAATTATTACATCCTTAATGATGTCATTAAACACCCGAAACTCAAAAACTGTATTTTCACTATTCACCGAAAATTCAACTTTCTCAGAAAAATCCTAAAATTTTACCTTAACCAAATATCGATGCTCTGATTTCAAAAATGAAATCCATTTTATGAAAATAATTTTCTAAATATTTTTAATTTAATTTTTAAATAAAAACATTATTCACTAAAAATTCATTTTTTTTCAGAAAAATCCCCAAAAATCACCACAATCTAATATCGATGATCTGAATTCAAAATTGATCTCTCTTAGGACCAATAAGGGCCTATATACCCTGAGAGGGGGGTGAATCGGGGTATGGATATTCTTTTCACTATAATCATGTTCTTCCTGCCCCGCTGGATCTTGACCTCTTTGTTACAAGGGTCACTTTGTTTGCACTTATGTGTATGTTATAATCACTTACTTTCTCCTTTATCTGATGATGATGCTTTAAATGCAATGCAGGAAAATTAGCAGGCAGAAGTAGATATTTTTACTTGGTTCACCGCAAAGGGCTACGTCCAAGGAGCATACGCCGACAAGTTGTCGGTCGTACCAATTCCACTATACTTCACTAGCTGTGGATTACAATGTTCGGGCTAGATCACTTCTATGCCCAGGCTCACTGCCTATAAAATGTTTAGGGTCAGCTCACTGCTTTCCCAAGGGTCACTCCCTGTTTCTCTCTCTCTAGCTCACTGCCGGTGGAGAGGATCACCTTCTTCCTCTTCCTAATCTCACTGCTCTTGGAAGGGATTCACTCACAGTTTATAGACCTGTAGGTCTCTTCATTTCCATTAAGGAATGCATCTCTCTCTTTATATAGATGCTCTGTTGAAGTTCAACTTTCACCCGTAGATGAATACCCCTTTGCCACAATCCAATGGGCAAGCCACTTTGGAAACACCTTCGCAAAGCACCCTACTTCGCGAAGCTCCCAATTTCGTGAAGCTCAAACAAGCCCTCGCGAAGCTCCTGCCTTTTCGCGAAGCTCTCTTGCGAAGAACTCTCGCAAAGCACTCTCGCGATGCTCAAGCCATCGCAAAGCAACGACCCTCACGAAGCAAAGTAAGCCAATGCGGAGCTCGCAGGTTTCGCAGAGCTACAATATCCGCCACGAAGCACCTCTTTCGCGAAGCACACTGGCTCCGCGAACCACCTTCACAAATCGAGAGAGAACGATCTTCTATGAAAATGATCTCTACTTCGCTCGAAGGGGTCGGCCTCTATTTATAGGCGATTCCACCGACCCTCGTCCCTCCCACGCGAAGTCAACGCCACGTCATCTCAAATCGTGAAGCTCCAATGATTCCGTCAGAATTCTGTCCAAATCGCGAAGCTCCACGGCACTTTGCCGTTTCGCGAAGCTTGACGTAGTCGCGAAGAATCACCATCAACATACCTTCGCGACTTTGCCGTGAAGCTCCCTCGCGAAGACAAACATTCCTTCACTCCTTCGCCGTGAAGCTCCCTCGCAAATCCCTTCACCGCCGCGATGCGCTTCAACTCTGCCATTCGCAAAGCTTGATGTAATCGCGAAGCATCACCGCCACCATTCTTCTGGTCTTCGCGATTTCCAAACCATGCATCCTATCTTCGCGAAATTCATGCCTTTGCCATATGAAATTATTCTCTTCATGGAAATCCACTTTTCGCGATGCTCACCAAACTCCAAATTTTGGACCCCAAAAATTTGGCAAACACTGGGAAACGATGCCACCTTGTACTGCTCTTTTGTACCGCCTCTAGATCGTCCTTTCCTTTGTCATCGTTCTTTGTCAACATTGATTGTCAAAAACTTCTCGGGAACTTGACAAATATCCATGAAAACCTGCTTTGTCAACAAACACAACCAACCCAAAAATACTACAATGTTACCTTGAGGGATTTTTGCCCAACAATCTCCATTTTATAAAAATAATTTTCTAAATATTTTTAATTTAATTTTTAAATAAAAAACACTATTCACCCTAAAAAACTAATACTTTACCAATAATTTCTAAAATAGTTTTTTACCTATTTTATTGAATCACATTACTTAATCAAGGTTCCTAAATTATATTAATACTTTCTTTAAGTGATATTACTAATCCATTTGGTCACATTACTAATCCTAAGCGTAAAATCACTATTCATAAATTACTATTCATCAAAAATTAAGTTGATCTTATTAGACTCTAAATTTCATACTGAACACAACTGTAGAAGACCATTTTTTGAAAATCATTACAAATTTTTAATTATTTAAGGTTTACATAAATATTTTTAAAATATCCTTTTTCTAAAATTCATCAATTATATGCATACTATATTTATCCGGACATTTGAAAATTCAAAAACTTCATCATAAGAAGAAATCACAATTTTTATTTAAATCAATGGATTACACAAGGCAGTTACAGTCTCGTTACATAACCCCTTATAACACCAGCATAGGACCTAAGAGTCAGTTGTGCTAGGGTGATAGAATCTTGGGGCGGCTCGGCCAACATTACTCGAGTAGTGATTTCTATCAGCTTGAACTTATTGAGAAGGCGATTCGGTTCCAGCTTCACATGATGAAGTTTGGCTTGGGTTTGGTCCAGAGCAAAGCCCAAAGGTGCTTCCTCCTTCCCAAGTTCCATCAGATGGGATTTTATCGGCCTGAGACTACTGGATAGGGCCATTGAATATTCTTTATATATTAATTAATCAAGATCACTTTTATTTATAGAAAATAATCAAAACATTTAGTTTCCAACGGCCTTATTTTAATTATACTCATATTATTAAATGAAATAGTTTTGTTGAGTATAAAATAAAATAACACACAATGTTAGGAAACAAAATTTATTCAAAATTTAGGGTCGTTACAATATTGATTATTTAAATATTAAATAATGAATTGAAAAATGATGAGTTGTGAGTTACAATTATTATAACTTATGAAATGTTTTCTCCAAAAACGTTTGATCATTTTAGAGTGTCCTTGTAAGGCCTATATAAAGAGGATCTTGGTTTCTAGATGGCATGTGACACTATAAAACTCCATGGAAAAAATTCTCTATCTATTATTGCCTATATAATTCAATCTAAAGGTTATTTAAAACTACGGATAGAAGTTTTATCCTTCTCTATCATTGAGTGATTCACGTGACCTGTGGACACCCAAAGAGGGACGAACCTAGTGATTACTTCTTAGTGATCTTGATAAAGCTTGTGTAAATCTTGGAAACACTTGATTATCAAGGCATAATATATATCATCCATTGATTATTTTTATTATTCATTCCAAAAATATATATAGATTTTGGGTTGTTTGTATTTTAGTGTTATTCTTCTACTACATTTAGGATATATTTCATCCATCCAAAACCCATCAGTTTTGACACATAAGTTATGTCTATAATGTGGTATTTTACCTAGGATAATTATAAGTTTTGTTCTTGGGTATCAACTCTTTTTCTTTTACATTTAAAATATTTAAATAAAACAATGATTGACCTAGTTGTTAAAATATAAATATATTTTCATGAAAATCCTCCTAGGGTTAATTGTTGGTGGTTACAAAACCTAAAGGAGTATTTGGAGGTTAAATTCTTGGTGTATCAATGATGAAACCTATGGTCGTATCATGTGACATCATTGGAAAAATTGAATCTTCAACATGATCTCCATGAGGTAGGACTTTTTTTGTTATTTCATGCCTAATTTTTTGTGTTCTCTAATTCTCCCACCTATAATTGAATTTATTAAAACTCATTATGGTGTTAACATAAAGAAAGTACATAGATAAATATATCTTGATTATTTAATCAACAATCGATCATGGATAATTATAGATTATCTTTGAGAGGTAATTCATTCATCGATTACCCTCAATCACATGTTTTAAAGAATTATTATGTCATTTATTATGATAAAAATTCTAACCTTTCATTGGCATTGGTTATAATTTTTTTTCTCTAATTACTTCATCGATTATTTAAACTAACCGAATTACTTTATTTTATTAAAATAAAAGAAATTTTGTTGGTTTGTTGACACTTTGTTATTTTTTTATTTTTGATAATTGTTTTTATTATTATAATACATTTCAAATTTGTGTTCTTTATACAAAAAATGATAATGTATGACAAATCACATAACCATTATAATCCTCTCATTAAACTTCCCATATCACACTCTTATTTTTCCACTTGTATATAATTCCCACCATCAACATTTTTATTTTATGGTCGTTCAATATTGTTTTCCCATAATGAGAATATTATAATATAGGTAATTAGCGACATGAGTTCTCTCAAGTTTGGATGGAGGGGCGTGGCCTTGAGAGCAGTGATGCATGAGGTCTTAGAGATGAACTATAGAGATGTATTAATTAGTTTTAATGATGGGTTTTAAAAATCACATGGGAGGAGGTGAAAATGACAAGAGAGGTATCGATGGTGGGATGAATGACAAGTGATGGGATTCAAGGTGGATGCAGCTAGAAACATGAAAAATAGAAAGTATGAATTTGTTATAATTTTTTTGACTTCATGGTGTGTAATTTTTCTGGACAAACATCATGTATTTTTCATTCCATGGTGTAAGGGTGTTTTTGGATTATAAATATCACACAAGGTGTGACTATGGGTCACACGCTATACAATTTGGGCCATGTAATTCAAGCATGTACCGAAATAAATTCCTATCTAAACAAATAGATCCATAAACCATGTGGGCCATAGTACACAACATGTTTAATGAAGACATGACTCATAAGGTTATAATAGAACATGACCAAGCGGTCTATGGGTCCCACACATCATGTTCTCTCTTGGAAATTACATGTATGAGGACCTAAAATGATCTGTTTAGTGAAAATATCACACATCATGTATGCATAATCACATGTTGTATATTCAAGTGATATGACTCAATGGGTTCTAGAATCACACACCTTGATAGAGAAGTGAGCCCTACAAGACCTATACCATATTGGACATTCCATGTAGGTCGACTCTACATGTTTTTAACAATGGAGGTACACACTTGGATATCACTCAGGTATTACACATCATGTATTTGTGAAGTTTATGCCATATACTCCATATTATATGGTGTTTTGATTATATTCTCTCCTGAGTGTCATAATTGGGAACTTGAGTAGTCTATTATAAGTGGTTTCCCATGTAGAACAGGATGGTGAACTTTTAATCAATAGTATAGGTTTTTTTACAAGGTATTTGGGGTAAATGGTGATCATTATCTTTGAAGATAAATCATTAAAATAAGGAAAATACATTAAATGTAGACATAGTGTCAGTAACCCCACTGAGGATATTCTAATGAAATGGAATGAGTCACCATTATATATTATGGAGTTGAGTAACCCCAACCCCACTGATACTGGGGTATAGGTCTTTTATTCATGGGGTGCAGGTCATTCATTCAATCATGAGGTTGATACCCCCTCAATCCCAATGAGTCATGGGTCCCCTATACTATAGATGGAGTTAGTACCCCCCACAAGAAAGGGCACATGTACTTCACCTATATTGGTCAATGTCATTCCTTTGAGTTTGGGTGTGATCCTTTTATCTAGCTAAAGATTTAGTAACTCCCTTGGCTGATGCATACATCACATGATAAGGCATGGGTACTCCATAGGGGTTGAAACCCCCTTGAATTACATTCATAGAATAGCGAGGTTCTGATCCCCCACTAATAATTCAAATAGTTATCTTGGATCCAAGAGGATAGAGTTGGTGTGATGATGTGTGATACAATTGTTGTGGGTCTTGTGACATTTAGATAAACTCATTTTCTTTAAGATACAACCTAAAGTTGGGTTTTTGACATCATAATTTATGGTTCCTTTGATATTTTTTATATCTTTGGTTACATGTGAGATAAAATCCTTTATGGAGGTGAGCTATAAAGGCTGGGTTATTTTACCATCCTTAGTTGTATAAACCATTAATCATATTTTGGTTTCCCATATTGTTCCCCTTAGTCCATGGTTTTTAAAATGACTTACTATTTTATCATTAATTTATTTCTTCAGAGCTTTCTACTGGGTATGCTTATACTCACCCATTCACAGGTCTTATACCCACACATGTTGTGTTCATGCAGATGTTGCACACGTTAATGGTGAATTTTGCAGGCATGGAGCTATTGGAGCTTGTATAGTTGTTTCATTGTGGTTCATCATGGTATGTTACATAGATTTTTGCGGGTGGTGTTCACTTCCTAGATGTTGTCACATTAAGGAGGTTTATCCTATCACATATCAGTTATTCTATATGATATTATTTGTTGTATTCCTACTTTTGGTTTTTCCTCTAAGGCATTACACTGGATAGTTGTTCTCTCATACATGCACTATTATACAGTTTAATTTCTTATTTTTATTTGTGACAATGATTGTTATTTATATCCTATGTATTTAATTTTCATATATGTTATAGGTTGATAAAGGCTATGGCCCAACATGTATTATTATGCCTTCTCAGTGTTAGTTTTCAAACCCTGGCCATTGGAGGTGGGATTGGGGTGACATACTCATCCCAATATTGACCTAGGTGGGGTCCCAATGGTTTTGGTCATGTCATGATGGCACATTAGTTTCCTTGATGTACTATAGATCAAAGTATGGAATATAATTCATGGGATTTGACCTACGTGGTATATCTTCATTAAAAAAGGTGAGATAACCAAGTGATGATGAGATATAACTCAAAAAATTAGAGAGTCATGTGTGATGTTAAAGTGATATGGAAACTACCCATCTCTGTTATAGATAAAAGGTATTATCTGAGGGTAACCTAAGAGAATATGGTAGCCTAGTGAATGGCTACCTTTTATATTAGAATAATATTAGATTCTTTGTGTTATGGAATAAATGCATGAGAGGTGCAATTGAGTTTGCAGTAGAAGCATGTAAGGGATGCCTTGGTAATGTATTGGTAATGAAGGCACAACTGGTTCTTCATGTGAGGGATAAAACTAACATGCATGGGAGGCATGGTCAGTTATTGATTAGTTTAGTGAGTCTGGTATTGTTGGGATGTGACTCTCAATGATATGAGTCATGATTTTTTTGGGTAAGTTAGCATTAGGATGTACTATTTCATGAATGTGATTTGATTTGATAATGGGGGAACTAATTCACCTTTGTGATTGGTTCATTTAATACCCTCTCACCTTAAAAACAAGAGATTGAGTATTACCCAACATACATGGTATATAGGGTGGTATGATCTGGGATCAAACTTTTGATGGTGATGTTAGTGGTTGGTAGGAACCATCAGCCTGAGATGTAATATGGGATATTCCAATAGATGGATTTCAGAAACACTACGATTAATGGAGAATGAGTATGAAGGTGACATGAATCTCAAGGTTAGGTTATAATGAGGGTTATAGATACATTATTGAAAATGAGAGTTTGTTTTGAACTCCACATAAATATAATTTTAAATCCCAAGGTTTAACCTAGTGGCTGACCTAGGTTATCTCTCGATGAACCTCATCAATCACTCATTGTTCTCACATTTTGACACTTAGTAATGTTTTTGGGATTTTAACTATATAATATGAAAAAAATTCAATTATAATCCAATGCGTAATAAATAAATAAATAAAAATAAATGTAAAGTAAGAAACACTAGTGTTACTGAATAAAGGATCAACCCTAGGGAGAATTACCAATGAGAGTTGTTGTCTCAGATGGTGATGATTGAAAGAAATGGTGAGGGAGGGAGTGAATTTTCAATCTTAAAAAAATTAGAGTAATTTAAAATATAATGTGAAATATGATGGAAAGTAAAGATAAACAATTCAACCATAAACAAATAGGTGTAGTGAGCATGAAGAGTGTAATAAAAATATTAATGAATAAGTGAACATAAGGATTTTATTGTAGTTTAGATATAAATAATTGCAAGAATACTCTTCAAGAACTCAACATAAGATCATGAGAATAAAATAGCTATATATAAATTTTTAAGGAGAGTGACAACTCTTTACATCCCACCCTTTTCAACCTATAGGAGAAAACCCTAAACCCTTGTGTTTTATGAGTTCAGAAAAAAATCAATCCTTTTAATGAGAGAGAACCCAACCTAAACTTTCATGGTTAGGCCCTAACCTAAATATGTTCCTTTTTAAGTAGAGGGATAATTTGAATTTCCTTTTTTATTTTCATAAAGAACCTATGTCGTTATTTTTGTTCAAGTTAGAAAAATCAAAGAAGATATTTTGAGGGAGGTATAACACACGCAACATGCCCCAAAGGCATCATGGAATAATTAGGCTTGAATATTGTAACGCTTTAAACAATGTATCCCATTATTGTATCACTTCCTGGATTTCAACTTATATATATATATATAATACAGTAATGGATATATTCTTCATGAAATGACTCTACGATATTTCTTCTTAAAGGTTCAATGATAACTTCATGTGGAACATCCTAAAATATCACAATAGTTTTTAAAGAATATAGTTATAATAATTCAAATAAACATAAAAAAATCATTAAATACTCCCATATTAATCTCTAATAACCAATGAGAATAATCCTCATAATCATTAAAGACAACATCCTTTAATATTCTATTCATTATAATTTGTATAAATAAATCCCATAATATTAGTTCAAATTATATTTAACTATGACATGATGATCTTCCTTCTATGACATGATAGTAATGAAAAATATAATTTAATATAGATATTTAAAAGTAAACTGTTGATAAAATCTAAAACTCATAATAGTCGAAACTCAATCTTTCAAATCAATACTTTACTAAAATATCAAATTCCTTCAACAGACCACGCACATATGATTTTTTCTCAACACCTAACATATATATATTTTCCACAAATGAGTATGTATGAAATTATTCTTAATTCATATAGAATTTATAACATATATCCCTTAGTGAAAATCTCAACTCTTCCAATAGATAACATTTTTCTCCTGCAGTCAAAACCAATGTGTAATATATTTTATTTATACTTTTTAATGTGTAATATTTTATACTTAGGATGATTTCTAAAAATTCCATACATAATATCATTCAACCAATATTTAATATCCTTTATCTCATATGTAAGATATTTTATATCTTCAAATGATACATAATATCTTATAACTTAACAAAATATATCAGAAAATAATAATGATAATTAATAATAATGAATAATAATAAAAAATAAACAATAATAATAAAAACATTAAAAACAAAAGATTTGAAGAAACTTTTAATCATAAAAACCCAATAAATAGAGTACAAGAGAGACTAAAAATTATTTCACTTTTTGAAAATTACAAAATCAACTTGAACATCTCAAACTAGAAACTTTCCCCCCCATTTTTTAAGGATTAAAAAGTTAAGATAGTGAATAATAAATCCAATTAAAACCCACAAAAACATGCAAGGGTAATAATAAACATCCCTCCCATATTAAGAAATAAAGGTAGTCAACAAGACATGCTCAAGCTGTAATAAATATCAAGACAACATGTTCAAAAAAAAGAATGAATTTAGAAATTATAATAAAACAAAATTTCCACTAAAATAACAAAAAATAAATAGTGGTGTGGAATATAAATAATAAGTATCTCAATCTAGGTTTAAATAATAAAATAATTAATAATAATAATTTTAGAATAAAAAAATATCAAAATAATGACATGAAAAGAATATTTATCATGCTGAGGAACATTTAAAATAAAAATAGAAAATAAAAAAATGATTTAATATAAATATAGAATAATAAATCTCCTTAAACACATGCATAATTAAATGATACCAGTAGATTAATTAATAAATAAAAAAAATAAAATATCCCCCTTAATCCAATATTTCTCTCACTTGAATAGATAAAACAATTAATTCACTACAAAATCCTATGAAATTTTACTATATAAAATTATATACTATAAGGATCCACAAAAACTTGTTTATGATATTAAAATAATTATAAACTTACATGTAATGAATTAAAAATGTAACCAATAATTAACCATAATCCAGTAAACCATATAGTAAAATGATAAAAGATTTTCCACTAGCCATACTAATAAAAACTCAAAGAATAAATCACAAGCTAGCATACCATATAATAAAACTAAAATGGCTTGAATAATTTCTAATAAAAATAGTCTGAGTATGTAAAATAGTTTAGGTCCAGTTAGGTTTGAATAATAACCTTTACGAACTCACAATGTTTAAGTATTAATTAATTTAACCTTAAAATTAGATTTAGACAAAACCATTTTCTTATGACCAAGATATTAAAAAAATATTAAAGAAAAATAAGATTCATAATGATTAAAAACCCACATTTAAAAAAATTAAGAGAATAAATAACTTCCCTTTTACCATTCACAAAGTGGTACCTATATGTCTTGGGTTACAAAACATCATAACCAAGTCTATTTTTATTTTTTTTCATCTTATTCATAGTAATCATCTTGTCATACATATCTCTTCTTTAAAAAAAGTGGAAATGTTATGGTTCAAACTATTGATTTAAAATTTAAACCTATAATTTTCTTATAAATATACTCCAATCCATCACAAAATTTTCCATTAATTCTAGAATTAATAGTCTTTAATTTTTCATTATTTACATTAAACTATTAATTTTCCTTTCTATGATTCAAAACATCAGAATTAATATTCATTTACACTTTTACTAAAACCTTATTATCCTTCTTTAGATTCATGCAAGAATATCCAATACTAAATAAACTATTTTTAACCTCATCATTTTTTTAATAATCTTAACCCTTGGATTAGTACAACCCAAATCAAGGTTAGAATTAGAATCATAATCAAAACTAGAATTACTGGCCTCATCCAAGTTTCCAATCAAACATATATTTTCAAATTTACTTATAGATTTAACTAAGTCATTTGAAGGAAATGAATGATAAAGTGAAAATGAAACTTTATCATATTTTTACATAAAACATATATTACCATTTTCATTTTCACTTCCAAATTGATCACTCAAATATGAATTTTTAGAAGTGATCTATATAGGCATAGATTTATTCTCTTTATTCTCAAACTTCTTACATTTCATTGATTTTCAACATAAGAAAATCATTTTTTATGTGAACTTTGTTCTCTCACTCATAATAAAATACAATATGAATGAATTAAATTCATGTTTTAACTAACTTCTAACAAGACCATTTAGTTTCACAATCCTTATTTCCCTTTGAATACTTATCCCTTTCCCTTTTCATATTTAGATATTCTATTCACATGTTTCTAGGATTCCTGTAACTATAACATGGAAATTTCTTATTTTCATCAAGTAAAACATATACATTAGTTTTATTATGCTTTCCTTTTTCAAATTTAACTAACTCCATATGTTTCAAAATCCCATGAGTAGTAGAGAAACTGTATATCTGATAAAAACAATTTCCAAAAAATGATCAATAGAGAATATTAATAGCATCAAAATTATTATCATATCTAATAACATCTAAAAAATTTAGATTAATTGGATCATATTCATGAAATACATAAGTATTTATCAAAATATTCAAATATAAAATGTTAATAATCTTGAGATATGCTTCCATAAAAATCTTCCACTGAGAAATATTACTACCATTGAAGTATGGTGGTAGCGTAATATTCAATCCATTTTTTTCTTTAAGAAATAAATCCCTAGAAAATATCATTCCCTTTGAATGTTAAGTATAGAAAAAGGATAACACATAAAAAAATCTAAAAGAGTAAATGATATAATACTAAGTGTGGAGTAATATGGTAAAAGAAATATATTTCAACTCTTCAAAATGTAAAAATTTTATACCAATTATAGGGTATAAAATAATAAAATAGAGAAACAAATATGTATAGATCCAATATCTAATACTAACTATGACCGTATATGGTTATGGTTGAGAGACAATGGATGGGGAGGGGGTGAATTTTTAATCTTAAAAAAATGAGAGAAATTTAAAATATAATGAGAAATATGGTGGAAAATAAAGATAAACAATTCAATTATAAAAAAATAAGAGAAATGAGTGTGAATAGTGTAAATAAAATATTAATGAATATGAGATAATAAAGAATTTATAGTAGTTTAGATATAAATAATCATATATCCACTTTTCATACTCTCAAAATAAGAGCTTGAACATCCACTAGATATATATAACTTTTGAAGGATAGCGAAAACTCTTTAAAATACCGAAATATTCAACCTATAAGTGTAAATCCTAAACCCTTATCTTTTACAGGTTCAAAAAAACCCCATCCATTTAATGGGTTTATATACAAACTAAAATTTCAAGGCGTAGTCCTAACCTGAATATATTCTTTTTGATATGAAGGAATAACCAACCTTTTATTTTTTGAGTTTAAGTAGAACCCATGTCATGTTTTTTTTCAAGTTTTCATAACTAAAGTGTAACTTTTAAGGGATGTATAATCCATGAAATGTGCCCTAAAATGAAATATTACAACAAAAATTATACAAAAAAATAAAATAATAAAGTAGTTAAATCACCAGAATGATGTCGATGAGAATATTAGTGTTAAATAAGTAGTTTTAACTCTTAAAGTATATGTAGAATAATGAATCATGTTAGAAACATCAAAGACACTATTAAATGGTTATGATTGAATGTTTCACCACTTTAAATAGTGTATCCCCCTCTTTTTATCACTTTTTGGATTCCACGTTCTTTATGTAAACAATATAACAATGACTATATTCTTTATGAGAAGTCTTCATGATATTACTTATTTAATGTTCAAAAAAAAACTTCATGTGGAATAGACTAAAACATCCAAACAACTGGTAAATCATATGGTTAAAATAATTCAATTAAACATTAAAAACATAATTAAATAATCCCATAATAATCACCATAAATAACTGATAATAATCACTAAAATCATGAGAGAACAACATACTTTTATATTTCATCCATTTTAATTAGAATAATGAAATCCCATAATATAAATTGAAGTATATTTAACTACAATGTGAAAAATTCCTTCCAGGATGTAATAATTGTGATAAAATTAATTTCATTAAAAGGGTCAAATGTAAACTCCTACTAAAATCCAAAACTCATAATAATAAAGACTCTATCTTATGAATTAATACTTTTCTAAAATATTGAATTCCTTCATCACTCACATACATACATTTTTTATCAACATGTAATATAAATATTCCTTTTCCAAAAATCAGTATGTAAGAAAAATTTTCAGAACTCATACTAAATGCATAAAATAACACCTTTAATGAAATTTACATATTTTACAATACCCAACATTTTTCTCTAACATTAAAAGCCAATGAATTATATTTTTTTCTTTCATAAATTTACAAAAACTCTATACATAATATCCTTTATACAATATGAAATATCTTTTATCACATATGTAAGATATTTTTTATATTTTGATGATGAGAAATATCTTATCCTTAGTCAAATATATAAATATAAGGTTTTTCAACTAGGCATAATGTTTTACTATAGAACTTTAGTATATGTAAAATATTCTTTCCAAACATAGGGTTATGTACTTAGACAATTTTTTAAATATATCCATAACTTTTGGAACTTAATAGAATAAATAAAATCAGAATATAATAAATAATAACAAAGAATAACAAATAATAAAAAACAATAATAAAAATAAAAAATGCGAGGGGAATAATAATTATCAAAACACAATAAATAAATAAAGTGAAATGGAGTCACTCAATAAGAATATCACTACATACTAATGATTTATCTTACTTTCACATAATGTATATTTCCCATCATGTAAACATAAATTCTCTCATCACTTTTGGGTGAATACACAATGCACCAGAAACCTCCAAGCACATCACACACTCAGCACTTGCTTGAGAAAGAGAATGTAATACTACCCAACTAAGAGAATACTCCACTCCCTTCCCCATTGATACTTTGTACATGATAAGGGACTATAAAAACCTAAATTTCATTACAAATTTTATTACATTATTTTTAACATAAATAGCCGTAAAACACAATCCAAGGATCTGGAGGTCTAGTGTCTTTGGAAGATTAGATGATTAAATACAACAACATTAAACTAACCTAAATAATATTTATTTAAAATCCTTCAACTTATACTATATCCCATTGATATTATAATATTTCATAAGATATATTGGGTAATACATAAAAGAAAATGGTGAGCTATAAAGCCTAATAAGGGAATAATCATAGTAAACATAATATATATGAGACAAAATGCAGATAACATAACACTAAAGAGAATAATAACATGAGAGAATATAATAAAAAAGATGATATATTAAGATTATGACATCAAATGACTTTATAAAAAATATAAAACATGAAAACATAAGAATATGTTAAGTCACATTGCCAAGAATTCATAACATAGTGTGCTAGGATAACCACATGTGTACCATACATGGAATCACATGAGATGAAAAATTAATCAGTGAATTGGAGTGATATTATTTCACAACAATTTTATTTATAAATTTATGTGTTTCATATAGATCATATATCATAATAAATCAATTCATCAATAACTCTTAGATAATGAGAATGAGTTTCATATAACTATTGAGATCATAAGAGCTTAAATTCACTTGAATTTTTATAATTTAATACTAGGAGAAGAAAATATGTGTTTAATACATGAAAATACATGATCAATGAAGTGAAATTAAATTTATATGAATACCCTTTAAATAATATAGGATTGGGTATTCATGATAAAAAAGTGTGGCATGGAAAATTAAAGAACGATTCAGGAAGAATAACAAGCATAAAAAATGATTAATGGTATGGGGTTAATGAGAGAGAATGGAAGTATCTCATTAATAAAACATAATATACATAACAATTGAATTATTTTAAAAAATAGTAATTTAAAAATTATAAATATTACTACAAAATAAGTACTTGAATATAAAAGAAGAGGAAGAGAATCCCTTACTTCATACGTTACTCCTAAATAGAGAGGGGAAATTTCTTGAGAGCTTGGGGGATTTACCAAAGGATGTAATTAGAGATTAAGAGAGTTTGAGAAATTATAATTATTTTTATAGTGAATGAATTGGGTTGGAGTGGTGGGTATTTATAGTAAAATGAGGATAATTGTTTATTAATTTCCAAATATAGGCTCTGGAAATATAGGGTGTGGAAAATGAAAAACCATTGGTCTACCCATGGTTTTAGCTCATGGTTTTGAACATTCAAGTATTTTTTTTAAATTTTATCCATTAGAGAAATAATATCCAATTTTTAATATTAATTTTGTAATTAAAATGTAATAATTCTACAAAATATAGTTTTAAAATCCTTAATTTTCATTTTAGACTATAAAAAGTTATTTATTGGTTTAGAAAATCATTTTAATTCATTAAAATAAATTATATTAATAATATAACTTATTTTGGATCTTATATTTTCTTATATTAACTATTTTATCATTATTACATATTTATGAAGTCATAAAACATACCGAAAACACAAAACTATATTTTTTTTACTATTCATTGAAAATTAAAGTATTTTATAAAATTATAAAATTTTGACACAAACCTAATTTAAACATGATGATTTCAAATATAATGTTTATTTTATCAATATAAATTACTAAGTATAAAAAATAATTATTTTAAATAAAAATTACACATTTTCTACAAAATACTATTTTCAAAGAAAAATGCATTATTTACTCATTTTAAAGAATTAAAATTTTATAAGATCATACATATTAATTTATATAGTATATAGAAATATAATAAAATATTGAAAATATAATCATAACAATTTTTATTCTACTTTTAAACTAGTATTTTACTATTCTATTAGGTATTATTACTATTCAACAATCATATAACGGTTACATTTCAACAGTTGTGTAATGGTAAAATCCTAATGGTAACATTTCACTTTAAACCCTATATATACTCAACCATTTTCATACCTCATCATTAACTACATTTCTTACAAAGGTTTGATCATAAAACAACCCAGATACCATGGCACCCTAATACTTGACCTGACCTTGAAATGGCCTGAAGGGAATTCTTGATCCCCATGGGTTGGATACAAGCACCTAACATCATACAAAAATCATAAGGGAATGATTTTTTCTAGATAACAGAGAAAGATAAAAGATAAAAGTTAGTATTCTCAACACTCCAAAGGGAGAAAGTACCAGAATCAAATAGATAAAATTGTTCCCAAACAATACATCATAAAAAGATATAACATCTTATAAGATAAAACTCAAATATAAACCCATGTAACGAGTGGACCACTGGTCACCTTCATCACTATGGGTCCCAAGTATCAATAACATCCACCACCTCCATGTGTCACTTTTCCTTTGCTCAGTCTTGGCATATAATAATCTACAAATTCCCAAAGGTAGTGGTAGGGTGTGAGATATAAATACCATTAGGGTCTCACCAAGTGTTCCATAATAAATTACATAATTATTAGACCAAATATTATTTCAATTTAATACTTGGAATGGAATTTAAATATTTTAAACAAACCATACTTTTAAAATAAAAATATATAGAAAATATATCAAAACATTTTTAAATGAACAATTTATATAAATTGTTTTCATGAAGAAAATAGTTCTATAAATCAATGGAATGAAATAATCAAATTAGTTATATCATAGTAAAATGTATCAAGCCCTATGATAAGTTAGTTTATGGTAGTAGTATCATTATGCTACTAATAAGTGATATTGTCTCAATGTGTGCACACATCCCAAGACTCAAGCCATTGGTAATCAACTTCCTATCAAGGAAAAAATCATGCTATAGTATGTTTAAGTCAGTGTTTTCATCATGAATCTAGTTCTAAGGGGTTGGATCCTAGCATTCTGGTCCTAGTTACTGACTAAAAACCCAGGATCACATTTACTTCAGTCAATCAGTCAATCAATCATAGGAAAATCAATCATTTTATATCAGTTCAAAATACAATTTCCCATTCTCACTTTTCAACATGAATTTCTAATTTCAAAAAGAAATCATTGGTTTTCATCAATTCATACCTTCTAAAATAAACTTTCAATATAATACATTTCAAATCATTTCATCAAATCAATTTTCAAATAAATCCATCCATTTTCTCAAATCCACCTAATAATTTCAATTCCATTAAAATTTGGGGTTTTAATAATCCCCATGATCCTTTAAAAATCATCCATCAATCATATCAAATCTGGGTTTTTGAATCATTTGAAAACTCACTTAAAATTAATCAAGTAATTATAGGTTTCAATTGTATGAAGAAATCGTATAAAACCACTTAACTTTAATAGTGATCAAAAAACACTTAAAACGGGAAAAGGACAACGAAGAATGAAGGAAAAGGCGACCAACAAGGAAATAATAGATTAGAAACATCAAGATAAAAATTTTCTTTGATCAAAAAACATGATATCATACTGATACCAAAGACAGGTAGTGGATAGATGAAGAAAACTAAAGTGAGTGAACTCACCAGGGATCAAACAAAAAATTAAGATATTCAGAAGGGAATAAATCACTCATTGTGCATGGGAGGGAGCCTAGGTTTTTAAGGATGAGTTCTTGTAGAGTGAATAAATAAAATTAGATGAGTAACATAATTAAAATTACCAGGAAAATAGAATTTACATCATAAATCATGGATTTACGGTGTAAATGCATCAAGTGGAAGATATGTCAAAAAAGGCATTACCTTGGTTAAAAATTCCAATCAATGAATTTATAGTGTAATTTAATTCTTTAAAGAATAAATAATTTTCCACTATAAGTCATTTTCATAGTTTGTGTCCAGCATAAAATTTACTCCATAAATAAAGGATTTATTATATAACTTATTTCTACAGCTGCGCCCAGAAACATTAACCCACAGAAACACCGAGACAAACTCAAAATAACCCAAAACAAAAAAAGGGAATCCTCTATAACCCTTAACACATTTATACCCAGACTAAATTAATTTAAATAAAAATACATCCCTAAACTTTAGGTCATTTTCCTTTATTAAATCTCTCCATCCTCGAAAAGTTTAAAATGCTCCCAATTAAAAAAGAAAAAAATAATAGTCAAGAAGTACCTAAAATAAGGTAATGATATATTACAGGTTATACATTTTATTTGATAATTTCTATCATATTTCTAATTATTTTATTTATTTTCACATTATTTAAGGTAGGTGAGATCTCCATGGGATAATTCAAGCCTATGGAGTTTTCTTTAGTGTTTGAACTATTATTTGATGTTTTTCTACCTATATTATTCTTTAATATTATAGAAAATATTATTTCATTGTGTGTAACATTCTTATGAAATGTAATTTTATTTCTATGTTCTTTAATTGCAAAACATAATAAAATAGTCATTATGAAACATGAGTTCTTTTAAAAATAGAAGGAATTTCTATGCTGTTATATATTATCCACTACATTTGTTTTATACCACACTATATAATTAAATATGATAAAAATTTATTTTAAAAGGGGAATTTCATATATAAAATTTTGAGTCTCTACATTATTCCACCTTAATAAATTTCACCCTTGATATTTCATTTCATACACTAAGGTGAAAAAATAAGGGTGTTTTTTACTTCATTTATTCTTTGAGTTCCCAGGATTCCTCTTCTTATTTATTATTCCACTAATGTACTTTGACCATTTTATTTTTCTTATTGTGTATAACTTTGTCTCCATGGTCCAAGATATTCAATGACTGATCCTTCTAATAATGATCATTCTGCAACTACAACACCTCTAGATTCAGTACATGTGAGGGATCTGGTATATACTTCATTAATATGGATATGTGGAACATGTCATGTAATTTAGACAAATTTGGTTGGAGTTATAGTTTATAGGACACACTTATGATGTGATCAAGAATCTCAATGGGGCCAATATACCTAGGACCTGGCCTTCCCTTCTTCTGAAAAATCATGACTCACTTCCATGAAGATATATGAAGGAATAATTTATCTCAAACCTTGAACTCTAATTCTGATCGATGATTATCAATAAAAGTCTTATGTATAATTTATGACTATTTTATGAGTTGTTGAATGGTCTTAAAATTCTCATTAATTTGGGATCCCAATAGCTTTATTTCTCCAACTTTGTCCTAAAATGTTAGTGTTATGCATTTCTTTCTATAGAGGGATTCCTAAGGAATCATATGAATTCTCAATTGAAAGCTATTATTTTTTGAGAACTCAACGAATGGAATATGTTAATCCAAATCTCATTTTAAGTCTATTGAGAAAGATCTAAATATATACTCAAGTTTCTATATTATCCATTAAGATTAGACATCAGTTTGAGGGTGATAGTACATACTAAAATTTAACTCTATGTTTAGAACATGTTGGATAATTTTATATAATTTTTGAGGTGAATCTCAGATCTTGATCATATATAACTTATAGTGGTGTTTCATTAAACCTCACCATTTCTATAATATATATCCTTACAAGTTGATCAAGTGAGAAATCCTCTAGAATGAAAATGAAATGAGTAGTATTTATATGTTGGTCTATCACAAACCATATAGAATTATTTCTTTTGATTTTCTTTGGAATACCCATGAAAAAATCCTTGGGGATGTTATACCATTTCTATGATGGTATGGGTAATGGTTGTATCATAACCTTGAGATTTTTTCTTTCTATATTCATTTTCTGACATACTTCTAGAGATAATATTGTTTATTATTTTTTAATATGTTTTTAATGATTTAATCCCTATCAATTTATCAATTGGGGATTATTTTCATCAATTTTGGATTTTTGGTGTGTCTTGGACTAAAATTTGAAAACTATATAATTCTGGAATTTTAACAAATTTTAATGACTTGGGTATTTTGGGAGTAACTTTCAAAATATTGTTCCCATTTGAGTGATTCTTTTTTAAGGATTAATTTAATTATTCTATTCTACTTTTTCTTCTGTACCAAGAGCTTATTAGAATATATAAAGGCCCAAAAATATAAATCAAGTTGAAAAACATTACAGGTGGATAGAGTGAACCACACCTCTAGTAATGAGGTATAACTTAGGATAAACACCACCAATTGAGGTGATTATAGCTGGAATTGAAATATGAATCACAATATAGTTTTCTCATTAAATTTCATAGAGTTATTCACTATTTAAGGCATCCGTTGAATGATCAACATTGAAGAATGATTTCTGGAATCCTCAGCTAAAAAACAATATACTCATTAATAATTCCACAAATTCCACTATAATAATAAAATTAATGTAAAATTTGAAGGGAATATAGAAAATTTAATTTTGAAAAACCTATAAGAATGAAACATGGAGTGATTAAAATATATAGTGGAAAAACTAGATAAAACTTTCAGAGGAAATATTCTACTAGACAACTTTTATTCTTTTCTTTTCTTTATTTCCTTTCCCTTAGTTTTATAATGCCCTATTCTTCCACATTCATCTTGATTAAGCTTACCATTGTTGTAACGACCCAAAGTTTTCAATGAAAATTTTCTTCTTATGATTATGTCATATAATCACATAAAATCACAATAGAATGAACTACTAAGTGCTAGGTTTCCATTAAACATAAGTTTGTCACTTATGTGATTTGAATTTTGAAAATATGACCTACAATGTTGCGATCAGTAAGTTATTTGGAGTCTAATATGGCCAAATTATCTTTTGGTGAATAATAACATACTTTTATGAATAATAATGTTACCCTTATTAATAATGACATACGTTAATGAATAATAACCTTACCTATGATAGTATATAAATAATATTCAAGTGAATGTACGATAGACCTATATCTAGAAATAACAAAATTAATGTTTTAAAATTGTTATTTTTCGAGTAAATTATGTTTTACTTAAAAATTAAATGAATCATATTTATAAAATTATTTTTGAAAAATTGATTTCATTTTTGGATTATACACGTCAAAAAATGGTTAGGGTGAATTTTTGGGATTTTTTTAAAATACTTGAGTTTTTTATGAATAAGTAAAAAATGATAATTTACAATAAATGCTAAATATATGAATTATGATGTCATCAGCTGATGTATGGATGATTTAAGTCCATTATCTCAAACTCAAATGCACTCATTACTATTTTTGGTCATTGAATCATCATTATTTTTAGTCTTGAGGGATAATAATAAACTTAGTAATTAAATATTATGAAAACTCTTCTCTCCTCCACAATAAATACCACCAATTCTTACCTATTCTCTAAAAAACTTTCAAGCTTCAAGACTTGCCTAAACTCTTCTCAAACATCTTCCCTATCCCCTCCCCTACATCTTATATCTTTTAGTCTCATAAAAATACCTATACAAGGAGCCTTAAGGAGGATTCAAGAGGTAATTTTTCTCTCTCTCTATTTTCCTTTAATTTAATTTCAATTTCAAGTTCTTTTATTAAATATCTCCCCACCAATCTTCATCCACATGGTATATGGTTACTCCAATATCTTAAATATAATTCAATTTTATGATACTAATGTGAAAATATATCATCCAACCCCCTTATCATCTTATTTTCATTTTATAAAGGAAAACATTGTTCACGAGGTGTTATTTTATCACCTTCAAGAACGACATGTTTTCATTTTCCTTTACCACCTTCATATTTGGTCATGAAACCATTTTTATGGTTGAAACAGGATATTTTATATATAATATATCAAATTTAATGTTCTATAACTAACTTATTTACATATTACTAAATTATTAAACAAAACAAGTTCATTGTGGTTGAAAACCACCAAAATTAACCCATACAATCATTATTAAAATCTTATATAATGATCCATTATCATGGTATATAAAATAATTATTTATAAGATCATTTAATGTTCTGAAACATAATAAATAACATATAATTAAAATTTAGGATGTTTATCCACATTTTAAATGAACATCCATTCATGAATACAAGTGAACCGTTCAAGAAAACTATAAAAACGATTGTTCCCAAACAATGAAATTGAACCACTTAACCCATTTAAAAGGATATGAATGAACTTAATAAGGGTATAATAAATAAATTAAATATAGAATATTTTATGTAATTATTAATTAATAAACCTAACTTGTTTATTCAGGTCATTAATAACAAGGGAAGAACACCTTTATACATAAGGTAAAGGATCCTCTCCATTTCACTTTTATTCAAGAATGTCCTCTATGCTATGCCATTTTATGTGTTATCCCTAATGATGGGGGTATGATTTAAAACCTCCCCCATAATTCCATAATTATTTATAAGTGATGAGAAACCCATTTATCTCTTTTGAATCCATCTTAAGTACACCCGATACCATGTCGATAATCCGTAAGGAATTCTACCTGAATCTCCTTTATTCCTTAGGGTTGCCTTATCATTATTTATACTAAGATGAAGTTATCTTATATATTTATTTGATTATTATAAATGATGTGTAAATGTAATAAATACATTTATCAAATCCCATTCATCATTATCTTTCATGGATAAACATTATTTTAAGTGATTCCCTCCTCAATACTTTTCGATAAGCAAACTTGTTTTAAAGGAACTTCCCGAATTCTTACCCGATTTCAAGTGAAATATATCCTCTATTTTAAGCCACCATTTACTTTATAAAATCAGAATTTTTATTATGAAAACATTCTTGGTTCACTTATTTTTTTATATAAAATATTGTCCCTTTTCCATTTTAAAAGCTCTATAGTATTTTCTTTAAAACTGCACAAAAAATGATTTAATGATAAAATTTTGTAAATACATTTCTTAAATGTTTTCACTTATTTTTGACATCAATTACCATGATATATGACTATTTTACCCTTTTTAACTTCCTTGTATGTTCTAATTCATTTCTTTCATGGGAAATTTTATAATACACCCATTTTTATGCTTTACAACATGATTGCGGTAGCCAATTCTTTCCATGGGTAACCCTTACATTTATGTAAGATTGATTATGTATGATTATTTATGTGGAAAAAATATTCATGAAAAGTTAATATGGGTGCACCCAGGTAATGCTCCAATGCATTGGATAAAGTTAAGTCTCATGAGATGTTATGTGCGACGGTCTTGGCGGTTAGCCTTGGCTTGTGCTGCTATGTGAAATGATTTTAGTGGTTAGCCTTGACTTGTACTAAAGTCATGTTTTATGTTGCTGACACATTTCTATGATTCCATTTTTAAATTATCCCATGTTTATATGTTCTGATTCCTTATGTTATATGAATTTTTATATCTTTATTTCATGTCTTCTAACCCATGTACGAAGGATTTATTCTTATTTTTATTCCCTTACTGATCTTTTTTCTCATCCCTTTGTTCATGTGATCCCCATGGTACCCTATGCAGATGTAAGAGCTCAAGGGAAGTTAGGAGATCTTTATGGAGATTCAATAAAGAAGTGTTTTTTAGTTCCATGTTTTTAGTTTTATGTACCTAGTCTTCTGAGACACTAGACTTCGTGATCCTTGGCTTGTACTCTGATGTATAATTATGATTAAAATCATTTAATGTTATGTGAAAAGGATAGGGTTACTATAGTTGGTATCAAAGGATGGTCTTATTATTTTTGGATATTAGGAATAGATAACCTTAGTGAGAACCTTAGGGATGATACTAAGTATAATAAAACATCCCTACATTTTGGTAAGTATAGAGTAAGTGGTTTATCAAGTAAATACATTCCCGTTTGGATACAAATAGGTAGTGGTGGCTCTGGAACAGATGTACCTAGGAGTGAAAACTCTGACAAGGAGTTTTGGGCTTGACCCGGGGTATTCTGGTACACGACAATGGGCCTTGCTGCACTCTAGATTTGACACTCCTGTGGGATATGCTTTAGTAAATTCCTGAGCTTGGTATAAACCATTATTAAGGGAATAAAATAACTCATAATAATATAAGTTAAGAAATAGATCAAGGATAACCTAGATTGAAACATAGGGAATCACAAGTTAGGATATACATATCCTTTACAAGTTTATCCTATTATGTTCAATGTTTTCTTTTTTATGCTCAATAGCTAAGTATTCAAGACCTCTAATTTTAAGTTATTTTTCTTAGTCAATGGTAGTAAATAAAAGAACAAGTTCCAAAAACCATTGTGATAGGAAATGTAAATATTTACCTAATGATATGTCTGACATTATGGGAATGAGTTCTCATAACTTTATGATATTTATAGCTCAGCTATCTCAAGTTATGAATAATAACTTGAATCATGTGAAACACCCTCCTCCTCAAAGTAAAGAGAAAGTTTCCATAGAATCCCTCATGTGGAAAAGGCATACCATGTTTAGAAGATCTTATATTACCCTCCTTGTAGAATAGTGTATTTACTCCATTGAAAAGATATTCTCCATCCTCCAGTGCTTGGAAGAAGAGAAAGTTTTACTAACAGTCTATTGTTTTGATGGGGAAGCTGATCAGTGGTGGGTAGTGATCAAGAATACAAAGCCCCATGAAGAAATTGATCCCATGGTTTGGGAGGAATTCAAGAGGATGTTTTTCAAAAAATATTTTCCTTGAACCCTCTATCTGAAGATAAAAAGAGGGTTTATCGGCCTCAAGAAGAAGGAAGATGAGTCCATCAGGGTGTATGAAGAAAAATTTACAAGGCTTGCAAGGTATACCTCTGGCTTTGTCATGAAAACCAAAATCAAGGTGGATCACTTATTTAGTGAACTAAAGCTAAGTCTAAGAAAATAGTTAGGGATTCAAGACTTAAATAGTTATGAGAAGATTGTATGTTGTTCTCTCAATGTTGAAATAGAGATTGGAGACTCTTAGTGGTATCACTATCCATGTGATAATAAGAAGAAAATGGAGAAAAAAATGGGTGGTTCAAAAAACATATCCCATGATAGAAAGAAGCATGAATATCCCACTTGTAAAACTTGTGCAAAGAAGCATCTTGGGAAATGTCTAAAGGGAACCAGGAATTTCTTCAAATGTGGAAAGCTAGGACATCTGGCCTAGAACTACTGAAGGGATATGAAAAATCCCACTAATGTGGAAGAATAATGGAATGTTCAGATCAACTCTCATCCAGTGGTGAAATTTTAGAACTACAAGGAGCATGGACATTATGAAAACAATTTCCATAAGTCTAGGGTTATCGGAAGAAATCAAAAACAACATCTAAGACAACAAGGAAGGGATTATTCTATCACTACTATTGAGGTGGAGCCGAACAAAGATGTAGTTATAGGTACACTATTTATTCATTCAAGAATGGAAAACATACTACTTGATTCTGGTTCTATGCATTCTTTCATATCTTGCATGTTTAGTAGATCTATTCAAACACCAACTCAAAATTTGGAGTACAAGTTATCTGTGAGAATAATGAATGGGGTAATTATTACATCCATGGTTTATAACTCCTCCCTAGTTAATGTTTGTGAAATTAAACTCCTATAAAATATTTTCATACTTCTTTTAGTGGAGTTCGATGTTATCTTCGGAATGGATTGGATATCTTTATAAAAAGCCAACATCAACTGTCGAGAAAGGGAGATCACTCTTCACATCCCTAAGAATCCTCCAATTCATTAAAAGTGTAAGGATGAAGTTGAATCGCCATTAGAATCATCATATAATGTGTTGATATTTCTTCTTTATAAGCAAGCATATATAGACCAAATGATTGAGAAAAAGGAGATAATAATGCTTGAAGACATGCCCATCGTGAGGGATTACACTGATGTATTTTCCGAAGAGTTTCCTGGTCTTCCTTATGACTAAGAAGTTGAGTTCTCAATTGAACTTATTCCTATATCTCTGCCTATATCAAAGAAATCTTATAGAAGGTCCACCATAGAGCTGGAAGAGCTGAAGAAGCAGTTGTAGGAAAATCTGAAGAAGGGTTTTATACGCCCAAGTGATTTACAGTGGGGTGCGCCTATCCTCTTCATCAAGAAGAAGGATAGATCAATGTTCCTATTCATTAAATATCATGAGCTCAATAAAATCATGATAAAGAACAAGTATAACCTTCCATGTATAGATTACTTGTTTGATAAACTTCGTGGAGCTAGTTATTTCTCTAAGGTGGACCTTCATTCAGGTTATCACCAATTAAAGGTGAGGAAGGAAGATATTCCCATGAATTCCTTTTGAATGAGGTATGGACACTATGATTTCATATTCATTCACTTAGGACTAACTAATTCTCCAAAACTTTTCATGGATTTAATTAATAGATTCTTTAGAGATTACCTCGATTAATTTTTGGTAGTCTTTATTAATGATATTATGATATACTCCCAAATCAAGGAGGAACATGAGGAGCATTTGAATACTGTGATAAAGACTTTGAAAAGGGAGAAAATATATGAAAAGAAAAATAAATGTAAGTTTTGGGTGGAGGAATTATCATTATTGGGGAATTTTTTTCACCAGCAAAGGGATATCTGTGGACCCTTCCAAGATAAAGGCAATTGAAGAGTGGCCCATGCCATCATTTGTAACAAAGATCAGCATCTTTTTGGGTTTAGCTGGGTATTATCGACGATTTCTAAATAAATTTTCACTATTTTCAAACCCAATGACCAAGCTGACACGGAAGGGAGTAAAGTTTGTCTTCACTCAGGAATATGAAGAATGTTTTAAGGAGTTGAATAAGAGTCTTAACATTGCGCCTGTACTCACACTCCCAACAAGTGAAGAAATCTTTGTGGAGTACAATGATGCTTTAAATAAGGTCTTAGGATGTGTGATAATGAAAAATGATGAAGTGATAGACTATGAATCAAAGAAGCTAAAAATCTAGAAGAAAAACTATCTTATGAATGATCTAGAGTTGGTGGCAGTGATCTTTGCATTAAAAATATAATGGAATTATCTCTATGGGGAGAAGTGTGAGATATATACTAACCGAAAGAGGCTAAAATATATATTCACACAAAAAGAGATTAATATTCACCAGTGAAGATTGATAAAGGTCATAAAATATTATGACTTCTCAATCCACTACCATCCAAGTAAGACAAACAAGGTGGAAGATGCTCTAAGTAGAAAGGATCCTACATCTTTATCAATGATGAGAATTGAAAAGGATCCGATCTTCTTAGATTTTCTAAGGATGAACAGGGGAATCATTAAGGGAGGAACATAACAAATCCTTTCTCAAATGATTTCTCAACCATCTCTCATGGAGAAAATAAAGGATGCCTAAATAAAAGATGTGGAACTTCAAAAAATGGTGGAAGCCATTAAAAATGGGAAATCCATAGAGTTCATGATTGATGAGGAATGAGTTGTTAGATTTGGATCACGATTATGTGTACCACCCCATACAGAGATAAAGAAGGAGCTTCTGAATGACACACATAGCTCAATATTCTCTATCCACCCAGGGAACACAAAGATGTATCAAGATCTTTGAGAAAAATTTTGGTGGGAAAATATGAAAAGAGAGATTGCTGAATATACATCAAAGCTCCTGGTATGTACACAAGTGAAGGATGAGAGGAAAAAGTCTAATGGGATTATGCAACCACTACCCATACCAACATGGAAGTGGGAGAATATTACCATAGACCTTTTCACTAGAATTCTAAGGACATCCAAAGGAAACAATGCTATATGGGTCCTTGTGGATCGTCTTATAAAGACATCTCACTTTATCGTAATTCTAGAGGACTTATCATTGGATCAACTTGCATGTATTTACATCAAAGAAGTGGTAAGGTTGCATGGAGTACCACTATCTATGTATCTGATCATGATCCTAGATTCACCTCAAAGTTTTGGAAAAGTCTCTAACATGCTCTAAGCCCTGAACTAAACTTTAGTATGGCTTATCATCCTCAAATTGATGGCCAATCTGAGCGAACTATTCATACACTGGAAGATATCTTGAGAGCATATTCTATGGACTTCAAAGTAGGATGTGACCAACATATTCCACTGGTTGAATTATCCTACAACAACATTTTCCACTTGAGCATCCGAATTAAACCATTTGAGGCCCTTTATGGGAAAAGGTATAGAACACCGGCGTGTTGGGATGAAGTCAGTGAGTGTAAGATGCTAGGACATGAAATGGTCGAATAAATGGTGGAGAAGGCGAAAACCATTCATCATCACATTAAGGAAACCCAAAGTTGACAAAAGAGGTATTCAAACAACCGTTGATGAGACCTTGAGTTCAATGGTGGATACATGGTTTTTCTACACATACCTCCATGGAAGAAGGTCATGAGGTTTGGGAAGAAAGGGAAGATAATTCCTAGGTACATAAGACCCTTCGAGATCCTTAATCATGTTAGAGATGTGGCCTATCAATTGGAACTTCCGCCTACCATGTCAAAAGAACAAAATGTTTCTCATGTATCCCTCTTAAGGAAGTACATACCAGACCCTTCACATATACTCTCTTATGGGGTGGTTGTAACACCCGAGATTATTATGAGTAATATTTTGTTTTTATATATCATCAAAGGAATCTTTCACTACACACTTTCTTGGCTTACTTTACACGCAATCGCGACCTTCCTCGATAGCTTGTGTTGTACGCAATACCGAGTTTTACTAAACAACGATATATTATTATAATATTGTTATGAACTAGCCGTTATGAATAGTGTTAACTAAATTTTGAATTTTATAACATTATTATTCATCTTACACATTTCTAGAACATGTTATAAGAACAAAATAATTTTTTCGGTTAACATAAGTATTTTTCAAAAAATGCAGTTTTGCCGCCTTTTGATGGCGCACCCACATTAAATCTAGTTTTTGACATGTTTATATGTTCAATTTGACAAAATAAAATTCTTCATTTGAATCAGGATATAAAAATTTACATTAGATAAAGTTTTGATATTTTTCCGATAACTTTCATATTTTAATGAATAGTAAAAACACGCTATATTTTAATTAAAAACAACTTTTTTCATCGTAATATATTATGTGGTTAAATTATAATATTGAATGGTTTTAAAGTATAAATAAAATATATTTTTACCATTTAATATAATGTATGTCATTATCATTGATTTTACCTTGAATTCGTAGGTTAAATCAATTCAATCTTTTGCAATGTTTTAAAGAAAAACCCGTTTTCTTTCGACAACGGGATTAATTTTAATTTAATTTATGAATCTTTTGTGTATTGAATTTGGAAAAATGGATTACATATTTGGAATCAGTGGGTCCAAATTATGTTAATAAGATACTTTTTATTTTTGGGAATTATGAATAGTAATTATGGTAAATTTTATTTACCATAGTTAAAGGTAAATCGGGTAATTAAGGGTAAATATAATATTTTAAAATTACCCTAAAAAATGTCAAAATCCTATTGGATGACTAAAAGGCGACCCATATCACCTAAGGGTCAGATTAGATTCATTTAATTAAATTTTTTCAATGAAAATAATTTAATTATTATTAAAACCAAAGAATGTGACAACATGTCACTTTCTTAAATTATATAAGTATAATAATTTTAATCTAGTGATAAACTTCATGAAACTTCAAAAATGAATAGTCTCCAGAAAGATAATATAATTATCTAAATCATAGGAATTTATTTAGAATTTTTAGGGATTAAATAATTATCATTTATTATGATACAATGATGATGCAGTAATTATCTTATTAATGAAATATTGACATAATTGATGTTATAAATACCCAAATAAATGTAATTTGAGACTTTTTATGAATTACACTAATTTTATAGGTTACTATGATATATTAGTGTTGATTTAATCAACTTGTTTCGAACATATAATTCTGTTATGACTTTCACAAAAATCATATATCAAATAGTGTCAAAATTGACACAAAATAGTTTTTAAAATCAAATATTATATTACTAATTGTTATTTTATTCCTAAAAATCTAAGGTTCGGACAAATGACTTAGATAAGGATATATATATTAATAATAAACAATTTGGGGTTCGTTTGGCATGTTATAGAAAGTTTATTAACCATATAGTGAAAGAAAACAAAAAGACACGGTAA
Organism: Viscum album; assembly: GCA_963277665.1. Taxonomy (NCBI): domain Eukaryota; kingdom Viridiplantae; phylum Streptophyta; class Magnoliopsida; order Santalales; family Viscaceae; genus Viscum; species Viscum album. The sequence goes on from OY728165.1 coordinate 228,941,319, forward strand.
AAGTTAAATTATTTAACTTAGAGTTAAATCTAATTGATAAGGTTAAAATAATACCCTAAACTTGTCTAAATCTTATTGGTTGATAGGATTTCTACCCATCCCCACTTTACCTTCGAAATAAGACCCTTTGGAACCATTATAAACCGATTTTGACTTTAATATAAAATAATATTTTGAGGTATTCCTAAGGTGCCCCTCTCCTCCCTTATAAAAGGGAACCTCCTTCCCCCTCCTCCTCACACTAATTTGAGCACTCAAGCTCGGACAACCCCTGCCATTTTCTCCTCTCAACTTCCCTAGAATAATCCTAGAGGTACTTTTCTTCTTCAAAGACCAATCTTAGTTCCCTAAGTGGAGGATTCAAAGAGGCGTTCCAAAGAAGAGGTAATATCCGTTACCGATCTTTTCAATTTCTTTCTTCTTCAACTTCTTCTCCTTTAGTTGTTTCATGATAGAGTAATAACATCAGTATTAATTACATATGGATATGTTATTATAAATATTAAACAACCCTAATTCACCTTCTATCCATCCTACGGAAAAATGAAATCACCGCGCGTGCGTACGTACGGAATACCGTCTCCACACCGTGGTGTAATCTATTTTCCACCACCACCTTACAAGGATGGGTATAACGGTGTAATGAGTAACTATTTATGATTATTATAAAGTAATATTTATACTGAAATAATATATATATACTCCAATACAATTCCACGATCATAGGAACGATATCATCACTCGTGCGTACGTACGGAATACCGTCTCCATGATGTGATGCGACTCGTTCTACATGATCATCATTACATAGTAATTATATAAATGAATTGAATGAATAAATATGATATATGTTACACTAATAACATTCTGGATATAAGGTATCTATAACCTTAAAAGAAGAATAAGAATTTATTCGGCAAAACACGCATAAGAACAAAAGGCAATAAAGACCCGAGTAACAAGTAACAATGAAATATTACTAACAAGAAGCAAAGAATATGACCATATATGATATCATATCAATATGTATGATTTTTTAATAAGTCAATAACATTATTTAAACCATTATACAGGATTTTCGGACACGTACAAAGCAAATCGGACCTAAGGTAAGGGAAATATCACAATCTCATTTTTATCTGAGATTGTTTATTCGTAAGTATTTACTGGGGTGTATTTTATCATCCAAATCCATGTTTCATCAATATGTAATATTATTTCCATCCACCTACACTTGTTTAAATCCATTTTTACCCTTCGGTGAGTTTTTAGTAATATGTATGAAAGGAATCTTTTGTCATTTTTCGTACGAGGTATTTTTTGACTTTTCTGACAAAAGTACGAAGAATGTTTTTTTTAACTTATACGGCATGAATGGATTTCTAAAAAATTATTTCCAAGAAGCTTCCTTTACAAGTATTAAAGTTTATTTTTAATCAACTTCTTTTATTTTAAAATTGTATGACATTTTAAGAAAGGAAAAGTGTTTTTTGAAGTAGAAAGGATATTTTCCTCAAGAATGAAGTTCAAGTATTTTATCAAAATTATTTTCCATCTAAGATAATAAAAGGGTTCTGTTTTTATCCCTATTATTACATGGATTTGATTATGTTGTGATGGAAACATTTTTATGAATTCCTTTATCTTATATGAATTTTTTTATGATGTCATGTTGTTTAAGAATCCCATATTTATTACATGGGTTATGCGATGATGTATGATTTATGATTACGTGGCACACATAAGAAAGGATTCATTATAAGATGGGTGGGACCTATATCTCCCTCCAATGCATTGGGTAAAGATTTTATATCGCATGAGATAGACAGGGCTGGAACGGTAGGTTATACCGGTTCAGTGAAACAGTACTGAAACGAGGGTTACTCGATTCAGAAAGGGACTTTGTCCACTAAGATAGTCTTGGCAATGAGTCATGACTAACAAGAAATGATTTTCCAAGATTATGTGTGCATGCCACAAAGTTTCAAGTTTCATGTTATGATTATGGTGATCTCATTTTCACTTCTATGATTTATTCCATGTTAAGATATTATGATCTCTTTTGAAGGTTATGATTTTCAAAAAGATATGATATGATTTTTAGTTCCTTTATTTTCCCTTACTGAGCATTTGAGCTCACCCTTTTATGTTTTCTTTTCCCCAGGTCAGGAAGATGGATATTAAGTAGAATATGCTAAAAGGGACCCTAGATATGATGAAATAAATGGGAGACACTGTAGAAGATTTATGAACCAGTTGTTTATGTTTCCCAGTTTCTAAAGACACTATACCTATACGGTCCTTTGTGGTTTTGTCATATGTTGTAATAAGTGTGCTTCAATTTTGAAGTATTAACAATGTATGTAAAGTATGGTTCGTTATAGTTGGTATCAGAGGAAAGGTATAGTCAACCTTTGGAAACTAGGATGTGAAATCCTTAGTAAGAACCCTAAGGATAGGTCTAATCATAGAACACAATCTTAGTGTTTTAGAAATGGCCATGAATACCCTAGGATAAGACCTTAAGTGTGAAATTTTATTATCGATTATGTGGTTTTCCTATTATAATTAGTGTTTCTCACACTATTATTCTTGGTTTTAGTCAATGGCTGGAACCCGAAGGAACCGTGTTAATGCGGAATGCGATGGGAAATGCAATGATTGTCACCCTGAGCAACCAAACGATATGGGAGCTGGAATGAAAAATCTTGTAGCCATGCTCACAAAACTTTCTTAAGCTATGAATCATGCAAGACTTCCAAACGAGCAAAGGAAGGAGCAACATTCTGTTGAATCCTTCATGAGGCAGCGTCCACCGTCTTTCAGCGGGTCTACTGATCCATTAGTTGCTGAACAATGGATTAGTACTACTGAAAAGATATTTTCAGTTCTTCAATGTTCTGAACATGATAAAGTCATCCTAGCAGTGTATCGTTTGGATGGAGATGCTGATCAATGGTGGAATCTTATTAAGAATACGAGGAAAAGGGATGAAATTGAGTCTATGGAATGGGACGAGTTCAAGAACTTATTTTTCAATAAGTACTTCCCTCGTATTCTCCGAACAAAGATGGAGAAAGAGTTTCTTGAACTGAAGCAAAGGGATGATGAATCTGTTGGTACCTATGAAGCAAATTTTACAAGACTTTCAAGGTACGCTTCTGGTATTATTATCCAACCTGAGAGTAAGATCGATCGATTCTTTAGTGGATTAAAACCAAGTCTTCGAAGGGCGTTAGCCATAAGGGACTTCAATAGATATGAGGAAATCGTTCGATGTGCTCTCAAAGTCGAGATGGATATTGGAGTAACCCATCAGTCACATGGGTTTGATAAGAAGAGGAAGATGAAATTCAAAGGAAAATCTAAAGAGCACACTGAAAAGAAGATGAGCTTTCCCTTATGCTCAAAGTGTGGAAAGAAACATGGAGGGAGTTTTCTTAAAGGGACAAGTACATGTTTCAAATGTGGAAAGGAAGGTCATCGGGCATTTGAATGTCGCGATAATGGGAAGAAGATGTCTAATGATGCAAACAAAGGAAGGGATACACAGAATGAACCTACTACACTTCAATGTTTCAAGTGCAAGGAGATGGGGCATTATGCCAATCAATGCCCAAATCCAAGGGTTGATGATGATGGTCGACGTCAACAAAATCTTAAGGCTAAAGACAAAGGAAAGTCACATGCAATTTCTATCAACGATGTGGAGTACGATAACGAAGTGGTAAAAGGTACACTTACCATCCACTCTAAAGTAGAAAATGTTTTATTTGATTCTAGATCCACTCACTCTTTTATTTCTGAAAATTTTCTAAGGGTATCACCGTACTACCTCAACAATTAGATGTTGAGTTAGCTGTGACAACACCTAATGGCACAACAGTCGCATCAAAAGTTTATAATTCTTCTCCGATCGAAGTTTGTGGGAAAGTGCTTCCTGCAAATCTTGTGATACTTCCTTTAGTGGAATTTGATGTGATTCTTGGCATGGATTGGCTTTCTCTACATGGAGCTCATATCAATTGCCAAAGAAGGGAAGTCATATTTCATATTCCAGATCAATCTACGATCGTCTATCGATGCAAGGATGAATATAACCTTCCAGTGGAAATATCTTCCATCTTATGGGTCTTGATTCCACTAAATGAAGGTTATTTATCTCAAATGGTTGGTGAGAAACTCACGATTAAGAATATGCCCATTGTACGGGAGTTTGATGATGTCTTTCCGGAGGAATTACCGGGTCTTCCACCAAATCGTGAAGTTGAGTTTTCAATAGAACTCGTACCGGGTGCTTTGCCTATTTCAAAGACACCTTATAGAATGGACCCAATTGAGTTGCAGGAATTGAAGAAGCAACTCCAAGAGAATCTTGATAAGGGATTCATACGCCCTAGTGCGTCACCTTGGGGAGCACCTGTTTTATTTGTTAAGAAGAAAGATGGATCAATGAGACTCTGCATTGATTATCGAGAACTTAACAAGATCACTATCAAGAACAAATATCCTCTCCCACGCATTGATGACTTATTTGACCAACTACGCGGAGCTCAATACTTTTCCAAGATTGATCTTCGTTCAGGGTATCATCAATTAAGGGTCAAAAGGGAGGATATACCAAAAACGACTTTCCGTACAAGGTATGGACACTATGAATTTATAGTGATGCCATTTGGTCTTACTAATTCCCCTGCTATCTTCATGGATCTAATGAATAGAGTCTTTAGAGACTATCTTGATCAATTTGTGGTAGTCTTTATAGACGATATTCTTGTCTATTCAAAGAGCAAGGAAGAGCATGAAGATCACTTGAGAATTATATTGAAGACCCTGAGAAAGGAGAATCTTTATGCCAAATTTACCAAGTGTGAATTTTGGCTTCAAAAAGTTGCATTTTTGGGTCACATAATCTCAAAAGAGGGGATATCTGTGGATCCAGCAAAAACAGAGGTTATCGAAAGATGGTCAAGACCAACAACAGTAACTGAGATCCGAATTTTTCTTGGTTTGGCTGGATATTATCGACGTTTTGTAAAGGATTTTTAATGATTATCTAATCCACTCACCAAGTTGACTCGGAAAGGAGTTAAGTTTGTTTGGACAGAGGAATGTGAAGAGAATTTCAAGGAGTTGAAAAGAAGGTTATCCAGTGCACCTGTGCTCACACTGCCTTGTAGTGGAGAAAGGTTTGTGATCTACAGTGATGCATCCAAGAAGGGATTGGGGTGTGTTCTTATGCAAAATGATATGGTGATAGCTTATGCCTCACGACAGTTAAAAATCCATGAGAAAAATTACCCCACACATGATTTGGAGTTGGCTGCGGTAATCTTTGCATTAAAGATTTGGAGGCATTACCTTTATGGTGAAAGGTGTGATATTTATACTGATCATAAAAGTTTAAAGTATATTTTCACACAAAAGGAGCTGAATATGCGTCAAAGAAGATGGTTGGAGATGATTAAGGATTATGACTGCTCAATCCATTACCACCCTGGGAAAGAAAATAAGGTGGTAGATGCATTAAGTCGACAAGACCATGCTAGTTTATCCATGATGAGGATCAAAAAAGATCCAATATTTATGGATTTACAAAGGATGGATCTTGGAATTATAATGGAAGGGGAAAAATCTTATCTTTCTCAAATGAATGTTCAACCATCTATACATGCGAAGATTAAAGAGGCACAGAAAGAAGATGCCGAGTTACAAAAGAAGGTGAGAAATGTTCCTGAATTCAACCTTGATTGTGATGGGATAATAAAGTTCAGGAATCGGGTTTGTGTTCCTCCCATCCCCGAATTAAAGAAGGAGCTGCTGGATGAGGCTCATAGTTATTCATTCTCTATTCATCCTGGAAGCACGAAGATGTATAGGGACCTGAAAGAGTACTTCTGGTGGGATGGCATGAAAAGAGATGTTGCTGAATATGTCTCTTGATGCTTGGTTTGTCAATAAGTTAAAGCTGAGAGACAAAAGTCTAAGGGGATATTACAACCATTACCCATACCCTAATGGAAATGGGAAAACATCACTATGGACTTTGTCACAGGACATCCTAAAACATCCAAAGGAAATAATGCTATTTGGGTCATAGTTGATCGTCTTACAAAGTCTACACACTTCATTGCTATTAGAGAGGATTTCTCTCTAGATCAGCTTGTCAGGATATATGTAAAGGAAGTGGTAAGATTTCATGGAGTACCACTTTCTATTATATCTGATCGGGATCCGAGATTTACCTCTAAGTTCTGGCGAAGTCTTCAGCATACTCTGGATACAGAGTTGAGTTTCAGCACTGCTTATCATCCCCAGACAGACGGTCAGTCTGAAAGAACAATTCAAACCCTAGAAGATATGTTGAGAGCTTGCTCTATGGATTCCAAAGGAGGTTGGGATCAACACCTACCTTTGGTGGAATTTTCTTATAATAATAGCTTTCAATCCAGTATTCAGATGGCTCCTTATGAATCTCTCTATGGAAAGAAATGCAGGACTCCAACTTGCTGGGATGAAGTTGGGGAGAGAAAGCTATTAGGAACTGATCTCATTGATGAAATGGTAGAAAAGGTCAGATCTATTCAACAACACATAAGAGCAGCTCAGAGTCGACAGAAAAGTTATGCCGACAACCGAAGAAAAGACCTAGAGTTTGAAGTGGGCGATAAAGTGTTCTTACGAATATCTCCTTGGAAGAGGGTTATGAGATTTGGAAAGAAGGGGAAGTTGAGCCCTAGATATATCGGTCCTTTCGAAATACTGGATCGTGTTGGAAAGGTAGCTTACCGATTGGCGCTTCCACCGAATCTCTCTCAAGTTCACGATGTGTTCCATGTATCTCTCCTGAGAAAGTACATACCAGATCCTTCACATGTACTCAGCTCAGAAGTTGTACCGCTGGAGCAAGATCTTTCTTATGAAGAACAGCCGATAGAGATTCTGGATCGTAGCAAAAAAGTCCTACGAAACAAGACCACTCGCTTGGTGAAAGTTTTATGGAGGAACCACCAATTAGAAGAAGCTACATGGGAGCTTGAGGATATGATGAGGGACAAGTATCCTCATCTGTTTGTTACAAAGTGACGAATTTCGAGGGCGAAATTCTTTTTAAGGGGGGTAGAATGTAACACCCGAGATTTTTATGAGTAATATTTTGTTTTTATATATCATCAAAGGAATCTTTCACTACACACTTGCTTGGCTTACTTTACATGCAATCGCGACCTTCCTCGATAGCTTGTGTTGTACGCAATACCGAGTTTTACTAAACAAAAATATATTATTATAATATTGTTATGAACTAGCCGTTATGAATAGTGTTAACTAAAATTTGAATTTTATAACATTGTTATTCATTTTACACATTTCTAGAACATTTTATAAGAACAAAATAATTTTTTCGGGTAACATAAGTATTTTTCAAAAAATGCAGTTTTGCCGCCTTTTGATGGCGCACCCACATTAAATCTAGTTTTTGACATGTTTATATGATCAATTTGACAAAATAAAATTCTTCATTTGAATCAGGATATAAAAATTTACATTAGATAATGTTTTGATATTTTTCCGATAACTTTCATATTTTAATGAATAGTAAAAACACGCTATATTTTAATTAAAAACAACTTTTTTCATCGTAATATCTTATGTGGTTAAATTATAATATTGAATGGTTTTAAAGTATAAATAGAATATATTTTTACCATTTAATATAATGTATGTCATTAGTATTGATTTTACCTTGAATTCGTAGGTTAAATCAATTCAATCTTTTGCAATGTTTTAACGAAAAACCCGTTTTCTTTCGACAATGGGATTAATTTTAATTTAATTTCTGCATCTTTTGTGTATTGAATTTGGAAAAATGGATTACATATTTAGAATCAGTGGGTCCAAATTATTTTAATAAGCTACTTTTTATTTTTGAGAATTATGAATAGTAATTATGGTAAATTTTATTTACCATAGTTAAAGGTAAATCGGGTAATTAAGGGTAAATATAATATTTTAAAATTAACCTAACAAATGTAAAAATCCTATTGGATGACTAAAAGTCGACCCATATCACCTAAGGGTCGGATTAGATTCATTTAATTAAATTTTTTCAATGAAAATAATTTAATTATTATTAAAACCAAAGAATGTGACAACATGTCACTTTCTTAAATTATATAAGTATAATAATTTTAATCTAGTGATAAACTTCATGAAACTTCAAACATGAATAGTCTCAAGAAATCTAATATAATTATCTAAATCATAGGAATTTATTTATAATTTTTAGGGATTAAATAATTATCATTTATTATGATACAAAGATGATGCAGTAATTATCTTATTAATGAAATATTGACATAATTGATGTTATAAATACCCAAATAAATGTAATTTCAGACTTTTTATGAATTACACTAATTTTATAGGTTACTATGATATATTAGTGTTGATTTAATAAACTTGGTTCGAACATATAATTCTGTTATGACTTTCACAAAAATCATATATCAAATAGTGTCAAAATTGACACAAAATAGTTTTTAAATCAAATATTATATTACTAATTGTTATTTTATTCCTAAAAATCTAAGGTTAGGCCACATGACTTAGATAAGGATATATATATTAATAATAAACAATTTGGGGTTCTTTTGGCATGTTATAGTAAGTGTATTAACCATATAGTGAAAGAAAACAAAAAGACACGGTAAAAGTTAAATTATTTAACTTAGAGTTAAATCTAATTGATAAGGTTAAAATAATACCCTAAACTTGTCTAAATCTTATTTGTTGATAGGATTTCGACCCATCCCCACTTTACCTTCGAAATAAGACCCTTTGGAACCATTATAAACCGATTTTTACTTTAATATAAAATAATATTTTGAGGTATTCCTAAGGTGCCCCTCTCCTCCCTTATAAAAGGGCACCTCCTTCCCCCTCCTACTCACACCAATTTGAGCATTAAAGCTCGGCCAACCCCTGAAATTTTCTCCTCTCCACTTCCCTAGAATAATCCTAGAGGTCCTGGTCTTCTTCAAAGACCAATCTTAGTTCCCTAAGTGGAGGATTCAAAGAGGCGTTCCAAAGAAGAGGTAATATCCGTTACCGATCTTTTCAATTTCTTTCTTCTTCAACTTCTTCTCCTTTAGTTGTTTCATGATAAAGTAATAACATCAGTATTACTTACATACTGATATGTTATTATAAATATGAAACAACCCTAATTCACCTTCTATCCATCCTACGGAAAAATGAAATCACCGCGCGTGCGTACGTACGGAATACCGTCTCCACGCCGTGGTGTAATCTATTTTCCACCACCACCTTACAAGGATGGGTATAATGGTGTAATGACTAAATATTTATGATTTTTATAAATTAATATTGATACTGAAATAATATATATATACACTCCAATACAATTCCATGATCATAGGAACGATATCATCACTCGTGCGTACGTACGGAATACCGTCTCCATGATGTGATGCGACTCGTTCTACATGATCATAATTACATAGTAATTATATAAATGAATTGAATGAATAAATATGATATATGTTACACTAATACCATTCTGGATATAAGGTATTTATAACCTTAAAATAAGAATAAGAATTTATTCAGCAAAACACGCATAAGAACAAAAGGCAATAAAGACCCGAGTAACAAGTAACAATGAAATATTACTAACAAGAAGCTAAGAATATGACCATATATGATATCATATCAATATGTATGATTCTGGAATAAGTCAATAATATTATTTAAACCATTATAAAAGAGCTTCGGACACGTACAAAGCAAATCGGACCTAAGGTAAGGGAAATATCACAATCTCATTTTTATCCGAGATTGTTTATTCGTAAGTATTTACTGGGGTGTATTTTATCATCCACATCCATGTTTCATCAATATGTAATATTATTTCCATCCGCCTACACTTGTTTAAATCCATTTTTACCCTTCGGTGAGTTTTTAGTAATATGTATGAAAGGAATCTTTTGTCGTTTTTCGTACGAGGTATTTTTTGACTTTTCCGACAAAAGTACGAAGAATGTTTTTTTAACTTATACGGCATGAATGGATTTCTAAAAAATTATTTCCAAGAAGCTTCCTTTACAAGTATTCAAGTTTATTTTTAATCAACTTATTTTATTTTAAAATTGTATGACATGTTAAGAAAGGAAAAGTGTTTTTTGAAGTAGAAAGGATATTTTCCTCAAGAATGAAGTTCAAGTATTTTATCAAAATTATTTTCCATCTAAGATAATAAAAGGGTTCTGTTTTTATCCCTATTATTAAATGGATTTGATTATGTTGTTATGGAAACATTTTTATGAATTCCTTTATCTTATATGAATTGTTTTATGATGTCATGTTGTTTAAGAATCCCATATTTATTACATGGGTTATGCGATGATGTATGATTTATGATTACGTGGAACACATAAGAAAAGATTCATTATAAGATGGGTGGGACCTATATCTCCCTCCAATGCATTGGGTAAAGATTTTATATCTCATGAGATAGACAGGGCTGGAACGGTAGGTTATACCGGTTCAGTGAAACACGACTGAAACGAGGGTTACTCGATTCAGAAAGGGACTTTGTCCACTAAGATAGTCTTGGCAATGAGTCATGACTAACAATAAATGATTTTCCAAGATTATGTGTGCATGACACAAAGTTTCAAGTTTCATGTTATTATTATGGTGATCTCATTTTCACTTCTATGATTTATTCCATGTTAAGATATTATGATCTCTTTTGAAGGTTATGATTTTCAAAAAGATATGATATGATTTTTAGTTCCTTTATTTGCCCTTGCTGAGCATTTGAGCTCACCCTTTTATGTTTTCTTTTCCCCAGGTCAGGAAGATGGATATTAAGTAGAATATGCTAAAAGGGACCCTAGATATGATGAAATAAATGGGAGACACTGTAGAAGATTTATGAACCAGTTGTTTATGTTTCCCAGTTTCTAAAGACACTATACCTATACGGTCCTTTGTGGTTTTGTCATATGTTGTAATAAGTGTGCTTCAATTTTGAAGTATTAACAATGTATGTAAAGTATGGGTCGTTATAGTGGTACAGTTGCAGAATGATCTTTCTTACGAGGAAAAGGCAGTGCAGATCTTGGAAAATAGAGATAAAGTTATACGTAACAATACTACTCACCTGGTCAAAGTACTATGGTAGAACCATAAGTATGAAGAGGAAACATGGGAACTAGAAGAGGTAATAAAGGAAAATTACCAGCAACTATTTTTAGTGTAGAATGCAAAACAAAATTTCAAGGGTAAACTTTCATAAGGGGGGATAATCTAACGACCCAAAGTTTTCAATGGAAACTTCCATCTTATGATTATGTTATATAATCACATGAAATCAAAACACAATGAACTACTTAGTTCTATGTTACCTTTAAAAATAAGTTTGTCTCTTATGTGATTTGAATTTCAAAAATCTGACACACACAGTTGCGATCAATAAGTTATTTGGAGTCTAATATGACCAACTTAATAACATAACCTTATGAATAGTAATGTAACCCTTAAGAATAGTGAAATACCCTAAGTAATAGTAACCTTACCTATGATAGTATATAAATAAGATTCAAGTGGAAGTACGATATACCTATATCTAGGAATAAGAAAATAAATGTTTTAAAATTGTTGTTTTTTCAATTAAATTATGTTTTTAATTAAAAATTAAATTAATCATATTTATAAAATTATTTTTGAAAAATTGATTTCAATTTTGGATTCTATATGTCAAAAAATGTTTTGGGTTAATTTTTGGTATTTTTCTAAAATACTTGAATTTTTGAGGAATAGTAAAATACGACAATTTAAAGTAAATGCTAAATACATGAATTATAGTGTCATGAGCTGATGTATGGCTGATTTAAATCCATTATCTCAAAATCACATGCATACATTACTATTTTCGGTCAAGGAATCATCACTATTTCTGGTCTTTAAGGAAAATAATAAACTAATGATTTAAATATTATAAAAACTATCCACTCCTCCACTATAAATACCACCCTCCTTATCTATTCTATTCACACCTATCAAGATTCAATAATTGTCTAAAATATTCTAAAAAATCTTCCTTATCCCCTCCCCCACGTATTAGAACTTTTTTTCTCATCAAAATACCAATCCAAGGTGCCTTAAAGAGGAATCAAGAGGTAATTGCCCCTCTATCTTCCTTTAATTTCCTTTCAATTTCAAGTTCTTTTCTTAAATCTCTCCCCATATATCCTCATACACATGGTATGGTAACTATAGTTTCTGAAATATAATGTAATTTTATGATACTAATGGTAAAATATATCATCCAACCCCCTTATCATATTCTTTTTATTCTATAAAGGAAAACATTGTTCGTGAGGTGTTAATTTATCACCTTTAAGAACGACATGTTTTCATTTTACTTTACCGTATTAAGATATGGTCATGAAACAATTTTTATGGTTTAACCAGGCTATTTTATATTTATTATATCATATTTAATTTTCTGGAACTAACTTATGTACATATTACTAAATTATTAAATAAAACAGGTTCGTTGTGGTCGAAAACCGCCCGAATTAACCCAAACGATCATCATTAAATTCTTATCTAATGATCCATTATCATGGTATATAAAAAAATATTTATAAGATCATTTAAAGTTTCATAACATCATAAATAAAATATAATTACAATTCTTGATGTTTATCCACATTTTAAATGAACTTCCATTCATGAATACAAATGAACCGTTCAAGGAAACTATAAAAATGAATGTTCCCGAAAAATGAAATTGAACCACTTAACCCATTTAAAAGGCCATGAATGAACATAATATGGGTATAATAAATAAATTACATATAAAATAGGTTCTTTAATTATTAATTAATAAACCTAATTTATTTTTTCAGGTCATTAATAACAAGGTAAGAACACCTTCAGACATAAGGTAAGGGATCCTCTCTATTTCACTTTTATTCAAGAATTTCCTCTTTGCTATGCCATTTTATGTGAAATAAATAATGATGGGTTATGATTTCAAACCTCCCTCATACTTCCCTAATTATTTATAACTAATGATAAACCCCTTTGTCTCTCTTGAATCCCTCTTAAGTACCCCTGATACCATGTCTACAATCTGTGAGGAATTCTACCAGAATCTCCTTTATTCCTTAGGGTTGCCTTATCATTATTTATACTAAAATGAAGTTATATTATATATTTATGTGAATCTTGTAAATGTTTTTTACATGTAAAAAATTCATTTATCATGTCCCATTCATCATTATCTTTTGGGGATATACATGCTTTTAAGTGATTCCCTTCTCAATACTTCCTAATAAGCAAACTTGTTTTAAGGGAACTTATCGAATTATTAATAGATTTAAAGTGAACACTATATTATATTTTAATCCACAATTTAATTTATAAAATCAGTATTTTTATTATTAAAACCTTCTTGGTTCACTTATAGTTTTATATAAAATATTTTCCTTTTTCTATTTTAAAAGCTCTATATTATTTTCTTTAAAACCGCACAAAAATGTTTTAATGCTAAAATTTTGTGAATAAATTTCTTGTTTTAACTTCTATTTGACATCAATTAACATGATATATTCCTATTTTACCCTTTTTAACGTCCATGTATGTTCTAATTCATTTCTTTCATGGACACTCTTATGATATTCCAATTTGTTATGCTTTATGACAAGATTGTGGTACCCAATTCTTTCCATGTTAACCCTTATGTTTATGTATGATTTTTTATATGGAAAAAATATTCATGATAAGTTAAGATGGGTTTTCCTAGATATTTATCCAATTAATTGGGTAATGTTAAGTCTCATGAGATGTTATTTGTGATGGTCTTGGCTGTTAGCCCTGGCTTGTGCTGCTATGTGAAACGATCTTGGCGGTTATCCATGACTCATATTAAAATCATGTTTTATATTGCTTCCAAATTTATATGATTACATGTTTAAATGATCCCAGGTTTATATGTTCTGATTCCTTATGTTACATTCCTTTTTATATCTTTATGTCATGTCTTCTAACCCATGTGCTAAGGATTTATTCTTATTCATATTCCCTTACCGGGATTTTAGCTCATCCCTTTGTTCATGTGACCCCTAGGGTACCCTATATAAATGCAAGGGATCAAGGGAAGTTAAGATATCTTTATGTAGATTAAATAAAGAAGTGTTTTTTTAGTTTTTATGTTTTCAATTTTATGTACCTAGACTTCCAAGACACTAGAATTCACGATCCTTGGCTTGTACTCTATTATACAATTATGTTTAAAATCAAGTAATGTTATGTGAAAAGGATAGGGTCGCTCTAATGGTTCGGTAAACATTTTAGTGATTAGGTAAGTGTTGGTTTTCTATTTTTTATTTCTTAATTTCTTGGAATTAATTAAATGAAATTTGTTTCTATCTTCTATAGAGTTTTTTTCAATTTTGTATAGCGGTTTTTATTTTCAAGTATGATCGTATTTGGGTTTTGATTATATTATTTATTTATTATTTGCTCAATGTTCATTGTATCTATCCACTAGGTTTTGAATTATATATTATTTAATAGACTGGAGCTTAGTGGTGAAGTACTGGATGATCATCTATACGTGTGGAAGGGGTAGTGTATGTTCTCGATTGTTTGGGATAAACAAGAACCAATTGGGTATTGCCTAAGTCATTTGAGAATATTAATTGAAACTCTATTGAAAGAGGAATAATATTAGAATAAACAAAAATCTTGGTATGGTTTTCTCTCACTATCACCATTTGATCAAGGGAGTGAGAGGAAATGATCATGGAATCTCACTTTAACTAACTTAGCATAAGAGGATAGAATTAAATAGAACAAAAATAAAATTAAAATTTGAAAGACTAATCTAACCCAATAAACATTCTCATATCATAGTTGTTAATAAATTAAGTTTCTAATTTAATTTCAACCATTTTATTAATTGATTTTTTTTTTCATTCGAAACCAAATAATTCTAAAAACACTACATTATTTCTCTAATTAAAAAGTGACAAACAATTTTGTGTGCACTCCTCTTCAGGAGAATACCTATGGTTAATCACTATAGTACAATTTGGTAATATAAAAAAATTGTTTTTTATGCCCCATGAAATGTGTGCATCAAACTTGGCATCATTTCTGAGGAGGCAGTGCAACTTAACAAAAAAAAATCTTAAAACTGAATGGTCCATAGTTCAACTGATCATTTTAAAAAAATTGATCCTGAAATTGAAATAACACTAAGAAAACTGAGAAAACAAAAATTTAAAACTATTTTAGAGGAAATAAATATCTTTGATTCAAGTGAAACTATTAGTGTTTATTCTCAAACCAAAATCATGCCTGGAAATCCCAACCAAACCATGCCTGATCTGTGCACCCCTCGATTTCCTATTCAAAATAACAAACTAATTACACTTACATCCCCAAATGATTTTAAATTTCACTTCAATATGGTTCTTGAACTTCCAACATTTCATAGTATTGTAAGAGAAGACTCAAATATTCACATTCAAGAATTCAACTTCAGTTGCTCAAGCTTTATTCCTAGAGGAGTACATGAAGAATAATTTCAGTGGAGGGAATTCACCTTCTCACTTGAAGGAGAAACTGATGAATGGTTTTACAATATTAAACTAGGGGAGATTAGTGATTGAGAGGATTTAAAAATATGCTTCATGTAGTCATTATTTCCCATATCTAGTAACACTTCCATAAAAAAGAAGATTTATGTTATACAATAATCAACTAGAGAGACCCTCTATGATTACTCAGAGCATTTCAAGAAGCTCTGTGCTAGCTTCCCACACCGAAAAATGGGGTAACACCAATTACTTATATTATTATACCAAGGAATTCTCGACAATGATCGAAATATACTAGACGACTCGTCTGGAAGATCCATGATCGAAAAGTCACATGTAGATGTTAAAGGTCTGATTGAGAAGATTGCACAAAACTCAAAATAATTTGGAATAAATAATACGAGCACTAGGGGATACATGTGGTAAAAACATTTGATTCATCTGCATTGATTGAAACTAAAGTTAATGACCTCACAAGGATAGTCCATCAAATAGCTATAACTCAAGAAAATGGACAAGAAGATTCATCTCAAGTATGTGGGTTATGTTCATTTTCCACTGATTATATTGAATAGTGTCTTAAGATACAAGGGACAATATACTGTGTTGTGGCCTTTTAGACAATACAATTCCAACCGAATCAACCGTGTCAACTCCAAGACTAGCAAGGATATAGAAACAAAAAAAACTAGGTGAGATCATTCAATCCTAACCAATACCCCAATCAACATCCCTAAAAACAACAATAATATCAGAACTCCACACCATTCCAAAAACCCTAAAAACATCTATACCAAAAACCAAACTTTAAACCACCAAGATTACATAGAACCTATAAATGACCATCTACTAGTATACAACATTAAATTCAAAACCAACAACAACAATCTGATATTGAGGGGTTTAAAGACAATGTTAAATATTTTTACAAAAAATTAAATAGTTTCATAGAAATTATAACAAATAATAAAGGAAAAATATCATCTTAAACAATCCCAAACCCAAAGTAGAATGTAAACATGATAATAAAAATAATTTGAAAATAACACCCACCTCCAGCCACCCTTTAACTTGAAACAATTTCATATGTTTGAGGGAGAATGATGTTGAAAATTATGAGAATTTTGTGAAAATTCCCCAAGAATAAGAAAATAAAAAGGAGAAGGAGAAGGATAAGTTGATAAGAAAAGAGACACCATTGAAAATTAAATAAAGGGATAATAAATACTTTCACCCACTATTTCCATCAATTATGATTCAATCAAAGAGATTGTAGGAAGAAGCACTTTGGAAAGACATTCAAGACACATTTTAGAAAGTAAAAATTAACATCCACCTACTTGAAGTAGTCAAAAAATTCATCGATATGATGTTTTTTTGAAGGATATTTGCACAAATAAAAGAATAATTCTAGGTAATGAAAGGATTAACTTGGGAAGAAGTGTCTCAACCCTTATCACACCACAAATGCCAACAAAATTTCAAGATCTAAGGATGTTTTCTATTCCATGTACCATTATATATTTAAATTTCTCTAATTATTTATGTTATTTAGGTTCTTAAATTAATGTATTTCCTCACATAGTATACACTTATTTGTATATGGGGGACTTTAATCCCACCAGATTGATGGTCTAGCTTTCTAAAATATCCATAGTTTTCCCTACAAGAGTTCTGTAAGATGTCCTTGTTAATGTGAAAGATCTTTTATTCCTATCATAATTTTATGTTTTGAATATGGAAGATGATAGGAGCCCATCACACTCACCTATATTTTGGGGTAACCATTCTTAAAGACGACCAAAACCACCATCAACGTCCATGAAGGTACAATCACCATAGAGTTTGTAGATAACACTGTCCACTTTAATTTTTTCGATTCCATGAGGTACCCATTAGATGATAGATCACTCTTTTCACTATACCATAAACTTAGTACTGATCCAATTGAAGAATCATGTATGTTTCAAGAATTCTTATACTTAGGGGAATTTTTTCTGTTGAAAATATCAATGAGAATTTGAATTCCAAAAATAATGGAGATTCTAATTTCATGTGGGAAGAAGAGGTAAAATATGATTTCTTTGGTGGGTTTTTTAAATTATGAAGAATATGATATGGTTTCTTGTGTGAAGTAGGTCTATCCTTTGGAAATGGGAAAACATAATTTAATTTCATCCCTTGAGAATCCCCTTGACATGGAATTAAAACTGCTCACCATTGAATTAAAATATATGTATCTCATAGAGGGAGATAAATCACTAGTAATAATTGCTAATAATCTATATAAAAACAAATAATAATAATTTATTTATATTTTTAGAGATAATTTACAAGCAATAGGATGTATTTTAGGTGATATACCTATAATAAACCCAAAAATTTTCTCACATATAATTCATGTTGAAAAAGATTCCAAATCAATCAGACAACGCCAAAGGAGGCTGAATCCCACCATGATAGATGTTTTGAAGAAGGGGAATAAGAATATATTGTAATATGGGATCATATATCCCATTTCATATTCACAATGGGTTATCCCCATTTATTTAGTTCTAAAAAAACTAGCTTAAGCATTATGTGGAATGAAAAGAATGAATTAATCCCTATGAGAATTCATAATATCTAGAGAGTGTGCATAGATTTTAGGAAGTTGAATTAGGTCACTCAAAAAGATCATTTCCCCATCCCATTAATTGACCATATGTTAGAGAGATTGGAAGGGATAACTCACTATTTATTTTTGGATGAATTTTCATGTTATTTCTAAGTGCCTATTTCTCATGAGGATCAAGAGAAGATTACCTTTACATGTCCCTTTGGAACTTTTTCAAATAAAAGTATTCCATTTATATTATGAAATACTCCAAGTACATTTCATAGGTTCATGGATAGTATATTTTTTGATCACATTTAATATTTCATGGAAGTTTTCTTAGATTATTTAATAGTTTTGGGAGATTATTTTGACCATTTTTTGAAAAATCTGTAAAAAGTTTTTAAAGAATACATTGAAAAGAATATATTTTTAAAATTTTTAAAATTGTTATTTCATGGTTGAGATAGGAATTGTCCCGGGGCATGTAATTTCACCAAAATGAATTGAAATGGATAAATAAAAAATCGAATTGATAAATTCATTGTCTTACCGAACTTGTGTGAAACATGTTAGATCATTTTTAGGAAATGTAGGATTATACAAGAGGTTTATCAAATATTTCAGTAAGGGTTTTCTCCCTCTCTATACATTAATTTTGAAATATGATAATTTTAACTTGAATGATGCATGTAGATAATCCTTTGATGATTTGAAGAGGAGATTGATTTCACCACCCATGATGTAGCCACCAAATTGGGAAGAAGCATTTGAGATACTTTGTGATGCATCCAACCAAGTAGTTAGATAATTCATTTATTAGTGAATTGAGGGAAGGAAAAAGTCATTTACTATGCCTTCAAAACCTTAAATGAAGATAAATTCAATTACACTACCAAAAAAATGATTTTTTATCAGTTTCCTTTTCTTTATAAATATTTAGATCATATATTATTAGAACTAAAATCACTGTGCTTTATGATAATGCAACTCTTAGGTACTTGATGAAGAAAAAAATGCTAAACCAAGGCTAGTGAGATGGATAATACTGCTACATGATTTTAATATAGAAACAATATACAATAAGGTATGTAAAAACTAAGTGGATGGTCACTTAATTAGACTAACCAACACTACTAAAGCTAAAATTCCAAACAAATAGTACTAAATGATAACATTCCAGGAGAGTAGTTGTACTTGATTAAATGATAAGTGCCTTGGTATGATGACATGGTCAATTATATAGTGACATATTAGGTACCATATCATTCAAATCCCCACTAAATTCTAAAACTTAAATTTGAATCCATATATTACATTTAGGAAGATCCATTTCTTTGGAAGATTTTCAATGATCAGGTTATAAGAAGATGTTTTCATAAAATTGAAATTAAATCTATCTTTGAGTTTTTTCACACTTTAGCTTGTGGGGTACCCTTTGGACATCAAATGAAAACAAATAAGGCTTTATAATCTATAATATATTGGCGCACCCTTTTTGAATATTCTCATATTTTTTTTAAAAGGTGTGAAAAATGTCAGTTTTTTGGAAATATTTAAAAGAGATAAGAAATTCCTAAAAAGTCACAAAATTGTTTTGCGATTTCTAAGTATGTGGGATATATTTTATTACCCTTTCCTAATATCATTTGTAAATTCTTATATATTGATTTCAGTTGATTATGTTTCAAAATCGGTGGAGCCAAAATCCATCGAGACTGATAATGCAATAATTGTTTGTGATTTTGTCAAGGATAACATATTTTGTAGGTTTAGAGTGCCCATATCCATCATCAGTGATCAAGGAACTCACTTTTTCAATAGGATAATAGAGGATTTTTTGAAAAAGTATAGGTTGTATCATAAAACAACAAATCCCTCTCATCCACAAACTAATGGTCAAGCTAAAGTGTCCAACGGGGAAATAAAAGGAACTTTGGAAAAGATTGTTAAACAAAATGGGAAGGATTGGAGACAAAATCCAGAGGATAAATTATGGGATTATAAGACATCCTACAAAACCCCAATAGTAATGCGTCTATATTGGTAGATTTATTGTAAAAGATTCTACCTTCTAGTTGAATTGAAACATAAGGCATATTGAGTTGTTAGAAAGATGATTTTGGACCTTGAAAGTGATAGAAAAGAGAGAAGAATATGGTTTTAGGATATGGAGGAAATTAGAAGGGAAGATTTTGAAAATTCTAGAATTTAAAAAGATAGAACAAGAGTGTCTCCTAATAAATGATCCAACTAAAAGACTTATATCTTGGAGACAGAGTGATGTCATTCAACTCAAGACTCAAGATGATGCTAGGTAAACTTCATTCTAGATGGGAAGTTCCATTTATAGTTACTCATGTATATCATTTCTATGTTGTGCATATTATGAAGGATAGATAGAAGTATCCCATCATTATTAGTGGACATAGGCTAATAAAATTCCATTGGAATATTCCATCAAAGATAGTGGAGGTTATTACACTCCTCCAACCTATTTATCAATACTATCCATCAGGTTATACCTCTCCATAAAACTTTCATTATTTTTGTGATTCAATTAAATATCTTCTTAAATGTTAAAATGTACTTTAATACATTTAGGAAAATATATAATTTAAGTGTTGGGGAGGGAAACTTTATAGTTTAGGATTTTAAATCATCTTTTTTATTATATTTTTTAAAAAAGTTTTTATTTCAATTTTGTGTGTGTGTTTCCTTTTCATTTTTATGTGTTTTTTAAAACCATTTCCATGAGCGAAACAATTCATTCCATGAAATTGATCCTAAATGAATACTGAAACTAACTTTGTTTCAAGTTAAAATATTTGGGGAATTTCATGAAAAGTCCGCTGATTTTTGAATCCTATGCCAAAATCCACTGCCTTTGTCTTTTAAATCACATTCCCATGAGGATTATGAGCCATTTTTTCACATTATTTACATTTAACTCATTTAATGATAAAACCAATCCATGATTTTTGAACCATAATTTGATTTATTCCTATCAAAACTTAAGGGTTTGAATTACTTGTGTTTTAAATTATTGAGGCATTTATTTGGTTTCAAAGACCCCCTTTTCAAAAGAATCCTTCTTTTTCTTTTCTAAATTTTATATTTAATCCTTTTATACATTATAATTCGTAAAAAAACTATTTTTTAGCCACATTATAATCCAATTTTCCCTATTCAACCCTCTCTTGAAGTGAAATTGCATTATCTAGTTGAACTTAAGTTTGGGGAGAAACTGTCTGGTGTTGTGATACCTCATTTGGTGATACATTGGTTGGAAAATGAATTTTGAAGAGATGATTTTACAAATGAAAAATGTATTATGTTGAAATTTGTGCCTTTCTAGATCTTTCATGATAAAAGAACCTGTTCCTTTTTAGAGTTTCAAAAGGAGAAACAAATTTGTGCCTATCTGGATATTTAAGAAAAAAGTTGATGTGATAAAGATGATGAATTGGAAAATGTGTGGGATTTCCATGGAACAATGTTTGGTATTATTTTTGGAGTAGATATACATCTATAAGGATCTATTATGAGACCATACTTAAGTGAAAATTAGAATATTGCAATATTTATTCCAAAAAGATCCAAGCCCTCCTCATTCAGCCTCAAATTTTTTGACATAAAATTCCTACCAAATGAAAGAAACAGAACAACCATACAAAGTAATCATGATAATAACATTTTCTTTACTCACATAGGGTGTATATATATTATTTATCAATTCTATGATGACCCTTACATTGGTATGAACGAGAAAATTATTGTTGAGAAAATGAAAATTTGTGTGATGAGAGAAAATTAATGTCAGGTAGGTGTTTTTTGTGCATGGGATGAGAAATAAAGATGAAATATATAAAATTATAAGAATTTAGAACTTTAAATATTGGTTATTGATGAGTTAATATATATTTTTTTCTTTTTAAATAATTTCGATCGATCTCATGGGTTTGTGTTTTGAATTTTCATTGATTTGATTTTAATGCTTACCTGTCCAGGAGTCCAAGTGCTAAGTGTGGGTGAATTGATATAGATAAAAATTTCATCATTTTATATGTTTTTTAATTATTTAATACCTACCTATTTATCAATTTGAGATTATTTTCATCATCTTTGTAATTTTTGTGTGTTTGGGGCTAAAATTTGAAAATTGCATAATTCTAGAATTTTAAGATATTTTAATCACGTGGATTTTTTTGGGAATAAATTATAAAATATTATTACAATTTTATTGATTCATCTATTTATTTTGTTCATGTTTTTATTCTACATTGAGAACTAATGTTTACATCTAGAGGCCTTAAAAAACTAATCAAGTTTAAAAACCTTTCAGGCAGACATAATGGACCCCACCTCAGAAAATGAGGCATAACTCAGGCTACACACATCCAATTGAGGTGATTACAAATATAGTTAAAATATGACTCACAATACAGGTTTAACATTAAATTATATGGATTCATTCACTAATTAAGGTGTCAATTTAATTCTAAACCTTGAAGGATGATTTCTAGAATCCTCATCCATGAAAATTCATACTCATTAATAATTCCATAACTTCCTCAATACATGTATAATTAATGGGAAATTTGGTGGGGATATAGGAAGTTAAATTATTAACAACCTATAAGAAGGGTAATTTGGGTGATTAGAACATGTGGTAGATGAAACAAGATAAAAATTTCATAGGAAATATTCTACTGGATAAATTTTATGCTTTTGTTTTCTTTCTTTCCTTTCCCTTAGTTTTGTAATGCCTTATTTTTTTCCATTTATCTCAATTATCCTTACCATGGTGGGGTAAATGTTTTAGTGATTTGGTAAGTTTTTTTTTATTTTCTAATGCCTAATTTCTTAGAATTAATTGAATAAAATCTATTTGTCTCTTCTGCGATGTTGTTTTTAATTTTATATAGCGATTTTTATTATCAAGTATGATCATATTTGGTTTTTGATCCGGTTTTTGATTTTTTATTTATTCAATGATCATTATCTCCCTATACTAGGTTTTGGTTTATATATGATGTAATTTACCAGGTCATAGTGATGAAGTACTCAACGATCATCAGTACGTGTGAAAGGGTTAGTAAATGTTATCGATTATTTGGGATAAACAAGACCTGATTGGGTGTTTCCTAAGTCATCCGTGGATATTAATTGAAACTCTCTTTAACAAAGAATTATATTAGTCCAAACTAAGATCTTTTTATGTTTTTCTCTCACCATAACCATTTGACCAAGGTAATGAGGGGAAACAGTCATGGAATCTCACTTTAATCAACTTAGTAGAAGAATATTGAATTAAATAGAACAAGGATAACACTGTAATTAGAAAACCGACCCCGCCTGATTAACCTTATCATATCATAGTTTTCATTAAATTGAGTTTAAATTTTCATTTCTATAATTTTATCAATTTATTTATTTTATTTCGTTTCATTCAAAACCAAACAATTCCAAAAAAACAACATTTTCCTCTAATAAAAAAGTGACAAACTGTTTTGTGTTCACTCCTCTTAAACAGACTACCTAGGGTAAACCACTATACTATACTTAAGATATATTTTTTTTCCATGCACCATGGAAGTATTGTGTCATATACCAAACACCTTGATTTATATTCTATAATATTATTCTCCATATTGTCCCATAAACAATGTTCTTGGAGATCTCTTTACATCATTGTGCTCCCTGGGTGAATGGTAAATATTGATCTATAAGCATCAGTCAATATATCATTGTTTTTCTCAAGGTATAATGGTATACATATCCATGAACAAAGTATTAAAAAAAATCATCAATTTTGATCTATTAGTATTTCTTATTCCTTATAGAGACCACCTTCTTCTCTATCTTCACATCATTCTTTTGGAATTCCTTTTCATTATTTAGAATGGATGGTTGAACAATTATTTTAGAAAGGTATGATGTGGTTATTTATTTTATAATTCCTATTTCCATCCTCTTAATTTATAATAATATTTGATCCTTATCAATCCTTATCATGGATACCATTTCTAGATCATTTATACTTATAATATCCACCACTTTATTTTCTTTCCCAAGATGGAAATTGATTGAACAATCATAATCCTTGATTATCAATAACAATCATCATTGGCACATGTTTAGATCTTTTTTTTATGAAAATATACTTTATGATATTTTTATATATATATATTGAAAATTCTATATATATATGTAATTAAACTAAATATTCAATGTAAAGATTACTAAAACCAACTCTATATCATGTGTTGGATAGTTCTACTCAAGCAACTTCAACTGTTGAAAGGAATAAACTATCGCATTATTATTTTTTATGAGGAAAAAACCCATCCCATTATTTGAAGAATAACTATAGTTCAAAAATCCTTCCATACATGTGGGTAGTGTAAGTAAGGGAGTGATTATTACCCTTTTATTCATCTCCATGAATATCTCTACACATTAAATAGTCCAAAAAAAAACCTTACACTCTTCCAAGCTAGTTTGTTTTTTAGTTATGATAATCATGAAAAATTTTCTCACAATTTGACAAAATTAACCACCTAAACCAAGGAAACTATGGATATATGTTACATATTTTAGTCAATTAAATTATTTAATCACATAATTTTTTGAAGGATCCACATATATACCCTCACTTGTGATTATAAGACCCAAAAGGATACTTTTTATATCCAAATTTCATAGTTTTTGAACTTGGAATATAACACATCCTTTCTCAATGTCTTCAACATAATACTCAAATATTTTTAATATTCCTACTTTATTTTAGATTATACGAGAATATCCTTTGTAAATACTATGAAAAATTTATTAAGGTAGTTACTAAATATTCTATTAATTAATTCTATGAATATTTCTAGAGAATTAGTGAGTCCAAAGAGCATTAATATGAACTCATATTGTATATACCTTGTATGAAAGGTAATATTGGTTATATCCTCCTTCATCACCCTTATTTTATGAAACCTTAACCAAATTTCCACTTTAGATAAGTACTATGATCCAAGTAGATGATCAAACAATTCATCAATCTATCAAAGAGGATACTTGTTCTTTATCATGTTATTTTTTTCTTCATGATAATCAATGTAAAGGTGTATCAAACCATCCTTATTATTGTTAAAGAGAAATGATTCACCCCATAGTAAATAAATCTGTTATATAAAACCATTTTTCATATTCTCTTGTAGCTGATTCTTTAGTTCTTATAGTTCAATGGTGTCCAATCTTTCAGGAATCTTGGATATTGATAGATCTTTAGGTGTAAGTTTAATTGATAAATCATCCTCATGTTTATGAGGAAGATTATGAAATTATTTAGGGAATAAATTATTAAATTCCCTTATAATGAGAATATATTCATGAGTTATCATCTCCTTTTTACAAATCATTTAAGATAAATATTCATGCTTATAAGGAAACACTATCCATGCTTGAGAAGAAGTTTCAAAAAGAGATTCATCCTCCTCATTACACTTGTATAGAATTAGAAGATGATTTAGGATATAGAATTTTATTTCATTCTCATAAAAATTTATGTTGGATCAATATAAGGATAACCAATTCATTCCAAATATAATATAAAATTATTTTAAAGGTAGTATGATAGGGTTTTATGGGAAATTCAGCCCACAAATATTGATTGGGGAGGATGCTTGAGATGCAATAATTTTACCATTTTATATTTTCATTGATAAATCAAACTATATGTTTTGAGGTGGTGTTTGAATAGTTCAACTAAACTTGCATGATATAAATAATTCATAGAACCAAAATAAAATAATATATTCTCTATTCTTGATTAAATAACCAATGTACCTGTCACCACTTAGTTATTAGGATCCACCTAAAAACAGTAGTGATAACATAAGCCTGAACCTTCTCACTTTTATTTAGAGGTTGTTTTCATCAGTTATCATTGAAAACCCTTAGATTAGGGTATTTATTTACATAGTGTTCATGTTCCTTACAGTTGAAACATTTGACCATGGGTTGAGGATTGATCATAACCTTCTTTTCCTCTATCATGCAAGTGGGATTATTCAAATCCTTCTGAAATTAATTAGAATGATTCCATTTCCTTAAAAACTTGGATCACTTAATTATCCAATTTATACTATTTCCATGATACTCATTCCTACATTTGTGGCATATGGGAAGTTGGATTCTTTTTCCACCATGAGGATTATACAATGATCCTATAAAGTTGAAATCCATTATCCACTTATTATCTCCAATCCCATAGGGCCAATTAGAATCATCAATCTCTATATAAAATTTTATGGCACATCAAAAAATTTCTTTATATCTATCAAAGTCTCAAATAACTAAATATTTTTGAAGACTCGACTTTAGTACACTAAATATAAAATCAAACTTATTTTAAGAATCCATGACAAAGCCGAAAGCGTATTATGCAAGCCATATGAACTTTCATTCATAATAACTAATAGATTAATACTCCTTTTATTTGAGTATAAATAAATCCTTCTATATTTTATGATTAATAGAGTGAGAAAAATATTTATTAAAAATATTTTCTCTAATCCTTCATACTCCATTGATTCAATTTCATCCCCGGACTTCATATTCCTGGTCATTGTCCAACACTAATCAACTTCTCCCTCTAAGTGATAAATAGTTAGTATGACTTTATCTTCCTTAGAGTACTTTAGGATAGATAATATCTTCTAAACGGTGTTAATCAATTTTTCGGTGATTAAGAGATCATAAGATCCACTAAAATTTAGATGCCTTTGTCATATAAAGGACTCAACCGTGAATTTTTATTTCTTAGGAGAAGGAGGGGGTTAATAGTACCCCATTACATTTCTTTTAGAAATGTTTCATGTTTTTTTGTGGGTTTCCTTTTTATTTTTTTGGGTAATACTGATAAGAAATTGGCTGGATACCTATAATGGTGAAGTGATGAATTTTTTGTAATTTTCATAAAAAATCCTACACTTTTTGTAGTATTTGGAGGATTTACACACTATGTAATGGGGTTAAATGATGTGTAATAATTTTATGTAATATTATGTGAAATGGATATAGAATTTGGGAGGTTACACATCATGTACAACTTACACACCATTTAAATATTAAAAATCTAATTTTTAATAAAAGCGATGGTTTTTTCATTGTATACGACATCTGATAATTTACACGATATGAACTAGGGTTACACGCCATGTAATTATCAATATAGATGGTTTTAATTCTTCTACTCAGATTATTTTTCATTTCATTTGATTTTAATCCTTTCCTACTTGACGTAGATCCATCCCTAGGTGATTTTGGTGATCTACAATCCCTTCAGATCATTCGTTTAGCAATTAATATTCATGTTGGTTGTAGTGAATATCTCCAAGAAAGCAATCACCTTGTATCTTTCATCTCTCTTTATTTACCTCCTTATAGTTTTATATATCATCTTAATGTTGATGGATATAAACTCTGTGTTGTTGGATCTTGATTCTAGATTCAATTCCTAGATCTTATTCACCTTTATTCTTTATTGGAGAGTCCCATTATAGACATTTTGATTTTTTGAAAAAGGTAGGTGGTTCCATTTAAGATTATCCAATTTATTAAACATTGAATTTATTATTTTTTTTGAAATTTATTTCAATTGATTTGTGAAAACCCAATTTGATTCAAATTGGAATTTAAAATTTATAGTATTTATTTTGGGGAAAAACCCCAATTCCAAAAGAATTGGAATTTGGGGTGAGTTTTTAAATTGATGGAAAATATGAAATTGTTTGAGAATTGATTTTAGAAAATGGATTAAATTAAAAGTAAAAAAACCTATGATTTGTTTTAGTTTAAAAATAAATGAATTTTTAAAAAATCCATGATGTGATTTTGAATGTGAATTGGAAATTTTAAGAGGAAAATTGGGAAATTTAATTGTGAAGTGAAATTATTTTCAATTTTTTTATTGATTGTTTGAGCACATGAGATCCTGGGTAGTTAGTGGGTTATTTGGGGAAAACATGATAGGATGGTAATTCTATAACAATGGATTGATGATTTAAAATTCTAAAAAAAACCGAGTTCAGAAGATATTATCTCTGATGGGATTTTTATGAGTCCTATTCAACTTGAGCCTAAGGGACGTGTGTATATTCTCATGATCACTGACATGAGATGTGTGAGGATACAATAACTAGAAACTATCATACCATATATTAGATTAATATGGTTCTATTGTGTCTTTTTTGATTAGAAATTCCATTGATTGTGAAAATTATTTACACTTTCCTAATGATTAATATAATTTATTTTATATAAAGTGTTTATTTCAGCCATGTTTGAAATATTTTCCACCATTCTTAAATGAAGAATGTTTTCTTTTAAATATAAAAATGTACTTCCATGCATGTTTTGATTGAAATTGAAATCATGATTTGGATTATTATTATGGAATCTTGTTATGGAATACTTGGTAAGACCCTACTGGGTTTTTAGCTCACATCCTACATTTTCCTTCATGAATTTTTAGATTTTCTCCTAATAGGAATGAGTAAAGGGAAGGTTCATCTTGGAAGAGGTGGATGTTCTTGATCCCTTGGGGGTTGGAGTGACGTGTCCTTTATGATGTTGTTTTTTTTCTTGTCAAACATTGAGTACTTTAATGATGCACTATTTTGGTTTTTTGATATACCTATTTGTTTTTATTACTATCTCTTTATGGAGATTTTAGCTTACTGATATGTATCTTTATATTCCACTATTTTTTGTGAAAAATTCATTCCTTTTATTATATTTTATGATTCCAAGTTCTATTCACCAACTCTTGGGGATCAATAATGCCCTTTTAGATATGTTAGAGTCGTCTTGGTTACCAGGGTACCAGGGTATCAAAGCTAGTATGTGAAAAAATAGTATCAAATGTATAGGTTGAGCATATTTACTTGATGTTAGTATGTAGTTTGTAATATCTTTTGGGGGTTTTAAAGGTAGTTGTGGGTGAGTGCCTGATTATCCATCATCATAACGAGTCTTAATACACCATGGTTGGTTTGGGAAAGGCATCTTGAGCATTAGTCCTTGTCTTTTACCTACTTTATATTTGGATAGTTAGAGATCCAAATATTTCATATCCATATGATGGGATTAATATAATTATTGCTATTTTTTGAGTTATTTCTCTGAGTAATCTTATGATTCATTCCATGTTGTTTGATGATGTTTTGTATCATCATGCCTCCAAGAAGACATGTGAATAAGATCTAGGAGAAAGATATTTATGAACCAAAACATGAAAATCCTCCCATAGAATAGAATTTAATTGAGGTTGTTGTGCGTGATATCTAAGATTTGGGCTAGGCACTTGCACCCATTACCATTCATGATAATGATGTGGAACCTCATAGGTATGGGTCTCAGAATCATGATCAAGATTTCTTTCACCATAATCCACCAGTGTTCTAAGGCTCTAATGATCCTCAATAGGCTAAGGATTTATTGAGCAAGATAGAGCTTTTGTTTGAGTTCTTAGAGACACTTGAGTCAATTAAGGTGAAATGTGGCACCTTTAAGCTAAAAGGACCTAGTAGAATATGGTGGGACTTGATGGAACTGATGAAGAAACCTGAGGGTTTAGAATGGAAGGAATTTAAATTTCATTTCACTAACCAGTTCTATCCATAGTCTATAGTGCTGGAAAAAGTTATAGAGTTCTTCAAACTAAAATATCCTGAAAGGATAATGAAATAATATATAAACCAATTCACTTAACTTGTGTAGTTTAAAACTGATATTATATTGATCAAGAATATAAAGACTCAATGGTTCGATATGGGACTTCATTCTGATATTCGTACTCAAGTTTTCTTGCTGAATGTCTCTTCTTATGCTGATGTGCTGAATAGGAAATTGATGGTTGAGCTTGATATGGCTGGTATGTCAGAGTTGATGGAATCCCTTTTTCTCCCAGTGGTATTTTTTTGAGTTCCCATAAAGGGAAGATAATGTGTGATGATTATCATGGTGATTCTCGATAACAGGGTTCTTCTAAACATCCTATAGTGTTGGGAAGAGGCCCTTTGACGTACTACCAATGTGGAAAGCCTAGGAATTGAAATAGGCTTGCACCGAGGCACCTATGATATGTGTTCCCTTTGGTCATTCAAGACACTTATATAAGTTATGTAATTTATTTTCTACCCCATGTAGTGGTATGGGATCATTGATACCTAAAATTACTATGGTGTAGTCAGATGCTTCAAGATATAAGGGGTTATAGCTACATACTTTTAGAACAAAGCTTCTTCATGCATTAGAAGAGTCTTCAGAGGAAGAAGATATGGGTTTAGTTAATGTGGAGGTACCATCACTATAGATTCATCTTTAGTGACTGTTTTATTTAATACTAGTATATATCACTTATTTATATCAACCCTTATTGCGAATATGACAAATCTTTATACGAATATTTTATCTTATGTGATGGATATTAATACACCACTCAGAATGAAGAGATATTAGGGTCTTCATTATCCTTCATGTGTTTTATCTTTATCATAAATTGATCTTTGTTTAGATTTTTTGGTTCTTGACATGAAACCTATTGATGATATTTCTTAGATGGATTAGATTATTGATAAAAAGTCTAAATTGATTGTTATCTTTGACGGGTATCCTTTACTATGCTTGATGGGGTGTGCCATATCTTTCAGGGGGAGTGGGACCCAAGGTTGATTAGAGATGTAACTTCTTATCTAGATTTGGGTAAAGTAATATCAGTGTTCACTTTTGATCTAGAGTGGAAATCTTTGAGTGGTGATCTCCCTCTAGTTTTCATCAAGTTTCCTGATGTTTTCCTTCTGAATTCTATGGGTTTACATCATTAAGGGAAATAGAGTTTTCTATTTATTTAGTGCCTAGTAATAAACTATTATCTATTCTCTTTTACCACATATAACCAACTGAAATTAAAGAGTTGAAGACATAGTTGGATGATCTATTATAGAAAGGATTTATACATTTGAGTGTGTCACCTTGGGTGGTTCATATTCTCTTTACTAAGAAAGACAATGGAACGCTTCACCTATGTGTTTATTACTGGAAACTCAACAAAATTATGATAATGAACAATTATCCATTTCTATGGATATATGATATGTTTGACCATTTAAAAGGGTAAAATTGGTTCTCAAAGACTAATCTTCGAGATGTTTATCACTAGTTGAGAGTAAAAGAATCCAACATTTAGAAAAAAGCCTTCCGGAGTAGGTATTACCATTATGAGTAACTTTCCATACCATTTGGTATAAGCAATTCTCCTTTAGCCTTTATATCTTTTATGAATAGGATATTCCATGAGTATCTTGATAATTTCATGGTTTTCTTTAAAAATGAAATCTTGGTTTACTCTAAGTTCAAGAAGGATCATGTTTGTCATCTAAGAGTAATTATAAAATTGTTGATAAATCACCAACTTTATGCTAATCTATAAAAATGTTATTTCTAGATTCTAGAAGTTAAGTTATTGGTAAATGTGGTCTTGAAACATGATATTTTAGTTGATCCAAAAATGGTGAAAGTTGTAACGAATTTGGAGCAACCATGTATTGTTTTCAAAATTTTTAACTTCTTGCGTTTAGTTCTATATTACCACTAGTTTGTAATGGTTTTATCAATGTTGGATTCTCTGATGACTTATCTAACTTAGATGAGAGTGAAGTTTATTATTATGAGAAATTCTAGAGTTATTTTGTTGAGCTAAAATATATTTTTAATTTTGTATCAGTGTTGACTCTTCTAGAGGTGAGTCTGAGCTATGTGGTCTTCTATGATGCATCAGTTTTGGGTTTCAACTATTTTTTATGTAAGGTGATCACATAATTTCTAATAGATCTCAGTAACTTAG
This sequence comes from Viscum album, assembly GCA_963277665.1. NCBI lineage: Eukaryota > Viridiplantae > Streptophyta > Magnoliopsida > Santalales > Viscaceae > Viscum > Viscum album. The sequence goes on from OY728165.1 coordinate 228,973,459, forward strand.
GAAACATGAGTATAATTATTCAAAATAGGACCTTGAACTTGAATCTGTGATACATGAGATTAAGAGTTGGCGACATTAACTTTTGAGAGATGGTTTTACCATGTATTATGACCACAAGAGCTTGAGTTATATATTTGTCAAAAATATTTGAATCTCTACTAAAGGCATTGGGTGGAGTACCTGAAATATTTTTATTTTGATATTGACTATACCCTAGGGAAATGGATGTCATTGTTGAGGGTTTGAGTAGAAAACTCATAATCTAGGATGTGAACGAATATTTAGAAGAGTGGAACTTGATGAATATTTTTGCGCAGATTCATATAGAGATTTAGGAAAGAGGGGATGAGTTTGTCTTGGATAGTGTTCAGTTTTTGTCCACTCTTCTTGAGATAATTATTTAGGAACAAAAATTTTATGGTTAATTACTTTGCATTAGAGACTCTATTTATGGCGAGGAGACTATTTTTGAGTGGTCATTATCCATGGTGGGTGTTAAATGTTTTTGGAATTAGTTTTGGTGATATTATATATGAGGAAATCTATGATGGGGGATTTCCATAATTCTCAATGGGAAATGCACCTAGGAACCAATAATATGCTTTATGACATACGATAATGATTCTGGTGGCTAGGTATGATACATGAAATTTCTAATTTAGTCTCTCATTATTATACTTTCCAATAGGTTAATTTCGAACATCATATACCTTCATGTTTTCTTCAGCTACTTCTAGTGATGACTTGGAATTGATGAAATTTCTATGGATTTTGTGGTTTAGTATCCATGTAACTAAATAAAGAAGATGTGATATGGGTAAGGATCATTAATTTGACCAAATCAACTCACTTTATACCCATCCACGATACAACCAAAGTTAAGAAGATAGGAAATCTCTATGTGAGGTTGATGGTTCATTTTCATAGTGTTCTATCTTATATTGTCTTTGATAGAGATCATCATTTTACTTCTAGTTTTTGGAGATCCATTTAGGAGGCACTAGGTTCTTAGGTTTTTTTGAGTATAACATATCATCCATAGATGGATGGTCATAGAGAGAGATATAGATATACAGATTCTTGAAGATATTCTTTATGCTTGCATCCTAAATTTTTGTGGAGCATAGGATTACCATTTAGGGATGGTTGAGTTATCCTATAATAATAGTTACTAGTCCACGATCATAATGGATAATTTTGAGGCCTTGTATGGATGAACTTGTAAATCTTCATTATGTTGGTCGAAGATCTATGAATGTTCTTTAATTGGACTGATCTTCGTTCAAGAGATGACAGTAAAGATTTAGTATATTATTAATAGGATGTTGATGTCACAGAGTTGGTATAAATATTATACTAATCATTATCGTAGAATGATGGAAGTTTCAATTGGGGATTAGGTGTTCTTGAAAGTTTCACCATGTTTGGCCCATCAATGGCTTGGGAGGTCAGGGAATCTTTCTCCTCATTTTGTGGGACATTTTGAGGCTATTGAATAGGTGGGGATATTAGCTTACCTTTTAGAACATTATCCACAGTTGACATCGATACATAAAATTTTCCATGTATCATAGATATGAAAGTATCTTTCTGATCCATCTCATGTTTTGGGATGGAGTGATCTTGATTTTGAGCTTGATTTATCAACGACTGTGCATACAATTAGGATTATTGATTCTGAGACTAAGGTACTTCATGGGAGGATGATACCTTTGGTTTTTGTTCTATGTAAAAACAGTTCTAATTCTTATGAGACATGGGAGAATGATGAACTGATGAGGGAGTAGTGGCATCACCTTTTTTTTGTTATGGAAGATTCTTGATACGATTTCTAAGGGAATAAAGTTTTTAGTGTGGGGGAGGTTATAATGAACTATTACATTCCTATTAGGTATTTTTTTTGTTTTTTTGTGGTTTTCCTTTTTTTGGTTGGGTAATACTGAGAAGGAATTGGGAGGATACCTATAATGGTGAAGCCATGATTTTTTTAGAATTTTTAGCATAAAACCTATAGTTTTTGTAGACTTTTATGTATTTTAATTCCATGTAATGGGGTTACATGATGTGTAATCATCACTTGTTAGGTTCCATGAAATGGGTACATAACATGAAATATTTCATTCCATGTACTATTTACACGTGGTGTAAATATTAAAAAATATGTTTTTAATTAAATCAGTCAGTTTTTTGGTATATATGGAATCCTAGAATTTACATGATTTGAACTGGGTTTACATGTAGTGTAATTATCAGGAAAAGCAGTTTTAATTCTTCCACTTAGATTATTTTTCATTTCATTAAATTTTCATCCCTTCCCTCTCAACCTAGATCCATCTTTAGGTGATTTTGGTTATCTAAAATCCATCCAGATCATCCATTCGATGATTGATTTCCATGTTGGTTGTGGTGCACCTATATGAGTAAGTGGTATCCCTATATCTTCCATCTCTCTTTATTTCCATACTTGGAGTTTTATAGATCATCTTGGGATTGATGGATATAGACTCCATGTTGTTGGATATTGATTCTAGGTTTTCTTCCTAGATTTTCTGCACCTTCATTCATCATTGGAAAGTCCCATTGCAAGAGTTGTGTTTCCATGAGAAAGGTAGGTGGTTCCATTTAATATTATTCAATTGATTAAACCTTGAATTGTTTATTGTTTGAAATTTAATTCAATTTATTTTTTAAAACCCAATTGGATGAACATTGGAATTTGAAATTAATGGTATGGATTTTGGGGAAAAACCCAAATTCTAATGGAATTTGAATTTGGGGTATGTTTTGAGATTGATGGAAATTGTGAAACAATTTGAGAATTAATTTTGTAAAATGGATTAAATTAAAATGATAAAAACCTATAATTGTCTTTATTTGAAAAAAAGGCATGAAATGACAAAAAACCAATGATGTGGGTTTGAATGCGAATTAGAATTTTGAAAAGTAAAATTAATAAATAGAATTGTGAAATTAATTTTTCCCTTTATATACTGATTGGTTGAGCAAATGTGAGCCCAATTAGTTAGTGGGTTATTTGGGACAACCACGCTGGGACAATAATTCACTAGAAAAAATTTAAGATTTAAAACTCTAAAAAAAATCTCGTTCGATACGTTTTATCCTAGATGGGATATTGATGAGTCCTATTCGGTCTAATCCTGAGGGATGTGTATACAAATATTATTGTGATCACTGATATGAGATGTGTGAGGGTCCCATGACTAAAAACTATTGTACTTGTAGGGTATATGACCATTGTGCTGTTGTGACTATTTTGATTATAAATACCATTGATTTTGAAACTGATTTACTCATACCTAATGATTTATATAAACTATTTTATATAAATTTTTAATTTATGTCACGTTTGAAATGTTTTCCATCATTATGAAATGAAGCATGTTTTGTTTTAAATATGAAAATATACTTCCAAGCCTATTTTGATTAAAATTAAATGCATGTTTTGGTTAATTATTATGGAATCTTATTATGGAACACTTGTTGAGACCCTAATGGGATTTTTTCTCACACCCTACCTTTGTCTTCAGGTGTTTTTAGATTTTCTCATACTAGGTCTAAGTTAAGGGAAGGCACTTATTAGGGGAGGTGGATGTTCATAAACCCTTGGGTCTTGGAGTGGTGTATCCTATGGGACGTTGAGTTTGGCTTATTAGATTTTGAGTACTTTTATGATGTACTGTTTTGGGGTTTTTGATATAACTATTTGGTTTCTAGTACTATATCCTTATGGAGATTTTATCATACTGATATTTATATTTATATTTCACTATTGTTTTTGGTAAATTCATTCCCTCTGTTATATTTTATGATGCCAGGTGCTAGTCTCCAACCCATGGGGATCATGAATTCCCTTTGGGATATCTCAGAGCCATCTCATTTATCAGGGTACTAGGGTATCCTTACTAGTTTTTGACAGGGTTTATCATGGTTCATGTTATTAATCATAACTCAAGTTAGTTGTTCTATTACTTCCATGATGTTCTTGACTACTACTCCCATCATATTAGTCATTTAGTTAGGGAAATCATCATATTTACTATTTCATAGGTTGATGAAATTATTCCTAATATTTCCATCCATTATCTATAATAAAGAAAATGTTGGGATACAAATACTTTATTCAATAAGTATATAAAAAGGAAAACTACTTAATTTATAAGGAATGACATATATTCCCTAACTTATGAATATTTAAGTTTTTATCTAGGTAATAAATGGTCTATTTAATATTAAGTTATTTAACCTAAAATTATCTTTAAATACTTCTTAATAGTTTTTAAAGAGACTATGAATTATCTGAATTATATCCCATATGAGTGTCTAGTTAGGTGTGCAATCTCCATCCCACTCATTATGCACTGAGTGAAGATTGACTTGATACTCAACAATTCATTTTAGGGTGATTAAACCTAGGTACATTTTTTCAACATTCACATCCACTTACCAGTATATGGATAGGTATGTAATTGTTAGGAACCCAAACACCCTATACTTTATAAAAAATTAGGGGGATTTATTATATTTAAACTCATATATAGACTTTTTTACTAAAGTTTTCTAGTCCTAATACCTCAAAATAACTAGACCTAGATTTGATACCAACTATAACAACCCAAATTGAATTTCACATTTTATTATATGATTTTTAACATAATGATCTATAAAACACAATCCAAGGATCTATAGGTCTAATGTATTTGGAATATTATATTCTTAAATATAATAACATTAAACAAACCCACAACAAATTAATTTAAACTACATCAATTTCACATATATCCCATTGATATTCTAATACTACATAAGATATCCTAGAGAATACATAAAGTAAAAGGGTAATATATAAAGCCCAGTAAGGGTAAAACCAAAGTAAGTATGATATATATGAGACAAAAGGAATATCATGATAACATAAAAGAGAATAATAAAATGTAATCATAGTATAAAAATGATGACATCATAGGATCACAACATCAAAGGAATATATCAACAAGACAAAACATGACAACATAAGTATAATTCAAGGATCAGTCCCAAGACAACATAACATAGTGTTATAGGCTAACCACTTGTGCACTATATATGATAGATCATGAGATGAAAACATTACACAATGAATTAGAGAACTATTAGGTCACACCCTTCACATGTATAAATTTATGTGTGCCATATAGATCATACACCATAAGAAATCATTTCATTAATAACCCATGGAGAATGAGAACGAGTTTCATCTAATAATTCAGTTCATAAGAACTTAAAGGAATGATCATTTCAACACTTTAAACCTAATATAAATGAAAATGAGTTTCATAAATTTAAATCCATAATTAATAAATTTAAATTAAATTTATATCAATACCATTTAAAGAAAATAATTTTGGGTATTCGCAAAAAAAGGGTGGTATGGAAAATCAAACAATGATTTCAATAATATAATGAGTATACAAAATCGTTAATAGTATAGGGTTAATAAGAGAGAATAGAAATATCTCATTGATAAAAAATCATTTAAATAGTAATGGAATTTTTTTAAAACATAGTTATTTGGAAGTTAAACATATTAATATAAAAGAATCACTTGAATGAAAAAGGAGAGGATGAGAATCCCTTACCATATATGTTACTTCCTAAACATAGAGGGGAGATTACTTGATATATTAGGGGCTTTACCAAAGGACTTAATAAGATAATAAAAGAGGGATGAATATTTTAATGATTTTTGGAGTGAATGGAATGTGGTGTATAGGTGGGTATTTATAAAAAAATGAGTATAATGGTTTGATAATTCATAAATATAATCCTTGGAAATCTTGGTTGTGGAAAATGAAAAATTATTAGCTTAACCATGGTTTTAGCTCACGGTTTTGGACTTTTAAGGCATGATTTTTGACTTTTATCCATGAGAGGACGGAAATACAATTTTTAACATTACTTTGGGTTCAAGAATTTAATTATTTCAAAAATATAGTTTTTAAAAATCTTTATTTCCATTTTAGACTTTGGAACGTTATTTATAGGATTATAAAATCATTTTAATTTATTAAAGTAAATTATATTAATAAAATATATTATTTTTAGTCCTTAATTATCTTATATTAATTATTAAAATTTTATTAAATATTTATGAATTCATTAAACATACAAAAAACATAAAACTTGATTTTTTAACTATTTATTGAAAAATAAATTATTTTAGAAGATTATAAAATTTTTACCTATATCCTAATTTTTATGTATCAATTTAAAATAAAATTTTTATTTTATAAAATTAAATTCATAAGTCTGAGAAATAACTATTTCATATAAAAATAACAAATTTTATATATAATAATTTTTTAAAGGGAAACACATTATTTACTCATTTAAAAAATTCTAAAATTTATAATATCATACATATTGATTAATAAATAGTAGATGTACATATAATAACATATTTAAAATATCATTATAATAATTTTTAATTTACTTTTAAATTGGTATTTTACCATTCTACCACGCATTATTACTATTCAAACAGTCATATAACAGGCAAATTACAATGGTTAGGTAATAGTCATATCCCCTTAACACACTATATATACCCCACCATTATCATATCTCATCATTTTATACTTTTCTTACAGAATTTATACACTTCCATTGATAATTTATATCATATTCCTAACACTTATCTTTCATTTTACAATCTTTATGGTGATTGTGTTCTTTATGGGAGAATTCATGCCTATGAAGTTTACCTTAGTGTTTTTACTATTCTTTGGTGTTTATCTTATTATAACATTCATTTATATTATATAAAATATTATTTCATGATTTGAAATGTTCCTATGAAATATAATAGTATTTCTTTGCACTTCAACTATAAAATATAATGAACAGTCATTGTGAAACATTAGTTCTTTTACTAATAGAAGTTATTTTTGTGCCTTTATATAGTATTTAATAAATGTTTTATGTATTATATTATATTATTAAGTATGATGAAAATTTATGTTAAAAGAGTAATTTCATATATAAAATTCTAGATCATGATAGGGATGATATGCCCATTTGTGATATATTGTACATGATAAGGGATTCTATACTTCTAGATCATATATTTATGATTGGGATTCTATGAATGTGATGTTGGGATGAAATTCCCGCCTATAGTATGCTGGATATATAGAGGAAGGTGATGACCCTCATGATGTGGTATGTATTAAGGATTAAATTCCTATGAAAATGGGATGAAATTACAATATGATCCTGATGATGATGGGAATGGGAGGATATACCTTGTAATATATTTTTACCCATGTAAGTGGGGAGTACTTCCCATGTTGAGATATTTAAATGGAAGGGGGAATTATTATTATATGAGTGTCAATGCTTATGGGATGTGATACCCTTCCCACTCGTGTGTTGCCTCAGGACTAGGGATGTCATTCCCACTTGCAAGTCATTGTGGCTAGGTATGTTATGCCCATTTTTGATCATATAGTTGGGTTATGATGCCCACATATATATTGACATGGGGATGATATGACCATTAATGTGACTATGTTTTCGAAATATGTTTCTCATATATCGATGGTTATGTTACCATATAGCTGTTATGAACTCAACATTTGACATATTATCGGGATGTACTACCCATGTATTGGTGATTGTGTTATCACATGGATGATATACCTTCATCTATGGATGTGCTACTAGGATGTACTACCACATGTTAGTCATTATATTTGAAAGGAGTATGTAATAAATCCTATATTATATGTGATGAATTTTGGTGGCTATGGATTTTAGGTTACATTACTACTGACATTATATGTTGGCTCAAAATTAAGTGGGCATACAACCATCATGAGATGCATTCCTACAACACCCGATCCTCCCACATGTTTGGATGTCATCAAAGACATGTTACAAGAGTTGTAACATTAAGGGAGTAATTCATATGATTCATGCATTAACCAAGCAATTAAATCATGAATTATAACCCACAAGTTAATATTCATAAATTCATGAGGATTATCATCAATGGATTTATAAAGAGACTTAGACCATGTGATGATGGGGATGGTGTATGTGTGTGCTTTCCCGATGCCCTACTTAAAGTACCTTACCTAAATTTCTCTTCATCCTTATATTTTCCAATCAATTCACTATAATTTCATGGAGGTTGGATGGATCCCACTCAAACATTGATTGATTTGAGTTATCCCATTGATACCTATAGTGGTGATAGGATTTCATCTTCCACTCAAATGATCATCGTCAAATGAATTCAAAGGTATCGTATCAACCACTATGATATAAGGTATGTTATAGTATATAATATTCTTCATTTTTAGAATTTATTTAGATTTCATTTATATTTTCATTGGTGAACTTGGGAAGGTTTTCAAATCACTTACACTATTATGATTAAGTGTTAATGAACCCCTAAAAAACCCATCAGTGTTATTAGATCAATCCATGTTTTTAGATTTTTGAAATCATTCATGAAATGATTCCATGCACAAACTAATAATAATATTTCTCTTCTTGAATGCAATGAGTAAACCAGATTACCCTTAAACATAAGGGTTCCATGTAAGGGTCATAACAAACTACACTTACACAAATGGTTCTATGTAAGGGTCATTATAGCTTACCCTTATAAAGAATGGTTCTGTGAAAGGGTTATTCGAGGTTACCCTTACCAAAAATGATTCAACATAGGGGTCATCATTGACTACTCTTATGTAGAGTGTTCTATATAAAGTTCATAACAAATTACCTTTACGTATAATCCATTGCATAAAGGTAATTACATATTACCATTACACATGAAAGGTTGTTGTGTTTGGGAAATGGAAAGTTTAAAAATTATTATTTTTGTTAGATTTTATATTAGTTTATAAAGAGTTTATAAATGATAAGAGTTAGGATTTTTAAAATAGAAATTTCCAAGTCTAAATTAAATATGAAAATTTTATATTTGTTTCTCATGTTTTTGATAAATAAATAAAATATTTATTTATTAAAAAAAATCAATTATGGATTGAATTAAATTATTTATAAATTGTTTATAAATAATGAAAAAATAAATTTTGGAATATTTATGAGATTTATAAAATTATTTTATAAATTAATTAATTATAAACTTTTTATGGTTAATTGATTAAATGTTTATGAAAAAACTATTATAAATATTCAATTAATATTAAAGAGTTAGCATTAAGAATATATTTTTAAAATTTATGTGATTTATAAAATGTTTATAAATCATAGTAAAAGGTATTTTGGGAATATTTTTATTTATAAAGAGTTTATAAATTAATTATAAATAGTTTATAATTAATTATATAAATTTTTAAAAAACATTTAATAATAAAATATTAATAATATAAAATGTTAATATTTAAAATATATTTTACCAAATTATATGTCATGACTTGTGATTTATAAATAATTTTTTTATTTAGAAATCATAAGGGTAATTTATAAATAGTTTATAAATTACAAAATAAGTCCAAAATTTAAATTGTTTATATTTGGATTATAAAATATTCACAATTACCTAACAATCTTGAATTGTTGAAATTAAAAATGGGCCTTATTTGGAAAATTATTTAAACCTCATAAAAATAGTTTTGATAAATTAATTTGATAAAAAGATTAAATAATATTAATATTTTATATTTAGATTATGTAAAATGTTTACAAAATAAGAAATTAAAATATAAAATATTTATATTTTATAAAATATCATATATTTAAAGTGAATTTTCATATAATGAATAATATTAAAAGTTTATACTATAGAATGAATATAAAGTGGTTATATTTAGGATTATGGAATATCTATAATGATTAAATATTAATTATTAAATGTTTATAATTACCTTTATTTTATGAATAAATCATAAATGGTTCCATTATATTTAAATATTTGAAATATTCATTTAATTAAAAGTTAATTCCTAGTTCTATTAATTTTATAAATGTTTTATATTATGAATATATATATGCTTTAGTGTAAAATATTCACCTTATTATTATAAAAATTGTAAGCCTTGTGTTACATACTGGGAATATCAATATAAGATTTCATTTTCTTCTACCTTGAGCTCAGTTTGTTATTTGGGTTATTAGCTTGGATTTAGTTATTTTTACACCTATAGTGAAATTTTCTTGTATTTATTGTACATGGATGTTTTTTTATTTTTATCCATATATATTCTGTGTCATTTTCTTTGAAATATAATGTTTTTGGGGACACAAGTTCTAACACATATTTGATACACATTTCGAGAAAACCATATACCATCCTCAGAAAATTGTGTGTGCTAAGGTAGCGGAACTAGAGGACCCACAAAATTAGGCACTCATCTTCTAAAACTATGTGACCAAACCATGTTGACCTTTTTAGTATAGCTAGAGTAACTCACATAGTTGGAGCACTATTTGGAAAACCATGCGACCAAATCATTAAATTTTCGCAATTTTTAAAATTCTTGAAATTACTAAACTATACATAACTTGATTTAACCCTTCAAACTCCCACAATTATTGCATTATTGACTCTTAATACTCTAAGAGATCAATCCATATTTTCCCTCCCTCTTGGATCTAATTTTTGGATTCTTTTAACTAAGATTATCTAAGGAAACCTTAAGTAAGTGTCTCCTCTCCCTTATCCTTGGTTTCTCCTATTACCTTCTTAATTTTCCTCCTAATCCATGGTTGTGATGACCTAGGGTTAGTAAGATTTTAACTGTATGATAAGGGGTTTGAGGTTTATGGTTTTTTCATTCTTTCGTAGGATCTCCTATCCTTGTGGCTTGTGGTGTCTAACCAATTCATGGTAGTTTCAAGAGAAAAGGTTGGTGATTTTATCTTGTGAAATTGTCTCAAAACATATATATTCTTGATTATAAATTTATTTTTTACTAAATTGAGTGGTTTATGTGAATTAGTCATTTTAAAGGTGTTTTGTTGTGTTTTCAGGGGCTTTGAAATGGAATTTCTCCTATGGAAATAGTTTCCAATATTGTGTTTAATGTGGCGGTTTAGAATGTGTTGAAAAATTATTTTTTATGGTTTTAAAAAAGTTGGAAAATAACTTGAAAATATTTGATATATATGAGGGTATATTAGTAAAATTATGCTAGATGAGGTATCCAGGATTTAGACTATCCTCCCTAGTAGGATTTCAGTACAACACTAACTAAACGAAATACGATGTGATGGTTATGGCCTGAGAATGAGAAACAATTGGTGGATCTATGGTTCGATCACTGAGAGACTGAGGATCCTAGGTCCCCACTCACCATATATACTTAGGAATTTTTATAGTGATTATTTTTTGTTTTACCTACTTACCAAATATTCCTGTTTTTTTCACTTCTCTTATAAAGTCCAAAGAATGTTTTAAAAATAAACCTTCTTTATTTATTTAAAAAACATGTACCTTTACTTATCTTATAATGTTAATGCATGGAAAAATTGGTGGGATACTACTATTAAAGTGACCCCACACCCTACATACACCCAATGGGTTTATATAAACCTTATTTTGTCTAACTTCAGTAAAGAAAAGGATTTATATAGGGAATCAAGTACTTTTACTAGTGGGATTTTGGGATAGGTGTTGGTGGTCAAATGATGGGTGGTTGTACCTTGTGTCACAAGGATATTAGAGGCTCTTTGTTGTTAACTTTCTCCTTTTATTCATCTTAATACTTGACCTTTGATTTAATATCTTAAACTTGTGTATCATCCATTGGTTATATATTTTTTATAGATGATTGTTATAATGTTTTATGTTGAAGTTGATTATTGTGATGAAAAAATCATTCCCAAAGGAGTGCCTTGATGAAAAATAACTAGTTTCTAGACCATGAAGATTAGGAATGTCCTTCAGACCATATCACAAGACAATTTGAGTGATGGGTTGAATCAAATACTAGGTTGGTTCATGGTAAATTAGTATCAAATCTAGATTTCTGTTTTCTTTGTGTCTTCTTATTTTGGAAAGGTCTAAATAGACATGATATAGGAATGTTTAATATTGAGGTTATAGTTATGAGTGGGGTTTCTAACCAGCACACCTTGCGACGTGTGTCAGGTTACCATGTGATGTTGGTAATTTGGTTTGACTCCTCATTAGGGTGTGATTCATAGGCTATAGACCGAGCATGAGGACCAAGGTAGGGTGGAGTAGTTTGACCTATTAGGATTAAATTTTTATTTATGTCAATGTTTTATTGTGTTTTTTATTTAATTACTAGTGGTTTGATGTTTTAATGATTTCCCTTTTTTTCTTGACTTGTTCAGTATCATGCCTCCATGGAGACCTCCTGTACATCCATGAGTAGTGGTTGGAGATAATTCTCTATTAGAAAACCCACCAGTTGATTAAAGTATTATAAAGGTATTGGTTTGAGATATTAGATCCATAGACTAGGGAGATATCATAGCTCCTACTCAGGACAGGGAATTGGAAATCCAACCCAAAAATTATTGGGATTAGGAGTTCCTTAAGAAAAATCCCCTTACTTCTAGGGAATCACTGACCCCCAAGAAGCTAAAGATTGGGTGGTGAAAATCGAGAGGATCTTCGAGTTATTTGGAAGTCGTACATATTTTAAATTTAACTATAATAGTTTATGTTGTAAATTATTAGTCATAGGTGGTGGGTGAATATAGTTCAGTTTGGGTAACATGAGTAGATATGGTGGAAGTATTTTAAGGCCACCTTCATTGAGCAATTATCCTTATAGACTTTGACTCTCACTAAGTCTTAAGAGTTACCAACCCTTAAAAAGAGGGATTATTACATGATAGAGTATGACAACCAATTTATAGAGATAGTTTAATTTACCCAAAATATAATCACCAATAATAATTTGAAGGATCAATGGTTTGAGATGGGTCTGCAGACGAATATTCGATCTCAATTATCCCCGCTTAAATTGAAGAGTAATGTAGAGATGGTCAATTGATATTTAATGGTGGAAATTGACCAAGAATGTATGTTGGGTTTGACTAGGATACTATATATCCTAGAAAAAATGGGGTTAGATCATCTAAAAATAAGAGGATGTAGGAGGAAAAAGTGAATATGGGTGGTAATATCTTGAGATATCCACCCTGAGCATCATCATCAACCGGTGAAAGTGGAAAGACTGTTGTGTTTCATTAGTGTATAAGGAACATGCATGTTCAATCTACATTTAAAGACCCAACTAGAGTGAGACACCTTTGTTTAATAATTCCTCATCTACAAAGGTTTTGTAAGAATGTTCCTCCCTCCTAGAGTGGCATAATATTTATAGCTCCTTGAGGATCTGTAGCTCAGTTTGATGCTCAAGATCTATGGGGTCTATCTCTAGTGGATAAAGTAAAAATGTTTGATCTTATTATAGAAAAATTAAACTCAAAGTGGTGACATACGATAGAATTCGACCTCATGTTTAGATAGAGATGAATCATCTACATATAGTAGATCAGGCACCAATGGAATTTGATGTAGGTCTTGTGGAAGTTAGAGGCCACATTTTTATTGCATAATTTATAAAAATTTCCTTTTTAATTATAGGTGATTAAAAATATTTTATATATTCTATTCTTATGGATTTGATAAATATTGTGGATAAGATTTTACCATATGTTATGAAGCTAGTTACACTTCTTAGGAAGAGGAAGGAGTAGGGTTTCCAATGCCCATCTTGTGTAGTATCCTTGTCATAGGTCGAGATAAAATGGTACTTACTTATCCTAGATATGTAAATATTTATCATATTTCTCATAATGGATTGTATGAAATTTTTCAAGGCCTATATTTATTTCTACCATCAGTAGGAGACCTTGACGGTTCCTAATGTGCATATTCAAGTTTTCCAGGGAGAATGAGGTCCACAGTCAGGACAAGCAGGACCTTTTCTTTTAGAGTTGGGAATATTTTATTATCAGGTATCCTTCATATTATTATAAGTTTATAGGTAAAGCTTATAGATTTGGTTTCCTTATATGGTTAGTGAGTTTTCTAAAGTGTTTTCAAATTTTCTCTTCATCTTTTCACCTAAACGAGGCACAAATTTCACCATAGATTTAGTATCAAGTATATAAATGATATCTATTCCTTCATATTTCATGCCCCCACTGAGTTAAGGGAGTAAAATATTCAGATAAGTTATTTGGAGTACAAAGGTTTCTTTCATCCGGGTGTCTCTCCATGGGCCTATTTGATACTCTTTGCTAAGAAAACCAATGGATACCTTTGAATATATATCGAATATCAGAATCTAAACTAGATTAAAATAAATAATAAATACCCATTTACCTACATTTATGATCTTTTTTACAAGATCAAAGTAAAAAAGATTATTTTTAAAGATTGACCTCCATTCTGGGTATCACTAGGTCATGGTAAGAGAAGATGATTTCCCCAAGACCACTTTTTGAATTAGATATAACCATTTTGAATATCTAGTAATGCAATTAAAATTAATGAATACTCTTATGGTTTTTATGGACCATATAAATAGAGTATTCTATAGATACCTTGACTATTTCATCATTGTATTTTTGGATGACATATTGATTTACTCTAAATTGGAATAGGAGCATGGATATTATTTGAGGATCATTCTGGGAACATTGTGGGACCATATTATTTATGATAAATTATTGGAATGTCATTTCTAGATTTGGGATGTTAGATTTTTATGTCATGTAATATCGAAACATGGGGTATCAATTGATCTAGAGAAGGTTCGGGCAGTGATGACATGGGAAGAGCTGATGAATGTTTTTGAAATTAGAATATTTTTTGGCTTGAATTGGTTCTACAGGTGGTTTATTAAAGACTTATATCGACTCTCCTCAATAATGATGTATCATACCCATAAAGTGGAAGGGTTCTCTTGGAGCCTATAATTTCAATAATATTTCAAGGATCTCAAGTAGCAGTTGACATTCACTCCCATGTTGATCTTACCTGAGGCAGGTTAGGGTTTCATGGTTTACTATGATGCATCAATCATTGCTTTGGGCTAAATGATTATACATGGAAAACATGTGGTGGCATATAGATCTTTCCAACTTTTTTCACATGAGAATAACTACCCAACCCATGACCTTGATCTCATGGATATAATGCATTCCCTTATGTTCCTACAACACTATCTTTTTAGGGAAAGGTATATGGTCTACTTGGACTATAAAATACAGAGCTATCTCTTTTCCCAAAAGAATTGAACCTGAGGAAGATATAATAGATAAATCATATTTAATGGTTCAAATTTGACACCATATACAACATGAGTAAAGGGAATATAGTCCCTAATTCCAAAAACATGATGTTTCCAAATTATGTTATGAAAGAGTCTAATAATGAGTGGAACCTTATGGGACTTTTTTACTGGATGCACCTGGAAGCCAAGGAAGAGAAAGGGGGTATGTTTTCGGATATCATGCAATTTATTACATCTCTTCTAGATATGATATGAGAGGAACAACCAAATGATGAGTTGTTTCATTATTTCTATCAAATTATAAATGGTGGGGAGTTACCAAGTGAGTGGTATTTGTATCCCTAAGGAA
Organism: Viscum album; assembly: GCA_963277665.1. Taxonomy (NCBI): domain Eukaryota; kingdom Viridiplantae; phylum Streptophyta; class Magnoliopsida; order Santalales; family Viscaceae; genus Viscum; species Viscum album. The sequence goes on from OY728165.1 coordinate 228,989,062, forward strand.
CTCTTTAATTTAGAGAGTTTTTTGTAGTATCATTATATCTGAGGAAGGTGGTAATGTTACACTATCACCTATCAAAGTGGGATTTCAATATGAGTTCCACCAAAATGTTCTATGATACGTAATGTATATTCTAGTGGCTAGGTATGAGATGTGACATAACTGACTTTGTTTCTCGGTGTTATACTTGTCAACAAGAAGAAGATAAGCATCAAATGCCCTTATAATTTCTCTATCCCCTTCCTATTCCTACCTGGTACTGGGAAAATTTATCCATGGATTTTATCAGTAAGATACCCCATACACCATGAGGAAGGAATTTTATTTAGGTGGTTGTTGATTGTTTGACTGAATATTCCCATTTCATCCTGATCAAAGACACCACAAAAGTAGAGGACATGGGCAGGTTGTATGTCCAAGAGATCATGAGGATGCATGGTTTTCCATTTAATATTATATTTAATAGATACCCCCTTTTCAAATCCCATTTTTGGGAAGGCCTCCCAAAGGTAATGGGATCATAGGTCAAGCTTAGAATGACATACCATCCCCAAAAATGGCTAAAAAGAGTGTGCAAATAGGTTTTATAAGTCATGCTACATGACTAAGTGTTATATTTTAGAGGATAATGGGATAAACATATGGGGTTGGTATAATTTTACTATAATAAAAGATACCAATCCTTGATCAATACATATCCCTTTGAAGCTGAATATAGTTTTAATTTCAAATCCCATTTGTGTTGGATGGGAGTGGGTGAGAATTCTTTAGTGGGGAAAATAATTGTTCAAGAAATGGAAGATATGATCTAGATGATTAGGAATTATTTGATGTCATACCAGGTCCATTATACATCATATGATAATCATAAACATTGATCCTTTTAATTATTAGTAGGTGACTAGGTATTTATAAAAGTAAAACCTCATTTGGTCCATCTCCACCTTGGGAAGAAAGGGAAGCTCACTATGAGGTATATAAAACCATTAAGTGGATCAATAAGGTTGTATACCACCTTAATTTTCTATCTTAGTTAACATAATTTCAAAATGTTTTCTAGGTCTCATAGTTGAAGAAGTATAACCTATATCCTTCTAACATGTTGAGTTGGGAAGATCTTAAGTTAGAACTTGAGTTTTTAGTGATTAAGCAGCTAGTTATGATTATTGATTCCCAAGTGAATATGTTTAGGGGGAAATCTATTCTTCTAGTTAAGTTCCTATAGAAACATGAGAACTATGAGCATGATACATGTGAATGAATGTATTGGGTAGAATAGAAATGGTCTCACCTAATCTTTGATCAAACTATAGATTTATTTTTTTAGGGTGGTAAGTGAAATGGTGGGAAAAAGTGTCACACCCATAGTTACATTTTTAGTTATTTATTATTTATATATGGTATTTCTTTTTATCTATAGATTTTATAGAACTTTTTCTTTAAAATTTTAGGTTTTTAGGGAAACAAGGGTTGGAACATGGTTGGTGAAAAATTAGAGAAAACCATGCACTAACCTCAAAAAAACATGTGTGCTAAGGAAGTGGAACTAAAGAACCCACATGGTCTGTAAAACTATTTGACTATACCATGCGTCCCTTATCAGTGGAGATACATTCACCCACATGGTTGTTACATGGTTTGTAAAACCATTCATCAATATTGTTCGGTCTGTCCAAATTTTAAAACACTTGAATTCCTAAACTAACCTAGCATGATTTGACCCCTTATACCCCAAACTCTCCCATTCTCAAACCTTCTTGATATAGGTTCACCATATATCTTCTCCCTCTCCCTCTTAGATCCAATTTTTGGTGGTTTTGACTAAGGTTCTCTAAGAAAACCTCATGTAAGTGTATCCTTTCCCTTCTCATTGGTTATTTCTTCCACATTTATTCAGTTTCCTCACACTTGGTGGTTGTGATGACCTAGGATTGGTCAAATACAAACTTGATCGCATGGGGATTGATGTTTATGGTTTTTTATTACTTCTTTAGAATATCCTCTCATAGAGGCATATTGTTTCCAATTGATTCTTTATGGTTTAGAGGGAAAGGTAGGTGATTTCATGTTGTTCCATTGTTTTACAACTTATATATTCTTTTTTTTCTAAAATTAATATTTTCATAAATTGAGTTGTGTATGTGAATGAGTGATTTTAATGTTTTTTGGTGTGGGTGAAAGGGTTTTGAAATGGATTTTCCCCTATAGAAATATTTGTAAATGTTATGATTTCAGATGTGGTGGTTTGGAATATATTAAAATAGGATTTTTATGGTTTGAAAAAGGGTAAAAAGAACTTGGTAATATTGAGTATCTAGGTGGGAAGAGTAGGATAAGTACTCTAGATGAGGTAACAGGGCTTCTGAATGTCATCCTAAGTAGGATTAAACTGCAACACCAACTAAATAAAATGTGATTTTATGGTTATAGATCACGAATGGAAGTAGATTTTTGAATCCATGGTCCAATTACTGAGAGTATGAGGATCCTAAGTCTCCAATCACCCTATATACATAGGATTTCTGAGGGTGATTATGTTTTCACCTACTTACCAGTTATTCCTATTTTCTTCACTTCTCTTATAAATTATAAATAATGTTTTAAAAATATAACTATTTTATTTATTTTAAAAACTTGAATAATTATTTTTCTTATAATGGCTATGCATGGAACACTTAGTGGGATACTATTGGTTATGTGAGGTCACACCCTACATATAACCAATGGGTGTATGTAGACCTTGTTTTGTCTAACTTAGGTAAAGGTAATGCTTCATATAGGGGTAGTGAGTACCCTTTATAGTGGAATTTTGGGACATATATTGGTGGTGACATGAAAAGTTGTTTTCCCTTGTGTCATAAGGAGATTAACAGCTCTTTGTAACCCATTTTTTCTTTTTTTCAGCCTAGAACTTAACCTTGGATGTAATCTCTTAAATTTTTGTATGATCATTTTTTATAGTTTTTGTTATGGTTGATTGTTATAATTTTTTATTTCAATTTTAATCATTATGATGGGAAAAAAATTCCCAAAGGAGACCCTTAATGCCCAAGAACTAACTTTTAGTCTATGGGGATCGAGAACACCCTTCAGTCCATGTCATGAGATAGGTCAGGTGTTGGTTTGGTTGGAATCTTAGGTTGATTTTTGACAATTATTTATTATATTTTATGCACATTATGTTTTAGAATTATTATGAATTCAATTCTTTATTGAGTAAGATTTCCATGACATTGGGTCAGAATTCCTAATATCTTGAAAGCTTATACCTTATTCTAAAAAGGTGGGGGTTAGATATTTGTGGCTTTGATATTATTCATGAGGAGATTTTAAATTTTACACATCTATAAAAATTTACATAAAATGTTCATATACCTTATGAATATAATTCATTTGTACATGTATAAACATGTTTGGATCCTATATTTGGGTGAGTAACACAAACGTTTGGGATGTAGAAATATTTTCACATCAATATGGATTGAACATATTGATTTGTTAAAGGGAATAAAATCCAAAAAATAAATCTTTAAAATCATTCATTAAAGGTAATAAACATGATATAATATGGTGAGATTAAATCCCGTAAAAATAATAAGTGTTAGATTCCTTCCAAAGTGGCACTTTTCAAAACCTCAATCATCTAACCAGGTAGTCTCATACCAAATTTTGGTGCCCCTAAATTATATTGTGTACGAAAATAATGAAATTGGTTACCCAAGATCATCCAAATGGTAGTTTTGTTTCAAAACCAGGTTCCCATGGACCATATATTTGAATCCATTCTTAGTGTTTTCCTTAGGTTACACTTATGTAATGGCCCGGGGATTTGGGGTCCAATACTTGGTGAAAATCTGATGTTTGGGGTGTTATGGGGGGTCTGAAAGGCCATCCCAGCTTCTCGGTGAAGCTTAAGACTCAACGGTGGCCTCGGCCCACCAGTAGCCTCGGCCTACCGGTAGCTCGGCCTACCGCTGGCCTTGGCCTACCGGTGCCCTCGACCTACCGGTAGCTCGGCCTACTAGTAGCTCGGCCTACCGGTAGCTCAGCCTACCGGTGGCCTCAGACTACCGGTAGCTCGACCTACCAGTGGCCTCGGCCTACCAGCAGCTTGGTCTACCAGTAGACCTAGCCTACCGGTGACCTCCACGGGTCTTCCAGTAGCGCCTCCTTTGCACGAATTGGTTTGTAAACCATGTTTTTACCCCCTTTAAGCCTGTTTTAAATCCCATTAAAGGTATTTAATTAAATTATTGGTGAGGTACCATCCATAAATGAAAGACCATGCGTTTTGGTCATGCCTTTAACCATGTGCGTCAGTTTTAAACTCCCCGAAGGGAGGGGACCTTTTAAGTTGGACATATGGGGTGGACCGACCGTGTGGTCAACCCACGATACCGCTTCTTCCGCGGTTTTGAGTTTTTCTCCATATCGTAACTATCCTGGGGATGCTGTATCTCAGTATTTATAACCTAAAGGATTCTCTTCTCCCTAGGTTTCTTTTTCTCTATCACCCTACGCTCAGAGTACCCTTCCTCCCGACGAGTTGTACCCCTGTTGCGAAGTTTTCCTTGATCACGTTCCGTGGAGCTCCTTCTACTCCCGATTTCCATTTTCCACGTGAGGACCTAACGTCGATCCTTGATCAATCAGGTAGGGATCTTACCTTTTTCTCTCCTCCTTGTGTATCATGCGGGGTGGGTGTTCTATGGTTCTCACGAGGCAGTAAATTAATTCTGTAATGAAGATAATAACTAGTTAAATAATGGGGATGAGGAAGTTTGTTAATATTGTTACATGTTTTTACACATTCTTTCCCTATGATGTTGTTATGAATTGGATGGGCTTAGGCCTACTGAAAATCACGGCCGTTGGGGGCCTTTGTTTTCACACATATGCAATGCTATGTTTTACGCTTTGTCTGGTGAATGGGAATCATGTATGAATCAGTTAAACACTTAAACTTGACTATTGAATATGAATGCCCATAACCTTGTGTGATCAACCCAGTGGAACTAAATAATATAGAGGACTGAATTATGAACACTGGGATGGTTCAGTTCTGAAATGGGTGAATGGGTGAATGTGTTTGTTATGGATGGGGGAACAACGGGATTGTGAATTGTGGGGTTGGAATGGCATGAGTTGTTGTGTGGCTATGGTGGTGTTTGGCAGCAGGGTTGCAGGTTGGGTTGTGAACATGAATAAAGGTGGAAAGTTAATAATGAATTGGGTGGAATGGTAATGAATTAATGTGGGGTAACCAACGGTTTGTTGGTTTTTTCTTTGGTTCCAGTACTTCGAGGGACCTCACTGATCCCTTTGTTGACGTGAATTCATAAGAGAACTGAGTGTGAATGCTTAAATTACCTGATGGTTTCCCCTTCCCGCTTCTTATTGTTTCATCTATGATTGTGCCTGTTAGTTGCCCAGTAGTTAAGGGATTAACTCATACTGAACTTTTATGAATGATAACTTGAACAATGGAATTGGGAACTGTTTGTTGTGTGCCTGTTTTCTAAGGCAGTAGTGCTTGTGCACCTGCTTGTATCTGTTTGAGGAGACATAGGTTGGGCTGTGTGATGGTATATATATGTGTAACTGTATGTTTTGTGTTTAGTCACCCACCACCCACATTGGGAACTTAGTGTCGGACACCCCATTTCATGGGGAAGGGTGTTTCCCCATAGTTACTCTTCTTCCTGCTCCCTCTTCCCTCGGCTGTGATGGATGGAGGCGAACTTACATCCAAGATTCTTCGGGTAGGTTTTTATTGGTGTGTTGTTATCCTAGGACTCTTCGGGCAGGTTGTTTTCCCAAGAATCTTCGGGATAAGGCCCAGGTGTTTTCGGGCAGGGGTTCTGGTTATGATTTGTTTTCCCAGGTGTCTTCGGGATGAGGCCTAGGTGTGTGCGGGTAGGGATGGATGGTTGTGAGGCCTAGGTTTGTGCGGGCAGGGATGTGTGGTTGTGAGGTCCAGGTTTGTGCGGGCAAGGATGTGTATGGTTGTGAGGCCCAGGTGTGTGCAGGCAGGAAGAGCGTGGTAGCGTCAGGACGTTTACCGTTAGGGATGAGCAACTAGCTAGTGGGGGAAATGGGGGTGCGGGGTACCCAAATGTTTTGTTCTTACTATTACCTTACTGCTTGTGTTATTTGGTGAGTGTGGACAGTGAGGTGGGATGGATATATTCCTTAATAGATGTTGGTTCTTCTGCTTCTCACGGGACTTTAGGATGTCTCCCCACTTGTTTACGAGAGCTATAGGTTTTTTCTACTGAGTATACTTTGTATTCTCACCCTACGTTTACATTCAGGTTTCTAGGAGGACTTTAGAGGGTGTGTGGCACCTTAATAGTCTGGACGTTGGAGTTGTTATTGGTTTTTGTTATTTTATTCTTATCCTTTTCTTTTCCTATTGGTATTTTACTTTGGAGTCCTTGTAATTTGTTCAGTTTTATTATTAAAACATGCATGTAGCTTGGTTTTTACCTTGAGTTTTCTATACTTGGTGGTGTTTGGTGTTGACTTATTCTTTCTCCCAATCTAGGTTAACTAAAAATGGTAATGACTCACATACTGTGAAAATTTTATACCCTTTGTGCTAGTCGCCACTCCGGGGCCTACTGGAGGCAGGACTCGAGGGTCATTATCTCTCCTTCTACTTAAAGAAGGAAGGGCTTGGAAATCTGTTGTCCCTTCCCTCCTTTTGGTGAAGGCGGGTCATGACAGGATGGTATCAGAGGTGAGGTTAGGGGATAGGATGGATTCTAGAGTTAGGTACAGTGAGGATTGCATGGGATGGTAAGGAAACAATGTTAGGTGATCTTGGTTCATGAAAAAGCCCAGGGAGGACCGACTAGGACACAGGATTTTAGGTCCCCCCGTGATCCGATGCAAGGACTCTGAGCCTATCAAACGACCAAGTGAGACTACATTTTTTGTAGGGTAGAGACCCTAGGAAAGGTACATGCATCATACTGATTGTGTTTTAATTGATTTGGGGAACCTTGGGGAGAAAAAATTAATTATAATAATAATAATTCCCTTGTTACTCGGGCTTAGGCATTCTTTGTTTACCTTGAAGCTATAGCACCCGGATGTTATCCAAGAGTGACTCAGGCGGTTGAGGCCCAACAGATCATGGCAGTTGACTAGAAGAGGGTTGACCGAGATGAGGAGGACGACTTTTGGAAGAGGACTCTGCACTCCTTCCGGCGACAAACCCTCGAGAAGTACGAGGGTAGCGTTTATGACTCAGTAACGGAGGGATGGCTCAAGGAGCTAGCCATAACCTTCTCTTTGATCCATGATCTGAGGGAGTACTAGGTTCCATTGGCCATCAGTTAGCTGAGAGGAGCAACATATCAGTGGTGGAAACTTTTCTTGAGAGAGAAGATAGAGGCAGAGGTTTCTTGGGCCAGTTTCGGGAATGAATTTCGTGAGGAGTTCCTCTCCTCTACAGTGAAGGCTGAGAAGATACAGGAGTTGCTCTCCCTTCAGTAGGGAAGCATGTTAGTGAGGGAGCTGGGGATCAAGTTAAAAGATCTCTTGCGCTTTTCCCCGAATCTCTTTCCAGATGAGGAGTCTCAGGAAAGATGGTTAGAGGAGGCACTCTGTCCTTCTCTTCAGTACTCTATCACTCCCTTCACTGTTCCGACGTACCTTACAGTACAGAAGAAGGTCGATATAGTAGATAGGATGCACTCTAAGGGAGGAACACCATGAGAATGGAACCAGCTGAGTTCATCAAAGGGGAAGGCGGTCAGCAGCATGTCTCCAGCAAAAGGGTCTTCCAGGTTTCGACAAGCAGGGTTTAGGCCTCATCAGTTCCATTCCCAAGCTTCTGTCCCTCGCCCCTTTTCCATAGGGCCAGGACCGAAGTGTTTCTCTTGCGGAGTTTTCAGGAACGTCCAAATCAGGTGTCCGAATCGATCTCCACATGGTGTAGGTGGGCAGTTTCAGCACCCACCTCAGCAGCATTCGTTGCTGGTGAGGCCTTTCCAGCCGCAACAGCAGGCCCCTGGCCCTCCGAGGGATGACCTTGCGGGAGGAGACCGAAACCAGGGTGCTCCTTAGGGACCTCGACCAGGGCATGGCCGGGGAGGTGGTTGACAGCAGCGAGGCAGAGGAGCTGGGTGTGGATAGTTTCACGTCGCAGAGTTGGTAGCTCCGGCAGGACTAGAGGTCATTCGAGGTACGATCAGTTTATTCAGCACCCTTGTTTCTGCCTTGTTTGATTCAGTAGCTTCGCACTCCTTTGTTACGCCCGAATTAGCCCATGCTCTGGGTCTGTATACCGAGAGACTTTTTGTGCCCCTAGTGTTGAGAACACCAGTTTGGGGTCAAACCAGTGTATCTTACTTTTTCTGGGGATGTAGATTGATGTTGGGACTGCATCAGTCTAGTGGAGACCTTATTTATTTACAGATGCAGCAATACGATGTCATTATAGGCATTGACTGGTTATTCTCAGTGCATGTCATCATCGACTACTATCAGAGAAGGATCTAATTCTCCAACAAGGATGGACAACATGTGGCTTTTGTTGGGGAGCTGAGTTATCAGGTGGGGAGTTGACACGTGGAGCCACTCCTTTCTATGCTGGACGGGGTGTCAGTGGAGTCAACGGACGCAGGAATGATTGGGGTCCTAGAGGTCGTAAGATAATTCCTAGATGTATTTCCCAATGAGGTTGTGACTCTACCCCCTCAACGTGATGTTGAGTTTGGGATATACTTACAACCTGGTGCCTTCCCGATCTCGATGGCTCCTTATCGGATGACACCTTCTGAGTTGCGGGAGTTGCGGATCAGATTGACGATCTGATGGAGAAGGGCTTTGTTTGACCTAGTGTGTCACCATGGGGTGCTCCGGTTTTGTTCGTAAAGAAGGCAGATGGTAGTCTATGACTGTGCATAGAATACCAGAGGTTTAATCAGGTGACGGTCAAGAATCATTACCCCCTCTCGAGGATAGACGATATTTTTGACCAGCTGAGGGGAGAAGGTTGGTTCTCTAAGATCGATCTGCAGTCAGGATACCACCAGTTGAGAGTGAAGGAAGGTGATATCCCGAAGAAGGCTTTAAGATGCAGATATGGCCACTTTGAGTTCGTGGTCATGCCGTTTTCTGTTTGTAACACACCTGATATGTTCATTAACCTCATGAACTCTATCTTCTGAGAGTTTCTGGACCAGTTCGTTGTGGTGTTCATCGATGACATCCTTATCTACTCAAGATCAGAGGAAGAGCATGTTGGGAATCTTACGGTAGTTTTGGGAGTCCTTTGACACCACCATCTTTATGGGAAACAGTCTAAGTGCAAGTTATTAACTCGAGAAGTACATTTCCTTGGACACGTAGTGTCTCAGAAGGGAATAATAGTAGACCTGTCGAAGGTTGAGGCAGTCGTTTCATGGGAACCACCCAAGAATGTTGTGGAAGTTCGTAGTTTTTTGGGTTTGGCAGGATATTACCGAAGGTTTGTGCCCAAATTCTCTGGAGTTGCAGCTCCGTTGATAACTTTGACTAGGAAGGGCCAAGCCTTCGTATGGAGCAACCAGTGTCAGAAAACTTTTGGATACCTAAAGGAGAACCTGGTTAGTGCTTCAGTACTCAGATTACCAGAGGAAGGGGTTTTGATTGAAGTGTTCTGTGATGCTTCTGGCCTTGGGTTGGGATGTGTGATGATGTAGTAGCGAGGAGTGATCTCTTATGGGTCTAGGAAGTTACTTCCTCATGAACGTAACTATGCCACCCACGATCTAGAGCTTGTGGCCGTGGTGTTCACATTGAAGTTGTGGCGGCATTATCTCATCGGAGAGCGCTTTGTGGTTTTCTCAGATCACAAGATCTAGCATTATGTCTTTTCCCAGTGGGATCTGAACTTATGACAGTAGAGATGGTTTGAGTTCCTCCAAGACTACAACTTCAAGATCTCTTATACTGAGGGCAAGGGTAATGTTGTGGCTGATGCCCTGAGCAGAAAATTGCAGAAGGAAGTAGTTTGGGAATCTGCAGATACTTGGAGAGCGATGGAAGAGTTAGCGGCCTTGCATTTGGATGCAAGGGTGGATGGTGGAAGAGGCTTTCTATTTCAGATGGATGTAGTTTCCTCTTTTGTGGTGTAGGTGGAAGAGTCTCAGTGGTGGGGACTCGGAGGTGGAAGTGATGCGAGATCGTGTTTATCAGGGAAATGCTCCTGAGGGATGGTCGGAGGATGGTCATCATCAAATGCTTTTCCGTGGAAAGATTTTTGTTCTAGAGATGATGGGTAAAGGAGTTCTCCGTGAGTTCCATGGATCAGCTTTAGCGGTACATCCTGGGGTCTCGAAGATGTACCAGGGATTGAGGGGACAATTTTGGTGGCCCGGAGTAAAGCGGGCGATGGTAGAGTTTGTGGCTAAGTGCCTAGTGTGTCAGCAAGTGAAGGCTGAACACTGTTTTCCTGGAGGTTTGTTGCAGCCTTTAGATTTTCCCAAGTGGAAGTGGGATGAAATGTTGATGGACTTTGTCACAGGGATACCTAGGGCTTAGGGAGGCTATGATTCCATCTGGGTAGTGGTGGATCGGTTGAAAAAATCATCACACTTCTTGGAGATTAAGGAGTCGAGCCCGGTGAGCCCCTTAGCCCATAAGTACGTCAGTGAGGTGGTGCAGTTGCATGGGATTTCAAGATCTATTGTCTCTGATCGAGACACACAGTTTACCTCACGATTATGGAGGGGATTACAACATGCCTTTGGCACCCATCTACGCATTAGCACTGCTTTCCACCCTCATATAGATGGGCAAATAAAATGAATGATCCAGACATTGGAAGACATGATGATGTCATGTGTTCTGGATTTTGAGGGATTATGGGTACGACAATTGCCTCTGGTGGAGTTTTCTTATAAAAATAGCTTCCACTCCACTATCGGCATGACACCGTTTGAGGCCTTGTATGGAAGGCTGTGTCGTTCACCTGTTTGCTGGACAAGGATTGGGGAAGCAGCTGTTCTTGGGCCAGAAGTGGTGCAGGGCACCACTGAGAAGGTTCAGCTCGTGCGTGAGAGGATGAAGGCAGCCTAGGACCAGCAGAAGTCTTATGCCGATCGTAGGAGGAGGACCTTGGAGTTAGAGGTTTGAAATAATGTGTTCTTGAAGGTTTCCCCTCGATGTGGGTAGCGAAGGTTTGGGAAGGAGAGTAAGATCTCCCCTAGGTTCATCGGACCTTTTGAGGTGTTGGGACGAGTTGGTGAGGTGGCGTATCAGCTGGCGTTGCCACCTCAGTTGGAGAAAGTTCACAACGTATTTCACGTCTCCCATCTTTGTCGATATCTACACGATGACTCCCACGTCATCGATTGGGGAGAGTTAGATGTCAAAAAAGATGCGACCTTCATAGAGAGACCGATAAAGATTGAGGATCGTAAAGAGAAAGTGCTTCGTGGATGAACCATCCCCTTGGTTTGTGTGTTGTGGAGGCATGGTGGCCTCGAGGAGAGCACATGGGAGCGGGGGGCCCAGTTATGCATTCAGTACCCATAGTTGTTTTTACTTCCTTATTGTTGTTGTTGTTCTGAGTTTTGTTGAGATGTTTTACCTTGTGCATTAATATATGAAATGATTGTATTGCTTAGCTATTAGATGATCTGTTCCCTGTTCTCTGTGTGTCCGAATGTGTGATGATGGGAAAATCTGACTGCTAATCAAGACACATTAATGTGGATGCGATTAAACCCGTGCGGGCGAGTCAGTGCCGCCCAAAGCGGATAATATCTTGACATGTAGGAAGGGAATCCCTAACTCAAGTGTTGGACAGTGTGATCCTTGTGCTTGGTGTGAAATTTGATGGATGATAACTGTAGGGGTGGATGGGTTCTGTTCTAACTTTAGAACAACTCAGGGGTTTTCCCCTGAGAAGTATCTCTAGAGGGTGGTTGTTTGGACTCCACTTTTCTCCTTTCTGGGTTGTTCTTATATTCTCAGGGATGAGAATAGTTTGAAAAGTATCTAATGTAATGGCCTGAGGATTTGGGGTCCATTACTTGGTGGAAATCTGATGTTTGGGGTGTTCTAGGTGGTCTGGAAGGCCATCCCAGTTTCTCGATGAAGCTTAAGACTCAACGGTGGCCTTGGTCTATCGGTCGCCTCAGCCTACCGGTGGCCTCGGCCTACCGGTGGCCTCGACCTACCAGTGGCCTCGGCCTACCGGTGGCCTCGGCCTACCGGTCGCTCGGCCTACCAGTGGCCTCGGCCTACCGGTCGCTCGACCTACCGGTGGCCTCGGCCTACCGGTAGCTCGACCTACCGGTAGCTCAGCCTACCAATGGCCTCAGCCTACTGGTATCTCGGCCTACCGGTGGCCTCACCATACCGGTAGCTCGACCTACTGGTAGCTCAACCTACCGGTGGCCTCAGCCTACCGATAGCTCGGCCTATCGGTATCTCGGCCTACCAGTGGCCTCAGAATACCAGTATCTCGACCTACCGTTGGCCTTGGCCTATCGGTAGCTTGGTCTACTGGTAGACCTAGCCTACCGGTGACCTCCACGGGTTTTCCAGTAGCACCTCCTTTGCGCGAATTGGTTTGTAAACCATGTTTTGACCCCCTTTAAGCCTGTTTTAAAGCCCATTAATGGTATTTAATTAAATGATTGGTGAGGTACCCTCCTTAAATGAAAAACCATACGTTTTGGTCATTCCTTTAACCGTGTGCATCCGTTTTAACCGCCCTGAAGGGCGAAGACATTTTAAGTTGGAAGTATGTAGTGGCCCAGCCCCGTGGTCAACCCACGATACTGCTTCTTCTGCGGTTTTGAGTTTTTCTCCATATCGTAACCGTCCCGAGGATGCTGTATCTCAGTCTTTATATCCTAAAGGCTTCTCTTCTCCCTAGGTTTCTTTTTCTCTATCACCCTGCACTCGGAGTACCCTTCCTCCCTACGAGTCGTACCCCTATTACGAAGTTTTCCTTGATCATGTTCTGTGGATCTCCTGCTACTCCCGATTTCCAGTTTCCACGTGAGGACTTAACGTCAATTCTTAATCAATCAGGTAGGGATCTTACCTTTGTCTCTCCTCCTTTTTTATCATGCAGGGTGGGTGTTCTATGGTTCTCACGAGGCAGTAAATCAATTATTTAATGAAGATAATAATCAGTTAAATAATGGGGACGAGGATTTTTTTTAATGTTGTTACATGTTTTTACACATGATTTACATATGATGTTGTTATGAATTGGATGGGCTTAGGCCTACTGAAAATCACGGCCGTTGGGGGCCTTTGTTTGCGCACCTATGCTATGCTCTATTTTACACTTTGTCTGGTGAATGGGAATCATGTATGAATCAGTTAAACACTTAAACTCAGCTATTGAATATGAATGCCCATAACCTTGTGTGATCACCCCAATGGAACTAAATAATATAGAGGAATGAATTATGAATGCTGGGATGGTTCATTTCTGAAATGGGTGAAGGGGTGAATGTGTTTATTATGGATGGGGGAACAATGGGGCTGTGAATGGTGGGGTTGGAATGGCATGAGTTGTTGTGTGGCTATGGTGTTTTTTGGCAGTAGGGCTGCAGGTTGGGTTGTGAACATGAATAAAAGTGGAAAGTTAATAATGAACTGGGTGGAATGGTAATGAATTAATGTGGGGGTAAACAACAGTTTTTTGGGTTTTTCTTTGGTTCTAGTACTTCAAGGGACCTCACTGATCCCTTTGTTGACGTGACATCACAAGAGAACCGGGTGTGAATGCTCAAATTACCTGATGGTTTCCTCTTCCTGCTTGTTGCTGTTTTATCTGTTATTGTTCCTGTTAGTTTCCCAGTAGTGAAGGGATTAACTCATACTAAACTGTTATGAATAATAACTTGAACATGGGAACTGGGAACTGTTTGTTGTGTGCCTATTTTCTAAGGCAGCAGTGCTTGTGCACCTGCTTGTATCTGTTTGAGGAGCCATAGGTTGGGCTATGTGTTGGTATATATATGTGTAACTGTATGTTTTTTTAGTATCACCCCACCCACATTGGTCACTTAGTGTCGGACACCCTATTTCATGGGGAAGGGTGTTTACCCCCTAGTTACTCTCCTTCCTGCTCCCTCTTCACTCGACTGTGATGGCTGGAGGTGACCTTACACCTAAGATTCTTCAGGTAAGTTTCGATTGGTGTGTTGTTAGCCCAGGACTCTTCGGGTAGGTTTTTTTCCCAAGAATCTTCAGGATGAGGCCCAGGTGTTTTCGGGCAGGGTTTCTAGTTATGGTTTGTTTTCCCAAGTGTCTTCGGGATGAGTCTCAGGTGTGTGCGGGCAGTGATGGATGGTTGTGAGGCCCAGGTGTGTGTGGGTAGGGATATGTGGTTGTGAGGCCCAGGTGTGTGCGGGTAGGGATGTGGATAGTTTTGAGGCCTAGGTGTGTGCAGGCAGGAAGAGCGTGGTAGCGTCAAGATGTTTGTCATTAGGGATGGGCAACTAGATAGTGGGGGAAATGGGGGTGTGGGGTACCCAAATGTTTTTTTCTTACTATTACCTTACTGCTTGTGTTATTTGGTGAGCGTGGATAGTGAGGTGGGATGGATAGATTCCTTAATAGATGATGGTTCTTCTACTTCTCACGGGACTTTAGGATGTCTCCCCACTTGTGCACGAGAGCTATAGGTTTTTCCTACTGAGTATACTTTTTATGCTCACCCTACATTTACTTTTAGGTTTCTAGGAGGAATTCAGAGGTCGTGCGGGACATTACTAATCTGGACATTGTAGTTACTGTTGGTTTCTGTTGTTTTCTTCTTAGCCTTTTTTTCCTATTGGTATTGTACATTGGAGTCCTTGTACTTTGTTCAGTTTTATTATTAAAACATGCATGTAGTTTGGTTTTTACCTTGAGTTTTCTATACCTGGTGGTGTTTGGTGTTGACTCATTCTTTCTCCCGATCTTGGTTAAATAAAAAGGGTAATGCCTCCCATATTGTGAAAATGTTATACTCTTGGTGCTAGTCCTCACTCCGGGGCCTACTGGAGGCGGGACTCTAGGGTCATTATCTCTCCTTCAACTTAAAGAAGGAAGGGCTTGGCAATCTGCTGTCCCTTCCATCCTTTTGGTGAAGGCGGGTCATGACAACTTATCTATTAAAACCTTAAGAAGGATACCCATAGAATAAAATTTTGATGAATCCCTACTTAAATAGATAAGATAAGGGAGCATAGAAAATGAAAACTCATTTCTTAGTGAAATATGGATCTTATAATTCTAAAAGATGTGATAATTTAAAATCTTTATCATATTAGTATAAGGACATTTAATAAAATTCCTTATTAGTGGTAATAAAACATGATACTTATCTAATAAAAACTTTTGTTTGTAGATGATAGCATCATTATCAACAAATCATAATTTTGAAATCAATTTTTAGGAAGGATAATATTAATGTAAAAAAATCCATGATTAATAACTTAAGAAAGTCTCTTAAGTATAAGTGAAAGTACTATGTGTTAGAGAAACAACTGAAAGAGTAAATAAGTGTTGAAGTTGTTTGAAGAGCTGTTCTTGATGCCTGTGAAGTATAGGAAGATTCACATAGGGTTTCAAAGAAATTATATTCCAAATAACTAAAGGAATTTTATTCTTTTCCCATATAATCAATATGACAAAGTTTTTCAAAGAAACTCAATTTTATTGAAAATGATATTGATTTTATGAGACTAAATATTTCTTATAAGACTTGTTTTGGATAAAACTTTTGCCCTATTATCATCTATGGAAATTTTATAAACAAGATGAATGCATTCAATAATAATTTTACCTAATATTCTCAAGTATTGAGAATATATAAACTGGTAAGACAATGTCTGAGTTTTGGTACTTTTTAAACAATACAAGTGGGTAAAAGTTCAAATTATAAGAAGAAAAGTTAATCATAGAGTCCAATGATGTTTCTTACAGTAGCCAATCATGGTCATTAGAACCTAAAGAAAAAATTATAAAAGATTTATAATAATTACATAGGATAGAATTATTCAAGATATCAGAAGGAATTTATAAAACATCATTGAATTTTCATGCGAGGTATCAATGTTAAAGAATTAGATTCTTTAGTTTTAAAGGTTATGAAACATTGATTTTTTTACAAGTGTTGTAAATATATTTTTATTCAAAATAAAGGGAATAATTAAAACTTATATAATTTTTATTCAAGTGATGAAACAAATGGTTTCCATATCATCTATTTAGATATAAGGAATATATAAATCTTAGATGGATCTTAAAAGGATGTGTATCCTTTTCTTACTTATCTTATATGATAAGAGTAGTTGCTCATTAATAAAGAGTTTTTATGATGAAAGTGTGATAATTAATTGTAAACACATGGTTCATGATTTGTTGGAATCTATAAAATATTTTTACAAGGAGATAAGGATAAAAAATGTTTTATATAGGATTATTTTTCAATCCAAATATTTATTAAAATATGAAGGAATAATTACCCACCACCCATCATAAAATTATTTTAATAAAGGATTATTTTTAGAAAAAAATAAACCTATCACATAAAACACTATATAGATATAGAAGAAATAGTTTATTTTTTAAATATTATTACTAAGATTATGTAAATGTTATTTCTAACATAAAGAAGTTTGTGTTGTTTCTTAGCATGTTTTTTTGAGAATAATATAGCGTTTAAGAGGCTAGTAAGAGTTTGTTTGATCTTAGAGAGGTTCAAATTTAACAAATAAAGGATCACACCAAAAAAAATTTAAAGTGATTTCCACTCAATATCCTAAATATTTGAAGATATGTGTTGGTATGGAAAAATTTAAAGAGTTACATGTAGTTTATGTAGAAAGTGAGCAACACTACTTTTGAAAGTATTATACCATTCAATTTAAAAAGTAAAATTTACTAAATATCCTAAAGTAGTTTACTATATAATGGTAAAGAGAAATATGAAGGGTTACATTTAGTTACCATATCAATTTAAATTACACATTATGTTAAATAAATTTATGATGTTTTGGTAAGTTATAATACCCTATTTTTGGATAGGTTTCAAAATTTTAGAGGAAATTAAAAGTTTTAATGTAGTGGGTAGTTAATTTTTTGAACCAGAACTTGGAATGAATTTTCAAGGGTTTAAATGTCCTGAAATGGGTTTCTAGACATGGCTTGAGAATCAATATAGATAATATGGGTTTTGGAGAGAATTTGAAGGAGTTGGTGTGGCTAGGATACTACAATTTAGTGGGATAACAATTTAAAAACATGACCATATCAGTCACGCTGTGATTTTTTTTGTACAAAAGGGGGGAAGACCCCTCTTATTGGGGGGTTCATGGTATTCCCTATTTATTCATGATACGAACCACTTATATAATGTTTTTTAATTTTAAATAGGCGGATTGGCCCCTATTTTTCTTTGGATGAATGACCTGTATGGGCATGGCCCTGACCAGACCTCCCCTATCCCTGCCTACCTCCATTCAAGGTGACCTTAGGTTCCTTTTGATGAAATTTTCTAGTAGGTTATTCCTACCCACCATTTTTGTTTTTCTCCCTCTATCCCCACTAATTTCACTTGATTTTGTTTTAGGGTTTTTGGAGATATCCACCAGATAATGGTGGAAATCATCTTGATCAAGGGGGAATTTTCCCAACCCAGCTAGAGGAGAACCCGTGTTATTATTTTCACACCATCATACATTGTTTCCAAAAAATCAGGTTTCCATTTGGATTTTTTCAAGGGTTTTAGACCTAAATTTATTTATTTATCCATTGAATCAGAGATGCAAACTTGGTATTTTTTGTGGTGTAGGATCATGTGTGTATCCGAAGTGGACTTCACCCCGTTACCGACAGGTTCAGTATAACAAAATGGCCTAGTAAGTTTTAGGCATTTATTATTATCTAAATTAAATTGTTTAATTAATTAAAAATTGTTATAATTAATTTTCTTGGATTCCTTGGATTTATATAGGACCTAATGTTGGCGAGTGATGGCCATTTGGACTTGGAAAAGTATAGATGAGATTAGGAAGTAACTTCTGACCTATTGAATATAAAAAAAACTTCTAATATGGTAGTTGGTACTCAGTGATTTCCATATGAAATTATTTCATTTTGTTTAGGATGCATGTGATAGGATTTATTTCCACCAAGGTTATTGAATTTTTTAGTTTAAATGAACTATTTATTTTTAATTTTAATTCAAATTCAGTGCTTAAATAGATTGAACAAGGTGCTATGGCCAAATTTTCCCTTATAAACTAGCTTGATTACATAAAATGCTAATGAATTGGGTAGTAATTTAAATGGTAGACCTTGGATTTTTGGAACCCATTAGGGGTGATCCTTATTTTAAAAAAAATGCTTTGGGCATAGAAGACCTTACATAAGATCCCTTAGACACCACCAAGTGGAGGTGTGCCATGAATTTAGTGGGATGGAACTATAATATAGGTGAGAACCTTTGATATGTGTTTATAAAAGGTAGATAAACCATAGTATGGTTGGAATTAGGTTTGGGTGAGAGGACCACACTCGAGCGACCTTGTACCCTGAAATGGGGCTGTCATCATCTATTTAGATGGCGCCAATGTGACACACCCTAGTGAGGCCCTTGGGGTTATGACTTGTTTACTATAGCACCAAAGGATATGAAATCCTTCAAGTATTATTTTTTAAACCAAAATATAGCTGGAGGTTGAGGATACTAAGTGGTATTACTCTACACAAGTGATAAACTTGGTGACCTTGGGTTGGTGTATAGGACTATGGGTAGAGATGGCTGCAGGTGTCACCCTAGAACCCAAACAGACATGTAATCCCTATGAGTATTAGATGACGGTAACAGAAAAGGATGTTTAACTATCCTTTTATATATTTTATTTTATTATTGGTTATGATGTGTCATTGTCCAAGATGCATGGGAATTTACCATAGGGCTTGATATCATTATGATTTCATGAGATTCCAAAGTATCACTTATTGAGATGGATTAGACCCTAGGATTCATGGAATATATCGGATCTAGTCTTATAGTATTTTGATTGTGGATACCTAGTTTAAATATCATTCAATATGGGTGATGTAGCGATGGATTCCTAATGGTGTTTCTTAGGATCCAACAACCGAGTATATGATAGTGTGCATGCATGAATGACCAATATGCATGGGATTCCTTAGATTTCATGATATAGTTGAAAATGACTGAGGTGAATGTGATTTGAGTAAAGATACTATTAGAATAATATGAATGCCTTGGAACCTTAATATTTGAAAAGATTTAAGAATTTCCATGTGGGAATATATCCCTAAGTAGGGATTCTATACATCCTTTGGGTGATTATTAGATCCCCTTGATCAATTCCTAGTATACCCACTGGGATTTTTTGGATACAGTAGATATGGTTTGGATCAGGATCTTCATGTTATTGTATTCCAAAGAGTTTGACTATAGGATCTAGGTGGGTATTCCATTCAATTTTCTAGGATGCTCGAGAATCTGTCATGCCTGAATGTATATGTTTTCATTGGGACTCCCATTCCTAGGAATTATATGTTGACTTGACATTTATAATTCCCAATAACTATAGTGTGGTTAAGACTTTTGTAATGAGTATAGAGTCTAGTGATTCCCTATGATCCTTTACTCATCATGGTGGAGGCATTAGAATGAGATCCCCAAGTTGTAGATAAAGTTCTCGCTAAGGTAATGCTCATGCTTAGAGTCACTCCATCACTTGACGAAGCAAGTATAATTGATCAAGGTCGTGAATATGAGGATATATGGTGGTTTATTTATTTATTAAAACTTACTTATTTATTTTCTATTGATAATTTTACATGCGCATACCACTACATTTATTGTTAAGTACATGACCACATCAGTGTTACCATATTAAGTTATGTACTCCCACCTTGATCAGGCTACCATTACACTTGGGTATCTAAGAAGCTCTCACATGGTTATTACAATCACATTTTGGGATGAGTCATGGGAATACATTACCAAGATAGAGAATTTCAGAAAAGATTCAGAGATTGGGATGAGGTGATTATTGGGGGTTTTAGTGGAAACACCAACATTTTTTATTTTATTTTTCATTTATTTTCCTTTTTTTATTATGTATATGTGATCAGCCTAGTGGGAGATCAATCATGTGTTCTTATATATCAATACTTCATTTTCTATCACATGTTCTTTCTACCTTATAATTATCCACATACTCTAATGTAATGATGTTGGCTATTCATTTGTTATTGTACACTCTAATATATGGGGTATAGTCTCCTAACAGTACTACCATATACCCCTATTGCTAGTTTAAATCCTCTAACATATGAGGAGGTGTGCCTATTGTCACATAGTGGTTCGATCTAGTTACTGATTAGAGTGATCTGAGTTTGGGTATTAAAAAATGGCATTAGGGATACTTTTATTTTCTTTTACTATTTAGTACTTGGTAATTATTAGATATATAAATGAATTTGAGCCTTTTATAGACACCAGGCTAGTGTTTCATGAACAAATATTTTGAGAAGAAGTCCAGGTTACCAATTAGTGGATTGATGTTATGGATTTTTGATGTTACAATTGACTTATTTCACTTCATGTGATGCACATGATGTTTGAGATTGATGATTTTTATTGGATTTTTGTCTTTTGGCCCATTATAAATAGTCCATTTATTATATTTATCTATTGGATGTGTTGGTTAGAGGTGTATTATGCATCCTGATTCTACATGTAGGATTCACATGAAATAAATTTTTTATAGTGTGTGGTTTTCACTAATGAGTGTCCCAACTATTTAAAACATCATCAATAACTAATATTACATTTTCCCATATAAGTTCTTGGAGGCATTCTACATAGTTGGAACGACTTGTATATGTATCTTCTTCTTATGGAAGGTTAGGTGAATCGATGACTAGATTCTTATGATAAGGATAATTACGATGATGTAGACTCATGGTCACAATAGGTGCAACAACCCTAGTAGGCTAGTAAAAAACACAATGACTAGTATAATACCCCTATTAGGTTGTTATTATTCGGTATCCATTTTTTAAAATTTCAATAACAAACTATATGGTGTTTTCTAATATATATTGGAATGGAATTATATTTAATCAATCTATTTGGTTATGGTTCTATGATAGGTGTCGTCTAGGACATAAAAATTATGTATAGACCCTAACCGATGATATCATGATTATTATGGGAGTAGTCTTATATGTGGATGGCCGATGAGAATCATTTCCCTAGTAGGTTGATGATGTAGCATGAGGTACCCAATATTTGTGCATATGAGACCCTAGATTTTGTGTTTTTCACATTATATATTATGTGATATTTGATATTAGAGTGTGTTTAATTCCCTTTAGATTAAGTTTTGTGAGAGATTTAACTTTTCGGATGGGTGAGAGACCTAAATGAACTTTCAGGCGAGGCTCAGTTTTATGAGTGAGTTAGTTCCTAGTTACACGCAAGGGTAACCCATTAGATTGTTTATAACTAGTTTGTATGTTCCTTATGGAAGGAAAACATGATAACATTCTATCTTTGGAGATCAATGCACATGAGGTGAAACTGAGTTTATGGAAAAGGCTTGGTTATGCCTTGAGATTTAATATTAGTGATAACATTGAGTGCTAATTCTTGGTATGTGAGTTAATTATAGTTCCTTGTTTTTGAGACAATTTTTAAAGGGAAAATCCATTTGGGATCCTGACCCTGTTGACTTTGGGTTTGTTTCTGAGCATTAATAATTTCCCTTGAATTGAACGATTCCTATTTGCAGGAAGTGTGTGACGAATCATGGCATGAGTAACATGCCTAATTTTAAAGAGGAGTGCCAAGGGTGATCCTTGATTGATGATAATGGAAATATTGAGGATCATAACTGGTGGTTTGGAACTTGAGCATAGTTTTAGTAATGTAAAACTCATGATATAACAAGTTTCAATTTACTGTTGGGTGGTACATGATTGTACACCCATTATATTAATCATGACTTAGACAATGCTTGTGGTTTAACATAGTGCCTGTTCAGTTATAAATTAGTGGGTTACCATGTGAAATCTAAGGATCAATAATAATTATGAATTATAGTGGGAATAGTTTCTTAAGGCTTGGATCAAAATATAAAGTCCCTACATGGTATAAAAGACATTAAAATGGATCAAATTTGGTGGAACTATCAATTTGGACCAATCCTGATCAGATATTGATAGGATGAAGAGTGTGGCTTGGGAGGAGTGACACGCCTATAGTGATGGAACATATTGAGGTGGTGCTTGTGGAGAAGTACAAAGTAATCCATATGGTGGGGATTATACCATTGGACATTTGAGGGATTGGACCTTATTATTATTGGAATTTTGGAGTTTTCCAAGGATAAAGTTCTTTTGATCTAGGAACGAGTGCTAATTGATGTTTCATGTTGGTTATCAATTATGAGTGATATGGTCATGTGTAATTATTTCATGCGGTAGTAGATGAAGCATGAGCCATGATTGAACAACCTCATGTTGGTAGGGTCATGGGTGTTATAGGACCAGTCATTGGATTGCCAATGTGAGTAAGTGAATCTAATTTTATCTAGTCTTGAGGTGAATACTAGATTTGATATTTAGATGAGATATGGGATGAGTCAGTACACTGGAATTAGGATCAGGATAGTTTTAGTATGATACAACAATAGTTCGTGAGGTGATCTATGGTTCGTGACATATTTTAGGGTGTGAACCTATTTCATCAAATGATTCAAGGATTTGAATCATGTGGAGAAACATTCCAATGGTCTCTATTAACAAAAATATCTTGGTAAAGATAGTGAAGATGTTATCATGGTTCAAGTACATCATATTTGGTATGAAATAGGTATTCTAATGTTTTTCAGGACTTTTTGAAGAAAGGATAGTGTATATAGGCCCTATACATGGGCAGTAGATACTCATCATATTTGGTCTAGAATCATAAATGAAAGGAAGTACTAGATTATGAAAGGAATTTTTATATGTATTTGGGTGTGATGAGGTGGAATGTTTATTGAGTGGGTCATTGGTTGATTCAGAATGTGTTTGGATATGAGATTTTGATGGTGGGGAATTTCATGGTTTAGAATTGACCGCAATGAGTTGAGTTCTATGGTGGGGAGAACCATAAAACTGTTGATGAATCATTTGATGTAATAATAGTGTCCCAAGATAGACAAGAATCACAGAGTGATTCCTATGTGTTTTGGTGGTGATGGTGAGTGGTGTATTGGGTTTTGATGGATGCTGCGCCTTGAATTTGGAGTTGTGAAGTAGAAGACAATTCTACATTTCAGAGTAGAATAAAGTTAATTGAGAATGGTTTGGTGACTCAGGCAGGTTATATTGGTTGGTTGAATGGTTTTTGAGACTTATCATGGATTATAAGTATTATGGTGGTGATATTTTAGTACCCCAAATATAGATGGGTTCCAAAACTCAGGGGAAATTTAAAAATTTAAATACGGTGGTTAGTTCATTTTTAGAACTAGGACACAAAATTATTTTTTGAAGGTGTAAGTGTAATTAAATGTGATGTGATTTGAGATTCAGTGGAGGGATTGAGGGTTTATAAGAGAATCAAAGGAAGTCCAGTTGGCCCTAATGCTGCAATTTAGTAGAAACAACACTTTAATGGTGTGATTATATTAGTCATGTTGTGAGTTTCCTAAATAGAAGGGGTAATGCCCCTCAAAATAGGATGTTTATGGTATGAACACTTATTTCATGTCATGAACCACCTCTGTATTCATTTCTTAATTTTTAATAGGGGTTTGGCCCCATTTTTTTTAGACGAGTGGTGCGCATAGAGAGGGTCTTGACCATACATCACCTCTCCATTCCTCCCCCTATTCAAGGTGATTATGGAAGTCTTTTATGGTGTTTTAGATAGGTTCTTCCACCCCTTTCTTACATATTTTGATCACTCTACTCCTAATAATTTTTCCTGATATTGTCTTAGATTTTTTGGTGTTCTCCACTAGAGCATGGTGAAAATCACCTCAAATGAGGGGGATTTTAATCCTCCTAGCTAGATAATAACCCAAGACAATATTTTCTTGTCATTTTTTGTCATTTTGATACAATAATGTTTCCATTTTAATTTTCTAAAGGATTTTGACCCTAAATTGATTTATTTTATCATTCAATCGATGATGTAAACTAGGGATTTTTTGTGGTGAAGGTTTGAGTGTGTGTCAGTAGTGGACCACACCCCATTGTCAGAAGTTTTTATGTGATGTGATATCCTAGTAAGTTTCATGAATTTATTCCTATTTAATTTAAAATTTCCAATTGATTATAAAATCAATCTTTTTGGTTTCCTTGGATTGGGATAGGACTGCGTGGTGGTGATAAATTGCCAGTTGGACTTGAATAAGGTGGATGGGCTTGGGAAGAATATATCAGACTTAGTAAAATAAAATGAAAATATTCTAATATGGTAGGTGGTCTTTGGTTATTTCCCTATGGAATTATTTCAATTTGTTTATGATATGTGTGATGTGTGGTCACAAAACCTAGGAAACTTTCATATTTGGTTTAAATGAATTAGTTAGTTTTATTTTTAATTCAAATGTAATGCTCTAATGGATTAAACAAGGTGATAAGGCCACATTGGTCCTTATGCACTGGTTGGATTGCCCCAGATGTAATTGGTCAAGGAAAAAATTTAAATGAAAGGTCTCAACTTTTTAGACCCCATGGGGGTGATCCTTATTTAAAAAATGGTTGGAATGTAGCATCACTTACGCCTGATCCCTTAGAACCTCCAAGTGGAGGTGTGACATGAATTGATTGGGATGACCCTCATAGGTTGGGTGGGAAAAAATTGAGATTTTTTTAACATAGATGGATAGACCATATGTAGGATAGACATGGATTTGGGTCAGTAGAGAAACTTTTAGAAACCTTGTACCATAAGATATGTTGTGCACCATCTCTTTAGATGGTTCTAATACAACACTACTTAGTGAGGTATTTTATGTTATGAATTCTTTACCATGACACTGAGGGAGGTCATATACTTTGAGAAACATTTAATTAACAAAATCTAGATACAGGATGAGAATTATAACTAAGATGCATCCACTCAAGTGATGACCTTGGGGACCCTGACCGGGTGTATATGACTATGAGTAGAGACGATTGTGGGTGTCACCCTAGAACCCATACTGACATGTGAGCCTAATGGGAATGAAATGATGGTAAAAGATATGGGTGTTCTACCAACCATTTATATGTTTTATTTAATTGTTGGTTATGATTTGTGATTTACTATGATTCCTAGGAATCAAGCATAGAGATTTACATCATTATAATTACCCAGGATGCTCGAGAATCACCTATTGAGATAGATGAGACCTTGGGATACTTGTAATACAAGATACAGTATCATAGTATTTTTGGGTATGGATACCTAGCCTGACTAGAATCTAATATGGGAAACACAATGATATATTCCTAGTGGTGGTTCCTAGGATCTAACTTATTTGTATGTGATAGTGTGCATACTATAATTTTTGAGATGTTTGGGGTTCCTTTGATATAGTGATACCATTGCGAATGCCTGATATTTTAATTTTGATACCATTATACCATTGTGAATGTTGAGGAAAACCATGATTTGAATGGAGGAATGAGATACTGGGTGGGCATATATCCTCGATCATAGATGTTGGAAATCCCAATGGTGACTATTGGATCCCCTCGATCGATGCCTGAGATACACCCTAGGATTGAGTAGACACACCAGATATGGTTTAAAAAAGGATACTCATGTTATTGGATGCCCTAGAGTTTGATCACGGGATCTAAGAGGTAATTTCATTCAATTTCATGGATTTCCTAGGAATTAGTCACACTTAGAGGTATAGGATTTCCTAGGGCCTCCCCCTCTTAAGAATTAAACAACGACCTGACATTGAGAATACTTAGGTACTTCCATGGGGTTCATCCTTTGAGATTGAGGATGAGGAATACCAAGTGATGCTCTAAGATCAACTAATCATCATAGAGGAAGTGTGAGAATGAGAACCCCAAGATTTGGATATAAGAATTTCTAAGGTGATTCTCATGATCAGTGCCACTCTGATGTTGGCCTAAGCAAGTATAGCCAATTGAGGTTGTGGACTTGAGGATTGATGATGGTTTATTTATTTATTATAACTCAGTTATTTATTTATTTTATAATAATAAGGTCACATGAACATATCACTACATTTATAATTATTTATGGGACCATGTTGGTGGTTCCCTACAGAGTTATGTACTCACACCCTGCTTGGGACACCATTTCACTTGGGTACCCAAGAAGATCTCACATGGTTATTATAAGTAAAGGTTAGACTGAGGGCCATGATTTCATGATCAAGATAGAGTATCTAAAATGGGATTTAGAGATTACTATGAGGTGAGGATATGGGATTTTAGTGTATCCTCATACTTTTTTATTTTATTTTTCATTAATTTTATTTTTTTATTTTGTAAGTGATCAGTCCTGTATACCTGTATGTCAATACTTAATTTTCTATCACACCTTTCTGCTAACTTATTGTTATCTTTATACACTAATGTGATGATTTTATATATTTATCTATTATTTTTCACTATTATAAAATGAGTATAGTATTCTTATAGTACCACTTTAGACTCTCACTGCTAGTCGACAGCCTCTGGCATATGAGGTGATGCTCCTGATGTCATGTGGTGAACCGAGATGGGGCACTAGTCAAGTGAACTCTAGACTAGGATGTTAAATAGATGGAAATGTAAATAGTTACATTATTATTCATGGGAAAATTTTTTATGGAATAGGTTACATGTATTATGATTATGTACTTCTAAAGAGTACTAACTACACAATAGAAGTTGAAATTATAATATTTAATGTTTAGAAGTTAAGAAGTTTGAATATGTTCAAACATTTAAAATTTAGAACAATGATTCACAAATATCATAATTAGAAATACTATATTACTTAATATATGTTACAAACTAAAATATTTTAGTGGGATAGTTTTATTAAATGGTTATACATCGATGTGGTAGGAATTTCATAAATATATAACGAGTTAACAACACCAAGAAAGTGAAAAAAACATAAGGCTGTTCTAGTGGTCTATCATATATTATATATTAAACATGAGCTTTTGTATGGTTTTATTAAGTATTAATAAAAGAGTTTAAGATTTAAAAATGTATCATATAAAAAGAAATATCAATTTCAACACTCTTTCACAATGGATTCATAAATGTATATATAGATATACACTTTATGATGTGTAATAATAATTGACCAATAAATGTATGACTTTGAGTTATCCCTAACCAATATTCATCATGTATAATTATAGTCTACAATTAAATTTTAAGTTTAGAATTATTATTATTCTCATATAGAAATATAAAATATTCTTACGAAGCATAAAAATAGTTTTTTAAACTAGATGACCCATTAAGTATATCAAAAATAATGTCATTCACTAAGTATTTGGTATACTGGGGGTTCATGGATCATTTTTGGGTCACTATATATAGGTTTGTAAAGATACCTTTCATGAAAACATTTATATTTTGATACATTTCTTATCCAATTTAAAAGAAACTTAGCTAATTAGGGAGTGATCAGGTATGTTGTTGATCATGTCATCAGTTAGAGATAAAAAAATGTTATTTTTCCTACTGTATGACTAATATGACTTTTAGGACATTGATTGAGTTAGAATAAGGAGTTTCTTTCCATACCTAGATAGTTCATGTGATGTGTTAATCTATTCAGGTGAGGTATATGTGATGTGATCATCTATGAAGATGAATAACAAGTAATGAATTCATTGACTGAGTCAGTCTATACTCAGATAATCGAGAACATATGAGTTTAATATATGTGATTGTCATATTACATGTCCTATAATCACTCGTTGACTTAGAAAAAATGAATATATGAGAATGAATAATATCATATGATGCGACTAGTGGACACAGGTATAGAGATACATGTGTTTGATGGAGATCACACAAGATCCCTTTATGGCACGAGTAGCACTGATTCTTTTCTATAATATTCTCTTTGATTAAAACTATATATATGAAGATTAATATTTATTTTCAATGATATAAAGTATTTCGGGGTGAAAATTTATGGTTGACCAAATGAGGATTTATTATGAGTCAAAGAGATGATCTAAAAGTGTTTTAGAGTTAATTAAAAATTGTTTTGGAAAAGGTATTTCATATGACTTGATACACAATGAAGTTGATAATATCATTTTAATTTTTTTTTGAATATATCCAAAAGGAATTTATAAATATGATTTCAAAATTTATTTTATATGATAAAATATAACATGAAATGTAACAAAGTATTTTAGGAGTTAGTGAAAGCAATAAATTTAAAGGAGTATTCCCTAAAGCCAATATTACATGTGATGAATCTTAGTGGATATAGATTTGAAGTTATATTACTAATGAAATAATATTTTGGATCAATATTTGGTAGAAATATGTATTATATGAGATGGATGGATATGATAAATGATCCTCCTACACACTTGGCTATTATCAATGAAAAATTACAAGTGTTATAATGTGAAGAGGTAATGAATATAAAGCATGTATTAAAAAAGGTATTAACTCATGTGTTATAATGCATAAGTTAATATGCATAAATGATCAAGGTTAATCCTTAAGGGACCTATAAAAATCCCTTGAACATGTGGTGCTGGGGATGTTATATGTGTGTGCTTTCCTAATGCTTGACAAAAAATACCTTACCTGAATCTCTCTTCATCATTATTTTTTTCACTTGAGGCACTAGAATTCAATGGATGTTGGATGGTTCCTTCTCAAATATAGAGCAATTTAAGTTATCATATGGATACCTAAATAGGTGGGAGACTTGCATATTTCACTTTAGTGATAATCATTAAATTCATTTAACTAAGGTATGTTATAGTTTATAGTGTTATTAATTTCTAGAATTTATGTATATTTCATTTATATTTTCATGATAGATTTTGGTAATGGTTTTTAATCACTTTTTACATCATTACTAGCTATTAATAAACCCTTATGAAATCCATTAATATTGTGAAAGGATATTATTCAAATTGACTATGATTTGGGACAGGTTGACACGTCATTGATTATGTGTATGTTCAAAGACACCCTGAAACTGGAAAAACTAGGTATGATAACACTTGGGTAACTATGGTACACCTAGAGTTTTATAATATTTATTAATATTAATATTTTTTTGTTTATATTCCTTGTTGAGAATATCACACTTTACAAGCACTTGAATTAATTGATATATTTAGGGACACCATTGGTTGTGGTCTACTGAGTTATAATCAGACCCTATCTAGGAATTTTGGGTACCTGGGTATACTTTAGGGTTGTTGGTGTAGATAAAGGAAAACAATCTATGCTTTTTGGTCGATCTAGGTCATGGTAAGAGTTGGGAGTTAGGGACCAAGAATTCACTTAGGACTAGTTTTTTGTTATTCTAGCATATTTGTTTACTTTTATAGTATATGTATATAGTCTAACTATGAGATATCTTGTTTATATTCTATATGAATGCTTGACATTGAAACTATTCATATTATTATAGCATGGGTGTTACTTTTTTTTTATATAGCATGAAGTTATGATGAATTTTGTTTTTACTTTAATTATGAGATGCAAATTATTTATATTCTGTTCATTGTGATTTATGGATATCTATACCTATGAGGGTAAAATCTCCCAACTTAACTTATGGACCCTCATTACTAGTTTTCAATGACTAGAATACAAGGAGGCATACTTGAGGTATGTGGAACCTGATTAGGTCATAATTGAAGTGATCCAAACCAGGAATTTTATAATGTGGTATATGAGCCATATTTCTTTGATTTTGTCTTACTATTTTGGATTTTTTATTCAAGATAGAATATTTTTTTAGTTTTGGGTATGGTTTTTGTTTATGGAAGTAACTAACCCACATATGAGGGAAGTCTAAGTTACTATACATGGAACAATTATTCTTGGTTTCTACTATTATGGATGGGTTATTTTTTTTCTAAATATGATGCATTGGGATATTTACTTTTGATTTATTGTTTTTAACTATTAAAACTAAGTAAAAATAGGGAATGCATTCATGCATCATTATCAACACCTAGGATTCACATGACATTTATGTACTTTCATTCTATTAAAAACCACTATTATGATATAGGGTTAAGTTATTTAAAGTGTCAGCAACAAAATATATAGTGTTTTTCTATAAAAAGTTATGGTGAAATTCTACTTAATCAATCCATGATTTTATTATTATTATTAAATTGATAATTTTAATCCCTTATATATATGATTCTACCCCAGATAGAGAGTGGTTAGTAAAGTTTAGAGAAAAAGAGCCCAGAGTTGTGTGATACCCTTATGATGCTATGGTGAGTGTGCAATATAGAAAGATGATTTTCATATTACTGATAACACTATTTGTTATATTAAGACATTTTATATATGTGTTTTTGATTTATATATTTGTAATTATTGTTACATTCCACCGTGATAACTTCATGTGGAGTAGGGATGAGCATGCCCCACTGATTATTGAGACAAATCCCCAAGTTTAACTTATAAATACTTTTGATTATCAACCTCATGGAAGTTTTGTAGACGTTATCCAGTTTTTGGGACAAGGAGATCCGAGTGGTGAGACTTCCATGTATAATATAACCAGGGAGTTACAGTTGCAACATCCTCATCAATTTACTGACGTGTGTGGACCTCAAGTTGCTGATATGTGGATATAGTCCATGTAGGCTATCTTTGACCAACTAGAGACCCCCCTTGAGAGAAAGGTGATGGTTATAGTTTATATTAGTTTATGATTAGTGAGTTAATTATTGGATTTCATTATACCAGTTGAGTAGCATATAGTCCTATCCTGGAAGGATTCTTAGGCTCATTTCTTTAAGTACTTCTTTCCAGTGATACTGAGAGCTGAAAGAGATTGGGAGTTTATACATATGACTCTAGGTAGAATGTTTTTAATGGAAAATGATAATTTTTTTACTATGTTGTTTTTTTATCCTTAAATAGTGAATTATAATACCATTAGGGTTCACCTATTAATGGATGGGCTGAGACACTTGATTCATTCTTAGGTGAACATCTTCAGGATCATATCTTTTTCTAAGGTCTTGAATCAAGCCCTTATCAAATATAGAAACCTAACTAGAGATAAAACTTCTAGGTATTCATGTTATTATGTTTTATCTGATAGTAGATCATTAGGTATATCTTAATAGTGCTTCAGTGTTTGTCACTAGAGTATCAATGGGCAGGCCAACCGGGATTGTGGTTCCTCTTCTCAGTCTGATAAGTCTTACCTCATGTGGTATTAGTGTGGTAGGCTAGTAAATACTAAAAATTTGTCCCAAAAACCATTAATGAAGTTTAATATATGTGGGAATATATAGAATAAATGTAACACTCTTAGATTTTATAATATAATTCTTTTTTAAATAAATTTAATTTCTTCCTTAGCTTGTGATACACGCCACACCGAGCTTGAAAAAGTTGCCATATACTATTGAAATATCATTATTTAATGTGAAATTTACTGCATATACATTGTATTAGTGAGTATGAATCTAACTAAATAAATTATGAAAAATGAATTCATTGATTATAAATTTACTATAAATGAAAATTAAAATCATTTGAAAGTAAAAGAGATGTTTTTCAAAAAATATATTTTATGCGTGCAATGTGTTTTTATCTTAATAAATTATATTAATTACTATAGTAGAATGATTTTAATAAAATTTATATATTATATATTAAATAAAATGTTTCAATATTCATTTAATGTTTTTTTCTAGTCATGATATAAGAATAAATCCAGTTTTATGCATAAAAATTCATTTTTCTAAAAAATGGGTTTCGTTGCATTTTTCACACTTATTTTAAAATGAATTTCTACCATATATAGAAATTTAATCTTGGAAAATGGATATAATATATGTAATTATATGATTAAAATTTGGTAAATGGTTCACTTTTATTTTTATTCATTATAATAAGTAACCTTAGTAAATTTTGTCAACCTAGTAAGGGTAAAACGAGTAAAATAAAGTTAAAACTTTGAGATAATGATTTCAAATTGCTATAACACATGACTTTATCCTATTTTATGAGTGTATATATTCCATTTCCATTAAATTATTTAATATATGTACAATTCATGTTATTTTTCTCGTATTATGACCTTTATATTATTTTAAGAAAATAATAAATAAAAAATGTCACTCTATTGACTTTAATATCTCTAAATTATTTACATAAGGATAAAAAGAGGTTAAGTTTGGTTAAACATGTTTATTTTCAATATGAATTATTAATTTTATCATGTTAATTTATTTTTAATTTTTAATGATTAAATAATTACCTTAAATACTTATGCAATGCTGACACATATTTATTGAATTAATAGAAAAATAAAATAAATGATTTTAAAATATTAAAAGTATTATATTTTTGAAAAAATATTATTTAAAATAATTTTTTAGATATATATAACATATTATATCTATTTTAAAGGTTTATATTTTAATTAATTTTTTCTATTTTTGTTTTGAAAGTCACAGTAAATGAATAGTTTCAAAAAAAGTATTAATGAACTTTTATAATAAACAATATTTTTTAATTGATATAAAATTCATAAAAATATTATCATTAGAAAAGTGAATTATATATCGTTGAAAATATAAAAAGTTATATTTTTTTGTTTACTTATACTTTTATGGAAATATTCTCAACCCATAATGAGTAAAAGACATTGATATCACGATAATTATCAAAGGGTTAATGAGGGCTTAAAACAAAACGATATGGGTGAAAACATAAGAAAAACTTTTCAAAATTTTATTATATGACATATTTATACTCATAATCGTATTATATTTTAATAATATGAATTTTTATCAATTTTCTATGAAAATTAATTTATTTTAATTTAATACTTTAATTAATTTCAAGAGTACCTCTCCCCTCACTTATAAAGAAGAACCTATTCTGCTCTCTCCCTCACACATGTTTAACCTTATAGCTTAGAAAATATCTACCATAAAAACATTAAATATTCCTTCAACCCATCCTAGATATTATGATCTTTCCAAATGACCATCCCATTAATTATTAATGTGTAAACAAAAGCAGTTTCTCAACGAAGCGATATAACTCTTAACCAGAGATTTTCAATTTTATTTCTTATTTTACTTCTTATAAATTCCTATCATCCACTATAAAATAATAAATTATGTATATTAAATATTGTTAATTTTTATTATGATAATTTAACAACCATTATCCATATTCTTCCCACCCATTGGAAAATAATAACATCACTCATGCATAGGTGTGAACTACCACCTCCATGAAGTAATGTGATTCATTTTTCATTTCTATTTTAGATGGATAATGATAGGTATAGATTTAATAAATATATAAGATTTATTTAATATAAAAATTATCCTTTAAAGGTTAATTATTATTTACACTTCTTTAATCCCATATGTTTAAAAGTGAAAACAATGTCCTTGCGTACGTACGGCCTGCTGTTTCCATGAACGATGTAATTCATTTTTATATATATATATTATATTGATCACTATATATATATATAATGAATATATATTATATTTATATAATGGATGAAATTATAGATATTATTGAACCATGATCAAAGTACAAGGATTGAAACTACTAAACCAAAAGTTTTATGAAAAATGAAAAAATTAATTCCCAAAATTTTGATTTTAATAAGGATTTTTTTTATAAATGGGTGATGAAATATTATAAGTGGATCATATATGATATTATAATTATGTAAATGAATCTATTTTATAATTATAATAAATCTAAATTTATTATATTTTATGTTAAAGTGCTTTCAAATAAATTTGAACTCGTGGTAAGATATTTATGTTACAATCTCATTGTTTATCGAGATTGTTTATGATTAAATTTTAGATGATGGAATTTTATGACTTATCTCTAAATAATACCATGAATTTTATTATAATTTGGTTATTTATAGAGTTTACATGTATTTATTCAATTTTCCCTTCTTTAAGTACTCAAGATACCGGAAGAATATTTTTAAGGAAATCTGGCGTTATTTGTCTCTTTAGTAAAAAATCATTTTTCATCCATATATATGTTTTATAATTTTTTTGAAGAATGTTTTTAAAATTATTATATGATTTTTAAATTAATTTTATTCCCTTTTTCCTTTTTACAAATGTTTTAATAGTAATATTCATGTCTTTTTCTGAATGAGATACTTTTAACTTTTTACTGAAAACGTGAAAGGAATATTTGTTTAAATCCACACAACTTGAATGGATTTTCACACCATCATGAAAACTCAATGTTTTGAAGATTCATTTACAATATTACATGGTTATTTTAAAATAAAATGTTTTATATAATATTTTTTAAATTATTATATTTTAAAAAAGTGATTCTCAAATGAAAAGGCTATTTTCCTCCATAAATATTCCATGTGATCTTTTTAAGACATTTTGAATGATTATAACATCCTTTGATGTTAGTTTTTATTTAATGGGGATATGATCCAAGGATACCATCTTTATGATTTATTTAGATTATTTATTATTATGATGTAAGTTAATTATGAAACCTATTTGTTTTCCATGGGTTATGCTATGATGAAATATTTATGAAACTCATTTCATTTCTATGAGTTATGGTATGATTAATGTTTTATGATTTTGTGGAACACATATATATGATTTTTATTATGGTATGGGTGGGACCAAAATTATATATCCCTATAATGAATTGGGTAAATATGGATATCTCATAAGATAATTTGGACTAGAATAAGGAGTTAACCAAGTTAAGTAGGGAACTCTATCCACTGTGATAGTCTTGGGAGTGAAGCTTAACTAATATGATAGAATAGGGAGTAAAACCAATCTAATATGATAGTATTGTATGTTATCCTTTTCTATTTAGGAAATAATTTTCTATGTTTATGTGTATGTCACAAACTTATTTCTTATTCCAATATCATACTCTCATGGATCATGTTTTTTATCCCCTTATGATTCATGGCTTATGAATTTCCATGATTTGTTCCATGATTCCAGATTATTATATATGATATACTTGGTATGGTTTCCAAATTTTTATATCACATTATCATACCCTTATGATCATTTTATTCTTATGATATATTTGATACCTCCCTTTCTTACCATTAATATTAATCCAATCTCAAACTTTATTATGTTCCCTTTCCTTATGTTATAAAGAAAGGTTTTAAGTATGATATATCTAATAAGGGTGCTAAATATGAAACAAATTAGTGGGAGATGATTTAGATTTATTATGAACAAGTTTTTTATGTGTTATAGCTTCCATAAACACTAACCTATATGTTTATAGTATGTATCATAATTTTATGTCATGAATATTCATCTAATAAGATGTGATATTTATATATGAAAGGTATGGGTCACTATAATTCTTATTAGAGCAATATTTAGTTAACTTTGGAAACTAGGATGATAAAACTTTAGTGAGAACCCTTAGGATCATCCTAGTATGGGATAAAGTCCTTGTTTATGGTAAATAAAGGCGTATGTTGTTTATATAAATTAATCACTATCTGGATACTATAAGTTGACATAGTTTTAGAACAGATGCATCTTGGGGTAATAACACAAAAAATGATTGGTCGAGTATATTTTATCCATCATTCTCATGTATGGTGAGTGTTACATTACTATTCACATAGTTTGTAACTATTGATGGATGTTATTGGGTTAATTAAAATTTTAATTACAAACTATTATAAAGGATTTGAGTAGATGATAACCATGAATAAAACCTAAGGTGTTATATATTGAAAATAAGGCGTCTTGATTTAGAAATTTTATCAATGATTTTTCATGATTATGTGGTTTTATACTATGATTATAATTTCTCACACTATTATTTTAGGTCTCAGTCAATGGTTTGAAAATTAAGGAACCATGCTAATACTAAATGTGATGAACAATTTAATTATTTTCCTCTTGAGGAAACACATTTTATGGGATATAGAATTCAAAATATGATTTAGATGCTTATATAACTTTATAAATCTATAAATCATGTTCAACTTTCAAACAAGAAGAAGTGGAAATAACATTCTATTGATTCCTTTATGATAAAATATCCACTATCTTTTTGTGTTTCCTAAAATAAATTAGTTGTAGAGAAACTAATTAGTACCACTGAAATGATATATTTCATTCTTTGGTGTTTGTAACATGAAAAATTTATTTCAGAAATTTATCATTTGGAAGGTGAATCAGATCAATGATAGGCTGTTATCAAGAACTTGAGGAAGTAGAATGAAATTGTCTCCATGGAGTGGGATGAGTTTAAGAGCTTATCTTTCAATAATTACTTTCCTCATATTCCTCATACTAAAATGAAGAATGAATTACTTAAGATAAATTAGAAGGATGATGAATACATTAGTTCTTATGAGTGAAATTTTATAAGACTTACGAGTTATGATTTTGTTATTATCATACAGCCCAAAATGAAGGTTTATCAATTCTTAAGTTGATTAAAAAAAGTATCTGAATGGAATTAACTATAATAGACTTCATTAGATATGAATAAATTGTTTTATGGGTTCTCAAAGTGGAAATGTAGATTGGTTCTGTCTATCATTCGCATGGTTTTGATAAGAAAAGAAATAATAAATTATATGGAAATTCTAAAATCCATGGAGAGAAAAAGATATGATTTCCTTTATGCTTAAAGTGTAGAAGGAAACATGGAGTAAATTGTATTAAGGAAAATAATAAAAAAAATTAGTATGTAAAGGAAGGTCATTGGTCAATCAAATACTGATGTTATGGGAAGAATTAGTTAGTTAATGGTGGATAAAAAACACCACATAACGAATCTCCAACATTCCAATGTTTCAAATACAAGAAGTAGGGACATTATTCTAACCAATACAGAACATTAAATTTTAATGTTAATGATTGAAATTAGTAACCTCTTAAGCCTAGAGACAAATGAAAATCTCACGTGATCACTATTATTGATACAGGGTATGAAAAATAAATGGTGAAAGGTACACTTACCATCCACTCTATTACTGCTAATGTCATATTTGATTTTTGATATTCCCACTCTTTTATATATGAGTAATTTACTAAGGAAATAACAATACCACCTCAATGATTAGATATTTAATTAGAAGTAAAAAATCCTAAAGGTATGATGATCACATCCTAAGTCTATGATTCTTCTAAAATTGAAGTTTATGGGAATTTTCTTCTTAAAAATATCATTATTCTACCTCAAGTTGATTTTTTCATTATATTTGTAATGGATTTAATTTATATACATAAATCCCTCATTAATTTCTGATAAAGGGAATCCAAATTTTATATTTTTAATGAACATATGATCTTCTATCAGTGTGATGATAGATGTGAAATTATAATGGAAATTACATCCATTGTATGGGTCTTGATTCCAATTAAAAAGGGGTGTTTATCTCAGATGGTTGGGGAGAAACTCAACAACAAATATGTTCATGTTGTGTGAGATTGTATTAATTATTTAATATAAGAGTTTCCCAGTCTTCTTACAAATATTTAATTTGAGTTTTTAATAGAACTTATACTCAGTGCTACACTTTTTTAAAATACTTCATATAGAATGGTTCCTTTTAAGTTTTAGGAATTAAAGAAGTAATTATAGGAGAATCATGACAAGGGATTAATTTGGTCAAGTGTGTCTCCTTGGGGTACAACTGTTCTTTTTGTTAAGAAGAAATATAGATTGATGTGACTTTATATTTATTATCTATAATTGAATACAGTCACTATCAAGAACAAGTATCCTCTACCCCTTATTTATGACTTGTTTGATCAACTGCGTGAAGATCAATACTTTTACAAGTCTGACTTTCATTCCGGATATCATAAATTGAGGGTAAAGAAGCAGGATATAAAAAATAAAATATTATTTACAAGGTATAAAAACTTTAAATTTATTGTGATTCCATCTGGTCTTATTAATTTCCCCACCGTCTTCATAGATTTAATGAATAGAGACTTTATAGATTTCCTTAATCTGTTTGGGGAAGTCTTTATAGATGATATTATTATATATTCCACGAGTAAGAAAGAAAGTTAATACCAATTAAGTATTGTACTGAAGACCCTAGGGAAGAAGAATCTATATTAAAAATTCACCAAGTGTGAATTTTGGATAAAAACAGTTTCATTTTTAGGTTATATAATCTCAATAGAGGGTATATTCATAGATCCATCAAAGAAAGGGGTTATTGAATGTTGGTTCAGAATAACCAAAGTGACTAAGATCCATATCATTCTTGGTTTAGATGGATATTATTGATGCTTTATAGAGAATTTGTCATGACTCTATAATCCACTCACCATGTTAACTCAAAAGGGATCCAAGTTCCTCTACGCATATGAATGTGAGGAAAATTTCAAGGAAATAAAGAGAAGGTTAATCAACACACCTATGATTATAGAAACCTATAATAGAGAAGATTTTTTAATCTATAGCGATTCATTAAATTATGAATAGGGGTGTGTACTCATGTAAAATGATATTTTTATATCTTATACCTCATGAAAATTGAAGGTTTATGAGAAAAATTAACCAACTCATGATTTGTAGTTTGTTGTGGTAAATATTTCATTAAATATATAGAGGAGTTATATTTATGGAGAAAGGTGTGATATATATACTAATTATAATATTATAATGTATATATTCCCTAAAAAAGATCTGAATATGCACCAGAGAATATGGTTAGAGTTGATTACAGATTATGACTACTTAATAAATTACTACATTGAGAAAGCGAACAAGGTGGTTGATTATTTGATTCCAATGGATCATGCTAGCTTATCTATGTATAGGGTCACAAAAGATCAAATATTTTATGATTTGAAAAGGATTTATATGAAAATATTGGAGGAAGGGGATAAATATTATCCTTATCAAATTAGTATTCAAACATATATCAGTGTGAGGATTAAAGAGGAACATATTGAAGATGTGGAACTATAGAAGAAGGTAGAAAATGTTCCTTAGTTTAACCTTGATTGTGATGTAATTATAATATTTAGAAACAATGTATGTGTTCCATCCATACTATATTTGAAGAAGGAACAATTGGATGAGTCTCATAGTTCATCCTTCCCTATTCATCATAGAATTATGAATATGTGTAGAGATTTTAAAGAGTATTTTTGATGGGAAAAAATAAAGAGAGATATTTTAGAGTATTTATCTTAGTGAGTGGTATGTCGTCA
Source organism: Viscum album (assembly GCA_963277665.1). Classification (NCBI taxonomy): domain Eukaryota; kingdom Viridiplantae; phylum Streptophyta; class Magnoliopsida; order Santalales; family Viscaceae; genus Viscum; species Viscum album. Next base: position 229,028,481 of record OY728165.1, read on the forward strand.
AGTTAATTATAAGAGACATAATTATATGGGGATGTTACAACCATTACCCATACCATAATGGAAATGAAAAAACATCACCATAGTTTTTTGTTAGACTACCCAAAACATATAAATGGAATAATGCTATTTGGGATGTAGTATATCAACTTAAAAAAGAAACACACATAATTTACAATATATACTATTTATACCAGGATCATATTTCTAGGATATACATTAAGAAAGTGGTAAGGTTTCATGTAGTACCACATTTTATTGTATCTGATTGGGATAAGTGTTTACCTCAATGTTCTGGTGAAGTCTTCAATAGACATTGGATAGAAAGATGAGTCTCAATACTACTTATCATCCTCAAATAGATAGTAAGTTTGGGAGAACCATTCAAAACCTAGAAGATATGCTAAGATCTTGTTATATGGATTCTAAAGGTGGATGAGATCAACACCTTCATCTAATCTATTTTCTTACAATAATAGCTTTCACTCGAGCATTCAAATGACTCCTTATAAATACCTATATGGAAATAAGTATAAAACTAAAATTTGTTGATATTAAGTTGTAGAAACAAAGATATTGGGACCAAAGCTAACTGAGGAAATGGAAAATAAATCTATATCCATTAAGTATCACATAATAGAAGCTCATAGTCAACAAAAAATTTATAGTGACAATCATCGGTGAGATTTGGGGTTTGAAGTTGATGAAAATTTATTACTATTAATTTATCCATGTAATAAAGTTATGATATTCATAAATAATGCATAACTAAGTCCTAGGTATATTGGACCATTCAAGATTATTGGCCGAGTAGGGATGGTATCTTATTTTTTATCACTTCCATCGAACCTCTATCAAGTTCACAATGTATTCTATATATCTCTCCCAAGGATTTACATACTTGATCCTTCAGATGTACTAAAATCATAGGCTATAACACTAGATCATGATCTTTCCTATTAAGAATAATTTCTATAAATCACAGTTCATAGTGATAAATTATTACATAACATGGCTACTCACCCAGTTAAAGTTCTCTGGAGGAATTAGAAATTCGAAGAAGTTACCTAGGAACTTGAGGATGTGAACCAAGATATCCTCATTTTTAGTATAAAAGTGAGGAAATTTAGAGGGAGAAATTTATTTTAATGGGGGTAGAATATAACAACATAATATTTTATGATATATATCTTTTTAAATAAATTTAACTTTTTTTATAGCTCATGATACAAGAAACAATGAGTTTAAACGAACACTGATATACTATTGAAATATTATCATTTAATGTGATAGTTACCACCTATAAATTGGATTAGTTGATATTAAAAGGAATAAATAAATTATGAAAAATGAATTTACTTGGTATCAATTTATTATAAATGAAAATAAACATCATTTGAAAATAAAAGAGATGTTTTTTTGGGAAAATTGTTTTTATGTGAACAATATATTTATATCTTAATAAATTAAATAAATCACTATTATTGAATTATTTTAATTAAATATATATATTATATATTCAAAAAAATGTTTAAAATGCATAATTTTTTTTCTAGACATGATATAAGAATAAATCCTTTTTTATGCTTAAAATTGTACTAAAAAATGATTTTCATCATGATTTGGGCATTTTTTTAAAATTAATTTATTACACTTATAGAAATTGAATCTTAGAAATGGATAAAACATTTGAAATTATGAGATTCAAATTTGGTAAATATTTCCTTTTTATTTTTGTTCATTATGAATATTATCTTTGATAAATTTTGTCACCTCGATAAGGGTTAAATAGGTAAAATAGAGTTAAAACTTTAGGATAAGGCATACAAATTACATTAAAACGTGAACTTAACCTATTTTATGAGTTAATTTTGCCCATTTACATAAATTTATCAAATATATATCAACATTTTTCTATTTTTCTTTGATTATTATCTTTATATTATTTTTAGAAAAGTATAAATACAAAATGTCACTCTCTTATCTTCAATATCTATAATTTTTTATATAAGGATAAAAAGTGGATAAGCTCAGATATAAGTATTTATTTGAAATATTAATTAATGTTTTTTTCATGTTGAATTATTTTTAATTTTATTGATTGAATAATGACCTTAAATTGTTACGCAACACTGATAAAATATTTATTCAATTAATTGAAAAATAAAATGAATGATTTTAAAAATATTAAAAGTTGTATATTTTGGATGAATTATTATGTTTCGTAAATTTTTTAGATTAATATAACATAATATAGATATTTTAAAGGTTTATATTCAAATTAATATTTTGTCTTGATTTTTTAAAAGTCAAAGTAAATAAATAGTTCTAAAAATGATATTAATGATATTTTATAATAAACTACATTTTATTAGTTGATTTAAAATCATTAAATTTTATATTAAGACAATTGAATCAGATATGTTTAAAAATATAAACCATGTTTCATTTATGGGTCATTTTTCTTTTTATGGTAAAATTATTGACCCTTAATGAGTGAAAAACAATAATATCATGGTAATTGTCAAAAGGGTTAATAGTGGGGGGGGGGGAAAGAAAAAAGAGAAAACATAACCCAAACTTCTCCAAATTTTATTATATGAGATAAATTTGACTTATCCTCATATTATCTTATAATTATATCAATTTGGTTACGTTTTTCCAAGAAAAATAATTTATATTAATTTAATACTTTAAGTAATTTCAAGAGTGCCCTTCCCTTCACTTATAATTGGGAATCTCTTTTCCTCTATTACTCACAGATGTTTAGACATATATATCAGAAAATATATACCAAAATACCTTCAAATATTCCATAAAAACATAATATATATTTTATTCTTTCCAAAATACCATCCACTTAATGTTTAAGGTGTAATCCAAAATAAGTTTCTCAATGAAGAGGTATAACTCTTAACTGAGCATTTTAAATTTTATTTCTTATTCTACTTACTATAAATTTATATTTTTAATTATTTAATAATAGATTTAGTAAATTAAATATTTTTAATTGGTATGATGATAATTTAATAACCATTTTCCACATTCTTCTTATCTGTTGGAAAATGATAACATTGCTTGTGCGTACGTGTGGACCATCACCTCCATGAGACAATACGATTCATTTTTCATTTCTATTTTACATGGATAATATAAAGTATAGATTTAGTGAATATATAAGATATATGTGATATGAAAATTATCCTATAAATTTTAATTATTATTTACCTTTTTTTCATCCTATATGTCGAAAAGTGAAAACAACATTCATGCATACATATGACCTACCATCTCTATGCACAATGTAATACATTTTTCTATATCTATTTTTTAGGGTTGAATCTAAATATAAATATATATATATTAAATATATATTATATTTATATAATTTTTAACATTATTTAGATGATGGAACCATAATCAAAGAACAATTATTGGAATTACTGAACCAAAATTCACATGAAAAATGAAATAGTTAACACATAAAAATGAATATTTTAATAGAGAATTATTAATAAATGGGTTTTAAATATTATAGGTGGATAATATATGGTATTAAAATTATATATATGACTCTAGTAAATAATTATAATAAATTTAAATTTATTTAATTGGAAGTTAAATAAATTTCTAATAAATTCAAACTCGAGGTAAGATATTTATGTTACAATCTCATTGTTTATTGGGATTTTTTATGATTAACTTTCCAATGATGGAATTTTATAACCTATATCTCAAGAATACAATTAATTTTATTCTACTATGTTTATTTATAGAGATTACATATTTTTATTTTATTTTCCTCTCTTTAATTACTCAAGAGACTGAAAGAATATTTTTAAGAAAATATGACTTTATTTCTTTCTTCAATCTAAAAAACATTTTCTTTTATAACTAGGTTTTTAAAAATGTTTTCAATAATATTTTAACATTATCCTAGTATTATTTAAATTAATTTTTAACTGTGTTTTACTTTTTACATATATTTTAAAAGAAATCTTATTACTGTTTTCCAAAAAATGTACTTTTGACTTTTTATAGAAAAAGTGAAAGGAATATTTATTTTAAGATACATGACATTAACATAATTTCATGCCATAATAAACTACAATTTTTTTTAGATTAATTTAAAAATTTTCAAGTTTAGTTTTAGATAAAAAAATTTCCATAATATTTTGATTTTTTTAAAATTTTAAGGAAGTAATTCAAAAATTAAAAGGGTATTTTTTCTCAAGAAATATTCCATGTGACATTTTAAAGTAATTTCAAATTATGATAAAATAATTTTATATTACTTATTATTTACTAGGGGATATGATCTAAGGATACCATCAATATTTTTTCTCTGAATGGTTTATGATTATGATGACAAGATAATTATGAAACCTGTTTCGTTTCCATGGGTTATGTTTTGATGAAATGTTTATGAAACCCAATTTTTTTTATACGGGTTATGATATGATGAATGTTTTTTGATTTTTTGGAACACATATGCATGAATTTCATATGTGATAGGTGGGCCTGGAATTACATATCCCTTTAATTCATCGGGTAAATATGGATATATCATGAGATAATTAGGACTAAAATGAGGAGTGAAACTAGTTTAGTAAGGGACTCCATCCACTATAATAGTCTTGGGAGTGAACCTTGACTAATATGATGGGATGAGGATTGAACACAATCCACTACGATATTCTTGGAATATTTATTTAAATACTAAGAAAATTATTTTATATACTTATGTGTATTCCACAAAATTATGTCTTATGCCTATATTATGCTATCATTGCTCATTTTCTTTGGTTACCTTAGGATTAATGTCTTATAAAATTCCAAGATTTATTACATGATTCAAGAGTATGATCTATGATATGATAGGTATGTTTTTTAAATTCTAATCTCATGTTCTCATACTTTTATGCTCATGTGATCATTGAAATGTCCATTATTTACCCTTACCGAGCATCTGAGATCACCCTTTCTTATGTTTCCTTTCCTCAGGTATGAAGACATGTTTTAAGTATGATATGTCTAAGTATGGTTCTAATTATGAAGAACTTAGTGCGTGATGATGTTTATTTCTTATAAAAAAGTTTATGATTTCTAGTTTCCATAGACATTAAACCTATAGGATTCCACTGGGGATCATAATGTTATGTAATGAATATTCATCTAATAAGATTTAATATTTATGTATGAAAAGTATGGTTCTCTATAATCTTTATAATTTATATCAGAGTTATTTTTAGGCATATAGTGGCCATGATGATGTCTAAGCTCAGGGATCAATAGAATGGTCAAGTGTGGTATTTTAGGGTGATAGTTATATTTCTTCTGATCGGTCAAGTTGTAGAGATGGTTGAGGTTATTAGGGTCAGTAGAGGTAGTAGAGAAGTGATACATAGGGTAGATAGGGTTCCAATGTCAATTTTAGAGCTTGTGGATAGGTTAAATTCATGTCCTCGAGCCAACACTTACCAATCAGGTCGAGGGACCTTCAGTTTTTCATGGTTTGATCTTAGTTAAATATAACCCTTTCTTTATTTTGGTTTGATAAGGGTGCATTAATTTTTTTTTTATTATTAACATGCTAGTTATCTAGAAACATGTATATAGTTCCTTTATGGAGTGATATTTATCGATATTCTCTTAGGGGTATTATTTGAGGGTATTCATTGATGTTTTGAGTGAACTCTTATGATCAATGCATATCAACATCTCTTGAATTTCTTATTGTTAGATATGCGTAGTTTTTATGTGATACTAGGTATGGATTGGTTAACCTGGTATTGAGAACACATCAAATGTTATCATTAGTGGGAATATTTTATGTTTGTAGAGGTAAAATGTTATAATATTTTTGGGGAGTGGGATTTTTTAGGTACTCATTCAAGACCCATCCACTGACATCTTGGGACACTTTCAACACAATTTACTACTACTTCTCGGAATGATGAGAAGACGCATCATAAAAATTTTCCTCTTGTTGTTGATTAATTCCAATATTCCATTCCTATTAACTTTTTGGGGTTTCTACCTAATATATAGGTGATTTTTTTTATCAATATAATTTTATGTATAGATACCATATCCATTCCTCTATAGAGGATAACTCTGATATATCCTTGAGAGACAAAGGATCATTTATAGGATCTTAAGGAAAACAATTTTATTTTCCAAATAATACCCCCTTAGGTTTCTTATATATTTTTTTCCAATAATAAACATAGATCATTATGACTATGTTTGGATTAATAGAGGTTGAACCATGTGAAGTTTAAGAATGGATATACTATTCCACATATTGACATTATATTTAATAAGATGAGGGGAGATAAGAGGTTCTCAAAGATTTATTTGAGATTAGAATATCATCAGTTGTGAGTGAGACCTTATGATATACCTCATACTACTTTTGAAAGAAAATATGAATTATATGATTAATTTTTATGTTTTTTGTTTCAATGAATGTTCCATATGTGCTTACATACATGATTAATAAGGAAATATATCCATACTTGTATTCTTTTTTGGTGGTTTTAATCAATGAAATTATGGTGTACTTCTAGTTGACGTAACCCCGTGATCAATATCTTGAGATCATTATAAACAAAATTAGAAATAATAGGTTATAGTCATAACTTTAAATATGTTAGTTTTAGATCAGTGAGGTATGAATATTAGGGAACTTGATAATTGATGTAGGTGTATCAGTGGACCCTTAGATGGTTGGGGCCATGGTTTCTTAGGAGTGGACCAAGAATGTATTTAAGACCTATAGATTCATTGGTTTGGAAGTTTATTATTAGAGATTCATCTAGGGATTATTTTAATTGGTTGTGCTAATGGTGATACTATCTCAGAATGGGGTGAAGTTCCCATGGTTTGATTCTTATGATAGATCCATCTAGAATCTAAAGGGAAGATTAAAGTATATATCAAATTTTACCTTACCTAATATAGTTAATGAGAACACCATGTATTTTAATAAAGAAAGTATTATTTTAGGAGTAATTATAATGTAGGATAAGTGTGTTATTGATTATGGATCTATGAAGTTTAGGATATATGATCAAAGATACCTGACTCACAATCTAAACATAGCGATGGTAGTGCATGCCTTAAGATGTTAGTGTCTCTATCTTTTGGGAAAGAGGTTCCTTATATATAAAAACAACAAGAACCTAAGGTATATATTTTCTCAGTGATACCTAAGTATTTGATAGAGGAGGTGGGTTGAGTACCTTAGACTTTTGACTTTGAGATGGAATATACCATTGATAAGGGGAATCTTTGTTGTTCCACTGATTAGGAAGACTCAAGTGAAAGTGGTGAAGGTGGATTATAATGAGTGGTAGATGATGGGAATCTTCACCAAAATATTCCATGATGTTTAGGTGAATCTAGTAATAAAGAACCTAATATCATTGGTATGGAATCTTCAATCCTTGATATAGTGAATGAGAGTTAATAATTTTAATCAAACTGCTTGGTTAAGAGGGACAATGTATATAGTGGGGAGCTAGAAGCTGATTAGTGTCTTAATGATGATGAAGTTCTATATATCTAAGGTTGGGTTGTGGTTCCTATGATCATAAAAAAAGATATTATGGGTGATTCAAACACCTATATTTGGTGTATTCACATAAGGATTAACAAGATGTGATGTGATAATCATAGGAAGTACTAGTGTCCTGGGATGAAGAAAGACACAATGAGGTTTATTTCATGGTACTTTACCTATTAGTGGGTAAATTACTACAAATAAAAACTCCAAATAATTCTCTATTCACTACATATTACTGAGTGGAAGTGTGACCATGGAAATTTTGTATGGGTTACTAAGTATTTCCTGATGTAGTCATGTGGTGTGGGTTGTTGTGGACTAGTTGAAAAAGATTTTACAATTCCTACCAATCTGGGATACCGGTTTGTTACTGATCTAGAACAATTATCTACCTATGATATAGAAAATATTTATTATGTGTCTATGATTATCATTTTTGACTAGGAATGATGGTTTACATCATAATTCTAGAATGTAATAAAAAAGTTACTTGATGTAAAAGTTTATTTGAGAACAACATGCCATCCTCAAACTAATGGGAAGTCTGAGTGAAATGTTAATACTCTATAGGAAATGGTATGATAATGTGTCATTAATTTAAATAGTTCATGGTAGATTCATATTTCATTATCAAAGTTTAGATATATTAATAGTTTTAAGGAATCAATTCTGATGTCACCTTATGAAGCATTATATGGTAGGTCATGCCATTTTTCCTTGTATAGTCTATAGGCTAGAGTGTTAGAAGATATTGGGATGAGTCTCATGTTGGAGAAATTAGAGTGTATATAAAATATTAGGAAGTTATTAGTGACTAATCAGATAATGAAAATATAATATACTGATTAGTGATGCCATCACTTAGAGTTTGAAGTGGGAAAATGTGTATTTATATGAGTATTACCTAATTTGGGAGACTATTATATTCAGAGGCTGGGGAATTAATGCCCATGTTTATGGGGGTTATATGAGATTATGTAGTAGATTAGTAAAATGGAACATCAGTTAGAACATCATCATCATTATATTGTTATTCATGATTTATTCCAACCATATTCTCTTAGGAGATACCATCATGATCTATCTCACATGATTGATGTAGCAAATGTTGAGTTGGAGCCATATGTATCATTTAAGGAATGACCAGTTCATATTATAGATCAAAGTGAAAATACTCTTTATGGTAAGACATTTCTTATAGTATGTGTGTAGTAGTATAATATGTGTATCTAGGAGAAAACATGAGAGAAGGAATTAAGTTTATAAGTTCAGTGGTAGGATTTGTTTTCTGATGTGGCTGAGTGATGATAAGTGAAGTAACTTGGGGACGAGTTTCCCTATAGTAGGGATGTTATAACACCCAATTCCTTAAACGGGTATGATTTTGATATATTATCAATTAAAAAATATTTATTTTAGTATTTTATAGGTGTTAAATGGTTTAGGGATGGATTTGGGAATTTTTTTGAAGAAACAAGTCGACAACGAAGGAATCTACTAAGTATAAGATTCCCATAATAATCCCAATGGGATCCCACTATAATTCTATAAGGTGTGGTATAAAATAATACCAATTTCATTGGGAGTAATATAAGAGGGTATTGGATCCCCTTTGGGACCATCGAGGCTCCATTGGGTGCCTAGTGGAGTTCCGATGGGTCCAAAAAACATTTTTTTTAAATTTAAATTAATTAATTTTAATGGGTTTAAATATTTTAAAATGAGTATTTTCCCTCATTTTTCACCCAAAGAGGAAACATGTTCCTCTATATCTATTCTACCTTTATTCTTAACTTTCTAATCTTGGATATCTCTCATTTGACCTCATATTGGAGTTCCATTTGTAACATGTTAGTGCTAAAAGTAAGGATACCATTCCACTTACTTTTATTCTCAATATTCCTCACTATTTAATTGTATATCATCATTTGAGCCCAAATTTAGAGTATTTTATTAGGTTTTATGGTTTCTATTATATGAGGACAAATCACTGGGTGGTATTTTATGAGCATAACCTTATTAGTAATAGGTATGTAGTCCCTAACTAATCCCTAAGGTTTATTCTCATTTCATATGACATGTGATATTTGGTCTCACCACCTATGTGTGATTAAAATTAAGTAAATATAAATTAATTTAACTTGAACTACTTGATCTTGGTAAGGATATTTTGGGATACTGTATATCCGTTGGTTTTTATACCCAGATTTCATGTTCTTTGATGGACATAATATCAATATAAAGTGTATTGATCTAAATACTTGGAACCCCTAGTTTGGTTTCCTTGAGTTATATAATAATACCAGAGACTCTAAATGGGATCCTTATGCTATATTTAGTTATAATAGGTGTGATTTTTTTATTTCTAGATTGTGATTTGACCCCTAGGGAGATTTATAATTTCCTTATATCCTTTGGCTAGTTGATTTGAACTAGGTTGATTGTTCCTCAACTACTAGTTAGTGGAACTGGGTGGGATATGGATCTGTTACCCTTATGGGAGTTGGTTGGGTGTGTATAAAATGACCTATAAATGTCCTAAAGTGTGTTAGATGATTTGATAACCTTAAATAAAATATAGTTATATGATGATTTTAAAATATTTATTATTCTTTCTATGATTATTTTTCTATATTATGGGATTATATTCTTTTAGTGCCTATGATAGATTATGTGGGGGTGAATATACCCAATTATTATACATTGTACATGATAAGGGATTCTATACATATGAATTATATATTTATGAATGATATTCTATGCTCATGATATTGGAATGTAATTCCACCTATAATGTGTTGGCTATGTTAATAGATGTGATACCCATTATGATGTGGTATGTATTTAGAACAAAATGTCCATAGAAATGGGAAAAAATGTCTATGTGACCCAAATAATGATGGATATAGGATTCTATGCCCTAGAATATGTTATTACCCATGATAATGGGATGTACTACCCATGTTGATATACTTCCAAGAAAGGGGGTGTGATGCTCATATGAGTATCAATGCTTATGGTACTTGATTACATTCTACTCATATGATGCCTCATGACTAGTGATGTTGTGTCCACTTGCGAGATATCATGGATAGGGATGGTATGACCTATTTTGATCATATTCTTAGGTCATGATTCCTACTTTTATATATTGACATGGAGATTCTATTTCCATGAATGTGACTATGTTTTCTGGATTTGTTACCCACACATCGATGGTTATATTACCATAGGGATGTTATTCCCTCAATTTTGGACATATTATTGAGATGTGCCCCCCCATTTATTGGTGATCATGTTATCACATAAAGTATATACCCTTAGATATGGATATGACATTGGGATGTACTACCATGTGTTAGTGGATATATTATGATGAGATGTCATACCTATTAATAATGACTAGGTACAAGTTTCCTGATTGATGATTACATTATAATTTTAGAGATAACTTAACACTAACCAAAGAATGTATAGTCACACCTGGGTGATTGTGTAATTCCCATAGTTATGAAATATGTTTTTTTATTTCCATTTCCTATTTACTTTCCTTTTTAAGAATATCATAATTTACATGCAGTTGTATTATTGGATATATTTAGGGACAACATTAGCGGTGACCTAATGAGATATACTCACACCATGTGTAGGCATTAATGGTAACCAAGAAGATTTTATGGTTTTAGGTTTAGATATGGGAAAATTCCCCATGCATGATAGTTAATCTAAAGCTCGGTAGAAGATAAGAGTTAAGGATTAGACAAGAACTTGTGACCAATTTATTATTATTCTATCCTTTTTTCTTACTTTTGGACTATTTGTTTATGGTCTTCCTATACAAGATCTTGTTTATATTTTATATGACTATCTAACATTGTATCTCTTCATATTATTATACCACGAGTGTTACTTTTATTGTATAGGAATGTGGCTATGATGTCTCTTATTTATACTTTATTTATGTGATTTAAGTTATTTATATTATTTTGGATATGATTTATAGTTACCTATACCTAATAAGGTATAGTCTTGGAACTTTACTCATAGAACCTCACTTCTAATAAACAACCTTTGACTTACGGGGAGGTACGCTTGAGGTATGTGGTACCTGGTTCAATCACAATGGAGATGGAAAATATTAGGGATGATACATAGACCCATTCAAAACAACCATATTTATTCTATTATATACTGTTATAATGATAGAGGGAAGACATTAAGATTTGTGAAAAATTGGAAGAAAATATTTTAAGAATTTGGGTGAATAAATACTATGACATACTCAACTTTTGAGAAATAATTAAACAATTAGTGTGAAAATAAAATAGGTTAGAATTAAAAAACAAATCTAAAATCATTATATTAGCCCTTAGGCAACACTCAATTATCCCTCCATTCGGGAGTCTAGGTTAGAGACCGAAACACGTGGAAATAAATCACAACATAGAATTGAAAATTCCAGAAACAATTTATTAAGAAGAAATAGAAAATTATATATCCCTATGTTAATAGAAATCATGGTTGAGAGGCTAGGTTCATAATCCTCCCTAAGTTAGAAATTAGGTTTCTATTAAAGGTAGTGGGGATATTCATGAATTATGTGATGAATTCCACATTAAAATGGGTGAGAGAGTGAGATGCTTTATGGTGTATTTACTCACTTCTAAAGAATTTTATGTTTCAATACCCTCAATTTAATTTCCTTCTTTCATTTTTATTTTACTTAAAATGGCCTTATTGTTATGTAATTTCCCAATTTTTTTAATCAATGAGGTATGAGGAATATTTTGTATTCTTCTTGAGTAATTCATATTGGCCACATGGAATCAATTTTTTATTGATGTCCATAGGGGATTGATCTTCACCTCCCCATTGGATTGAATATGGAATGTTTAAGAGGAAAAAAATTATTGTAGTGTTGGCCCACAAATATAGTCCCAAATTTTTTTTCAAGAGTGAATTGAGGAGAGAATGTAATCTTGATCATGGGATCAAGACTACATTGATGGGTGGATGACATGTCTCTATGAAACCTGAGGAAATTTTGAGTGGAGAATAGATAATGGCATTATGGATTAGGAATACATATGAAAAAATGATGTCTTCAGGTTAAATAATAGTGGTATAAGAATTTATGAGAAATAGCGAATCAAAATAATAATTATGTTGTTATGAGAATGTATACTATGTTAGGAATTGAGGTGTTTTTAGACACCTTCTGTAATTTTATGAGATAATTCTATATGATTTTGAGTTGTAGATGTATTTTCATGGTATTGTGGAGGTATGATTTCCATTTCACTAGAATGAGTTAATTCCAAATCACCAAAAGAAGGAAATATGATGATCATATTTTATGATGACCCTATAAAGATGGGATGAAAATGGTGATAGAGTTCTAGTTCACCATAAGACATTAATTAGTGGGTAGGAGTCTGTTAATCAAAATTTATTTCACTATTAGATATTTAATATTTTATATATGTTATATCTTTATAAGGATAATATTTATCTGACTAAGAAAGTTGAGGTGGTGGAATTCATTGACTAAGCGAATTTTTCCTCGATGGATCTCAAAGGTGGTAGATTTCGGCTCATCTAGATTGGATATCGATGGCTACTATAAACAATAAATGGACACTACAATATATATGGAATGTTAGATCACTTATAGGATATATTTTTCATAAAAAAAGAGAGTGATAAACTCATTATAATTGTCTTTATTTTTATTCTTTAAATAATGTGATGTGAAATTCCCTCATGGATTAGGGTGCAAGCCTGAACCACATTATCATTTTATGTTGGTCACTGCCTTTCATATTTTCTTCTAATAATTGTTTTTAATAGTATTTTCTATATTCTTTTAGTAGTTTTATATTATATTATTGTGACTTGGTTGCACTCATATTCCATGTTTCGGGCACCATACATGGGGTTAATTTTTGAGATGTTTCTTCCATGCATGAGGTTTTGGAGGAGTTAATTATAGTGGTTTAATCAGAAGATGTATGTGTGCCAAAAAAGTGGTATCAAAGACTATTATTATAGTGATTTCAGAGGATCAAATCCTAGTAAAGGTGTTTCAAATATTAGTTCAGTAGCAAGATTCTACCCTTTTACTTATAAGAGATTATCAACATGTAGTTCCAGAACTCTTATTTTTTATGTTAACCAAAAGTAGTATGAGTTCAAAAATTAAAGTGTGATGGAATCAAATTAGTGAAATTTCAAACTAAATAAATTCAGTGGAACAAATTTTTGGTTTTGGAATATGTAGATAGAATATCGTCTTCTATAGAATGACCTAGATCTTTTATTGAATAGAGTTAAGATTGAAATAATGAAAAAGGAGGAATGAGAAAGGATGGAAAAGAAAACATTTAGGATGATGTGTATGTAAATTTATTGAAATGTTTTTTTCAATATCTAAGAATTGAATACTGTATACAAACTTTTTAAGACCCTATATAATATGAATGAGAATCCCATGGTGATGAATAAGGTGTTATTACTTCAGATACTATTCTACACGTGAATATTGGAAGTAAGGTATACGACTGATAATTTTAACGACATTAATATAATTGAAAGTTAGATAAAATTTGTAATTCTAGAATTTTGATACCCAGTTTGGGAACTATTATTACTTTCCTCATTTTTTGATTCATTGGATGTAATGGTGATGTCTACAAGTAATTGTAGAAGATAGACTGATTTGATGTTCATGGATGTATGCAACTTGATCTTAAAGGAATAAATTCTTCAGAAATATATCTAGATATCTTTTAATAATGTTTACACTACATAATAAATATGGAATACTACTGGATAGAAAAATCACCAAAATGAGAAAGTTCAGAGGATATGAAATAGGAGTATATTAGTAGAAGGTTCTCCCTCATGTTATAATTATGAGAAGAAAGGTCATGTTAAAAGGGATTGTAGTGGTCAAAGGGAGAACTCTAAAAGATATACTTTCTGTAGTGGGTATATGAACCCTATATTAGAGGATAAGAGTGATTTACTCCTAGGTACCACTATCTCACTTAGGTATTAGGTGATTTACTCTGAAATATAATTACATTAAAGATCCAAGAGGGTGAGTATAAAGAGTTTCATATTCAAGATATTTGATAGAGTTCATTTGGGGGATGGGAAAGATCATTAGATTTTGGGCATGGGATTTTCCTCCATCTAGACATGTAATAAAATATTGTTGAACTTATAAGGTGTGAAAACATTTCCAAATAAAGGAAGAACTTAATTTTCATGGTAAAAATTGATGAATTAGGTTTTTGTACAATGTTCATGGATATAACATTGAATATTTTAGGTGGAACCATGGATGTAGAAAAAACAGGAAAGGACATGACCTTTTATCTTACAGGTTCATCAGAAAGAGTGATCTATGCTCAATAAGTTATTCCTACCAATATTTATCATATATGTCTAGGAAAACTCATTGAGAAAGGAATGTAGCTTCTAGCTGAAAAGGGATTTATAAATATTGGAATATCAGTGTATGGAATGAGTGATGATTTCATCTTTTGAAAGAAGAAAAAGGTGTCCTAAATAGAAAGGAAAACATCAAAGAACTATAAGTTGGATTTGGTTCACATTGATGTTTGCGTTATAGAGAAAATTCATTTAAAATGAGGATCACTCTACTATGAGACTTTTATCAATGATTCCATAGGGAAAGTGTTGGTAAAATTCATTAAGAACAAGTCTGAGGTGTTCTAGATTTTTTTCCAAATGGAGGGATACGGTGGAAAAGGAGACTAAAAGTAAGTTGAATTTCTTATAGTCATACAATGGTAGTGAGTATAAAAGTAGAGAGTTCTAAAGGTTCTTATAGTGGAAGGGGCTTTGTTTTAATAAAACCAAGCTAATGACACTAGATATTAATTAATTTATAAGAGGATAATTAAAACTTTGGTTTATAAGTATAAGATCATGAGGATTCACATAGGTTTCCCCAAATTTTTTTGGGCATAAGAAGTTAACTATGTATTACAGTTATTCAATCAGAGCCTCTCTTCGCCCATTACGCAATAAATCTCAGAGAACTGCTAGTACAAAAGAAAGGTTTATTTGAACCACCTAAAGGTATTCAACACACTATACTATTCCCATGTTTATTTCAATTAACTAGAAAATATTGAGGATAAATATTTATCATGTTACTTTTATGGATATAATTATGGGTATTTTGGATTTTGACTATGGTATAATGATTCTTGGAAAGTAATCGGAAGTTGAAGTGTGATATTTAATGATGAGATCCTGTGTAAGGATTAGATCCTTGTAGAAAACTCTAATGAAATAAAAGTATCATAAAATGATGAGGTTGAACTATATAGATGACTTTAATATGCATATATCCTTGAAAATTTAAGAAGCACGACAGTTCAAGAAACACCAAACCAAGAAGGGGAACTACTGGAAGAAAGGGGTCAAGTTTTAATGGTGTTACCCAATCCTAAAGTTCTAGAGATTTCAATCACTACTAAAGCTCAATGAATTGAAATTCAAACTCTATAAGTTATAGTACTAGAAGAAGATCACCCATATGGAAAACTATAGAGATCTATCATGGAAAGGAGTCAAGTGAAAAGGTATGAGAGTAATTTTAGTTTTCTATTTCTAACTAATGATGAAGATCCCGAATACCTGGAGGAGGTGAGGAGTTTGAAGGATTTAAAATAGTGGGAGTTATACTTAACGTATGAAATTAAGCCCCACTTTGTGTCCATAAAATAGAAGTTTATGGAAAGGCATAGTGGTAAAAAGATTCTTCAGAAAAAATGGGTTTATCATATAGAGGAGGAAGAAGATAGTAGAAAAAAGTATATGGTTGGACTTAATCTAAAGGTATTTTAATATAAGGAAGGAGTAGATTTATCTAAAATATTTTCTATGGTATTTAAGTATATGAGTATTCAACTAATGTCGATTATGGTTTAATTATAATATATTTATCTAGAGAAGATAGACATGAAAGAAACATTCATTCGTAGATATTTAGATTGTGATATATACATGAATCATCCAACTAGTATTCAGGATCAATGGTACTAGGGACCTATGTGTAATCTCAAACATAACCTTTATGGTTTGTAAAAATCATCAAGGTGTTATAATTAGAAGTTCAATGATTTCATAGTGGAATTAGAGTTCATCTAAAACAATACATATCATTGCTATTATTGGAAGTAGTTTGATGACACGTGTTTCATCATCATTCTTCTTTATGTAGATGTCATGTTGATATTGGGTTCAGAAAATTAAATGATGAAAAATATGAAGAATAATTCATCTAGAAGCTTCAAGATGAATTATCTCAGTCTGATAAAGTGGATTTTGGGGATGAGGATTGTATGAGACTAATGTTTTGGGACACTATACCCAACCCAAGATGACCACATTCAAAAGGTGGTAGAATGCATTGATTTCTCAAAAGATTTTTTGACCACATCCATAGATGATCATTTCAATATATATAAGTATAAGTCACCTAAAATAAAATCTAAGGATGAGTACATGGAAAAGGTTCTATATGAATCAATTATAAGAAGTTTTATATACACCATGGTATGTACCCATCCCGAAATTACATGGGCAGTGATAGTTTTCATATGGTTGACATAGAAACTTAGAAGAGAATAATGGGAAGATATGAAATGGATCATCTAGTACTTGAAGGGTTTTGGAAACATGACACTTTTCTTTAGAATATAAGGTTATTTTTAAGGTTATAAAAACTTGGAATTTAGTGAATATTCAAAGTCAAGTAATATTACTATAGGATACATGTTTAGTTTTGGTGGAAGAATATTAATTCATATATTCAAACACTAATCGGTAGTCTCAATTTCTATAATGGTAGTGAAGTATCTATATTTCATAAAATTATAAAAGGATTTTGTATGGACGAAGGGGTTGTTTCATGGTCTTGAATAAAAATTGGAAGCTGGGACACTATTTTTTGACTCATAGAGTGTGATTCAATTAGATATAAATATAATGTTTCATTATCGGATGATGCATATTCAATTGAACTAACTCTTCATTTAAATTATATGGGTGTAATGTGTATTGGGCCTAAGGAATATCGAAGGGATATAGAATCTAGTCAACATGTTGATAAAGGTCATAACTTGGGAACTGATGACGCAATGCTACACCTTAGTAAGTTTGGGAGATTATTGAGGTGTGACCTATATTTCACTAAAATGAGGGAATTTCAATTCACTAGAAAGTGGAAATAAAATGACTATATTTTATGATTATTTCTTGAATATGGGGTAACAACAACCAAAACAACAATAATGTTCCATTTTACTAGAATATATAGACTGGTGCATAAGAGTTAGTCCATCAAAAGTTCTTTAACTAGTAAATATGTTGGATTTCATATCTGTGATAACTCTGTATGGGGAATAATCAAACAATTGAGAAGATTTATGTGGTAGAGAACCTTGTCTAAGAAAATGGATTTTATATAGATCTCTTAGGATTTGTTATTTATCCCACATAGATCATATGGCAGTGGCTACTTGATGCACTAGAAGGACTCTACTATATATATGACAGGGTGAATCACTTGTAAGATATGATTATCACTACAACATAGAGTTAAAAAATAATTTTAATCATTTTCATCTTAATTATTTGAATAAATTGAAACATTTTTACCTCATGGTTTACGGAGAAATCCTAAAGCACATTATCCCTTTATATTTTTCTTTTCCTTTTGTGTTTTTTATCCTTGATTCTAAGAGTTTTGTAAATGTTATTCTTTCATTTTATATGTTATTGTGTGGTGACTTGGGTTCACTATTCTTCTAAGTTCTGGGAATCATACATGGGGTTCATTTCATACATGGGGTGTAGGTACTGTAGCAGTGGAGGCACTATAGAAACGACGACCACTGTAGCGGCGGCAGGTACTGTAGCTGCGGAGGTACTGTAGCAGTACTATTCACAGAATGGGCCTTCAACCAAAAATTTGGTCCTATGGGCCATTTATTGGATAAATTCCCACTAGGCCTTAGGACTATAAAATGGGTCTCCCTCTACACAGTTAAAAGAGGTATTTTATTTTCTTTAATAATAAATGAGACTTCAGCCCCAACCTTTAAAAAAATATCACAAGAGTAAATTTTAATGTGGATAATGTTGGTTATTTATTGTATCAATAATATTCTATTATTTATATTGATTTTGATGATAAAAAAACCTTTTTTGTTTTCTAACAAAGTTATGTTAAGAATGTTTCAAGAATATATATCATGTTTTTATTTATTTTTTATGGAATGTGAGCTATGGGATGTGTTATTGAAACAATGTTCAAACCCTTCATTTGGTAAGTGAATGTATGGATCATCATCCCTACACTATGCTAAATAGATTGCATATGGAATAGAAATCATACGCTGGATATTTAGTGTATGGATAAATAACCATACATTAATGAATCAAATAATGTATGGAATATCAACCCTAGGTTGGGGTTTCTTGAATACATTCATTTCTGAAGAAGAAGACCCATAACCTATCAGTTGATGTTATTGCAACTGTGAATTCCAACCTGAATCAAAAAATCAAACTCTTTTGATTTATTGGAGTTTTTACTACTCGTATTTTGTTGTGGTTTAAGTGCCAACTTCTTGTTCCAAGCTATGGATTTTCTATTCTCTATTAAAGAACCAAAAGGATTTGTTTTTTACCTTGTTGTAAAGGCGTTAACTGCTGACACTTAGTTGTAGATTTTTGTTCTTATGATAAGAGGACCATTCTAGTAAAATTTAATAAGATCACAAAGAGAGTTATTGGTGGAGTGGACTAGTAGATCTTTGTTCCCCTAACCATTATAAATTTTCATTGTTCTTTATTTCTTTTTATTTTCTACTCATTCTAATTCTAGAAGAAATGTGTTGCATATCTTTATTATTCAAAAAAGGATTCAAAAGCCATAATTGTGGAATATTGTAGAAAATAAAAAATTAACCCCCTCTTTTGTTGATTTGTATTATTCTGACCTAACAATTGGTATCATATGTGAGCTTGTGGCTAAACCTATAGTGAGATAAAAGTATAAGTTCTATACAAAGATGGAAATGGATGATCATAGAGAAGGAATGTCTATGGTATGAACTCCATACTTAAATAGTGAAAACTATGGTTGCTGGAAATTACATATGATTATATATTTAAAGAATCTTAGATTCAAATTATATTAAAAAATCACGACTCCTTATAAGATTCCTTAGAACTAAAAACATGGACTAGTGATATAGAAGCTGAGTTTGATATCAATTCAAAAGAAATGAATACTATTATATGCGGTCTTGGACCATAAGATTTTAATAATATATCACAATTTCATACTACCTATAAGATCTGTAAAACTATTGTAGTTTACTATGAAGGAACATAAAAGGTTAGATAGATGAGGTATGCTACAAAAAAGCTAAAATTCAAAAATTTTAGAATGTTTGATGGAGAAAGAATTACATAGATTAATGGAAGGATAACAGAAATTTTCAATAATATTACAACCTTAGGAGAACCCATCAAAAAATCTGATCAAGATTCGAAAGTATATAGAGTACTACCTTCAAAATGGAATGGCATATTTGATGCAATTCACAAATCATCACCTATCAAGGATCTGACAATCAAAAAACTAATTGGGACATTGATGATGAATGAAGTTGAGATTCAATCTGAAGTTAAAGATCATAAAATTTTAATGAAAATAGAAAATACTAACATGAAAGTAACAACTAAAAATCATAACATAAAAACAAAATAAGAAGTCAAAGAAGAAAAAATCCACATTCCTTAGATTCCAAAATGGAATTGGATTATCTAGATAGAGATTTTTATAAAATTCATAAGAAGAAAATATAATTTAGTGAATATATTAAGAAGGATGAGGAAGAACTAAGATAATTTTGATGCTATGAATGTAATAAATTGGGTCACATCAGACCTAATTTACCTCAATTAAAAGATAAATGAAAAAGTCCAGAAAAGAAATATCAAAAGAATAATGATTATGAGAACAAAGGAAAAAAAGAAATGAAAGCTACTTGGAGTGTTTTTGAAGACTCCAATAGCTCTTAAAAATTGGATTCTAAGAAGGAACCATCAAATCAAAAATCCAATATTTGATCTATGGATAATGAATAAGAAGAGTTACAATCCTACTAATATTATACTTCTATCTCTGGTAGTTTCTCAAATAAAAAATTAGCTGCCTACTGATCAATGCTCAGAGAAAATATGATTCTATGATAAAATAGTAGAAGCCTTTAAAATAAATTCATAATGCTATTTTAAGTTAAAGAGACACTCTACTAAAATAACATAAGGAAATAATTGATAAATTCAACTCATCTACAAAAAACTGCATTGTTCACGAGAAAATGATTAAATAATTGAAAGATGAATTATAATCCTACAAGGGTACTTTAATTACATTTAACAAAGAAGATAATGTTTTGAATTAAATTATTGGAAATAATGTCATTAAAAGAGAAATTTTTGGAATAGGAATTAAGGGTGAGAAATATAAATTTTATAAAAATTATTTTGTTCCTAATTTGAAAAATACTACATTTTATTTTTGTGGAACAAAAGGTCATAACATTAATAAATATTATTTGAAAAATAATCAAATCATTGGTACTAAAAGTGAATTTATTTCTAAATGTTTTTCATAAGAAAGTGTTATGAATTAAAGGAAAATAAAGAAAATATGGATTCTTAGATTTTTGCTAGCTAACAATGTAGGACCTAAAAAAGAAATGGGTACTAAAACAAACAAATATTTAATTGCCTTTGTAGGAAACAAGTTATAGGAATAGAAACTCTGTATGGTATATGTAAAATGGTAGTTATAGTCACATGAGTGGAGACTCAAGAAATTTTCATATACTGACTGAAATGGATGGGGGTCTGGTCACTTTTGATGATAATGCCAATGGAAAAATAGTTAGAGTTGGAACTGTTGGAAATCCAAAGACTATATCTATTAACAAAGTACTTTATGTTCATGTGATGAAGAACCATATGTAAGTATTTCTCAACTTTGTGATGATGTTTTTATTTTTATTTTTAAAAAAAACTCTTGTTCATTTTTAAAAGATAATTTGCTTAAATTTACAGTACCTATAACTAATAATGTTTATAATTTGGATATAAATTCCTTATGTAAATAGAAAGTGAATTTTTTATCTTCCAAAAAAAACGAGTTTTGGATTTGGCATAGAAGACTTGAACACTGTAATATTTTTTCTATACATAATTTTTTTTTAAAACTATTATTTTATGATTTTATTTGTCTTAAGTTTGAAAATGATAGATTATATGATGCATGTAAAATTAGAAAACATCACAAATCTTCATTCAAATATATTAATAAAATTATTACATAAAAACCTTTTGAAATTATCCATATTGATTTGTTTGGACCATCTAGAGTAGAAAGTTTGGCTGGTAAATTATATATTTATGTTTTAGTTGATGATTATTATTTATTTACTTGGGTATATTTTATAAAACAAAAAAGTGATCTTTTCACTATTTCGAAATGTTGTTGTAAAAATTTTCAAAATTAAAAAGGTTTTAAAAATAATTTCATTAAGAAGTGATCATGGTGGAGAATTTGAGAATCAAGAATTTAATTGTTTTTGCTCAAATATGGGTATTGAACACACTTTCTCTATACTAAAAACACCTTAACAAAATAGAACTATTGGAAGAGGAAATAGAACTATTCAAGAAATAGAAAGGAATATACTAAATGAATATAGTCTTCCTACCTATTTTTAAGTAGATGCTATAAGAACAACCTTATATATCATGAATATAGTTTTAATAAGGCCTATTTTTAAAACGACACCCTATGAACTTTGTAATAATATAAAACCTAAAGTAAAGTACTTTACGGTTTTTGGATGCAAGGTTTATATCTTAAACATTAAGGAAAACCTTGGTATGTTCGATCCAAAATCTGATGAAGGAATATTTTTGGGATATTATGCCACCTATAAAGTTTATAGAATGTTTAATAAAAATTCAAGGATTGTTGAAGAATTAGTTCTTGTGAAGTTTGATGAAACTGACCATTTTATTAAAGAGACAGATCAAATAGATGAAATTACTAATTCACTTGACAATATGAGACTTGAAAACCCTAAAGCTAATTTTGAAAATGATGTTAATAAAATTTTGTCTAGTTTAGAAGAACTTAACACTAAAGAACCTAAAATTTTCTTGCCTAGACAATCTAAAACCCTAAAGAAACATCCTTTAAAAACTATTATTGGAAACCTAGATACAAGAAATAAAACTAGAATAAATTTAGGAATCCTAGCTGAATTTTCTGCCTTTCTATCTTAGTTAGAACCTAATTCTAGTGAGGAAGCCTTAGAAGATGAAAGTTGGATGATTACAATGGATGAAGAACTAAACTAGTTCAAAAGGAATGATGTTTGGGAACTCGTAGAGAGACCATTCAATTATCAATTTATAGGAACTAAGTGGGTCTTTAGAAATAAATAGGATGATCAAGGGATCATAACCAAAAATAAATATCTATTAGTATCTAATGGATATAATCATAAAGAAGGTATAGATTATGATGAGACCTATACTCCTATAGCTAGATTAGAGTCCATAAGAGTCCCTTTAGCTTTTTCATCTCATATGTATTTTAAATTATATTAGATTGATGTTTAAGCTTCCATTTTAAATGGTTATTTAATTAATAAAGTCCAGGTTGAACAACCTCTTGGTTTTGAATACCATAAAAAACCAAACTCAATTTTTAAACTTATTAAAGCTCCATATGGCCTTAAACAAGCACCTGAATCTTGGTATAAAAGATTATGTTTTTTTATTTTGAAAAATAGATTTACTGTTGGATTGGAAGATCCAACAATTTTTAAGAAAACTGTTTTTTCCAATATTCTATTAGTAAAAATTTTATGTTTATGATGTTATTTTTTGTTCAACTAATAAAAATATTTGTAACGATTTTTTATAATCCATTAAAAAGTAATTTGAAATGACTATGATGGGAGAACTGAATTTATTTTTAGGATTTCAGATTTATCAAAAATATTATGTAAATGTTTTAATTCAAAGTAAATATATTATTGGTTTATTGAATAAATTTGGACTTGAGAATATAAATACTTATACAACATATATGTGTACCAAAGTAAAACTTGATTTAGATGATGTTGGAAAACTAGTGTACAACAATTTATATAGAGGAATGATTGTTAGTTTGTTATATCTTACTTCTAATACAAAAGACATTATGTTTTTTGTATGTCTATGTGCTAGATTTAAATCTAATCCAAAATAATCTCATCTTACTGATGTTAAAATAATTTTTAGATATTTAAAAGGGACTGTTTTTCAATATATTCTTTACCCAAATACATATGATTTCAATTTAATTTCATATTCAGATGCTGATTTTGGAGGTTGCAGATTAAATAGAAAAATAACCTTAGGAACCTATCACTTGTTAGGGAAATATTTAGTATCATGGCCGAGAAAGAAACAACATTTAGTTTTCCTATCAATAGCTGGGACATAATATGTTTCTACTAGCAGTTTCTATTCACATGTATTGTATATAAAAAACATACTACTGGACTTTGGACTAAATTTTCACAGTATACCTATTTTATGTGATAATACTAGTGCTATAAATATTTCAAAAAAATCTTATAAGTCATTCTAGGACTAGGAATATTGATATAATACATCATTTTCTGAGAGATCATGTTCTTAAAAAGTATATATCCTTAGAATTTTCTAGTACTGGATATCATATAGTTGATATTTTCACTAAACCACTTCCCATTGTAAGTTTTTATTTTATTAAGGGGGAGTTAAGAATATTTAATTTTAAATAAATGTTCAAAAATTTATTTTATTCTTAATCCCTCTGTTTTTATTTTTAAAATTCTGTATTTAATATATTTATGTGTGTATCACTATTTATTTTATTTTGTTACACATTGATTAGTTTTAAAAAGTAATTTCAATTTTAATTTATTTTATTCATCTTTTAAAATTAAGAAGTAATGAGTGCATCCTAAATCGGTGCGAGAAAACCGCCGAACTTTTCCCGATCTCCTCCCCACTACTTCACATCCTTTCAGTTTATAAAGACTCTCTCTCTCTCATTCTACTTTACTGAAACCATAAAAATATGAACCATAAATTGAAAGACCTTTAGAAATGGTAACTTCAGAAAGATTTAAAGATTTTGGCCCAAGTAAACCAATTTTTCAGTTGAATTATCAAAATATTCTTTATGGAAGGGTAATTTATTTCTATTGGCTAAAAAAAACTAATAATTTGTTAAAGAATGATATAATATTACAAGAATTGGAATTCATTTTTGAAAAAAATATACTCCTTTTTATTTCAATATAGAAGTAAAATAATTCCATTAAAATGATTCTTTTAGTTTTATATTAGATGAAGACATAGTTTTATCTAAGATTCATTACGATGAGTTTTCTCTCTCTATGGTTCAGATATCTAAAATCTTGGATTTTCCCCATGTGGGGGAATTTCATTTTGATTTAAGAAATACAGGTGATGAGAACTACAGATCAGAGGATATCGTGTATTCTATTTTTGGGATTAGAACTGCTAAGTAAATTATAACAATGGATCTGAATGCTGAACATGAAGTTATGATGAAGGTCATTCAGTTGGGAATAGTTCCAATAATGGCAGAGTATTAGAAATTAATTTATCAAGATATGGATGTTATGTTTTTACTCTTAAATAGTATCAAGCAAATATCAATAGATACATGCTAAGGTATTTGAATAACTGCTTTAAAAAAGATGTAAAGATGGGTTTTTATCCCTATGGTAGGATTTTGTCACTATTTTTGTTGAGGCTGGTAAGGATAAGAGATTTATAATTTGGTCAGAGATGTCATCACAATAACATTATCAGTGCTGAAACTATTATAAAATTTGGATTTATTGGAGTAATTACTATAATTATATTCTACTAGTTGGTATAGAAGAACATAAAAGGCTGATTTCTAGTGGTCATAGGGAGACAAATCTGTTACCTAATATTGGTTCTGTGTGGCCAAGAACAGATGAGGAAATATAATCTCGAAATGATAAGGAAATTATTTGTTAGAAGAGAATAATTTCAATAAATATTTATGAACTAATGGAATTTGGCCAAACTAAAAAAGAATAATTTTCAGAGCAGGTGGCCCATGTGACTAAACATGTTACTGAGTAGGAGTCTCATTTAACTCCAAATGTTGAAGAAGTTTCTCAATGGTCTGATCAATCTAGATAAATTGATCTTACTAATTATCAGGCTGCTTTTGGAAATATATCTTTTGTAATTGCTGATTCGGTTGATGTAGGTGGATATGGACTAATGGAGGAGGAAAATCTTAGTTTTCAATTTGTAGGAGTTTGTCAAATAACTGAATAATATACTGGGTAATGTGACTCATTAAAAAGAGATACCGAAGAGATAGTTCAGAGTTTCTATAATTTGAATGCTCAAAATTTGACTTTGAGGAAATAATTAGAGTCTGAAAAGAAGTAATATGAGGATATCAGAAGTTTAAATGTTTCAAGAGATGAGTTTCGAGATCTTCAAACTCAACTTAGAGATATTAAATAGAATTTTGTTTCAATAGGTAATGTTAAAGATTTGACTACTTCATTAAGTAGATATTTCAGATCGTTTAAAGAAGAGTCTGTGTAGAAATATGATTTTGATAAGATAAAACTTATGTTGGGAAGAGAATTTCTGTATATTAAGGATGTTCATAAGGCTTCATCCTCTAACCCACAACCAACTTTTCTTAACCTGATAAAAATATTTGAAGTGATTACTACTATGATGGCTATGTTTAACAATAGGATACACACTCTCCAGTGTGATAATAAGCCTCTGAATGTGCTTATAGACAATAAAAATGATTTGATCGTTTGAATGACTTCAAATGAATCTTGGTTGGGACTAGTTATTAAACAAGTCCAAGATAGATTGAAATATTTTGTTCGATCATAAGAATCTGTGAATGAGTTCTTTAAGGTGATTCTGGTGGAAATCATTAAGATAGATCAAGATTTAAAGAAGAATCTACAATAATGGATGTATGTCCTCAAAAACCATTTTCAAAGTATGTTGGTAAAGTTTCATGTAATTCAGAGTGTTGAAAAGACCAATCCTCATCCATATATAGAAACTACAACCCATAAAAATTTATAACAAGGAATCTAATATAACATGAGCCTCTTATTTTAAAGATCTATTGTTTTAATGTGGGAATGAACTCATTATGTTTTTAAAAAATTTATCTATGGATTATTTTAATTTTTTTACTTTAGTTTAATTTTATATTTTTGCATTATATATTTATTTATTATGTTATTTATGTTCAAATTTCTACTTCCAAATCAAAAAATATTATTTTTCTAAATAGTACACTATAATATTATTTTACTGTTAAGTTCTATATTAATTATGATATATATTGTTTTCTCTTTTAAAAATTATTTTTGATATCACAAAAGGGGTAGAATGTTTGAGAAATATTGGGTAGATTAATTTTGGGAGAATGTTTAAGAATATCTCTGCAAGAAACAATTTTTTAATCGAAATAGTTTTGTGAAATCTAAATTTTTACAATTCCTATATTTTCTGTTCATTATTTTATGGGTTTTTTGATCATCAAAAATGGTGATATTATTGGGAATTTATTGTATAAACAATATTATATGATTTATATTGATTTTGATGCTCACAAATACATTTGTTTGTTTTTTAAGGAAGTTACATTAAGAATGTTTTAGGAATATATATCATGTTTTTATTTATTTTTTATATAATTAGAGCTAACAGATGTGCTATAGAAATAGTGTTCCAACCCTACGTTCATTAAATGAATGTATGGATCATCATCCCTATGCTACACTGAATATATCACGTATATAATGGAAAACCTAAGCTAAATATTTAGCTTTTGTATCAACAAACCTACGTTCAGAAATCAACAAACATATGGAATATCCACCCTACATTGGAGTTTGGATGTATTGATCATACCTTCTGTTTGAGAAATTAAACATATGGTTAATTAATTATATATTTGGAATCTTATGCTAAAAAGTGTGAATGTACAGATCCCCACCCCTACATTATTTTTTTTCCTTATGTTATGTGTTCATGAAAGTATGGTTAAGGAACCATACATTGGTAGAAACCCTATGCTATGCAAAGGAACCCTACACTATGAAAAGAAACCATATGCTACACAGTTTAACCCTATTTTGTATACTCAATAGAGAACTTTTGAAATTGAGATTTTATTTGGGTTTCATGCAATAGTCTTTACTAAATATCGTAATGATTCAAATCCTACTATGATTTATTCAAATAACCATATTCATTGGAGAAAATAAATCATATTATTTAGGGAAGTTATGACTCCCCTGGTCAATTCAGATTTTAATTTCTGTGTTCTTTCAAGTGAATTTCTTGGATCTGCACAACTGAAGAAAAGATATTTATATGATTTATGTATTTTCAAATAAAAAAGTGTGTATGAGATACATGTGATACAATGTTTTGTCTTCTACTATGACGAATGATCGACCAAGTAGAAGAGACTAAAATTTGGTGACTAATATGTTATATCTCATTCTGATGTAAGATTTTTTCTTATATTTGTTGCTACTTTTATTTTAAGATCATTTGAAACAAGTATCGCTTCAGAAATAATTGTTCTTAAAGACTTTAGTTTATGAATAATAAGATCCATAAACTATCATTTTTGTTGTTGCAAATTTTAAGTTCATCCTTAATCAACAAATCAATCCCTTTTGATTTCTTAGAGTTTCAACTGATCATATTCATTTGTGGTTTAAGTGTCAACTTCTTATTCTAAGATAAAGTTTTTTAGTTCTCTGTTAAAGAACTATAAGTCTTTGTTTTTAACCTTGTTTTATAGGTGTCAACTACTGACACTCAGCCATGTATTTTTTGTATTATGATGAGAGGACAATTCTAGTGAAATTCACCAAGATCACAGAGAGAGTGATTGGTGGAGTGGACTAGTGGGTCTTTGTTCCATGAACCACTATAAATTAGAAATGTTCTTTCTTTCTTTTTATCCTATACTCATTATCATTGTTGAGTAAAAGCACTACATTTCTACATTATTCACAAAAGGATTCAAAATTCATAATAGTTTATGATTTTAGAAAAGAAATAATTCACCCCCTCTTTTGTTTATTTGTATTATTCCAACCTTACATATATCATGTGAGGGGATTCCTCAAGATGACGCTGGTGATGGGATGCCTCCTTGAGGTACTTCATGGGGTGTGATTGTCCAAATGATATAAAATTAATTCCCTTGAATAACCATTATGATTCCATATTATCTTCATGGATTTCAAAAACATCCTTCACCTAAAAAACATCCAAACACACAATTTAAAGTATGAACATGGGGTTAAAATATAAATTATCATTTTAGTCATCAATTACATGATTTTAATTCACACCCACATCCAATTCAAAGTTATTTTAAACTAATAAAAATATAATTAATGTTCATGTATTATCAAAAAATTAGGGTTATTATCAATTAATAACATAATAAAAAAGTGGAAGTTTTGGTATGAAATACCCCCAATACATATCAGTTTTACACCCTTGGGAAAATACCTTATACCAAGGTTGAACAAAACATCGCATGACATGAATAAAAAAATATTTCAACTACAAAATACCTATATCTATAATTATTCATACATGAATTCCAAATCCTCAATTCTTTATTATACATGAAAATACATTCAATATCCTATTCCATCCATGCATATTTTGTACTTACCTTCCCATAATAGTTTTTCTCTTGAGTCATGGAAATTTATATAGAGGTTTAATTATTCTCAAGTTCATGAATGATTTTCATAAGCTTGTTTTTATTCTATTTTCTATAATTACTATATTTACAAGTGTGTGTCAATCATGAGGGATTTTCATGGGGTTTTTCCATGATTGAAGATGGGTGGTTTAGATTTGAAAATCATGGTAGAAAGTGGAGTCTTGATTTTTTTAAGAATTATTCAAGATATAAAAATGTGGAACTCAATGGTATTTTCATCACCCAATCCACTTTTAATGATTCATCCATCTCAACACTTCTATTTTATAGAGGTCCACATATCAAGAGTAAATAGTGAATGATTCTTCCTTAATTAAATCTTCTTATTTTTTAAATTTATTTTTATACATATGTTTTTAGAGATAAATAGGTAAATATGATTGTAGATAATATATTGGACTCTCCAACCTAAATTATGATGTCACACCTCAAGAATCTTCATAGTATACAATCTTTACTCCCCTGGAACTCATTAAACAACACTTCCCTTGATGCTTGATTTTAATGAGGTCATGAATAATTCATAATAGTGGGGAAGTTAGGAATAATAGGCTTGTATTATGGATATATAAAAGGATATTCATGTCTTATAGGTTCTTACAAGAGGTTCAAATGTAAGGGGATATATGAAGTTGGTTGATATTTCAATAGATGATTTTAAAATGTCACATTAATAATTTTTTACTAAAAATAACAATCTTTAATAGTTTTTAGAGTATAAAAACATCAATTTTAAGATTTTATGTCATGACTCAAGACTATAAATAAAAATAAAAATGTGAGAAAATTATAAAAAAGTTAAAAAAAAACCTCTCGGTTTGTTGATTCGATCATCAATTAACATTTTTTCATATAAGTTTCACATTCAATAAATCTTTATTGAAACTTCATATTTTAAATCTATTAAAAAGCAATTTAGTAATCATTTAAACCATAGGTGTTAAAATCAAGATATTTTTCTAGAAATTCTAAGATAATTCATATATATCAAGGTATTCGGTTCATCTGAATAAATCCTAAAAACACACCTAAAGATAAAGTTAGAAGAAAAAACATGCTACTCCTATAATAGGTTATTATCATGTCCACACACATAGAGTTTAATAAAAAAACTTAATATCAATGATAATTGTAATAATATTCATAAATTATGATTTGGATAGGAATGGAACCAAGGAGAAAGGTAGAAACAACCTGGTAGTTATTTCCCATGTTTTTTCCACCTTCTTTATGTCTTCTTAATAAATTAATAGGGGTTTTATTCCCCCTTGTTCATATTGTAATGAAATTTACTCCATGTATGTTTGGGGTGTGGTGGTTACATGGGCTAACCTTTCATTTAATTCCCTCATCTCACTATATTTATCATTTAAATTTCTGGTCCAACAACTAAGTATTATTTGATATGTCTGGCATCACCTTTGATATTGATTCTTCCTCATCATGATGGAATGAGGGATTTTATTTTTAATGTTGATTAAATGGATGAATTCTTCCACCCATACATTGTTGTAAACTAGTGGGTGATCAAGATGTGCTGGTGGAAATTATTCCTTGGGTTCCTATGGGAAGAGTGAATTATTAATGTTAAAGTATTTGTGAATGTATGAATCTATGACCTTGGACATGATATTATCCCCTTATCTGAACTAGGAATATAAATTTTTATCTATTGTTAATTAATGGTAACCCTAAAAATTATTATTTTAAGTGATAGAAGAGAAATAAGGAAAGTAAGAACATAAAACAAATAATAGTAAACAAAACAATATTTAAAATTATGAAAGAATAATTTATGTCAATCTTGGATCCTAGGAAATAAAATTAAGTTTATGGGAGGGAGTTTATTATAAACTCTTCATCAATGAAATTTAAAATCCTATGGTGAAGCCTACTGTCTAACTTGTGTTATCTCTTGATAAATGCCTCTAATCACTCACTATTCTCACGCTTTTAAACTTATTTTTTTGGTATTTTAACTATATGAAATTAAAAAAAGTAATAAGGATAAAAATAGAAAAAATTAAAAAAATGTAAGAAACATCAATGTTAGTGAATAATGGATCGATCTTAGGGATAATTTCTAATGAGAATTCCATTACCTCATAATGATTTATCATACTCTCATAGAATGTGAATTTTTCATTATGAAAAAAAAACACTCATCACTTATGTATGAATTTTTAGTGTACCTTAGACTACTAAGAACATCACACACTCACCTATTCCTTGGATGAGATAAATTAAGACTCCTAAACCGAGAGCATCCTCCACTAAATTCCCTGGTCTAAAATTGCACCCATTAAAAACCACCATAACAATTACATCATATAACAATATAATGATAGAGTTTTGGTATTAATATTTATGATAAAGTGTAATAAAATAGATGAATAATAGGGGGGAATAATTACTATCACCTGATCAACTCACTAGAAAAAAATGAATTCTTAATGTGAGAATAAACTAAGTAAGAATTTAACATCACCATTAAAATCGCGATATTATCACTCAGGTGAGACATTATCCCTCCATTAAAGAATTTATGTTAGATATATTAACATAAGGGAAGAAAGTATAGCACGTAATTAGAAATAATGAGAAAACATTATTAAAAATAATAAAAAAATCACAGATTCCTGAGCTAATCCAAATTAAGGCTAAAATGATTGGTTTAGAATCATATCTAAGTAGAGAATGGGGTTTTATGTAAAGTAAATGAGAAAATTTTAGGATAATGGGATTAATTACATGTATACACTGATGATATAGTGATATGCTTCCACATATATTTCTTCATTTCTACAGAATTTTAGGTTTTAGTACCCATGATCACATTTACTTCTTTCATTTGGATCTGGCTTCACGAAGCCTTCATGCTATGGAATTTCCTGATTTATTTAGGCAATGAGGTATGGGGAAAATTTGATGGTCCCCTCAGGCCATTCATATTGGCCATATGAAATTACCTTTGGATTGATTACCATGAGTGTTTTCGTATTCATCTCCTCCTTGGATTGAATGCAGAAGATCCTGGAGGTATCAATATTATGATTGTGTTGGCCTTACAACTTAGTCCCTCATTTCCTTGTGAGTTTAAATTGAGGAGAGAGAAAAATATTATTCATGGGATCAATTCAACATTGATGGGAGGTTGAGATTTCCTAGTGAAAGTCTAAGAAGCATTGAGTGGAGAATGAATGGTTGTGTTGTGGCTTAAAACTATGTTGGTGATATTACTAGGTTGAGGTTACATCATAGTGGTAGAATAATTTCCAAAATAATAGAGCATAAAAATAATGGTTATGTTTTAATGATAAATAATGATACATTGGGACTTGAGGTGTCATTGGATTCACAAAAAATTTCAATATAGAATTCAAATTGATACTAAGGAAAGAACGTATTGTCATGGTACTATGTAAGGATACATTAATGGATGGTTTATCCTAGGGCTAAAGTGTTAGATAGATTTTTCAAGATGATTCATTTTCAAGAACCTTTGTAAGAGTATGTTGGCATGAGGATAACATGTGAGGGGATTTTGTGAGATGAATTTAGTGATGGGATTCCACCTAGAGGTTTTTCACAAGGTGTTGTTGGCACACTGACAATATATTAAAACCCTTCAGCATCCCATATGATTATCCATTATCTTCATGGATTGATTTATATTTCTTAACATTTAAACTATCCAAACATATAATTTAAATTATGATCATGAAATTAAAATATATAGTATAAATTTAGTCATCAGTTTCATGATTTTATGTTTTTTCTATATCAATGTCCAAATTATTCTAAACTACTAAAAATATAGTAAATTCCAAAGTATTATAAAAAAAGTGGGGTTATTATCAATGAATAACAGACTTAAAATTTGTATTTTTTTGAATCAATTATGATTGTATTTAATGCCTTTATTCTATGTGGATTGATTTTTTTTGGGATAGGCATTCATTCCTTGGTGACCTGTATAGACCATATGAACTTAATAGGTGCTCATATGTTTTTATGGGGTTTGAAGCTCATTAATATTCATTTACTTCTTCATGTTGAGTTGTGGGATTCTGATGAGTCTAAATGAATGACCATATTTTATGGTGATTTAGGTATTAGATAACCCTTGAAAGGTGTTAAACACCTTACTTTTATTGGGAAAATGGGTAAGGATTTAGCAACATGTTATATTTTTGGTATTATAGTGAGTAGGTGCTTCTCTATGAAATTAAAATATGGATTTATTAGTGATAACCAAGAGATATGTTATCTTTGAAATGATATGGGTCGTGCGACTCAACATCATTGTTGAGAAATTAGAGGGTGAATGAACCATAATGATTTAGGAATTGGTAAATTTTATGGATATTAATGGAACTAGATTAAATCCACTATGGTTTAAATAAAAAATTCACATGAGAGGGTGTGAAATCACTACCCTTGAGAAATATCTGTCAGATTTAGATATCATGAAATAATATTATCAGAATAATTATAATGTGGATGAACAAGGAACTAAAATATGCTTAGAACCTAGAGTGAGGTTTTTGGTGTGTGTTTATTAGAGTTACATGTGTGAGGATTGTGAGTATCAGGGTTAGACTAATGTGGGAATATAGTTAGTAAAATGATCATGGAATAATTATAATGTTAATCCTATAGTGGGGGGAACACCATTAGATTCTTATGGGTATAACCCTTTTATGGTAATTAATGATGAATGTCAGGAATGACATGTATAAAATGTCCTAATATGTGGTGGTTGTATCTTTACATAGACTCTTAGAGGGAAATGATCATGTTTTAGCTACTAAATGGTAAATACACACATATGGGTATCAATTAAGGATGATTGGGTAAATATAGTACATTTTTAAACTAATAAATATGATTTATTGGTTATTATTTGGAGGGATAACCAAGTATGAGTTTTTAGAAGCAGATCAATAGGGGAATGGGTTTGTCAAATGTTATTACTCATGATAATTATGATATTGAATATAATAGAGTATGGATTTATGTGATGGATATAGTATCGGGATGATATTTCTCTTTCTAGTATGGAAAAGTCAGGTATTCTCAGGTGTATCACTGAGTGACGAGCAGTCTGGGTATATTGGCGATTTTAACCATGGAAGAATGAAGTCAAAAAATTTGAAATTCATTAATTTCACTAGAATTTGGGAACCTTTATGGAGTTAATGGTTTTATTTGGTGCCATGTTTTATGATCCATGGGGATTTTAGGGAAATTTAGGGTAGTGAGGTTCCAATTAGTTCATTTTTTGTGTGATCAAGTGTGATGAATTGAATATTTATTAAGATTCATCATTTGAGGAATAGATGTTACAAATATTGGACCAAAGTAATAAATATTTGGTATTTTACTAGTTTTAATATTTTGGGTGTGGTATTATTAAAACTTTAACCAGTGGGATGTTGGGAATTGTAGAGTGAATTTGATGAAAATGATTGGTTCAGTTTATGAAAGATTCATAAGGATATATCTTGAGGATGAGAAGTCTTATGATGGGGACGTTATAATTAACCACAACAATATGTGTTAGTGAAGTTGAAAGAATATTATGGTTATGATGATACTAGAATGAAATCCTATCACATCCATGACTAATTTTAAAGGTACATTTCATTTAACATCCATTATTTCTTTGTTCTGGGGGTTTCCCATGCATTTTTGGGGGAAATGGTGAGTTTTCATGATTTGGGCCAAACAGTGAGCCCATTTCTGGATTTAGAAACCAATTTTGTTTCCTTTAAAACTCTTTCATTTTTCAACATTTTTCATCCATTCCACTTCCAAAAAGTCCTCCCCTAGCCTATTAAGACCAATACATCATTTTGGACCCTTTAGAAATCTATAATCATGGTGGATTTGTGTTTTTAATTAAGGAATTGGGCCAGCCCAGAATCCCATTTGTAGTTTTTTTAAATAAAATTATTTATTTAATATATTATTCAATATTTTTGATTTTTTAGTGATTCCAAGTCTCACCCAAGACCACTGAACCTAGGAGCATCCCCATTCTCTTTAACCCCTCTTTAGAGCTCATATGCATTGCAGATTATGGAATAACTTCTTAGGCATTCTCAAATCGTCCAGATTTGAAGTGGTAACTTGTTTCCTCTATAAATCCTTCAATTTTTAATGTTTTCCCCCATTTTAGTTCTCACTTGAATTTCTTAGTCTTATTATAACCTCACTATCATTTTTTTATATTTGGAAATTCATCTACTATTTTATTTGGGGATATTTTTTCAAGATCCTTCAACATAAGTGGGTCTTCTTACTTGTTCTTTCAATTTACATAGAGTTCCTTCCCTTTTCAAGGGTTTTCATACCTTATTCTGGAAGCTACTTATGTGTATCAAGTAGGGTTTAGAACCTAGGGTTTGATCTTGGGGTTCTTGGTCTATTATTTTTATTTTAGGTTTGATCTATGTCCCTTGTGGTGTGGTGGTGGTGTAGTTTAATTTTCACACAATGATTCAAGGGTTTTGATACTTGTTGCAGGTGATTCCATGGGTGATCAATTCTAGATGAGTTATATTTTCTGAATTTATATTTTTATCACACTTCTTCTTCATTATCCTTACTGAAAAATATGGTTTTGGTGATGTTAGTTAATAAAATGATTTTTAGGTACCAATTTTGTGTTAAATCGGGTGTTTTAAATTCCTATTTTATGTTATGCCAATTGCGGTTGTTTTATAATGCATATAATGGGTTTATGGAAATGTTTTGTGTGATGAAAATTCTATTTTGGTAAATATGGGTATGCACATATTTTTCAAAGTTGAGTTTTTAAGGGATTTTGTGTGCAAAACATTGTTAAAATTTGTGAAGTTATTTTATTGAAATCCTAGAGGTTTTATTGGGTGGTGTAAGTGGTGAAAATCATGTGTAGCTACTGTTTTGAGTTTATTATGGAAATAAATGATGTTTTTATGTGATAATGACTTTTGGTGTCATGTGAAAGTTTTTTTAGCACAAAAGGGGAAGCCCAAGTATCTAAGATCGTGGATATGTACTAGTACGCTTGTGATCTGAAATGGTTTTATCCCTGTTTCACTGAGAAAAATGGATAAAGAAAACACTAAAAAAATATATTGACTATGTTTGGGGACCAATAGGTTTTGTGTATGTTTCTTACTAGTATATCATGCTCGAGAACACATTTTTTCTATGGATACTTTACACTGAGGTACGAGGTACATGGGGCCCGAGACTAACTAGTTCCTAGGGGTGTTCTCAAGATTAGTGATCATTGAATATTTTGTAATTATATTTGGAATATGGTTGTTTTTTCTGGGAAATAAATTATATTAAATTTTTTAATTAAATTTTCTAACTCATGGAAGAATTCCTTTGAAAACTATTTACATTTAAAAGATTCATTCATTAGAAATTATTTTCACCACTTTCTGCTTAACAAAACTGGCATGCTTTTTATCTTGTATTGTTTACTCTATGAAATCCATTGGTGGTATCCTATTGGGATTAGCCTCACACCTTTCTTACACCCCTTGGTTGTAAGTATACTTGATCATGTTTGACATAGGTAAAGGAAAGGCTTTGGGTGATGGTGGTTCGGGTTGTTAGCTCCCTTCCATGGTGCGATGTTGTGGAGACGACTTGTGGGTGATGTAACCTTGTCATGTGGAGCCCTTAGGGATGTTTTTATGATAATTTTATGTGTCTTTAGACCTCTTTTTTATTTTTAAAACTATTTATTCAGTTATTCAATTTTTTAAATCTTGTTTGGCATGAATTTTTAGATTTGGTTTATCGATTATTTTGATGCTTTATGTATCCATACTCGGGTAAATCATTCCCAAACCAAAATATATGATACCCAATCACTTGTTACATCCTGTGAAAATAGGGAACGCCCATTGGGACTTGTCACAGGCTGAGTTTGGTGCCAGTTTTGATAGTGACTAGATTCACTTCATGAAAAAATGGTATCAGAGTAGGTTAATGTTTTTTGGTTATATTATTATTTTGGGATTAGTCGGTCTAGACAAGAGATAGGACTGTCAGGACTAAGAGTTTTGGTCATTAGTAGGGTTCTTGGCCCACACCTCTCTTGGCAGACATTGAGTCACCATGAGACATTTGAATTGTTTGTTTGACTTCACTTCCAGGTGAGATGTGTGGGATGCAGACTACATATGGGCATCAGGTGGGGGTGGGGTAGTTGTTTCTTTTATCATTGTAATGTGTTTGGATTATTTATATTTGATGTTATTTATGAAATTTTCATAATTTTTTTACTGATTTTTTCTCTTGTCAGTGTTTCCTTTTTCTAGCAACATACCTACTCGGAAAGCTCCCATGCACCCACGAGAGGAAGCCGGGGAGAGTTCTCCCTCACTGCTTGATCAGAGGTTAGTACATGATATGGTTTGGGATGTTCATGCTATAGGACATGGACCATATCTTGTTACAGATCCTGTTAGAGAATATTAGACTGGTCCTAGGAAGTACAAGTCCTAGGTGTTCCTGAAAAATAAGCCTCCTACTTTCTGAGGTAGCATAGAACCATAGGAAGTAGAGGAATGGACCCAAAAGATTGAGTACAAGTTTGAGTTCCTTGATACACCCGAGGAGCTCAGGGTGTAGTGTGCCTCTTCTATATTGGAGGGTCCTAGCCATAGGTGGTGGGAGTCGGTAC
Source organism: Viscum album (assembly GCA_963277665.1). NCBI lineage: Eukaryota > Viridiplantae > Streptophyta > Magnoliopsida > Santalales > Viscaceae > Viscum > Viscum album. Next base: position 229,066,734 of record OY728165.1, read on the forward strand.
TTCAAACTGGGAAGAATGAGCAGATGTGATGGGGAGATTTCAAGGTCGTCTTCAATGAACAATAATGCCTTGAAGTATTGGCATATTCTAGATCCCAAGAGTTCATGGATCTTGTTCAGGGGGATATTTCTATGATACAGTATGCTAACCATTTCACTATGCTGGTTCAGTATGCTCCTAAAATCATCTCTAATGAGCAAGAGAATGCCCATAGGTTTGGGAAAGGCTTACGACTAGAAATATACTCCCATGTTTTCTTGTTTAAGCTGAGGACCTATGTTGAGGTAGTTTACCAGGTGTGTATAATGGATATTGACAGAAAATGGAGGGATAGTTTCTTTGGTAAAATATCAGTAGTGGGTAGTGGTAGCTATTCAGAGAAGAAAATAAAGTAGGAGGAGTATGGGAATAAGGGAGGTGGTAGTTCAGGCCACTCTTCTAGGAAGATTTCATATGTGGCTTTTGATGCAAGATCAGTTGTCTGCCACCAGTGTGAGAGGCTTGGGAAAATATGAACAACATTCTTATTACCTCTGAAGCCCTGTTAGAAATGTGGATGTATGGGTCACTTACAATGCTTTTGTGGGGTGCACATCCACTTCAGAGTGGGGCATGATCAGTGGCTTCAAGAGGAGTACCAGCTCAGTCTGAGCTGTTAAGGATGGGGTGATCTCTTTTGGTGGATGTGGTGGTAGGGGTAGTTCATATTCTAGGAAGATGTAATTTAGGGCACAACCATAGACTAGTGATCATCCTCTGGTAGAGACCAGACATCTCCATGCGGTGGATCAGGCACCAGCAGGATCAGAGGCGGGACCTTTGATAGTTCGATGTACCGTTTTTATTGAATCATCTATAGCTTCTGCTCTTTTTGATACTATTGCCTCTGTTTCATTCATTTCTAATGATTTTGTGGACATGCAGAATTTTACAACTGAGTTTTTTTCTTTTGTTATGGAGTTGGTGATGCCGCTGGGAAAGAAGAAGGAGTAGGGCCTCAGGTACCCATTGTGTGTGCTTTCCATGTCAAGGGTTGAGATAGAGTGGGACCTCTGGGTCATATATATGGATATATTTAACATATTACATGGAATTTATTGGCTAGTAAACTTATAGGCACACATTGATTACTGTAGGTGGTGGATCAGTTTTACGGCACCTTATGGGAGTCGTCATGTTTTTCATGGGGAATGGGATCCTCAATCGAGTCGTGAAGGACCTCCACTCCCAGAGTTGGGAGATCTTTTTTTAGTTATTTTTGATATAAATAGAGGATGATGGTCATGCTCCTGATGGTGGAATACATCATGTAGTTGATGAGTTTCCATAGGTATTTCCGGATGATTTTCAGGTTTTCCCCCGAAGCGGGATGTGGAGTTCTCAATTGATATGGTATCGGGAACACAATTGATATATCTTCCCTCATATCATGTGGCCCCCCACCAAGATGAGGTAATTAAATATAAAGATGGATTACATAGAATACAAAGGATTTTTTGCCTAGGAATATCTCCATGGGCTACTCCTGTGTTGTTCTCAAAAAATTCTAGTGGATCCCTCTGGTTGTAAATTGACTACCGAAATTTTAATAAGGTAAAATTCAAGAACAAATATCATTTTCCCAAAATAAATGAATTGTTGGATCAGTTGAAGGGTAAATGTAATTTTCTAAAATTGAATTGCATTTGTTCTATCATCAACTTAGGGTGAAAGAGGCAGATACCCCAAAGACAGCCTTCCGAAGCAGGTAAAACCACTTCAAGTACTTGGTCATGACCTTCGGATTGACCAATGCTCCAGTGGTCTTTATGGAACTAATGAATAGGGTGTTCTACCATTATCTTGGTTATTTTTTCATGGTATTTTTTGATGACATCCTAGTTTATTCAGGATCCAAGGAGGAACATGAACATAACTTGTAGATTATTCTCGACACTTTACGTGAGCATCACCTTTATGAAAAGTTGTCCAAATTCACTTTCTAGATTCGGGAGGTGAAAATTTTGGGGCATGTGATATCAGAGTATGGAGTTTCACTGGAATCTAAGAAAAGAAGTGCAATTATGTCATGGGAGAATATGAAGAATGTGTTCGATATTATAAGTTTCCTAGGACTAGGTGGTTATTATAGGTGGTTTTTTTGGGATTTATCTCAACTTGTTTCACTAATGACCTCACTCACCCAGAAAGGGGTAAAGTTTGTATGGGCCCTAGAATATTAGGCATCCTTCAAGGAGTTTAATAGGAGTTTTACTACCACCACAATTTTGATTTTTCCAGATTCTTGAAAGGGGTATGTGGTGTATTGTGATGCTTTAGGTATGGGTATTGGGTGTGTGCTTATGTAGGATGACCGCGTGGTGGAATACGGATCTCACCAACTCCAAACACACAAAAAGAATTACCCACCCATGACTTAGAGTTAGTAGCTGTGATGCATGCTTTGAAGACTTGGCATTACTACCTCTTTCGGGATATGTTTACAGTGTACTCTGATCACAAAATCTTGGCCTATATCTTCTTGTAGAAGGACCTCAACATATGGCATCATCGTTGGATCGAGTACTTGTAGGGGTTTGACATTGACATTGTCTATACCCTTGTAAAGGGTAACGTGGTGGCCAAACCCTTAAGTAGAAGAGTCCTAGTGAAAGCTTTGGGGAAGTATAGTGATGAGTGGGATCTTATGGCACTCTTTTCTTAGATGCTTACAAAGAACAAGGAGAAAAATGGTAGTGTGTTCTTGGTGAGCTTTCAATTGACTCATTCTCTAGTGGAGCTAATTTAGCAGGAATAGCATGGTGATGATCTTAGTCAGTGGTCGAAGCGGTTTCTTCATGGTGGGGAGATGTATTATGATTGTTCGTCATCTCCCAAGGGCATCTTGTGCTTCAAGGGCCGTTTAGTAGTGTCGTTATCTCTGCGGAAGGTGGTCATGTAGGATTGCCACCAGTCTCAATGGGTTATCCATCCGAGTGCCACCAAGATGTATTATGATGTCCATCGATAGTTCTGGTGGCATGGTATGAGGCGAGACATCTTGAACTTTGTGTCGAGATGCTACACATGACAACAAGTGAAAAAGCAGCATCAAAGGCCCTATGGTTTTCTCCATCCATTACCCATTCCTACATGGAAGTGGGATGAGGTTTCCATGGACTTCATTTTTGGATTGCATCATACACCTCGGGGTAAGAATTCTGTTTGGGTGGTGATTTATCATCTGACCAAATCATCCCACTTCATTCTAATCATAGATAAAACTAAAGTGGATGAGTTGGGCCGTTTGTATCTTTAGGATGTGGTAAGGCTTAATGGTGTTCCATCAGTAGTTTTTTTTAGCTAGAGACCCCCGTTTTACTTATCAGTTTTGTTAAGTCATTTATAAGGCCTTAGGGTCTCATATTAATATGAGAATTACATACCATCCTCAAACATATAGTCAGATAGAGCGAGAAAATTAGATTTTGGAGGACATGATCCATTCATGTGTTCTGGAATTTGGAGTTCCTTTGGATTTCCATTTGGGTTTGGTTGAGTTTCTTATAATAACAATTACCAATACTCGATTCAAATGAATCCTTTTGAGGTGCTCTATGGTTGTCCTTATTCCCCCCTGTGTTGGGATAAGGTAAATGAGACCTCACTGCTGGGGCTGAGTCTGGTGAAGGAGACATCTGAGAAGGTCAAGTTGATCAGGTAGTGCTTATGGACAGCTCAGAGTCTCCATAAATAATACGTTTACTAGAGGCTTCGAGACCTATAGTTTTTTGTGGGTGACAGGGTATTCTTGAAATTGGACCCTCGTCTAGGCCATAATTGATTAGGAAATCAAGGGAAGCTAACGTCGTGGTATGTCATACCTTTTGAGATCACTGAGCATATTGGAAAGGTGGAATATAGGTTGGCCTTTCCTTCTCAGTTGACATCCATCCATGACATCTTCCATGTCTCCCAATTGAAGAAATTCAACCCGAATCCATCCCATTTACTGAATTTGGAGGAGTTCGATATAGAGACGAATTTATTTGTTTTTGAGTGACCGGTGAAAATAGTATACTTACAAGAAAAAATGTTTTGAGGAATGTCTGTTCCACTGGTCCAGGTTCTTTGGCAGTATGGGAATGATACACATGAGGCTTGGGAGAGGAAGTTGTGGGTTGATAAAAAGTACCCATTCTTGTTTTCCGATTAAGCTTCAGGTTGAATTTTTAGGGCATAAATTTTTTCATGGTTAGGATAATTTTCACATCCATGACATATTTTAAAGATAAATTTCATTTTATTTCTATTCTTTCTTTATTGTTAGGGTTTCCCAGGCATTCTTGGAGGAAATTGTGAGTTTTCATGTGTTGGGCCAAACCATGAGCCCATTTCCAAATTTAAAAACCAGTTTTGTTTATTTTATAACTCTTTAATTTTTCAACATTTTGCATCAATTATACTTAAAAATTGCCTACCCTAACCTATTAACACCACAACATCAATTTGGACCGTTTAGGAATCCATAATCATGGTGGATTTGTGTTTTTAATTGAGGAAATGGGCCAGCCTGGAAGCCCATTTCCAGTTAAGAAAAGTGTTTATTTAATATCTTATTCCATTTTTAGGATTTTTCAGTGATTCCAAGCCTCACCCGATACCACTGAACCTAGGCACGACCCCGTTCTCTTTTACCCCTCTTTTGATATCATATGCATCACGAATTAGGGTAGAACTTCTTAGGCTTTCTCAAATCATCTAGATTTGAAGAGGTAAATTGTTTCTATAATAACCCCTTAAATTTTTACTCTTTTCTCCATTTTAGTTCTCACTTGACATTATCAGCCTTATTTTAACCACACTTTATTTTTGTTCTATTGGGAAATTCAGCTACTTGTGTATTTGGGGCGATTTCTTCAAGATCCCTCAAGTAAGTGGGTCTCCTTCTTTCTTCTTTCAAATTGCTCCGAGTTCCTTCCTATTTCATGGGGTTTCCTCCCCTATTATTGAAGTTCCTTATATCCAGAAAGTAAGGTTTTGATCCTAGGGTTTTATATTGGGTTTCATGGTCTATTATTCTGGTTTAAGGCTTGACCTAAGTCCCTTGTGTTGTAGTGATGGTGTAGTTGAATTTTCGCACAAAGATTCAAGGGGTTTGATACTTATGGTAGGTGATTCCATGGGTAATATATGCTAGATGAGTTAGATTTGACGAATTTATATTTTTATTATAATTATCCTTCATTATCATTTCTACGATATCTGATTTTGGTGATGTTTTATAAGCAAATGATTTTTAGGTGCCAATATTGTGTTAAATTGGGTGGTTTACATGTCTATTTTCTGTTATGCCAATTGGGGTTATTTTATAACTCATGTAATGGGTTTATGAAAATGTTTTGGGTACTCTAAATTATGTTTTGGTAAATATGGGTATGCACATAGTTTTCAAAGTGGGGGTTTTATGGGATTTTGTGTGCAAAACATTGTTAAATTTTGTGAAGTTATTTTATTGAAATCCTAAAGGTTTTATTAGGTGGTGTAAGTGGTGAAAAGAATGTGTAGATACTATTTTGAGTTTATTATGACCATAAATTTTGTTTTTATGTGATAATGGCTTTTGTTATTATGTGAAAGTGTTTTGATCACAAAGGGGGAATCCCAGGTATCTTAGAGGGTAGATATGTACTAGTATGCTAGGGATCTAGACCAGTTTTATCCCTATTTCATTGAAAAAATGTATAATGAAAACACTAAAAAAGATTATATTGATGATGTTTTTGGTACCAAAAGGTTATGGGTATGTTACTTACTAGTTTATCATGCATGAGAATGAATTTTTTATATGGTTTATTTACACTGATGTATGGGGTACATGAGGCCCGAGACTAACTAGTGCCTAGGGGTGTTCCCAAGATTAGTGCTCATTGACTCCTTGGTAATTTTCTTTGGAATATGGTGGTTTTTTATTGAAAATATAGTATCTTACATGTTTTACATAAATGTGGTCACTCATGGAAAATTCTATTTGAAAACTATTTACATTTAAAAGCTTTATTCTTTAGAAATTATTTCCACCGCATTCTGCTTATCAAAACTGGAATGCTTTTTTATCTTGTATTGTTTACTCTGTGGAATATCTTGGTGGTATAATATTGGTCTTCGGATCACATCCTAATTTCACCCCTTTTGTGTAATTAGAGTTAATCATGTTTGGCACAGGTAAAGGCAAGTCCTTGGGTGATGGCAGTTTGGGTTGTTATCTACCTTCTATGGTGTGATGTTGTGGAGACAACATGTGGGTGATGCCCCCTTATCACGTGGAGTCCTTGGGGATATTCTTCTGATACTTTTATCTGAATTTTTACCTCTTGTTTTATGTTTAAGCCTATGTTTTTAGTTATGGATTTTTGTAAATCTTGTTTTCCATGAATTTTCAGATTCGATTTATCAATTGTAAATGATGTTTTATATATCCATACTCAGGTAAATCATTCCGAAACCAAAATCTATGATACCTCGAAACTTTTTCCCACCTGTGGGGATAGGTAAAGCCCTTCGGGACGTGTCACAATATGGGTTTGGTGTCTGTTTTGATGGCTACCAGATCCGGTTCGTGACAAATCCTTTTTGAATTTTTCAATTATAATAAGGAGTTGGCATTGGTAGGCATGTTTTAAATTATTAAGAGTATGTTTATAAGTTTTATAGTTGGGTGTAATGTACTTAAAATGAGTTTTATAGGTTCAAGAGATTGAAAAGTAGATGAGGTGGTTACAGTAGGCTACAAGGTACCCAATTTAGTGACACTGGGTAATCTGGGGAGGTTCGAGGGGGTGTCCCCTAGTTATGGGTACTAGGTAGCTAGTGAAAGTACACTGAGTACTTAGTGTTTCCTAAATCCATTTTTATGGATGTAATTTTTGCCACATTTATGGGTATCATTTTATACCCATTTTGAGGGTTATCTTCCATTTTTGGATAAAAGTGGGGGGTGTCCCTCTACTCCCTCTCCCCTTCTTCTTCTTATTCCTTGATCCATATTAGTTCAGAGGTGATTCCATGGTGTATAATGATTTTTACATCCTTTAATCCTTATATTATCCCCCCTATAATTCTACTTTGATTATAGTAGTATGAACATAGGGGTTCAGTGGTTATTCCCCCATAGTATTGCAGAATCGGGTCGGTATGATGGGGGATTCACTCAACCTGGACAATGAAAGTTTAAAAGAGGATCACATAAGAGGTGAAACACATTTTTACTAGAGTTAATATGATGTACTTTTTATTTATTTATTTTTCATAAAATTGGGATAAAATTGGTTGGTAAATTAATTTCATACATTATACATTTTCATGAAAGTGGGATTGGTAGATACTGAGAGTAGTTCACACCCTATTGCTCAATGTTTCAGTAAGGATATGTTTCCAGTGGCATATTCCTCGATTATAACTAATCTAATTAAATATAAATTAAATGTTCAAATTAATTTTAAATGTTATATAATTAATTAAAGAGGATATTTGTTTGATTCAAGACCTCATATATGTATTTGATGGTCATCATGGGCTTAAGAGAACTTAAATGATTGTATATAAGAATTTCTAAAGATGTTAACTCTAGTATGAGGTGTGTGGTCCTTAATAATACATCTCTAAAATGTGATTAAATTATTCAATGAAATTTTTGTAGAGTTTAATAGGTGAAATTGAATATAAAATTATCCACAAGGGCTGGTATAGTTATGGGAGACTAGGCTTGACCTAGTAGGGAAGTGTCAGCGACCATGTGCAGGTTCCATTATATATTTGATCTACTCTTAGACCTCATTGGGGGATGAGATTGCATTTTATAGTAAAAGTAACTTTTATGGGATTTAGACTATGGGAAATGATATGAGAGGCCATGTAAGTACTAGTTTATTGTAAAGTGATGTATCATTAATAATAATGGGCTATGGGTGATCCTTTGGCTATTTAACTATGTGAGATGTGACCTGGAAGATAGAATGGGATAAATATTCTAGAGTAATAATGGTATTGGGTGATGATGAGTTCCAACCTATGATAGGTGGGGTGTTTTGTAGTTAAAAAGTAGGGATTTATTAGCAACATTGGTTTCATGTTTTTTGTGTGTTTTGGACAAAAATATTATATGATGGGTACCTTAGGATTTATGGTGCATGAGGTGCAATGATTTTTGGTTGAGAGATAGCTTGAGTCATCAAGTTGCTTAAGTTTGTATCATGAAGTTTAATCTTGATTATTTTTTATTATGTAATGGTTGATTGACCTAATTATGAAAGAGATATATGATCCTATTATTCAGTAATTACTACGAGGGGACGTGTTACCACCTACGACCTCATGATGATACCTCCAAGATAGGACACATACCACTTGATGAATGAAAATGTAAAAGTTCGTTGAACAAAAACTATAACTGGTAATAATAAATTCTAGATCACCTTGGATTGGGTGTGATTCATAATATGGATATGTTATAGAGTATCTTGGACTATATTTGTAATGAAAAAGTGGTTTGACTATCTTGATGGTGTATGAATGGTGTGATGTGCTCCCCCTAAACTGGATGAGTATTCAATATAGGATGTGATTCCCCCTATGACTACAACTAGACCATATGGGATATACATCCCCTAAGATTTAAGGGTATTATAAGAGGGATATACTTCCCTTTGAGACAAATTAGTCGGTTAAGTTGGATACATTACCACATAATACTGATGGGTATTTCAGGTAGGATTTATTAAACCTGATACTAATGAGAATGTTGGGTGTTATGCACTACCCCATTAGACTGATGAGTATGCTTGGTGTGATACAATCCCCCCTGAGATAGTTGAGTATTTCAACTGGGATGTACTGCTTCTTAAGACTAATGAGTGCACTAGGTGGGACATGATGCCCTTTGATATTGATGATTACACCATATGGAATATATTTTTTAATGAGACTAATTTTTATGTTATATGGGATGTACTACCCCCTTAGAATGATGTGTATATTAGGTTGGATATACATCACCATGATATTGATGAATATAAAAGGTAAGATTTTATACCCCCTTCGACTGAGTTCACTATAAGGGATCTAATTCCCCATGGGCCTGATGAGTGAATTGGGTGATATGTACTTCCCCCTAAGACTGGTGAGTATTCAAATGAGATGTATTTCCTTATGAGACTGATGAGTATACTAGGTTGGATTTACTACCCCATGATATTGCTGTGTATACCAGATGGAGTGAATTATCCTAAGACTGATGAGTATGATCATTGGGGTATACATTCCCCTAAGACTGATGAGTATGTCAAGCAAGATACACTTCCCCACAATATTGAAGATACACTTCTTTGGGATGAATATGGTGGAACCCAAAACTTAAAATAAGTTACTCAGTTTCAAAAATAGTCTTGTACCATTGATAGATTTTAAACTAGCACTTGTCAAAGGAGGTATGAACCAACCTCTAGGGTAACATCTTGATTAACAAATAGTTTAATGGATATATGCATGTGATTTGTTTAATACTTTATTTAATTCATAAAATGCATAGAAAAATAGAATAGTTTTTATAATGGGAATTATTGGGGGTGTTCTACTGAGTTCTATGATCACACCTTTCACATGGACCTTAGTGGGAGTACAAATTTTATGTTTAACATATTAGTTGGGGTGGCGACCTGAGTACAAGTAAAGGGGATGGATGAGCCCAAAATGGATATGGAGATAGGTTTGGGGAAAGGTTAAGGATAATGAATCAGTCTCATTTATTTTATTTTCACTATCATATACTATATATGATTGACTATTGAGTGATCCTACTATGATATATTATTGTCTACCTGCATGAGTTACATTTTTTATTACATGATGTTGATATTTATTATGGGTTTACTTCCACTATAAATCCATTAGTTTCACACTAATATTTATCTAGTTGTGAATGTTTCAATTATTTATTTGTTCTTTATTATGATGATACTAATGGGATATTATCCCTATGTAGTTATATCAAAACCTCACTAATATTTGTAATCCTATGGAATATGAGGACACACACTTGTGGTCATTTGGAATATCTAGTTCAATTACTGCTCATGTGAACTGGACCAAGAAATTACATTAGGGGAGAGAGGACTAATGATTTTTTTGATGATGAATATATTGAAATTACTCTTATGGGTATTAATAATGATCAGTATTAAGATTCTATACCTGAAATTATCCAATAATACATTTCAAATCAAGAAAATATCATTAAACCATATGTTTTGGGTTTTTCCTAAAGAACAATATCAATGAGAAATCAAGTAGAGTTCATAGAATCAGTGGTGGATAAATTAGAGATCACCAATGACATAAGAATAGGTACCCTCTTTACCAATTATTATTACCAATTTAGGTAGGGATTTTTTATTGATATATTTACCTCATCATTAATATTTTTGTAAACATGGATTAATCTCTCTTGAATCAAATATATGTCAAATCATGGAATTTCTTTTCCAACATACAATTTAATTTGAAATTATGATGTGAAATTTATTATTCTTTGAATTTTCATTACCCCATTTATTCTTGAATTTTTATGTAATGATTTATGGATGAGTTATACATATCCATTCAAGATTATTTACTTTTTTTTGTTTCTTGGATTTTACCCTTCATTCTTCATGTGTTCACCCCCAACCTTTGTTTTGTCACATGATTCAACTATTATAAAGACCAATACCATTATGAAATTGAGTATCATATTTTTTTAAATTTTAGTTAAAAATATTTTATGGATATGTGATAATGGATTATAGTGATGGTATCATATTGAGGGATGATGAGATTGGGTTTTCTCTCAAGCGATAGGGCACGCGATGATGGGAATGTGACAAGGGATCTTTATTTCAGTGATTAGTGGCTGGAAATTGGATACCAACAATGGATATTCCTTTTATAATGTGTTCAATGTAGATCTAGGTGAGATCCTGGGAAAAAGTGGTGGTTGCAGTATATATATCAATATTGGAGGAAAATCTGGTTTGAAGAACCCGACTACACAACATATAGTTCAAAATAACACACATGGTGTAAGTGGGGGATATAACCGCTAGGGTTTTAGGGTGAGTAAAATATAATACACCTTGAAATTGGATCACACTATGTGTTACCCTTATCTAACTACTCAGTTTGTACATATAGTACATGACCGAGAGGCTATCTGGACTTTCACACCTTTTGGGTCAATACCACGTGTTATATACCTTGTTTACAAATTAATCTCGTATTAATGTATATGATGAGTACCACCACAGGTCACACATTACATGTATGATATCCCACACACATTGTTTATAGATCCTTACATTCCATGTGGGGAATTAGTAAATGACCAGGCTATTTTATATGGATAAATGATATGTACCCTAAGGAACACATCATTTACTCCTCCCATAACCATCCACCTGAAATGTATCCATATTAAGACTTGAATTTAGATATGTGATTAGTCCATCTTGGGTGTTTTTCCACATAAAACATAATTTTGGACCTAACTTTAAAGGTATATATGTGTCACATGGTGAAGCGAGCATGATTGAATACATAATCATTATAGAAATCAGGCTTGGATTTTAGGCGCTCTTGGTAAATTGAAACCATCCTTGATAGTATAGTTACATTAGGGAAGAGTTCCATCTCACCATTCCAAGGTAGGGTAAACAATATCCCCATGGGTTTGGGGAATGATATCCTTTAACTATAGATCAGATAGGGTTAGTATCCCTCCCTCTATTATGGAGTGCGATATCCTCTATCTATGGGGTTAACATCCCCCATGTCTGAAGAGATCAGGAAGGGTGTGAGATCCTCCACCAGAGTCAGTACCCCCTTTTACTAATAGGGGTATGGGGTCCTATAGTATAGGTGAATATAGTTTATGTAGGTTGATAGTTTGGCTAGCTCAGGGATCATGGAAGGCTTGAAGAATTTTTTGGCTAGTAGTGAGGATTGAGAGTTTACTTTGTGACTTGGGGCATTTCTATGATAATATATGGGTTCTTATTTCTTCACTCCCTTGATTAATTTTTATAGCCAATATTAAATTTTTATGATTTATTTATTTATTGATTTAAATTTTTTCTAATAAGTGTTTATATACTCAAACCTATATGGGATCTGACTATAAATATCAGGTCGTTTGGAGATGAAAGGAAGTTGTATGGTGATTCAGGTGGACTAGGTTTGTATTGGTATTTGGTGGTGCTTTCATCTGGAACATGTTTAGACTCAAGAAGTTATGTCCAGGGAAATAATTCTTACCAATTTTTAGGTTGGTACTAGTTTATGGTTCATGGTATTTTATTTTACCCCATATATATTTGGTTATGTGATTTCATACTATATTATGGGTATTTATAGGTTATGAATGAATTTATTACTCTTTATTACTATTCAACATTATTCCAGTATGTATGGATGTGCTCACACGCATGTGTTTGTATAGTTATATTATACTATGGATTTCCATGTGTGATATATAGTGACCCATGAATTTTATACATATATATTACATCTGTTTAGATGAATATTCAATTAATTACAAAAAAAATTCCCAAGGACTATAATAGTTTAGTGTATTTAGATACTAGTTAAAAAATATTTTAATTTGGTGAAATATATTCAAAATTTCCCATAAATATATTTTTCTTTAGTAATATTCACAAGAAAACCCTACTTAGAAGCCTTCTCTATAACCTGGGTAATGTAAATATAAGAAAGGGTGAGATCATATGCCCAGTAAGAGTAAACAAGGGAGATACGTAAGAATAATATGAACATAAGGACATGAGAACATGAGAATAACATTTGAAAACCATAACCTCCATATTGTAAATTATAACATTATGTCATTGAATAAAGGTTGTAAGTTCATAAGACATGAATCATAAGGGTATCAAAGAACATGATCCATAAGAGCATAAAATTATCATAATACATAGATTTATGTAATAGAAATAATCATATAAAATCATTTCTATAGTAGTCAAGGTTCACTATCAAGGATATATTAGTTGAATGGGTTTACTCCTAAAACCATTATAGTAGTAATGGTCCACCCCCAAGACCATCATAAGGGGAAACATCTCTTACAGAATCAGGTTTTCTCCTCGTTCCAGTCCTATCTATCACATGAGATATAAATATTTACCATATTAATTGGATGGAGATATATGTCCCATACATAACATAATGAAAATCATACATATGTTTGCCATGATATTATAAAACATTAATCATATCATAACCCATGAAATGAAATGGACTTCATAAAAATTTCATCATATTATAACCTATTAAAAATGGATAGGTTTCACAATCATTTCATCATTTCTTCAGTGTATAACCCATGGAGAAAGAATTAGGTTTCATAAGAATTTTATTATGGTATAACCCATTAAATAAAAATGGGTACTATAAAAATGTAATCATATCATAACTCATGGAAAGAATAAAAGTTTTATAATAATTTAATCATTTCATTATAAAATAAATCATGGAAATACAAGTGGGTTTCATAAGAATTTCATCATGGTATAACCTATGGAATAGAAAAAGGTTTCATAAACATCATGTTATCACAAAGATAAACCATTTAGAGAAATAATAATAATGGTATCATTTGATCATATTTATAGTAAATCATAAGTAACCTAAATGGATTTCATCTTAGATATAGAATGACTTTGAAAGAAAAATCACTTGGAATTTTCATGAGGAAAATATCTTTTATTTGAAAATATATTTTTTAAAATAAACTCTATAAAATACTTTTTAAATACTTTTCTTTGAAAATAAACTTGAAAAATTATAAAGGAATATTTAAAAATAATTTAAAACATTTATTGAGGAAAATATACTTTCCAATTTGAAAAAACTTTTTAAATCAATTTAAAAATAATTTTCTTTGAAATGAACTCTTAAAAATTACATAGTATTCTTAAAATAAAATAATGGTCATGATGATGGGAAATTATGTTCATGTCATACATGTTAAAAAAATATTCCTTTCACATTTTCGGTAAAATAAAAACATGAATTTTGTGAAAAATGACATGAATATTAATTCCAATATTCTTAACAATTAAAACATTGGTAGAAAATTATTTAATAATGTTAAATAATTTTTGAATTTTTTAGAAAACTTGGTTTTGTAAGAAAAAGCGTTTTTGACCAAGGAGAGAAATAAAGATGATTTTTTAAAAACATTATATTGAACTCTTAAGTACCTAATGAGAGGAAAATGAATGGAAAAAATATATTATCTAAAAATAAATTAAGGATAATAAAATACATGAGTTTATTAATATTTGGATCACAATATTTTATCATTTTAATCATAATCATAAACAATCCCAAAAAATAGTGAGATTGTAACATAAAACTTTTACCAGTTTGGTAACTTTGAATCACAAGCCCCATGAAAGAATAAAATTAAACTAAAATTAAAATATCATGATAAAAATTAAATTTTTGATATTAAATATCAATTGGGATATATATACACCTCATAAAAATAACATAGGTGCATAATATAACATACGTCTCAAATAAGGCGAATTGAGATAAAACCCCTTACAGTTTTGGTAACCTTTAAACCGCGAACCCCATGATAGGGTGATACTAAAATTTATATGTAAATCCCAATATTTTTTTGTGAAGAGTCATCAAATACATTCATGATCTCTATATACACTATAAAAAAGAAATACATGGTGAATATGAAATGTGTCTCATAGAAGTAAAAAGTGAGACAAAAATCTCTTATCGTTTTAGTAATATTTTGAATCATAATACTAAATAAAGAATAAAATAAAATGAAACATTTAATATAATTAAAATTTGGAGATTAATTATATAACATGTAAAAGTTAAGTACATACACAACACAAAATAAATGAGTGGTGAATTTTTATATGTCTCCCAGAAATAAAAGAGAGACTTGAAATCCCTTACCTTAAGTCTCAAATTATTTCGTACAGATTCAAAACTCATGTATAATAAATATAAGTTTATTATAAATATATTATATAACCATAATTTTATATATTATACCATATATTATTTATTTTTGACTATTTATTACCCTTTTATTACTAATTTATTTTTAAAATCATGTTTCAGGTAATAACTATTTTGTTTTTCGTATATGTTTTGATTTTTTTATTTTGGGTACTATTAATTCGATAATGGTTCCATAAACTCCCGAATAATAATAATAAAATAATTATCAGATTTATACATAAATTATACTTTTAATACCAATCATGAAATATTGTTTGATAAATGAATTACGTTACGGTCATGGAGACAGTAGGTTGTAAGTACACATGAGTAAAATTTTAATTTTTCAACGATCATTATGGAAAGGAGGTAAGTAATTTTTTATATTTAAATAATTATTATAATATCATAAATAAAATATTATTAATTTAAATATACTTATAAATATCATCCATATAGAACGATGAAGAAAAGAGAGAGTCATATCGCTTCGTGAAGGGGTTTTCCACACATACACAAATGACATTTTCATCTTCAATGAATGAAAAGGAAAGAAATAAAATAACATATTATCTTTTCAAAAATGATAAATATGTAATTAATATCATAATTATTTCATGTATATCACATATATTCATTAAATTTATCCTTATTATCTTCCATTTAAAGTGTTATTCAAAATCAAATCACATAGCTTTGCAAGGTAGTAGTCTGTCGTACACATGAGCAACGTTATCGCATCACCTACAGAATTGAATTAAAAATGTATATGTGATATAATGGATAAATATTTATAATTATGTTATAAATAATATATATATATATATATTGTATTACCCCCAGTTTGAGGTTTTTAGCTTTTGTTTATGCCTTTTTCTGTGTTTAAAGTGCCATGGATGAGTTGGGAAGAGGTTTAGAGAGTTTGGTATGGTTTTGAATATGTTTTTTTTGGGGGGGGGGGGTTCATGGGGCGCACAGTGAGGGGAAACCGTGCGGGTCCTCCAGGAAACCGTGCAGGGAGAGACAGTAGGCTTCACACGGCCTGTGCACATTTTTCCAAACCGTGTGAGGCAACCGTGAAAACTACTCCTCTCAAGAAAGTGGTGTGTGGATGGTTAGAGCACGGTTTTCCAAACCATGCAGGCTAACCATGAAGCCCCATAAAAATAGGGTTTTAAAACCCAGGTTCACTCGGGATTGCCTCATTTCTCTCTAATCTTCCTCCCACCTGAGCCTCACTCAGGATTTTCTCCTCTCAAAGGTTGTAGGGGATCTCCCACACATTTTGGAAGAAAATAGAAGGTTTTTCTTGGTGTTTTGAAGGTGGTTTCTCCCAGGTAAGTCTATCCTCTCATGGTTCTTTGTGGTTTCCTCAAGATCTACATCTCCCTCCCTCTCAGTTTTCTAGATCTACACCCATTGTGTGTAGATATAGGGTTTTGGTCACCTTGGATGTTAATTTTACAACTGGTGGATGTTAGGGAAAAGGATCTAGAGAGGTTTCGGTGGTGATTTTTCTAGATTTGAGGTGTGGTTGCTTGTGGGTCGATTTCTCGGGAACCCTAAAGGTAGGTGTATTCTCTCTCAAATCCATTAGGATGAAATGTAAAGTTAATTTACAATTAAATTGGTTTCTTGAATTTAATTGTAAGTATGTTGTGTGAATTTCGTTGGAAAATCAATGGGTGATGATTTGGGGGTTTTGGAATGAAATTGGGGTTGTGTTGAAATGGGATCAATCGGTTAATTTTTAATGGGTGATTTTAAAATGGTAATGATTGTGAGCATGAGTATTATTTTCAATAGACAGGTGATATTGAAGCGTATTAGGCATGGAAATGATATTTGTTGGTATTGAAATTAATGCATGATTATGGTTGAGGCCTGTGTGGAAATGGGTGATATCATTGGGTGGGTGATGTTGGGATATGGTGGAGTGGACGAGAAGGGACACTATAAAAAAGAGATGGATACTGGAAAAGAAGTGCCACCATCAATAGCAAGTGGGTGGGAAGTTCCACCATGGTTTTTTGTGTGCTTGGGTTGGACGGGAAGTGCGACTATGGTTTGTTGTGTGCATGGGTTGGACGGGAAGTGCCACCATGGTTTGTTGTGTGCATGGGTTGGAAGAGAAGTTCCACCATGGTTTGTTGTGTTCTTTGTTGGTGAGGGTTGTAGATAGGTCTTGTGAATGAATTATGAAAATGGTAATCAGCTTGTAGCAGGGTTGATTTGGCTTCCTTGTATGGCATGTTTGTCTTATAACATGTTTGGCTTATAAACAATTGGTAGCTTGGTTTTTCTTTATATAAAATTTTTTATATAAATTTGATAATAGTTTTATCCGAGTGGTGTGTATAGGAAATTCATTTTGGGAAATCCTACTGAGTATTAGTACTCACCCCCTGCTTTGTCACTTTGGTGATTTTACAGATGTCATATTCTGAGACATAGGTAAAGTTAAGGAAACTCATTTCTAGTGGTTCATGGCGATGCTTGGGAGATGTGCTGGTTCTGGAGCAAGGAGCTTGGGGTGGAGCTATGGAGTGTGTCTTGGCTTTTTTGGGTATTTTTTTTAGTCTTTTGCATAATAATCTGATATTTGTGGTGGTTTTATTGTTTTGTGGGTTGTATTGTGAAATAGTGTAGTTCCATTTTAGTAATGTATGAGTTGGTTGTTTTGTTAACATGCATCATGTAGTTTGTGAATAGTGGATCATTTGGTTGGTTGGTTTTTTCTCGAAGGAAAATTGGTCCCCAATATTTTCTCGAAGCCCTCAACCTTTATTTCCAACCTCTGGTGCCTTGGGAATGTTTTTTAAGGTCAAGTTACCCTCACCGCCTCCTCAAGCCAATGAGGTAGGGGCGGGGTGTTACAAGTGGTATCAGCTTGTTCGGTCCTTTGGAGTTGACTCTCAGATTTGGAGTTGACATTTGTTGTGGTATATTCCTTGCGTCAGGATGGTAAAAAGGCGTAGGAATGTCGGAACATGGAATGTAGAGCATAAAAGGATGTAACAAACCCTTTTATGCTGAAATTCAAGTTACCAGGGAGTTGGGTACATAAGGGTTTTGGAGACACTTATAGGCATTGGAAATCTCATTGTCGTGGGTGTAGACAATGAGATGTGTATGGAATATATAGTAGAGATGACTTCCCTCTAGGATACATATTTAATTGGGCATAATGATTTATGGGCTGAAATGAGAAATGGGTTTTCAAATGTGTGTAACTGTAATATGGATAAATTTGGTATTTTGAAAATGGTTGGTTTTCAAAAATGGTGAAACATGGAAAATGTGGAAAGGTGGAAAGCATCGTTGGGATAGTGTTGTGTAATACAATTTGAAATGGGAATTATTGATGTCTATGGAAGTGAGACTAATGGTTGTTTATTTTATGTTTATAGAAATGGAACCAGGTAGGTGTCGTAGAGACCAACCAGAAGTGGCCAATGAGAATGTGGTTGCATCTAAGCCCCAGGTGAACCAACAGTTAGTCCAGAGCATAGTGCAAGCTTTCCAAGCTATTGGAAGTGTGAATAGAGAGGAAGAGCCAAAGAATGTTTATTATGAGTCTCAGTTTCAAAGGAAGGATCCACCCGTCTTTAGGGATGATTCAGAACTAGAAAGGGAAGAGGCATGGATGTCCAGAATGAACAGAATTTTCGAATTCTTGGGGCTGTTGGTAGAGCTAAAAGTAAAGCTAGAAACGTATAATCTATATGATCTTGATCTTCAGTGGTGGGAGTTTGTAGTCCAAGAGGGGACAGACAAGGGTATGATGTTCGAAGGCTTTGAAGAATTGTTTAATAAACAATTCTACCCATATACATTTAGAATTCATCACACAACTGATTTCTTTAGTCTGATGAAAGAGAATATGTTTGTGACGGAGTATGCAGCTAAGTTTATGAGCTTAGTGCGGTTTTCACCCGAGGTGGAGGGTAGCACATCGTTGAAGGAAAGGATCTTTGAAGAAGGGTTAAGGAAAGAGATCCATTCAAAAATAGCAGTGTTGTGTATTAGTGATTAAACAGAAATGGTGAATCAAGCATCGTTGGTTGAGCGAGATCTATTGGGAGCTCCATGTGAAGGTAGCATGGTGGTACCCATGGGGAATAGTGGGAAATCTAATGATGGGTTCAAGTGGAGGAGGGACACTTATTCCTAGGGTAGGAGTATGGAACATAATCCGATGACAGGGTCGGTAAATCTTCCTTCAAATCCCTAGAGAAAACTAAGATGTTTTCAGTGTGGCTCTATGACACACATCAAGCGGGATTGTACGACACAACCTCAAGCATGTCACAATTACAAGAATATGGGGCATCTTCAGTGCCATTGTCAAAATTCTCTGAGGTCGGGTGTGCGTGACACTCCTCAGGGATCGCATACATCATATGCTTTGATGGGACAGGGACAAATATAACGACCCGAAATTTTGAATAAATTTTGTTTCCTAATTTTGTGTGTTATTGTATTTTATTTTTATACCCAAAAAAAATGTTTCATTTGATAACATGATTATAATTAAAATGAGACCGTTGGGTTTTGACTGTTATATGACCATTGGTCAATATGACCGCTGGAAACTAAACGTTTTGATCATTGTCTCTAAATACAAGTAATCTTAGTTAATTAATATAGAAAGAAGATTCGATGGCCTCACCCAGTAGTCTTGGACCGATCGAAGCCCATATAACAGAACATGGGAAGGAGGTAGCACCACTGGGCTTTGCTCTGGACCAAACCCAAGCTGAACTTCATCGTGTGAAGCTAGAACGGGATCGCCTTCGCGAGAAGTTCAAACTGATAGAAATTACTACTCGTGCGATGTTGGTCGAGCCTCCCTCAGATTCTCTCACCTTAGCACACCTTACACTTAGGTCCTATGCTGGTGTGATAAGGGGATATTTAAGGAGACCGTAACAGCCTTGTGTAATCCTTTGTTTTAAATAAAAATTGGGATTTCTTCTTATGATGAAGTTTATGAATTTTCAAATGACCGGATAAATATAGTATGCATATTTTTTATGAATTTTAGAAAAATGATATTTTAAAAATGTTTATGTAAACCTTAAATAATTAAAAATGTGTAATGATTTTCAAAAAATGGTCTTCTACAATTATGTTTAGTAAAAAATTTAGAGTCTAATAAGATCAACTTGATTTTTGATGAATAGTAAATTATGAATAGTGATTTTATGCTTAGGATTAGTAATGTGACCAAATGTATTAGTAATCTCACTTAATGAAAGTATTAATATAATCTAGGCACCTTGATTAAGTAATGTGATTCAATAAAATGGTTAAATAATGATTTCATAAATTATTATTCAAGTATTAGTTTTTTCGGGTGAATAGTGTTTTTTTAAATCAAAAATTAAATTAAAAATATTTAGAAAATTATTTCTATAAAATGGATTTCATTTTTGAACTCGGAGCATCGATATTATGTTAAGGTAATTTTTAAGGATTTTTCTGAAAAAAATGAATTTTCGGTGAATAGTGTATTTATTTAAAAAATAAATTAAAATTATTTATAAATATATTTTTATAAAATGGAGTTCATTTTTTAAATCAGATCATTGATATTTGATTAAGGTGAAATTTTGGGAGTTTTCTGAGAAAGTTGAATTTTTAGTGAATAATAAAAATACAGTTTTAGGGTTTCGGTATGTTTAATGACATCATCACTGTGTCATGATGATGTCATGATATATTTTATGTGTTGGCCGACCAAAGGTGATGAAATTTTGTATGGGGGGCCCCATGTGGCCTAAATACATGGGAAATACCATGGGAGAGCACATGGTTTTGAGAAAACCACTTTTGAGGTGTCCCTTGGCCATTAATGCCTTGTCCCCTCACTTTCCCTATAAATATCAAGCCATCCTCTCATAAATTTCGACTCCCCACTCCCCCAACAAATTTCTGGTCTCATTACCTCCCAAGGAGTCCTCTCAAGGTTCCCCCAAGCCCTCAAGGTCCCAACCTTTGAGTTTTAAGAGTTACGTTTTAAGGTAAGGGATCCGACCTCTCTCTTTCTTTTCAAGAAATCTCTGTTATGTAATTTATTTTATGCTCCATGTTATTATGTTAAAGGATGTTCTTTT
Source organism: Viscum album (assembly GCA_963277665.1). Taxonomy (NCBI): domain Eukaryota; kingdom Viridiplantae; phylum Streptophyta; class Magnoliopsida; order Santalales; family Viscaceae; genus Viscum; species Viscum album. Next base: position 229,087,919 of record OY728165.1, read on the forward strand.
ATACTCCTATTACTTCCCTTTTCATGTCCATATAATGAGATATCCCATCTTACTCTCATTATTTCGTTTTATGAAGTTTTAAGTAGGCGTTGTTAGGCTGCCGAAATTTTTGTAACGGATTCTTTCTCCCTTCTCATTTTTCAAGATCTATTTTCATGTAAAGTATTTCAAGTTCCTTTTTATTATGTTGGGGTATGATCTCTAAATTTATCATACTGATCTTTTATGATCATATGATGAGAGACCCCATTTGATCTCTTCAATTCAGTTTTTTGAAGTTTTAAGTGGCGCCGTTAGGCTGCCGAATTTTTTAAGTGGTTCTTTCACCTTTCTCCTTTTTTCAACGTTCTAATTCCATGTCAAGTATTTCAAGTTCTTTTTTATTATGTTGGGGTATGATATCTATATCAATCATACTGATCATTTATGTTCATATGATGAGATACCCTATTTGATCTTATCAATTCATTTTTGTTGAAGTTTAAGTGGCGCCGTTAGGCTGCCGAATTTCTATGGGGTTCTTTCACCCTTCTCATTTTCAAGATCTACTTTCATGTAAAGTCTTTCATGTTACTTTTTATTTTGTTGGGGAATGACCTCTAAATCTATCATAATGATCTTTTATGTTCATATGATGAGAGACCCTATTTGATCTCATCAATTCATTTTTGTTGAAGTTTAAGTGGCGTCGTTAGGCTGCCGATTTTCTAAGGGGTTGTTTCACCCTTCTCATTTTCAAGATCTACTTTCATGTCAAGTCTTTCAAGTTCCTTTTTATTATGTTGGGGTACGATCTCTATATCTATCATACTGATCATTTATTTTCATATGATGAGAGACCCTATTTTATCTCGTCAATCCATTTTTGGAAGTTTTAAGTGACGCCGTTAGGCTGTCAAATTTTTATAAGAGAAATATTATTTTTGTCTTACTTCCATGTATTTCATTTCAAATGGTATGTCCTTAAAATTTCATTACCATTATTCATATCCCTTAAATTCTATCTTTCTACTGTTTTATGGGTTATTTATGAATGTTTGACCCATGTCCTCTCTCTTTTCAACGTTTTCTAAAACCCTGTAACGTAGCCGTTATGCTGCATAATTTTCGTCTCAAATTGTCTCTCTCTTTTTCCCAAAATTATATTATGTTATTAAGTGAATACTCAAAGATCTTATTTCTATAGGGGTATTCACATATATATCAAAATATTCTATTTTAAATTCTGGGATTTACATACATCAAACCCACTATCCCTTTCTGTGGGTTTAAAGTGACATAAAGATCATGTTTTTAAAGAAGTTTTTAAAACATTATGATTATGAAATGAAACCCATTTATTTTATGCTATATGGGTTTTTATGAAATGATTGATGATGATATATGTGGATCACATGATAATAAAGACATGTCAAGGGTGCACCCAGATAGCGCTTCAATGCATTGGGTAAAGACATAATCTCTACAGATGAATTTTTAGACTGATACCTTGGTGAATAACCTTGGTAATTTTTAATGACACCTTGGGGATAAACCTTGGTGAAATGAAATGATTGTCAATATTAAATGTTCCAGCCACATCTTCAAGTTATGAAAAATTTTATTTTTATTATGATATATCTCATGATTTCTTTCTCATGCCTTAAAGTTATTTTCATGACATTGTTGATGTATCCCAAGTTCACATGTTAAATGTTTCTCCTTGTTTCTCTTACTGGGCCTTCTGCTCACCCTTTCTTTTGATGTATGTCCCTGGGTTTGAGATGTAGTAATGAACCTAGGATGCACATGAGGAGAATCCTTTAAAGTGTTTAACAAGAATGTTTTATGTTGTTTTCATGTATTATGTTCCTGGTTTCCAAGACACTAAACCTTAAAGATCCTCAGTTTAGTGTAATGAAATGAAAGTTTATGTTATAAAAAGGCAGGATGCTATAGTTGGTATCAAAGGATGGTTGTGTTATTTGTGGAAATTAGGATATGAAAACCTTAGGAAGAACCCTATAGAAAATTTTAAATATAGGAAATCTTCCTGGTATTTTGGTGAGTATTGAGTAAGGGGTTGCCAAGTAAATACATCCATGTCTAGATACGAGCAGGTAGAGGCGGCTCTGGCACAGATGTACATAGGGGTAAAACCCGAAAACACCGATTTGAGCTAGACTTGAACAGGAACTGGTACACGAAAACGGGACTTGCTGCACTCTTGGTTATGACACTCCCGGAGGAAATGCTTTGGTAAATTTATAAGCTTAGTATGAACCTTTGTTAAAGGAACAAAGATAAAATAAAATAAAGATTCACATAAGAATATATGATCATGGATAACCTTGATGGGAACCTAGGGGGTCACAAGTTAGGGTATACTTTTCTTCTACAAGTTATCCTTATATGCTTTAAGTTCCTTTTCATGATTATTGGATAAGTATTTAAGCCTCTAAATTATACTTTCTCTTCTTAGTTAATGGTGGGAAATGGAAGAACATGTCCCAACAACCAATGTGATAGGAAATGTGAAGATTGTCGTATTAATATGACAGATATGATTAGGGGATTAAAAGATGATTATTATTTTGGAATATGTTCACTATTTTGGGGACCCTATATGATAGAGGTAAATAGATTACTACGGTATTTTCATTGAGGAGTAACGTTGACTTATATTTTGAAGAATCGATAATTTAAGGTGGACTTATAGTAATTTAGGTTACTTATGGGAATGATTAACCTATCTTGGGTAAAATATGTTTAGGTTAGCTAATTTTGTTATAAGATGTTAGGAGTGGTTGATGTTGTTTGGAGATGAACAATGAAGTTTATTTTGGAAGATTATGTTATCAAATCCTTCTTGTATTTGGGTTTCAATCATAGTTTGGTTTATTTTGAAGAATTTTAAGAACAGTTATTTATGGAATGGTCTATGATGAACTTTGGGTAGTACCATGGATCTTTGAATATTTAAAAGTAGTTTCCCTTCCAAAGGGATTATTTCTTTTTTGAAGAGTTGTTTTATCTTACCCTTTCTGTTTTTGGGATAATGTTTAAAGGTATAAGAAATTGATAGTTAATCTTTTGTGGATTAAGTGACTCTCAAAAAGACGATTCTTGTGTTTTGATGAGACCAAGTGTTTTTGAATGCTCATCGTTTGGAGAAAAGATTATCTTTGGGTAGAAACTTATTAAAGGATGAAACTCTACATGAAGGTAGGTATATTTACTTATGTTTTTGTTCTATGTAGTAAATGAATTCCTCAAAATTATGAAAAGGAACGTAAAACAAAAACGTTGTTAGTTTACGTTTCCTACTAGGTAATCAAAGACCGTTTACACACATCATAAGTTTGGGAATTTATTATGGTTAACTTTCTCCTAATCATGTTCTCTATCACTCTCCCTCAGAACTTGACCCTTCACTTTTCTTCCATGTCCATGTTTTCCTACATGGAATCCTAGTGTGGGTTAACTCGGGTGACCTTTGTACTCCCCTTTCTTTCTTTTGAAGTAATAGTTTTACTGACTCCTTTTTCGATGTGGGAATTTCAATGAAATTTCAAAACCCAATTTTAAAAATCGTGAGAACGCAATTTCTTAAGGGGGGAAGATTGTAACGACCTGAAATTTTGAATAATTTTTTTCCTAATTTTGTGTGTTATTGTATTTTATTTTTATACTCAACAAAAATGTTTCATTTGATAACATGAGTATAATTAAAATGAGACCATTGGGTTTTTACTATTATATGACCATTGGTCAATATGACTGCTGGAAACTAAACGTTTTTATTATTGTCTCTAAATACAAGTAATCTTGGTTAATTAATATAGAAAGAATATTTGATGGCCTCACCCAGTAGTCTTGGACCGATCAAAGCCCATCTAACAGAACTTGGGAAGGAGGTGGCACCACTGGGCTTTTCTCTGGACCAAATCCAAACTGAACTTCTTCGTGTGAAGCTAGAACAGGATCGCCTTCGCGAGAAGTTCAAACTGATAGAAATTACTACTCGTGCGATGTTGGTCGAGCCTCCCTCAGATTCTCTCACCTTAGCACACCTTACACTTAGGTCCTATGCTGGTGTGATAAGGGGCTATGTAAGGAGACCGTAACAGCCTTTTGTAATCCTTTTTTTTAAATAAAAATTGGGATTTCTTCTTATGATGAAGTTTATGAATTTTCAAATGACCGGATAAATATAGTATGCATATTTTTGATGAATTTTAGAAAAAGGATATTTTAAAAATGTTTATGTAAACCTTAAATAATTAAAAATGTGTAATGATTTTCGAAAAATGGTCTTCTACAATTATGTTCAGTACGAAATTTAGAGTCTAATAAGATCAACTTGATTTTTGATGAATAGTAAATTATGAATAGTGATTTTATGCTTAGGATTAGTAATGTGACCAAATCGATTAGTAATCTCACTTAATGAAAGTATTAATATAATCTAGGCACCTTGATTAAGTAATGTGATTAAATAAAATGGTTAAATAACGGTTTTATAAATTATTATTCAAGTATAAGTTTTTTCAGGTGAATAGTGTTTTTTTAATTAAAAATTAAATTAACAATATTTAAAAAATTATTTTTATAAAATGGATTTCATTTTTGAACTCAGAGCATCGATATTATGTTAAGGTAATTTTTGGGGATTTTTCTAAAAAAATGAATTTTCAGTGAATAGTGTATTTATTTAAAAAATAAATTAAAATTATTTATAAAATTATTTTTATAAAATGGAGTTCATTTTTGAAATCGGAGCATTGATATTTGATTAAGGTGAAATTTTGGGAGTTTTTTGAGAAAGTTGAATTTTCAGTGAATAGTAAAAATACAGTTTTAGGGTTTTAGTGTGTTTAATGACATCATAACTATGTCATGATGATGTCATGAGATATTTTATGGGTTGGACGAACAAAGGTGATTAATTTTTGTATGGGGGGCCTCATGTGGCCTAACTCCATGGGAAATACCATGGGAGAGCACATGGTTTTGAGAAAACCACTTTTGAGGTGTCCCTTGGCCATTAATGCCTTGTCCCCTCACTTTCCCTATAAATAACAAGCCATCCTCTCATCCATTTCGACTCCCCACTCTCCCCCTAATGAATTTATGGTCTCATTACCTCCCAGGGAGTCCTCTTAAGGTTCCCCCAAGCCCTCAAGGTCCCAACCATTGAGTTTTAAGAGTTACGTTTTAAGGTAAGGGATCTGACCTCTCTCTTTCTTTTCAAGAAATCTCTATTATGTAATTTATTTTTTGCTCCATGTTATTATGTTAAAGGATGTTCTTTTATACTCCTCTTACTTCCATTTTCATTTCCATATAATGATAGATCCACTCTTACTCTCATTATTTCGTTTTGTGAAGTTTTAAGTAGGCGCTGTTAGGCTGCCGAAATTTTTGTAACAGATTCTTTCTCCCTTCTCATTTTTCATGATCTATTTTCATGTAAAGTATTTCAAGGTCCTTTTTATTATGTTGGGGTATGATCTATAAATTTATCATACTGATATTTTATGATCATATGATGAGAGACCCCATTTTATCTCTTCAATTCGGTATTTTGAAGTTTTAAGTGGCGCCATTAGGCTGCCGAATTTTTTTAAGCGGTTCTTTCACCTTTCTCCTTTTTTCAATGTTCTAATTCCATGTCAACTATTTCAAGTTCCTTTTTATTATGTTTGGGTATGATCTCTATATCTATCATACTGATCATTTATGTTCATATTATGAGAGACCCTATTTGATCTCATCAATTCATTTTTGTTGAAGTTTAAGTGGCGCCGTTAGGCTGCCGAATTTCTAAGGGGTTCTTTCACCCTTCTCATTTTCAAGATCTACTTTCATGTCAAGTCTTTCAAGTTACTTTTTATTATGTTGGGGTATGAACTCTAAATCTATCATACTGATCTTTTATGTTCATATGATGAGAGACCCTATTTTATCTCATCAATTCATTTTTTTTGAAGTTTAAGTGGCGCCGTTAGGCTGCCGATTTTCTAAGGGGTTCTTTCACCCTTCTCGTTTTCAAGATCTACATTCATGTCAAGTCTTTCAAGTTCCTTTTTATTATGTTGGGGTATTATCTCTATCTATCATACTTATCATTTATGTTCATATGATGAGAGACCCTATTTGATCTCGTCAATCCATTTTTAGAAGTTTTAAGTGACGCCGTTAGGCTGTCAAATTTTTATAAGAGAAATCTTATTTTTGTCTTACTTCCATGTTTTTCATTTAAAATGGTATGTCCTTAAAATTTCATTACCATGATTCATATCCCTTATATTCTGTCTCTTTACTGTTTTATGGGTTATTTATGAATGTTTGACCCATGTACCCTCTCTTTTCAACGTTTTCTAAAACCCTGTAACGTAGCCGTTATGCTGCAGAATTTTCATCTCAAATTGTCTCTCTCTTTTTCCCAAAATTATTTTATGTTATTAAGTGAATACTCAAAGCTGTTATTTCTATAGAGGTATTCACATATATATCAAAATGTTCTATTTTAAATTATGGGATTTACATACATGAAACCCACTCTCCCTTTCTGTGGGTTTAAAGTGACATAAAGATCATGTCTTTAAAGCAGTTTTTAAAACGTTATGATTATGAAATGAAACCCATTTCTTTTATGATATATGTGTTGTTTATGAAATGATTGATGATGATATATGTGGATCACATTATAATAAAGACATGTCAAGGGTGTGCCCAGATAGCATTCCAATGCATTGGGTAAAGACATAATCTCTAGAGATGACTTTTTAGACTGATACCCTGGTGAATAACCTTGGTAATTTTTAATGACACCTTGGGGATGGACCTTGGTGAAATGAAATGATTTTCAATATTAAATGTTGTAGACACTTCTTAAAGTTATGAAAAATTTTATTTTTATTATGATATATCTCATGATTTCTTTCTCATACCTTAAAGTTATTTTCATGACATTGTTGATGTATCCCAAGTTCACATGTTAAATGTTTCCCCTTATTTCCCTTACTGGGCTTTCTGCTCACCCTTTCTTTTGATGTATGTCCCCAAGTTTGAGATGCTTTAATGAACCTAGGATGAACATGAGGAAAATCCTTTCAAGTGTTTAACAAGAATGTTTTATGTTGTTTTCATGTATTATGTTCCTGGTTTCCAAGACATTAAACCTTAAAGATCCTCACTTTAGTGTAATGAAATGAAAGTTTATGTTATAAAAAGGCGGGATGCTATAACAAAAGCATACCCATCGTCAGCAAAGAAAAGTCAGTTATGGTGATTCTCAGAACACAACAACTCCTCAGTAGGGCAATAAAGAGTAGATTGTGGCAACCAAGGTGTCTTTCGGAGCCGAGCAGGTTGTGGTGGATGATTAGTCTGGACCATCCACGACGCAAGGTACTATTCTTTTAAATTCTACCTTGATGCAAGTGTTGTTGGATATGGGTGCTTCACACTCTTTTATTGTTACACGTGTGGTTGAGTTTCTAGGTTTAATGGTAGAAATGATGCCTTCAGTTTTGAAACTTCAAACTCCTATGGGTCGAAGAGAGTGTCAATACTTCTTGTGTAGAGCATGTCATATTGTTGTGGGTGAGATTGAGCTAATGTGGAATATCTCAGTGCTTGATATGGATGGATATGATGTAAACCTAGGAATGGATTGGCTGGTGGCGTTTAAGGCCCACATAGACTGTAATGTGAGAACAATAGCTTTTACAACACACGATGGCATTAGAAATCTCTTTAGAGGAGAGAGGCATGAAAGACAGGGTTCAACGGGTTTGTCGGCAGCAGCAGTCAGCACGTTATTATATTATTTGGCAGTGTTTTCATTGGAATCAATAGAGATTATTAAGGAGAGTGTTCTTCCAGCAGTGGTGGATTAGTTCATGGATGTTTTTACTGACGGATTCTACAGGTTACCCCCGTAAGAGAAGTGGATTTTACGATTGATCTCCTTCTGGGGACCAGTCCTATCTCAATTCTGTCTTACCGAAGGGCACCTACTGAATTGCAGGAATTTAAAGTCCAGTTAGCAGAGTTAGAAAAATAGGGTTTATCTGGCCTAGCACTTCTCCATGGGCAACACCGGTGTTGTTTTTCAAAAAGGCATATGGAACCTCGAGGCTCTATATTGATTATCATAGACTTAACCAAGTTACAATAAAGAATAGATATTCATTTCCATGAATTGATGATTTGTTCGACCAGTTGAGGGGAGCCCAGTGGTTCTCTAAGATCGACCTGAGGTCGGGATATCACCAATTTCGGGTGAGGAAGGACGATATTCCTAAAATAGATTTCATAAGTAGATATGACCATTATGAATATGTGGTTATGCCCTTTGGTCTAACGAATTATCTAGCGATGTTCATGGAATTGATGAATCAGATATTTCATAGATATCTGGATTCATTTGTGGTGGTGTTTGTTGATGATATTTTGTGTATTAAAAGACACGGGTGGAGAATGAGCAGCAAATAGCGACAGTGCTGGGGAACTTAAGGGATCACCGGTTGTATGCCAAATTGTCAAAGTGTTACTTTTGGATATAGGAAGTCCGTTTTCTTATCCATGTGATATCGGAAAGGGGTGTTTCACTGGAGCAGGAAAAGATATAGGCTGTTATCTCATGGCAATCACCAAAGAATGTGTTTGAGGTACAGAGCTTCCACGGTCTAGCTGGGTATTATTGGAGTTTTGTTCATGATTTTTCATGTTTGGATTCATCGATGATAGCTTTGACAAGAAATAATGTTCTATTCTAGTGGAATGAACAATGTCAATAGTGTTTCGAAGAGCTAAAGTGTCACCTTACATGAGCACCAATCTTGGTTTTTCCAGAACCAGGAAAAAGGGTACGTGGTGTATTGTGATGCATCAGGATCAGGGTTAGGGTGCGTTCTCATGAAAGGGAATCATGTGGTTGCGTATAGATCATGAAAGTTGAGTGTGCATTACAATAACTACCCAACACATGGTTTGAAATTGGAAGAATTGGTCCATGCTTTAAAAGTGTGACGTCACTATCTCTTCGGTGAGAAATTCACGGTATATACAGATCATAAGAGCTTTAAACACATTTTCTCACAATGGGATTGGAACATGAGGAAAGGAGATGGATGAAATATCTCTAGATGTTTGATTTTGACTTGATGTACACACAGGGTAAGGGAAATTCTTTGGAGGATGCATTAAGTAGAAAATCATATGCTCAGGTGGTGAAACATTCATCAGACTAGTGGCAGTTGATGTCAGTTATAGCTGAAATGCAGTTTGAATGCGAGGACCCGGGAGATAAATTGGTCTTCTTTCTGGTTTTGTTGATTCCTGACTTGGTTGGATTGGTTAAAGAGGCACATATATCTGATTTTGAGTATGTGACCATGAGGTCAAAACTCAATGGTGGGGATACCATTGAGGGTTGGAAACTAAATAGAGATTCAGTTTTGTGTTTTCAGAATCGGATTGTTGTACCAGTTGCTTGTCAGGAGGATCTTCTCAGGGTGTATCATCATTCCATATGGGTTGTTCATCCTAGAATTAAAAAAAATGTATAAAGAAATGAAAGCACAGTTTTGGTGGGATGGTATGAAAGAAGAGTGGCTGAGTTTGTTTCGAGATGCTAGACTTGCCAGCAGGTCAATGCAGTGTATTAGAGTTCAGTGGGAATGTTTCCATCTTTACCAATCCCTATTTGTAAGTGGGATAAAATGGCGATGGAATTTTTCATAGGTCTCTCATGAACGGTCAGAAAGAACGATTCCATTTGGGTGATAATGGGTCAGCTAACAAAGTCGGCCTATTTCATTCCAATTCGTGAATCTCATATGGTGGAGTATCTATCCAAAATCTATATCCGGGAGGTGGTAAAGAGGTATGGTGTTCCAGTTTCAATTGAATCTGATAGAGATCCGAGGTTCACATCTCATTTTTAGAATTCCTTGCAACAAGACCTTGGGACACAGTTGACTATGAGCACAACCTATCACCCTCAGACAAATGGTCAATCTGAGAGGATGATACAAACTTTGGAGGATATGTTGAGGGCTTGTGTCATGGATTTTGGTGGCTCGTGGGAGGAGAACTTGTTGTTGGTTGAGTTCTCCTACAATAATAGTTATCAGGAATCAACACATATGGCTTCGTTTAAAGCGTTGTATGGGAGGTCGTGTCATTATCCCCTATGCTGGGTGGAAACAGGTGAGTCCTCGATGGTTAGACCAAGCCTTGTCCAGGAAACTATAGAGAAGATGAGGTTAATCAGGGAGAGAATGGAGATGACTCATAGTTGTCAGAAATAATATGCAGATCATCATCGATGACCATTGTCATTCGAGGTGAGTGATCATGTTTTCTTGATAACCTCTCCAAGGTTGGGACATCGTCGGTTTGGGAAGAAGGGAAAGTTATCTCTATGGTATATTAGACCTTTTGAGATTCTTGATCAGGTTGGTGAGGTGGCCTATCATTTGACTTTTCCACCTAGATTCAGTGCGGTTCACAATGTGTTTCATGTGTCGCATTTGAAAAAGTATCAACCGGATCCGGGCCATGTTATTTGATGGGTTCATGTTGAGTTAGAGCCAGACGCTTCGTTGGTGCACGTGTCAATGTAGGTTGTGGATAGGCAAGATTAAGTCTTTTGAGGTAAAATAATCGGCCTGGTTCGAGTTTTGTGGAAGCATGGCCAGATCCAAAATGAGACTCGGTAGCCAGAGAAAGAGATGGTCGAGCAATGGCCCGAGCTCTCTTGGCAAAGGGTGGTTTTCTACTTTCTATGGACAGAAAGACCAATGGTGGGGACAATATAGTACCCTTGGTTTGAGGTTTGTATCCTTTTTTATGCCTTTTTATGTGTTTGAAGTGCTGTAGAAGAGTTGGGAAGAGGTTGGGAGAGTTTGGTATGGTTTTGAATAATTTTGGGGGTTTTTCTTGGGGTGCCCGGTTTGAGCACGGTTAGGGGAAACCGTGTGGGTCCTCTAGGAAACTATGAAGGGAGAGACAGTAGGCTTCACATGGCCTATGCACAATTTTCCAAAACATGCAAGGCAACCATGCAGACCCCTCCTATCGAGACAGTGGCATGCAGACATTTAGCGTACAGTTTTCCAAACCATGCGGCCACTTAAAAATAGGGTTTTAATACCCAAGTTCACTCGGTCTTTCCTTGTTTCTCTCTACGCTTCCTCCCACCCAAGCCTCACTTGGGATTTTCTACTCTCAAAGGTTGGAGGGGCTCTCCCACATGTTTTGGAATCAAATCAAAGGGGCTTCTTGGTGTTTTGAAGGTGGTTTCTCCCAGGTAAGTCTCTCCTCTCGTGGTTCTTTGTGGTTTCCTCTAGACGTACATCTCCATATCTCTCAGTTTTCTATATCTACACCTTTTGTGTGTAGATATAGGGTTTTTGTTTCCTTGGATGTTAATTTTAAGGCTGTTGGATGTTATGGAAGGGTATATTGAGAGGTTTCGGTGGTGCATTCACTTGTTTTGAGTTTCGGTTTCTTATGAGTCGATTTCTCGGGAACCCTAAAGGTAGGTGGATTCTCTCTCAACTCCACAAGGTTGAAATTTGAAGTTAATTTACAATTAAATTTGTTGTTTTAATTTAATTTTAATCATGTCGTGTGAATTTTGTTGGAAAATCAATGGGTGATGATTTGGGGGTTTTGGCATGAAATTTGGGTTGTGTTGAAATGGGCTCAATTGGATAATTTTAAATGGGTTATTTTAAAATGGTAATGATTGTTAGCGTGAGTATTTTTTTCAATAAATGGGTGATATTGAAGTGTGTTTTGAATAGAAATGGTATTTTTTGGTATTGACATTAATGGATGATTATGGTAGAGTCTTGTGTGGAAATGGGTGATATCATTGGGTGGATGATGTTGGGATGCAATAGAGTGGATGAGAAGGGCCACTATAAAAAGGGATGGATAGTGCATGAGAAGTTCCACCATAAATGGAAAGTGGGTGGGAAGTGAAACCATGTTTAATTGTGTGCATGGGTTGGATGGGAAGTGCCACCATGGTTTGTTGTGTGCATGGGTTGGACGGGAAGTGCCACCATGGTTTGTTGTGTGCATGGATTGGACAGGAAGTGCTACCATGGTTTGTTGTGTGATTTATTGGTGATGGTTGTAGATGGGGCTTGCGAATGAATTATGAAAATGGTAATAGGCTTGTAGCATGGTTGATTTGACTTCCTTGTGTGGAATGTTTGGCTTATGGTATGTTTGGCTTATAAAAAATTGGTAGCTTGGTTTTGATTTATATAAAATGTTTTATATAAATGTTCTAATGGTTTTATCCTAGTGGCATGTGTAGGGAAGTCATTTGGGGAAAACCTATTGAGTATTAGTACTCACCCCCTGCTTTGGCACTTTGGTGCTTTTGTAGATGTCATATTCCGAGACACATGTAAAGGTAAGGCAACTCATTTCTAGTGGTTTGTGGTGATTCATGGGAGATGTTCTAGTGCTTGGACCAAGGAGCTTGGTGTGGAGCAGTGGAGTGTGTCTTAGCTTTTTTTGGGTCTTTTATTTAGTCTTCCTCATAGTACTCTGATATTTGTGGTGGTAGTATTGGTTTGTGGGAAGTATTGTGGAATAGTGTAGTTCCCTTTTAGTAATGTATGAGTTATTTGTTTTGTTGAAATTCATTATCTAGTTTGTGGATAGTGGATCATTTGGTTGGTTGTTTTGTCTCGAGGGCAAGTCCTTCCACAATTGTTTCTCGAAGCTCTCGACATTTATTGCCAGTCCTTGACGCCTTGGGAACATCGCTTAAGGTCAAGTAACCCTCACCGCCTCCTCAACCCAATGAGGTAGGGGTGGGGGTTACATATACTTAATATCCATCATAATACACAACAATAATAGGTGGTAATGGAAAAATGAATGACATTATTTCATGAGTCAGTAGTCTGCTGTACACATGAATGAAGATTTCGTAACCCATTTGATGAAAGTGAAGACTGTTTTAGGTCATGAACATAACATAAAAAAAATCTCAGTATATTTAACATAATTAGGTTATTATATGATTATAATTTAATAATAATTTAAGGATATGGAGGAATAAATAAAATAAAAATTCTTGTTGAAGAATGTTACATCTTCTTCGGGTATCCTCCTTATATTTGCACAAAAATCCTTCCTAGGTTGGATTTATACCAAAAATAAGGATTATAAGATTATTAAATAGAAATTGGTAAGATATATTTGTATTTATTTTCTAATAAAAAATGGTTTTAAGGTGTGAAGAAGAGAGGAGAGGGGTGACCTTTTATAAGTGAGGTGAGTGGCACACTTATAATTTCAAAAAAGAAAAAGGTGTACCCACATTTTTATCATACCAAAATGAACCAAAGTAAATTATTATATAGTTTTAGACATTATTGAGTCAAAATATGTTCATAAAATATATTTTAGAAAAGTTTTCTGTCATTTTAACCCTTATCTTTTTAGTTTAACCACTTGGTAAACCCATTTTAACCTTAATCACGATAATTAAGTTTTTCTATTTTCAGTATGCATTTTGGTAAAAAAATTAAGTTTAACTTATTATATAATATAAATTATAATGATTAAAAATATTTATTCCTTTTTTCGAAATTAAATTCACATAATAGAAAATTTTTTATTCAAAATTAATCCCACTGTCGCGACGAGAAAGTGAGTTTTTAAAGAAAAAAATGTTCTAAAGTTTACAAGGTTTTTATATCAAAATTAAATATTAAAGTGATTAAAATAACCTAAATTGGATAAATAAATATCATTTAACTAATTTTAATTTAAATCCAATTTATAATATAATTTATTTTTATAAATAATTTTAACAAAAATACGGTTTTTAATTAAAATTTAGTATTTTTCAGTATTCATAAAAAAATTAATCTTCTCAAAATTTTAAAAAAAATCACCCTAATATAATTTTGAATTTATTATTTATAAAATAAAATTTATTTTTTAAAATAAATTTTCTAAAAGTGGAAAAAATTATTTTTAAAGTAAGTGTGTAAAAAAGTGACAATTTGTTTTAGAAAAATACTATTTTAAGCATAAAATTAGATTAATTTTTTCTCTTATTTATTAAACACATATGGTGAATTTTAAATATTATATTGAATATATAATATATAAATTTCATTAAAATAATTCACTAAATGTGATTTTTTTAATTTCGTTACGTAAAACATGTTTGTTTTAATAAAAATATTTTTTTTTCCAAAAAATCTTTCCTTAATTTTCAAATTGTTTTTTATGTTTATTTTAATTAATTATTCCCTAAATAATTAATTTTATATAGATGTGTAAAATATATAATTTAATAATTTATTTAATCCTCTTTTAGCCTACCATTCTAACACTTAGGTGATAACTATCATATAAAGATATTTTAATAATATGACACGTTTCATTTAAAATATGTGTTACATATAATGAATGATAAAATCACTACTACGTGTAACAAAAAATATCAAAAAGATTAAATTTATTGGAAAACAATATTTCACAAAATCTCAGCGTGTTATGTGGTATGCCTACTCAGTTCTAGTTATAAGCCCAAAACTTATTAGAGGTAGACTTGAGGTGTCACAATCAATTTAAAGCTAGACGAGGAGGGGCCTTGGTGGGGTGGGTCATGTCTCTATAAATACATTGAAATCATGGTATATTAAAATTATATTGATTCTATGAATAAAGATATAAATTCAATGCGGGATAATAAGGCGTAAGATCTTGTACCATTTTTGAGAGGTACGAAGCCCATTAGTTTTAGATGGATATTCAAAACCAAGAAGGGCCTGAAAGGTAATGTGGAAAGGGAAAAATTATGTCTTGTTACCAAAGGATTTACATATAAATATGGCATCAATTATAAATAAACTTTCTATTTTATTTTCATAGAATATTATTTAATGGAAATAATGGAACTAATGAAACATTTTGATATTAAGTAACATTATATGGATCTCAAGAAAACATTTCTCAACCGAGACATTTAATAAATGATTTATTTTGTGTATATTGAAGACATGGTTTCTAAATATTCAAAAAATATTGTTTTAAAATTAATGAACTCTATTTATGGACTCAATAATGGGTCTCAAAAAATGGTATCATAAGTTCCAACCAGTCATTATCTCATTTGGTTTTTAGATGAATATAGTTTATGAATGTGAATACCATAAGTTTGGTGAGATCAAGTTTACTTTTCTAGTATTATATTTTGATGATATATTTCTTTCCAAAAATAATATAGGAATTCTTCATGAAACTAATTGAATTATAGAAAATAATTTTAATTTAATAGATCTTATAAATGAATCTTTTGAATAATGGATCCATATATATCAATATTTCCCTTGAGGAATTCTTAGATTATTAGAAAAGATATATTTTTAAAATATTCTTCTATGATTCGATATACAAGAATGTAATCCAAGAGATACTTCTATATCTTAGTAAGACAAGTTCAGTTTAAGTCAATGAACCATGAATGACATTGAGAATAATAAAATGTAGAGTATTCCTTACACTTCAGCTATAGAGTGTATGGAGTATTATTTGGTTTGTAAAATTCTAGACATTATATCCATTATTTGGATGATGGGTGTATATTTAAGTAAACCATGACTAGATCACTAGAAAATATCTAAGAAATTCATGAAATTGTTATAGAGAAAAAATTGATAACTGCTCACATATAAGTAGTCAGTTCAGTTGGAGATCACATGTCATTTTGATTCTAATCTTATTAGATTCCATGATAGAAAGAAATGAAATTTTGGCAATATTTATCTTATAATTAGGAGAGATATGTAATTTAATAGTTCTAGGAAGACACTTGTAGACTCCTCTACCATGATGAAAAAGTTTGTAGCATGTTATGAGGTATCCAATCATGGGATATGGCCAATGAAATTTTCTATTAGGCTACCAATTATATATGAAATATAAATACTGCTAAAGATATTTTGTGATAATATATTTTCTGTACTACATTCCAGTAATAAAAAGATCATGACGAAGTCTAATCACATAGACATCAATTTCTTGGTTGTGAAAGAAAGGGTTCAAAGTGGACAACTATTTACGAAATCACATAGATATAAACTCCATGATTGTGGATCCGATATCTAGAGGGACCCCACCCAAAGACTTTAATGAGTGTATATCCCACATGGGTATTGTATCACTGTAAGATATATAGTTTTATTGGGTGTTTTTTCTCTTTTATATATAGAAATTTGTTTATGGTTATTTTATTTATTTTGATAACAAAGTATTTGGTTATGGTTTTATCTAAACCTGTTTATATTATTTAACTAAAGTTTAAGGTCATAAAAATTTAAAATAGGAATTATGGGATCATATAACATGTATATTTCATGATACACATCCATAATTGATCCATGTAATTTTTTATACTGATATATGTAACCATTGTTGGGTCTAGTTATAATTTCATATGAAAAATGCCTCATTGATCCTATGATTGTATTACTGATAGACCAAATACTTTAGGTATTTAATTTATATTTATGATAAATTTTAAAATACTCATAAAGTTATTTTAATAAAAAAAATATTAAGTGGCTCATATAACCCAATTGAGTGATTCTTGTATTTTAATTCAATGTTTTTCCTATATGTAAATTAATGTATAATAAAGGTAATTATTAATTTATTATAATTTTTAATTTTAATTAAACATGTGGGAAATATTTGAATTGATGTGTATAAAAGTTCACCATTAATGTATCTTGATTATATGATAAATAAAAATATTTTATTATATTTTTATTTAATGAAATTAAAGGAACTTTTATATTTAATCAATAAAAACCAATATATCATTTTGTTTTTTATGATGGAAAAACTAGAAATAATGAATGTTAAAATTAGGGTTAAATTATAAAGGGTTGTGGTCCCTAGACCATATGCATCATTATTTTCTTTTGAATCCCATCATTTGAAAGAAAACACACTTTTAGGTTAGCTCAAGGGATTGTGTAAAGATTTGGATGACCTGCCACCCGAACATAACAATCAATCAGACCTGATTGATCCAAATATACTTAAACTTTATTTATTTTATTATTTGCAGTTCAACCTAATTTTTTTCTCTATTTTAGGAATATACCACAATTAAATTTAATGATCAAAATCTATAAAATTTATTTTTTCATATGTGATTTGACTATATATATATTCACATTGTATAAAGAAGATGTAAACCTTGAATGTTTATCTTGAATCATTTTTTTTTCATTATTAATGTTTGTTATATAAAGGTTTCCAATACCTCCTTTATTAATAATCTCAATATGATATATGTTTTGATGAATATCCTTCAACATTGGTTGGTTAAATTGAGTCTTAGAAGTGTTTATAACATAATTTATTAATTTTGTATACCATTATGTAAATATTTATTTTCTCTATTGGGGAATTCAATTAAATTTCACCACTAGTGAAGATACCTTTATTATTATCAATATTAATTATTATTTATTTTTGTAGTTTTTATATTTTATGGTCAATTACTATAAAAATAAACTATTAACATGATTTTATTATCATGATGTGATAAACCATGAGAATAGTAATCTATAGTCATTGTTTTAGAAACCATGTAAATATCTCCCATTATATCAATGAATTGTAAAACTATTTAATAAAATATTTATTATATAATTACTTGTTGATATGGTTTCAAAACATGAAAAAATGTTAGAAGAAATTGGTCAGAATTTCTAAATAACTGTGTTTATAGATCATAGTAAAAAAACACTTCCATGAGCATTTGATCCCTTCCCCAAATCCCTTCTCCCTGACACCCTCCTCATTCTACCTTTCTTTAACCCCTTCACTACCTACTTAGGAATAATGAATCAAAATTTACATATATAAGTATTAAATATTTTTAGATGAATATTCATTATATACCATTACAATCCACATTATAACTATAATTATTTAGTGTCTTTTGAATCTTAGATACATAAAACTGGTATATAAAAGATCTACATCATTTCCCATTAAGTTCATCACAAGTATCACCCTTCTTAAATATATAATACTTAAAAAATTTCCTTATAACCCAAGTAAAGGAATCATAAGAGAGGTTGAGCTTAGATGAACAGTAAGGGTAAACATAAGATATATCAATCAATGATCATAAGTGAACATAGGATAAACATAAGGGTATGTGAACATGATCATAAATTATAAAAATCCTACCTAATCAGTCAAATATCACTAATCATAAATCATGGCGTAAGGTTTTTTAAAAACATTTTACACAAGTTATAAGTGTGTGGAATCATCAATAACAAATCATGATCCATGAGAACATAAAATAAGAATAATACATAAGTTTGTGGCATACAAAAAAGCATATAAAACCACTTCTACAGTCAAGGATGATTCCCAAGACTATTATTGTAGATGAAGTCCCATAATGTAAATTTCTACCCTATCATTTCCAACATTATCTGTGGAGTAAATTACATTTAGTTAACTCCATAAACTGTTAGAATTTTATTAACTACATCCTCTATTTTGAGTTTCTCAAATCTTTAATCATTACCGAATGCATTGGAGGGATATAACATAACCACCCATAATTATGAGAAATATAGATCTCACCCATAATTTAATCATAATATATATATGAGTTCCACAATATCATAAAATATTCATCATTTCATCATAGCATAACCCACAGTAAAAAATGAGTTTCATAAATATTTAATTATCATAATAATAAACCATCATTAGAAAGAATAAATATGTTAACATTTTATCATATCCTTATTAAATCATATTAATCATAAAAGGATATTATTATAGATGAAAATATCTCTAAAATAGAACTGGAACATTTCATAAATAAAATACCCTTTTTATTTTGAAATTAATTATTTCAAATATTAAATTCTCCAAAATGTTAAGGACATAATTTTCTTGGAAAATAAACATGGATTCTTTTAAGGGAGTATTAAATCAAAATATTATTCATAAATATGGGAAAATATTTTCATGTATTATACATTAAAATAAATATTCCATTCACATATTTTCTAAAAAGTCAATAGCACCACATTTGTAAGACGACAAGAAGATTACTTTTAATTTTTTTTATTAAAAGTCAAAAAATGGTAAAAAATAGTTTAATAAATATTTTAATAATATTAAAAACAATATTTAAAATATTTCATAAAAAATATGGACATGGAATAATATATTTCTGACCAAAAAGAGAAATAGCGTCAGTTTTCCTTAAAAACATTCTTTCGATCTATTGATTACTAAAAGAGAGGAAAATGAACAAAAAAATGTAATATCCAAAAATAATTGGATTATAATAATAAAAATAATATTTTTTATAGATATATCATATAATTTCAATATAATAAATTTAATCTTAAATAATCTTGGTAAAAAAGAGATTGTAACATAAAGTCCTTACCGTTTTGGTCACTTTTGATTCATGGCCCTTTGAAAAAAATAACTTCAAGTGAAACATTAAATACCTTTAACATAATGATATTAATGATAAAACATATCAAAGGGGTTAGTAGACACATCTCATAAAATAATATTGGTTTATAACATAACATATGTCTCAAATAAGACAATTTGAGTCGATAAACTCTTATAACTTTGATAACATTCAAATAAAAACCAATTTGATGAAATAATTTTAATTATGACTTTCAAATAAATTATTTAATAAGGATTCACGATATAAAATTTCAAATTATTACTATATACCCCTCATAAACATAAATAGGTTCCTAACAATAAACATGTCTTAATGAAACAAAATTGAGACGAAGAACCCTTACCATATGTTCAAATTGATTTTCAAACACTCTAAACTCATGTATAAAAAATTAAAATTTAATATATTTTCATAAATTAAATTTATAAATAATTATAATATCATATATTATCAACTTATAACATGTTAACACTCTTTTATTAATAATTGTTTTTTTAAAATCATTGTTTCTCGATGTTAAATGTTTTGTTTTTCATATATATTTCGTTTAGGCAGTTATGGTCCTTGTAATTTGATCATGGTTCCCTAATTTCTAGAATATTAATCTTGGTATAAATATTATATATATTAATTATATAAATATTTATAACCATTCATATAAAGTGGTGATGAAAAATTAATTACATCACTTCGTGGAGACGATAATTCGTACGTACACACGAGTAACTTTTCCACTTTTCGATGGATGAAACGAGAGAATGGTAAATAATATTTAATATTTAAAGAATAATTATTATATAATTAATATAATATATACCCATTTAATACATCCTTATTATTATTCATATAAATTGGAAAATAAAAATGAATCACGCCACTTCATAGAGGTGGTAGTCCACACATACGCACAAGCAACGTTATCGTTTTCCAAAGAATGAGATGGTAAGAAAGTAAATAATATATTTTAATTACATAAGAAGAATTATTTCATAAATATAATATATAAATATTAAATCTTTTATAAATACCAACCATGAAACACATTGATGGAAAATGAATCCTATCACTACGTGGTGGTGGTAGTCCACACATACACACAAGTGATACTTTCATTTCCCATTTGATAGAGAAGAGGTAATAAATAAATAAAAAATTATAATATTAATGACTATGTATATTTATAATACTATATTAATCAAATTTAATAGATATAATACTTTTAGAGAATATGGAATAATAAATAAGATTGAAAGAGCTTGATTAAGATTTATACCTCTTCTTTGAGAGACCTCCTTTGGCTTACACTTAAGCCTTGAAAGATTGGTCTTATAAGAAGAAAAGAATAACTAATATTAATTTAAGGAATATATAAAGGTTTTTGGGTAGGTATTTTATGAGATAAATGTCTCAAATTGTGTGAATAATGGGGAGTAAGATGTTTTCTTTTATAAGTGAGGGGAAGGACACACATTAAAATTTCTTAAAATATATCAATAATATAAGGTCACATTCTTGTAAAAGTGGATAAAAATGGAAAATTATTTTAAGTTAGAATAATATAATTTTTAAATATTTTTAAAAAATAATAATTATATAGTTTTGGGTGGAATTACTAACCTTATCATTTGGTTTAACCCCATGTAAACCTGTTTTAACCATAACTGCGATAATAAAAATTTACTACTTTTACTATTCACTCTAATAAAAAATTATGTTTTCACTAATAAACTATATTATTTATTATGATTATAGATATGGAATCCATTTTACCAGATTCAATTTCTATAAGTGGTTGAATTTAATTTTAAATAAGCGCTTCAAACACAATGAAAACCCATTTTGGAAAAATGCATTTTTAAGCATAAAATTAAATTTTCGTCCATTAATTCCCTTTCAAAACCCATATAATGAATGTTAAAATATATTATTTATTATATAATATATAAATTTAATTAAAATAGTTAATAAATATAGATTAATTTAATTTATTAATATAAAAATACATTGTGCGAATAAAAATAGTTTTCAAACAAATGTTCTTTAAATCAAAAAAATGAACTTATTGAAAAATAATGTATAATAATGATTAATATATAATTGGTTTTATTATTTTGAATTAAATGATTATTATTTTTAATTAATATAAAATTCAAAAAATATTGTGACTTCTTCTTTAGGATATGTTATAGTTTCCCAAAAATATTCATTTTTCAAAATTTATAGAAAAATAAATATTTTTAGAAAAAATATAAAAGATTCAACCTAATATAATAATGAAAATATGATTTTAAAAATTATTTTCATTACCTCAAATAAATTTTTAAAAAATGTTACTGATTAATTATAATATATATACATGAAATACAATAAAAATCATTTAAAAACCATATTTTATGAAGAATAAAATAATTTTATACAATATTAAGTTCTTATTTATTATACATTAATAATTTAATTTTCATTATATAAAACCTTTATACATATTTTTTATAATGTGGTTATCATTATTCATTCCTGTCAATTTAATAGCTATTCTATAACAACCACATTTAAATAATATTATTTTATTGTACATAACAATTCTCTTGAGGATTAGTGTTGTGTGTTATGAAAGTTATCAAGAATAGTATTATTTTAAAGCAAATTTTCAGGGTGTTATATTAGGGGAGTGAAGAAAAAAACGAAATAACCAACCCAACCTAATATAACTGACCTACAAAACCACCAAACCACAAACCAACTTGGGTAAGATGGGTTAATTGTTTTCTTTGAGTTGGATCATGTCAGGTGGTGGGGTTATGAATTTTTTTAGTTGGGTTGATCCAAACCACTTTACCTTAGTATAAAAGTATTTTATAATCTCAATATTTAACCTTTTTAATAAAATTAATTTACGCATAACAAATTTTATACATGGAAAATAATATTTTGTTGAATTATTAGTGTGTAAGGTGGGTATTTAAAAAACTACTATTTTTGTAGTATGATACTTGAATGAATTATTGTAATAGAAATATATTTATTTTTTATTAATTAAAAACTTTATGTATTTTTAGAAATAGTTATAACTTTTTCCAAAACAAAATGATCCCATTTTTAATCTTCCTAAACCCAACATGTTGAGTTTTATGAAAAAATGCAAGTTGGGGATTTGAATGTGGGTTGAATTTTTTTCCCACTTAACATTGATTAGTGAGATTTATATTTAACCTAAATAAAACCACCCATTTTTACACCCTAACCTCCACTATTCTCAATCCCTTTTTCTCTTCAACACCCATCTTTTTACTTCACCCCTCACACTACTCATTAACCCCCTCCTTGAACTTTTATTTCCCTTTATTATCCTCTCCATATAATTAAATTTATGTACTGATGATGCATCTCAAACTGATAACATATTTATTAGCAAATAATTCATAATCATATTCACCTTTGGTGTTATATACTTTTGTTCCCTATAGTGGTTTCTAGAAACTTTTATAATCTAATTCCATCATACCATTGGTACTTTCTTTACCTTATCTATCCTCAAACCCTTTATAGTTGATATCCCTCCCTTGAAATCATTTTTTTAATCACTCTATCACACTATGAGAATGAAAAAAACCTAAGTAATTCAACACATAACAATCCTTCTACTTAGTAATTTAACTTATTAAGATTCATTATTGATTTTGTTTAAACTATATTTATAACTACATTAAAAATTTGTTTAAGATATAAATTTTACTAATTTTTTTCTTCTAACCATCATCAAAGGAGTAAATCTATGGTCATTAAACTAGTTAAACTTATATATTTGTTTTAGAACCATATATTATATATTTTATATTTTATTAAAGTTAAATGGTTCAACATAACATTATAAATTTATAATAGTATTTTGATCACTCAAATAATGTTATCAACCACTAGAAAATATTAATTTTTTTGAATCACAGTCCCAATAATGAATTGTTTGGTGAAAAAAAATAAAGTATATATAAGAAGCTTGGTTCCATTTTAGTTTATAATCACATGTTACTTCTAAGAGTTTATTTATTTCAATGTCTTAAAAAAATATAAATTAGATAATTTTTAAGTCATGTTTGGTCTTTATTTTTATAATTTAATTTTTTAAAAATACATTAAAAATATATGTTGAATTATTTAAATATGAACCATGTTTTATAAAATAAAAAATGGAAATGTAAGGTTAATTTTGGTATTATATATTTTTTGTATTAATTTTACTAAAATTAATAGGATTATGTAAATTAAAATATTTTATAGAAAAAATAAAAATAATTTTTTTTATAGAAAGAAACATTTTCATATTCCCTATAAAATTAAAACACCAAGAAGTTAATTCAACTTCTAGTTTTTATCTCACCCTTCAAAATCATTTCAAACATATTTTATAATAAATTTTTTAAAAATGAAAATGGGAAATTTATCCCAACATAAAATAAATCACATCCTTAGCTATTTTTATATTCTTTAAAAAATTAAAATGTTTAGAAAAATATATTTCAATTTTTTTTATAATTACTTCATTTAAAAATATTTATAATGTATTTGATAATATTAATTTTGAAAATTAAAAGAGGAATGTAATCCAAAACTAAACACAACCTAATTTTCAATCAACAATATTTAATAACAATTAATCACTAAAATATGATACTAATTTATATATTAAATAATTTTCATTTTTAGGGACATGGGTAAAGACATAATTATTTATTTAGATAAATATATGATTTTATCAGCATGAATTGACATACAGAATTAAAATTCGAGGGATCCTTATGATAGCCCAATACCCACACTCCCTGATCCAATACTAAAACTTGATATATATATTATAAAAATTAACTAAAAATATAAAGTACTTTACATACTATAGATTCTTTTATAATATAGGTTTTTGAGAATGAAGAAAATTCTTTACAATATTTCAGAGTTCATTCAAATTTTAAATGAAATAGCTATTTGTCTTTCCTTGAGCTATCTCATTGAATGAATCCAAACACATTTGGAACTTCTATTGAGCTTGTGAAAATAATTTTAATATATAGGGTGAGCATAAAAAATTCCTAGTAAGGGGTTTCAAAACGAATAGTGGAAATAATTTTATAAAATACAATGAAAATTGTTTAGAAAATAATTCTTTGAAAACATTCATTTGAAAACATTTATCTTTATATAAAATAAAAAAAAATCATATAATAATTAATTTTATGAAACTATACAACTAGGGTTTTCAAGAAAAATACATAATAACATACCAAACAAAATCTTATAATGTACACATTACTTTAAAAACCCATTTAATAATAGATTTTGAAAATAATTAGATTTATATTTTAATAACTTTTAAAAAAAATAACATTTATGGATTACAATGATACTTAGAAAACATTAAGAAATCCATGAGGCCATTAGTTGTATCACCTTTTAAGAAAACATCACACTGAGGTCATGGAATCATTACATTCCTTATTATCTAATTTTATACCCAAGTTAAAAGTTTTATTTTAAGAAAATATTTTTTAGGCCTACATTTCTCATTTATAATATATAAAAAATGATTAATAACCTACACAAATTATTTTCCAAGAATAAAATAATTTTATTTTATCTTCTGAACTTTATCAAAAGTTATCATTCAAAAACACCATACGGGTTAGGATAAATCCATAATTTCAGAAGAATTTCATTAATTCAAAGGTAGTATTCATAAAAACATTGGAAAATTGAACTAAAACACTTATTTTTATAATATTCATGTAATTTCAGTGAAATACATAAATCCTGACCATACCTATTTATGTTTGAAAAATATATAAATTTTAACGAACACTTTATGCATAAACTGATAGCTTTAACTTCTCAAAAAATATTTATATTTTCTATATTAGATATTAAAGATGTTATGTGATAATAAAAATACACTTTCCTTAAATTTTGTATTTTGTATCCCATAAATTAATAGTTTCTTAAAAATAAATAAAGAATAGATATTTTAAAATATAATTCTATATTATGTAATTATTTTTCTATATGAAATCAGAAGAATATAAAAATATAGATTTTCCCTACCATAAGAGATTTAGAAAATAGTTAAAGAAAATAACTTCCCTCACATATAATAATATTAGCCTATAGAATCATAAATTATTTTAATAAAAAATAACCCCTTACATATTATAAGGATTTTTAGAATATAAACTCATAGTATGCCTTGAAAATAATCCCCTTACATAAAATTGTAATTAAAATAATATAACTCCCATATATAAAAAGGGTTTTGAAAAATAAATAGGGGTCTGAAAATTGTTTCTGAAATAGATGTTTAAAAGAAAAATATAAATCATCCTTAAAAAAATTTATAAATAATAATCCCCTACCATGAAATTTTTTAGCAGATATTTTTTTTCAAGGAAAAATGTAATTTTTAGATTCTCTCTTATTCACTTTTTCTGTTACTGAAAACTTGTATCACCTTTAATGGTAATTCCTCTGATGGATGGATTATTTATATATCCATCCTTGTACTATTTATATATATATAATATTAAGTGTATGTTCTAGTATAATTATATTATATCATAGTAATATATATATATATGGCCATATGCAACCACTAGAAAACTAATATCCAAGATTGATAAATCTCAATGATGAAGAAGATTAAGTTCTAAGATTCTTGGGAATGTTTGAGAATATGGATCAATAAACATAAATATAGATTGAGAATATATATATAATTTATTTTCATTACTAAATTAGACTTAGTGAAAAAATGATAACTCAAATATCCAATCATAACTTATAGTGATATTCAATAATAACAATTATTATATATTAAAAAAATAAAGAAAAGGATATAGGGGGAATTATTAAAAAATTAATGTTTTCGATGAAATATCTGTGAAGATCATGGCTGAAAGAGAAAACTATAAAAACTGCCAATAGTTTTAGATGAGTTTCTTTTACTCATGT
Organism: Viscum album; assembly: GCA_963277665.1. Lineage (NCBI taxonomy): Eukaryota > Viridiplantae > Streptophyta > Magnoliopsida > Santalales > Viscaceae > Viscum > Viscum album. The sequence continues at coordinate 229,114,428 of OY728165.1, forward strand.
GATTGTATAGTGGGGATTTCATAGTGGACGACGAAGGTGAAATCAATATGGACTACCTTCTTGACTGGTAACGAGGCTTGTGTTGGGTAAGAGGAAGAAAATGGCCTCGGGGTTCTATTAGGTTGAGTGAGAGGAAGAATTTGATTTGTGGGATGACCGAACAGATCGAATAAAATAGATCAGATGATTATTTTTTAAATGAAAGATTTTAGGACAGGTGAACAATGAATTGAACTCCATACCCCACATCAGTTTTTCACTCGACTGAGCACTTGTATTTATAATAATCACTTCTATTGACACAACGTGCCATTAAAATGTTGTATTTACACCCTAATACACCTCTTCACACACATGGTCCACTCTCCCCATTCCATTAACTCATCTAAGCATTCCTATGTAGGCGCTATGCACCTATACTGCCTCTTTGTGAGGCACTCGGTTATCCCCTGTTTCCATGTGGCTGGGAAAGGTTTACCTCACCCACATGGTTGACCTATAGGATCCCACATGTGTTGTTGAGGGGTTCCTTAGTCAGCCTAGCAGCTGACCAATTTTTTATGAAGTTTCAAAATGGATTATTCTAAAATATATTAGTATACTACTATGTTAATTTTAAAATATTATTAAGAAGTATTTTTTTATAATTTAAATATTAATTTATAACCAAATATTATTTATTTGAAATTATATGTTATTTAGAAATATTATAACTTAATATTTTGAAAACTATTCTTTTTAATATTATCATAGAACACTATTAATTGATTATCTCCTACATTAATAATTAATGAAATAAGTTCAAAGGTTATTATTAAATAAAATTAAAATTAATAACATCTTTTTAAAATTTGAATATATATAGTAATAATATTATATATCCGAATTTACATTCTTTAATAAATATATTATTCCCTGAAAAATAAATAAAAGTAATATTATTTATTATTATTATTATTATATAATCTTGAATATTAAACTTAACTTATAAATTTATCTTTATTTAATAAAACCACTAAGTTTCATAAATGATTTTTATTAACACACAACTTATTTATTAAAATTATAAAAAGACATTTAATAAGAATTTATTAAAATAAATATAGTCTAAAATTCTTGTGATGTTACATTCTCCACCCTTAATGGAATTTCACTCCCACAATTATTTCATAGTACTTTAAAAAGTTATTAATTTACATCTTGAAAATTAATAAAACACGAATTACTAAAGCTTATATATTCTTAAGATCCACCTAAAATTCAATTACCTAGAACATTAAAAGAAATTTATATTTTTTATATTATCCTTAAAAGAAAACATAATAATCTTAAAATTTGTGTAAACTATTTCCTTTGATACCAAATATGTTATCTCGAGACCTGCACTCCCATATTTCATACTAAAGCATGATGTATGTTTTTTTATATAAAAAGTAACTGAAAATATATAGTCCTTTACATACTGAAGGATCATTTCCAATATAGGTTTTGGAATATTAAGAAGATTACTTACAATATATCATAGTTTATACAATTTTTAAATCAAATATCTATTTGGATTCACTCACACTAGATACTTAAATGAAAACAAACACCTTTGCAACTTCTACCTAGGAATATCATTTTAAAAAAAGGGTGAGCATAAAAATTTCCCATTAAGGGGTTTTAAAACAAGGAGTAGAAAAACTTTTATAAAATTCCATGAAAATTATTTTGAAAACATTCCTTTGAAAATATTCCTTTGAAAACATTTCTCTTGATATCAAATAAAAAAATTGATATAATAAATAATTTTCTATAACTATACAATTTTATTTTTCAAGAAATATATATAAGAAAACACTAAATAAAGACCTTTAAAGTACACGTTAATTTCAAAAACCATTCAATAACATCTTTTGAAAATACTTGGATTTGTCCTTTAAGATATTTTCAAAATAATAAATTTTATGGATTAAAACAATACTTGTAAAACCTTAATAAATCCATGAGGACACTAGCCATATCACCTTTTTGAACAATTTACCCTTGTGGCTGTGTAATGAATCCATTATTGATCATCTCATTTGATACCCAAGTACCATGTTATGTTTTAAGAAAAAAAATTTGTCATGGTTTCCTTTCTCATTTATAATCCATTAATTTTTTCAAAACATAAATTCATTTTTCCAAGAATAAAATATATTTTTTATCTTATATAGAAAAATATCTTTTAGAAACACTATATGGGTTAGGATCAATCCATATTTTTAGAGTAATTTCAAAAATTAAAAGGCAGTATTCATGAAAACTTTGGGAAATTAAATATAAAACAAATTCTTTTGCTAATATGATTGGAATGTCAATGACATACAGAGTGAAAGACCATGTCTATTTATATTTGAAACATAAATAAATTTAATAGGATACTTTATGAATAAAATAATATCTTTAACATATTAAAACATATTTAAAATTATTGGAATAACATTTAAAGAAGTTATGTGATATTAAAAACTCTTTTACTAGAAATTTAGGATTCTGTAAAGCATAAATTAAGAGCTTATTAAAAATAAATATGGAATATATATTTTAAAATATAATTCCCTTTTAAGTAATTAAATTTCTATATGAAAAAAAAATATTATAAAAATATATTTTTTCTTTACCATAAAGGATTTAGAAAATAATTAAAGAAAGTAATTTACCTTACAAAGAATAAGATTTTTATATAAAATATAAAATACATTTTTTTTTAAAATAACCCCTTAAACAGAATAATGGTTTTTAAAAAATAAGATCATTATATGATTTTAAAATAATCCATTTAAATAAAATAGTAATTTTAAAAAATAAAAATCCCTTACATAAAAAGGGTTTTGAAAAATAAATAAAATTTTGAAAACTATTTCCAAAATTAATGTTTAAAAGAAAAATATAAATCAACTTTAAAATATTTCAAAAATAAGACTCCCTAACCTTGAAATTTTAAAAAATATGTTCATTTTCAAGTAAAATTCTTATTTTCATATTCTCTCTTACTAAATTTTTCTCTTGGTGGAAACTTGTAGCACCTAGAATGGTAAGACCTTAAATTGAAGGATTCTTTAAATAAACATCCTTACACTATATATATATATATAATATCAAGTTAATTTTCTATATAAATACCTTATATCAATGTTTATATAATAAAATATAGATATATGGATTTATACAGCCACTAGAGAACTGATATCCATGATTGAGGAATCTCGATGACAAAAAAGTTTGAGTTCTAGGATTTCTAGGAAATTTTGAGAATATGGACAAAAATACTTAAATATATATTGAGAATATATATATATATACAACTTTCTTACATTACTGAAGCAGATATAGGGAGAAAATGAAAACTCAAAAAATCCAATCTTAACTAATCGTGACCTTCAAAGATAAAATTTTTAATATCTTGGAAAAATTAAAGGATACGATGTTGGAGGACTTAGTAAAAAATGTATTCTTTTGAAGAATTCTCTGTTAAGGTCATTGAAAAATGAAACAACTATAATAACTTACACCAGGGTCTGAGGAGTCTCATTTACTCATGTAAATGTATGGTGTGCCTTTCACGGTAGAGGAAGAATGAGACATCAAGATGGTCCTCCTTCTTGATTGGGAATGGGGCCTATGTAAGAGGAGAGGAGAAAAATGGTGTTAGGTTTTTCTTAGGCTGTGTGCAAGGAAGAAGATTTTATATGGGATGATCGAATGGATAGAATAAAATGGATCAAATGGTTGTGTTTTAAATGAAATATTTAATCATGGGTGAACAACGACCCAAAATCTGCATAACACACTGGTTTTTTCTCAGATGAGTGATTATATTTAAAAAAACCACTTCCATAGACATATCATGACATGGAAATATGGTATCAACACCCACATACACCTCTTCACAAACTTTGGTCGCATTGTCTATGAAATACACTAACTTGAGAATGCCTATGCAAGTGATATACACCTATGCTACCTCTTTGTGAGGTGATGAGTCATCCCTTTCCACCATGTGGTTGGCCAGGGTTGAAATATTCTATATGGTTAACCCATACAGTCCGAAATTTTTGGTTAAGGGGTCCCTTGTTTGGCTTAGTGGTTGGGAAATTTTTTTATGAAGTTTTAAAATGGAATCTTCTAAAATATATTAGTGTACCACTAAGTTAATTTTAAAATTACTTTTCTTCCAAGTTAATAATTAAATTATGTTATATATATGATATTTTCCTTATTAAAATGTTAAAATTTTAATACTAGATTTATTAAAATAGACTATTATAACTAAGGGAAAAATATTATACAATATTAAAAAAATTAAATATTTAGCTAATATTTTTATAAACATTTAAAAATAAATATTTCTATATAGAAATATTTTTCATCATTTTTTTATAATTTGAAAATTAATTTATAACCAAATTTTAATTATTAAAAATAATAATTTATTTTAAAATATTATAACATATGATTTTGAAAACTATAATTTTTTCATATCAACATAAAATCAATTATAATTGACAATCACGTGTACTAATAAATAATGAAATAAGTTTAAAATGGTTTATTATATAAAATTAACGTTAATAATATATTTTCAAAATAGGAATTTATATATATATTAACAATTTAATATATCACAATTTATATTCTTCAATAAATATATTTTTCCTTGAAAAATAATATGAAGTAATATTATTTATCATTATTATTATATAATCTTGAATATTTAACTTTACTTATGTTTTTTTATTACATAAAATTAGTTAGATTCATAATAGTTTTTTGTATTAAAACATAACTTAGTTTATTTTAATTATAAAAAAACCATTTAACAAGCACTTATTAAAAAAAACTTGCCAATATTCCTAGGATATTACAGTTTATTTAGTTATTATAACCTAGTAACTAAATAAGAGTAACAATATCTCAAATAGAAACTAAAAAATGTTTTATTTTACATTTTCTTTGTATGATTATTGAGTAGAGATATCATTTTTCATACTAATTTAATCTAAATTTTATATATTTTCAAAAATCTAGAGATTTATAATCGCCTAAGAAAGAGATTAGTTTGTATTGGAAAATAATATTCTTATTTTTTCACAAAAGTAAAATTTTTAAGTTGGATCACATATGGTTTTTCTAAATTAAAAAAAACACTTATATTTAGTTTGAATTTGATGAAAAATCTAAAAAACTAATTATAACACTTATAACCTATAATATTAAGTTTGAGAAAAGGAGTTGTGTCTATTATATTTATAAAAAAACATTTATATTTATGCTTTATGGGATACCAATTACAGAAAAATAAAAATAAAAATTATCATTTATAACAAGAAATTTACGAAAAAAAGTGGTGTATGTTCTGTTTTTGAAAAAACACTCATATGTAGGATTTGTTTGTAAATATCAATATATAATTGATTTTAACAATTTGTTCCATAATAAATAGTTTAAAAAAATAAAGTATTGGTTGATTTCCTTTATTTTAGATATGTTCCTTTCTTATATGATTATTCCAATTTATTCCTTTATTTATTATACTCTATCTTTATATATATTTTCACTTTTTATATCTCAGTATAATATTGAATCTTTTTATTTATTTCAAAAGTGATTTTTTACTTATTTTTTTATTAATATTCTAAATTTCATATTCCCTTGATTTGATAAAAATAATCTAAAAATGGAACTTATTATTTAAATTTTCCATTTTGATTAGTAGATAGAGATTAAAATTTATTGGGATCGTGAAAGGGTTTTTAGCTTATTATTTTTATTATCAAATCATTCTATTTTTTATTCAATGTTAAATATGTGTTTATATATTAATAACTATATGATTTATTTTTTTTGACTTTATTGACTAATTTTTTTATATCTTTTAGTGTTTCTAGACTACTTACATCACTTTTTCACTTATGTTAAGTGTTATTATATAAGAATTTGTTTGATAATAAATATTTAAAATGGATTATAAAAATTATCACTTAGTTAGTGGAAAAAACTATGTAGTGTTTTTTTATTTCTAAAAAAATCTTCCACTTAAATTCTTGAAGAAAAATAATTAAATAATTAACAAAAAAACTTGTTTTTTCAATATGAAAATTGTAATAATTTCTATAGAAATACATATGTGAAGTGTTATCCTATGGGCCCGCAATATTTCTAGTTTTTTTGTTGAAATTTTGTTCTTATACTACTCAATTAAGTGGATTTATTTATAAATTTAAAAAGTAATATTTTTTTAGAAGTGTAATCACCAAAATATTTTTCAACTATTTTATTGATAGGTGTTATAAGTATTTTTTAATATTTTATATCAATTAAAAAATTTGAAGTACATTTTTTTTAAATCCAAATAAACAACACTTATTTTTAAATATTATATATACTAAAGGCTATATGAACACTCATATGTATAATTAATTGTTATCATATTCTTGTCCTTATCCTTTCATCCATTATCATGTTAAAGAACATATGGATATCTCAAATCAATGACCTGAAGAACATATGAAGGTGGGTTGTGCTATATTTCTTATCAAAAAAATAAAAGTAATAATAATAAATTATGTAATTTGATACATCTAATATTATATATCTTGGATTAAACCATTTTATATAAATTAAATTGCATCTGATTTAATTTTTATTCTACTAGAAATAAATGGAAAGAAGGTGGTTTTTTATATTGCATGTATTTCATTTAGTTATTATTAAAAAAATTACTTTAATAATTCGAGACACATATCCTTTATATAATAATTTAAATGAAAATCACTTAACTAGATCAGCTCTAAGGGAACTCTTGGATCATTATAATCTCTTTGTTTTGTAAATTTTAGGACCAAAAACCCTAAATTTATTTTTAATTAGTAAAAAATGTGTATTTTGGTGGTTTTTATCTGTTAAAGTGGTTAGTGGTAGTCAGGGTTTAATATTTGAGGAAATGAATTGGTGGTGGAAAATCTATCAAGAATGACAGATAATATTAAGTACTTGGGGTCAGTATTAGGTACCTAGTGGCTATAATGGGGGGGGGGTTCAAGCTGGTGGCCCCTAACTGAGTGGTTGGAGGAATTTTGCGTACTGGTGGAGTCACACTGGGTACCTCGTGGCTTCTTGAAATATTTTATAAATTTTAATTTAATTAATTTAATGCTAAAAATTATAAGTCATAACTTAATCCCACTAGTTTTCCAACCACCCAAATCATGTCCCCGACCTCTCCATTTATTCTTCTATAAGAATAGAATCACCCTCATCTAAGATATAATTTATGTTTCATCAATCCTAGTGGATCACTAGAGGTCAGTCTAAGTATTCTCTCCCCTCTATTGTTGCTTCCATTCACTGCATCATTTCTCTCCATACTGAATCCCTAAATGATGTTTTTTGTCAAGATTATGGAATTATATAAGTTGGGGTTGAATAAATATTGGATATTTGTTAATTATATGTCTACTTATATAAGGTGAGTAGTGTATTAATTCTTTCGATGTTTTATTTGAATTTCATATTCCTTGTGATATGCACACATTGGAGGATGAGTGTGGACTGCCCATAATGGAATTGAATCTAGTTTTCTTTCTTGTTGAGAATTGAGTATGATCTATATAGCTCGTGACTGGTCTTACAAATTGTATGTTTTAAATACATAGTTATTGATGTAAATTTCACATTGTAAAAGTGGCAATATATTGAGATAATCAAATCCACATGTGGTGTCTTTATTATAATTTGATTTAGTGATCCTTTTGAGGCTTCTTTAAGCCTTCCGGGAAGATGGGAAACTTATGTACTCGTTAAAATGGCATAGGATCAACCTAATTATGGAACTTTTGGAAGATTAAATGATAATATGGAATAACCCTTGTGAAATGAAAGGTTTTATGGAATCCCAATCCTTAGAACCATGGTGAAAAATTGTTCAACTATGTTGTTATTATTATGGGGAAGCAACATTGATGTTTTGGATTTAATTAATGATATATCACTCAACTTGTTAATTTATTGGGTGGTAAATTGACCAACAATGTTATATAATTTTTGATTCATCATTGACCATGGTTATTTGGTTTGTAATATATCTTCGACCCTTGTTGTGTAATTGGTGATATAAAGTTCACCCTATATATGGTGTTGGTGATGCGTAATTCTCCTTGGTTATTATATTAGTGAAACATCACCCACCTTGGTTAATATAACACCCTATAACATAATCAAACCATAATTAAATTATTTATAAAAATTATTTAAACTTATTATACTTCTAGGATATTTTACTGTTAAATTTATTGAGAATTAATAAAACCATTACATAACATTGTGTACATTCCCAAACATTTTATATTTTTTCCCACAAAATAGATTCCTATGTTTACACTCCTTTTTCATTTATGAAACCTTTTCATCAATTATAATTTTTCACCATTGAAATTTCTATAATAACTACACATACTTAAGTCCAATGAAAAATAGATGGAGGGGTGGAGTCCTCAGTGGTGGAAGGTGGTAGGATACAATATATTATAGAGGTAAAATTGACCTCAATAATGAAAATGGATTCAACATTGATGGCGTTGAAAAATTCATGTTGCAGGTCAGTGGGAGTAGAGGGCACACTGGTGGGAATTAGGAAATGATAGGGTGGATCCTCATTGACAAGACATCGGTATCGTTTCTTTTCCTGATTTCAAGAGATTTCATAGTTTTGGGAAAATTCATAGTCAATGTATTGAAAAAATCCCATGGAAGCAGCAGATAAATCATTGGTACACAAGACAAAGGCATGATGTGGTAGGTAAGCTCGATGATATTTGAGTGTGGGTCACATAGGGTAAAATACAGGCATGTAGATTCATAGATGGAGGTCCAGATGAAGATATTTATATCATATGGAAACAACCTGCAGAGATAACTATACAGGGAGTGATTAGAGGGTATGAATTTGCTATCAATACCAGTCACCATGTAGTTATGCATGGGGAAATGCAAGCAACTAAAAATTGCATGGTTGGAAGCTTAAGAGCATTAGAAAAAATAATAGATCTAGGGAAGGGTTGTTCTATGCATCTATTACTTGGGCCCTAGGGTTATGTTCAAGGCCTTATGCCTCTAGGCCTATAGGTTATGTAAGGATTTCCTCTCAACCAAATTAAAAAGGGGTTATCCAAAAATTAATAAAAAATATAAGGCATTTGGGATCGAGGACCGTTATAAGAACCCTTCAAAAGCAATAAACACCCAGGTTAATTCAAACATATCCCAGAGGTGTAACTTAATTTCCATTAGCTATATCACTTCACCCAATGAATTGGAGAGCTATATCAATCTCACCTATTAGCAAAGTTATATCAAGACCACTCATTATCATATAAAATTTCCAAGAACCATATCATGAAAAAATATATAAAATATTGTATTTAAATCATAAAATTTCATTAACTATTCTAACTGACACATATATTGAATCACTTTCAGGATTCATGTAAAAATAAAAATAAAAATATTTTTTTCCTTCGAAAAATATTAAAACAAAAAATTACTAGAATAATGGGAAACATGTTATTATTTAAAAATAAAAATAATCTTATAGAGTAATATTGATAATTAATAAATACTATGATAGTGAGAAATTGTGTTCATGCGGTAAATGTTAAAAAAAATTCTTTTTCAGTTTTCAAACAAGATCCAAAAGTGACCTTTATGGAATATGTTTAAAATATTCCTTTCTAAAAATTCAAAGGATAATTAAAAATGAATTTAAATAAATCATTGGAGTATAACTAATTGAATTATTGTAAAATTTTGAAGGACATTTATATATAATTGAAAGAGTTTAAAAAATTTAAAATATCATTTTAATGAAAAATACCTTACCTTGTCTTAGAACTCACCATGTACATCCTTTACTTTGTTAAATAATAAAATTGTATTTATTTTTTAATTACTTATGATTTTTTAGTTTTATTCACTTATAATAATCTATTTTATTTAATTTTTTACAATGTCTTATATATTTACTAAATCAGTTAATTTTATAGTATCACTCTTAGGCTCGTTTGACTTATAACCTCAAAATAACATCGGTACGTTGAACATGGTAAAAGGGGTAATGGTTTCATTATATATAAAAAATAAATTTTTTATAATTGTAAACTTTATATATTATATTAAATTTTAGAACCATTCATGGTGGTCATGAAAAATGATTCACACTACTTCATAGAGGTGGCAGTCCACTCATACGCATGAGTGATATTATCATTTTCCAACAGATGGAAGAGTAACAATGTAAGGAATATATTATCTTTATAAAATAATAATAATGTTTATTTCTGTATTTATAACCATACATGTGAGGAAATTATAGAAAACAAAGAACATTTTTTCATGGAGGTGGTAGTCCACATGTACACATGAATGTTGTTTTCATTTCCCATAGGATGGGAAAAGAGATGATGAAATGTTATAACATAAACATAATAAAATTTTATTACTTTTATATAATTATTTTATTATATAAGAATGGTTATGATAGTTTTTTTGGGAGTTATAAATGGATTTGGATAGGTATTTTCTGATCTAGAGTTCTGAATGTTTGTGAATAAGTGGCGATAAGATGTTCTTTTTTATAAGGGAGGGGAGTGTCACTTTTGTACTTATTTAAATATTTAAAATAATATTAGGTCACTATCATAGAAAAATGGAACTAAAACAATTATAATTCTACTATAATATGGTAAGGGTCAAAATCATCTCATACGATAATAATTAAGGCAATATTTTTTCCCTTATCACTTATTTTGTACCTTAATTAACCTCCATTACCCTTTATCACAATAACTAATTTTTACCATGGTAACTATTTAATATAAAAAATGAAATTAATATTATTAATAAAATGAAAACACCTAATTAAAAATATTAAATAAATTTTTCAAAATTAAAATTTTATAATTTTCATAAATTAACTTTTAATGTAAGCGTGCAAAACACAATAAAAAACAGTTTTAGAAAAATGCATTTTAAGGCCAAAAATGAATTTATAAAAAAATAAAGTATATTCATAATTAATATGAAATAAATTGGATTATTTTTAACAACATAGGACTAATATTAATTAAAAACGAATCAAAAATAGAATTATACTTTATAAATACTTGAAAATAAATGATATTTTTATAAAAATCGGTATTTTCGCTATTCACCAACAAAATCAATCTTTTCAGAAAAATCAAAAAAAATCATAGTAAAATATATTTGAAAATATTATATAAAAAATTAATTTAATTTAATCATACTAAATTTTAAAAAATTATAATGTTAAATTTTAAATAAAATCATATAATTAATGGAAAATAATTTAATTAGAATAAAACAATTTCTTTTTTGATTGAAAAATTAATTGAAAATATTATATTTAATATTAATTAATAAAATCCAATCACAAATATTAATAATAAATAAAATTGATTTATTATTAATATTTCCCTAGTTGTCACATTACCCCCCTTAAATAAAATTTGTTCTCATAATTTTATTCATTACTTAAAAAGTGAGGGTATTTTTTCCTCTTAGTTTTTTATAATTACCATGTTTCTTCTTCAATCATAGGGTTCTTACATTATATATTAACTATGTGAGTAAAATTATTACAAAAAACCTTCTCTATTTTTTCTAGAATAAAAACTTTATTTTCCTTATAAGAATGATTCTCTTCCAACTACACCACTTTAGAAATTAAAAAACAATATTCATTAGGTACATATATCCTTAAAAAAACATGAAATAAATAATATAGAAGAGCTAAAATAAAAGGTAATGACACTCAATATGAAATAGATCCCACATTTTATAGAATCTCCTATAGACCAACATACCATAAACTTAATTTTCCATTCCTTTTAAAACACATCACACTTTTCCAAGGATATAATTTAATAAAAACATGATCTACTACCTCAAATGAGAGATCTTTCATTTGATTATCTATATAAATAATATGAGTTATCTAATCTCCCCTTATATGGTTTTGAATTATATTTACCTTTTAAAATATCTCTTCTACCAATTTCGGTCCAAACATATTTCTCTCAATGAATTCTTCCAAACTAGATGGAGTCTGACACATATTTCAATATAATGAATCAAAAGGTTGTATCTGTATATTGGATGAAAATAATTCTAATAATAAAATTCAACTAATAAATTATATGACCATAATTTACCTGGTAATCTAATGAGAAATCCTAAAGAATATACTGCGATTTTGTAATTTTTTCATTTCCCAAAAATTAAAGAAAAATATGGTATCATGGTTAGATAATTCCCTGACCGAACCTAAGATGGGGCTCAAGCCACAACTACACCAAGCTCACCTCCATAGGCTTGGGGTAGTAATAAGTGTCGAAGTCTTGGGTGTGTGCGGTTCGAATAACTCAACCCAAGAATAGAGTGAAATTAAGCTTATCCTAACATAAGGAGATAAACATGGTGAGTTGATGAACAACCCATCAAGCCTTCTCCACCTATAGTAAGAGATTATACTCATCCAACCTTAAGAAGCTAAACACATAAAGCTCGTGGTATACTGCACACATCTTATCCTCTCCTAGAAGGTGAGTAACCAAATACAAGGTGTGGATATAGAAGAATATATATATATGCTCAGTGAAAGGTGATAAAATGAGTGATTAATGGGATCTACAACTCACATCTCAGTCTAGGAAGAAGAGTATCCAATAGTTCCAAAATTTCATCAATGACGCACAACATCCCACACATCTTCTTATAAGTAGCCATATAAGTCAAACCAAACCTCTTCATTGTGATACACAGTAGAGGGGGGGGGGGAATCGATGTAGATGACCCATTATCATGATAACAGGGGTTTCACTCTGGTGATTGAGGACTCGTGCCCTGGTACAACGAAGGGGTACCACTCTGATGACATCAAATACCCAATAACTAGATCTACTGGATGGCACCAATCAGTAGACATCGAAGACCCACTTCCTAGGAATCACTTCCCTTCTCTACTCTAGGTTACCACTTAGAATATGTCAAGGACCCACTACCTAGCTCTACTAGAGTTTACTACTTAGATGATCTATGGTGATCCTATGCAATCACTACTATTATCAACCATTTCTTTATCAGGTTTTGTGCATAGAAAATTTCATATTGTATATCCAAATACACAATCTAGGGAACCATCACATTCTACACATAAAAAACCTAGGATAGGCTACTCGTAGGAAAAAATCCAAGTTTAAATGAAGAAGATATAGAGGATTGTATTTTCCTTAAAAAGGAACTAGGGGTACATGGCATATGAGGGGACCCAAATGGCATGTGGACTCGCTCCACTTCTTGGATGTGTCCCTAGATTGAACATAGATCCTATATATATATAAGTACATTTCATGCAAGAGGAATACATAACATGTCCAAGATACCCATAGACTAGGCTCTATGTTGCTGGCCATGTCCATGTACTTTAGTACATGATGTGCTCTTAACCGTGTACTTCCACACAGCTTACCGCCAGTGTGATTTTCCAAAATAGTTGTGCAACTGAAAAAGTGGTACATAGAGTGAAGACGTATGACACTCTATATCATCCTTAACTTTTCTCAAACCCTAGCTGCCACCGGTGAGGGGGGATACACGCCATGTTTTCATCAAACTACATGATGTGTAGTCGAGTTTTTCACCAGATTTATTGATCCAATATTTATTCCTTGAATCTAATTGATCGATATTGGATCCCACCTTGAATAATTTTGAAAATGGTGGATATGGATTTAGATTAGGGAACTCAGCCATTGATCTCCATTAAAAAGATATGTTCATTATTAGGGGTTATTCCATTTGAAATAGATGCACCTGTTCCTTCAATGCTTGATTTGTCGATGAAAAGTCACCGAAAAGATCACCCAAACATGAAACAGTCCTAGAACTGTGTTTGTTACAATTATTCGTGCCTTGATCAGGTATTCTTAATGGATATTGGGGTATGATCGGCCTTGGTACCTCCCAAAAATCATCGAACCGAGACCAAGGGTTTCAACTGGTGAATAATGTGAAGAAAAGAGGTATAAAACAACAAAAAACCAAACATTAAACATAATTGGACAAGCGTTCTTGGCTAACAATCAAAAAATGTGAAACTATGGTTATAAAACATTGAATAATCAATTTAAAACTGGTACCTGGGCACATGCAAAGTATGTAATTGGCATATATCCAAGAAAAATGTTGGATCTACTCAAAAATGTAACCAACAGGCATAAAATAACCAATTTACAAGTCCTATATTGTTTACATATCAATCAATAATGAAGAAAATTTCCGCCAACAATTTGGGATGAATAGTTTCATTCATTGCATCTGGATCAACTATGAAATGGAGTTTTGTCAACATCCAACATGATTCACCAACAGAGGAGGGGGAGACTATAAAGACCCTTAAAATTCAAGGGAATGTTTTTCTTAATTTTTTTTGGGATTTTACAAGAACGCAGTTTCTGACGGCGCCTGATTCCGAGGCCCGGTGTGCCTGGAATCAATTTCTGATGTTAGGCTCAGGTACGTTTAGTGAACGAACGAGTGGGTTTTTCTAACTTTTGAACCGGTGCTCGGAATTGAAATCCAAGGGCACCGATGAACTCACATCACCGTTAATTGCTTAAGAAGACCCTTCATGGGGTTTCGTTTACTTAGGAGGACATGTTAAAAAAAAAGTGGAATAAAAATATAATTGTTTTACAATTTTATTTTTATTTCTTTCTAAGTGGTTAAGTGTTGAGTCACAACACCCTTCCCCTCTCTTATGGGGTTATATCCTAAGTAAGGGAGTTGGGGGTGGGACCCTCTTGTAGTTAACTATCATTGAGAGGATTAAGGTGGGGTGGGGCCCACACGAGCCCAACCCCTCACCTTCCCCTAACGTTCATAACTTTTCCCCTCTTTAATTTGTAACTCTCAAAAAGAAAACCCCCTCTCTTAACTCTTTCCAACTTACACTAATTGAATAATTGAACCTACTCAATTAATTAACTAAGCATTTTGAGTTTTGAATTTCAAATGGCATGTGTTAATAAAATAATTGGTTGAGCCCTTTTAATTTTTTTGGGGGGACACACTTTATGTTGAGGATTTTGGGGGGGGAGAGAGAGAGAGCCTTGTGAGAAGAAGAAGAAGAAGGAAGAGGAGAGAATTCCTCCTCGTTGAAGAACGAAGCCTCTTCAACGAAGAACGACACTTCCTTATCGAAGAACGAAAACTTTCCTCTTCCGCGACAAGGAAGGATACGCTGACCATGGAGACCGACGCCAACAACAAAGTTCTTCTACTTCTTCAGACATCAACAGAATCGATACCGTTCTTCCGTGATGTTCGACTGCCGCGACTTGACGAAGTTCGACGTCATTTTCGAAGTAGGGGTTAATTGTTTCTTCTTCGTGATTATTTTCGTCGCCATTCATCGTTCTCTAATTTGGCTGCCTGTTATCGCAATAACGGGAGGAGGTCGGACCGCACGAACACGTTCGACTCTCCTCCCCACTTGATGCTTTAATTTTTTGCGGCACGATCAAGGTAGTGCGGTGACGTTGCACCGTGCAGAAATAATGAAGATTGGGCAGAGAAGCATGGCGCCGTCGCGCGGCGCCGTTGAAGTCGAACAAAGCCGCGGCACCATCGCGCCGTGCCGGAAAACCGTGAAGAGGCCACATTTTTTTTATTTTACGTGAGGATCGACGAGAGATGAAGAAACGGGTCGCAAATACATTTTGAAGTCTTCACAGTGAAGAACCGGTCCCGGGAGGACCGCTGGCGAAGACCGCAAGCAAAACGGACCACCGGAGCACGTCCGGTGGTCCGCGGAAGAGCCTGTCAGCGCGCCACACCGGCACGGCGGCAGTCGGTGGTCCCGTGGCCGCGCGAGACCAGAGGGGAGACCGGGGGTCGTAACCCTCGGTGGTCAAAGGGAGCGACCCCCACGTGGGGGGGCCGCAGCTTCAATCAGGGGGGCAACGCACCCCCCCCCCCTTTCCGCGACAGCTCGACCAAGCCGAGCTTTCTGGCCACACGGACCGGGCCGAGCCGTGCCAGCCGGTCTGGGCCGCAGCCTAGTTGGCCGGACCCGGATCCGGGTCGGGTTGACCCGGTTCGTGCCAGCCCAGGGGGTCTCGGGCCGGGTCGGACTGGGCCCAAACCCCCTATTTTCGGGCAGTTTTATTTCAAACGCCCATAACATGGGCTACATACCTCCGATCGACGCACCGTCAGTTGCAATGCGATCCTTGGATCAAGATTGTAGTTTTGGTATAAAACACTCAAGGATTAAGAGAACTTTGTGTATGGTCGGGTTGGTTTGAGCACGAAGCCAACAGGACCCTCAGAGCGGAAACAGTTATAACATGAGCTCCAGATGTCCGATTGAAGTGCTTTCGACTTTGTTGGATTCCTCTTGATGAGATGGAACTTTTGAAATAATTTTTCAGAGGATTAGAGGCAGTTGGATAGTGGCTGGGTTGGATTGAACCCGAAACCCAACCGGGCCCCTAGAACGGAAAAGCTGATAACATTCAGACCAGATGTCTGTTTGATGAACTGTCAACGACGTTGGTGATCACATTGAGAAATGGTCCCTATGAGTATACTGAATGATAGTTCAGGGTACAGTTGAGATATGGTCGGGTTGGTTCGTACACGAAACCAACCGAGCCCCTGGGACGAAAAGGCTAATAACTCACAAACTGGGCGCCCGATTGACGCGCCGTCTGTTGCGTTGAGACCCCTATGACGAGGCAGTCTTTTGAGATACTTCTTAGTGGGAATTTATGATACTTGGATTATCGACCTGTAGCTCGTGGAGCGGACCCTCTCGGAGATGAGTGTACGGAGTATGGAGACCGTGTAGCCAGCTGAGACCAGACGACTGCTAGACGGACTCGACTTGGAGTGAGTCGACTAGCCCAGTGGATGGATCAATACTATGTTTGGGTGAAAACCCACGGCGGACGAAGAGCCTGATAGCAGGCAGCAAACCCGCGGTACTCGACAGGAGGAGTACCTCTGCAGGCTATTAGGGGGGGGGGGGTGCACTACTGTGTTTGGGTGGAAGACCCCAGAGGGAAGCACTACTGTGTTTGGGTGGCTGACCTGTGGTACTCAACAGGAGGAGTACCTCAACAATCTTAGGTTAGTGAGCATTACCTCGGAGTCATGATAGGATCACTGTACTCATCAGAGACGGGGATCTTCAGCAGTTACGGTTTATATAATGAAAATCCTGGTTTGAGCTAAGTGAATGACCTTTGTGTTTACCTCCGGATTGAGATGGGTCACTTGATAACTTAGTTATATGTATGGGAATATACCTAAGTAGTGGTTATCCGTTGATTTCATAACCTTTGTGTTTACCTCATGATTGAGATGGGTCACTTGATAACTTAGGTATATGTATGGGCATATACCTAAGTAGTGGTTATCCGTTGATTTCATAACATTTGTGTTTCCTCATGATTGAGATGGGTTACTTGATAACTTAGGTATAAGTATGGGCTTATACCTAAGTAAGGGTTATCTGATGAGATCCTTCTTTGTGGTTATCCTTGTGGGATTTAGTGAGACCTTGAGGGTCTCGGGGTCCCTAATGAGTATCGTTTACTCACCCCTGCACGGGCTATGCCCGCACCTCGTTGTGTTAGTTGCAGACGACGGGAAGCACTGACAGAGGCCGAGTGTTCGGGGAATGGACGGTACCCGGAGGTGGACCTCTCAATGAGTAGGATTCGTGGTGGACGATCCAGAAGTTGCGCTATCTGTACCTACCCTTCAGGTAGGATCCGAGGAGGACGACTCAGGTGCTTCTTCCATTCTTCTAGTTGTTTGTCTTTTCTGTTGCACTTTCGCTCTGTTTTAGCTGTACTTCCAGCTGGGTTTGTATTCTGTCCCTATTACTTTTCATCACTTTCTTTTGTACTTAGTGTATTACTTTCAATTGTACTCTGTGGTGTTTTGTTTACTTTTATAAAGGAAATTCCTTCCCCAGTTATTGGGATTTACGCCTTTGGTGCTAGTCTCCATCCCCTGGCCTATGGAAGGCGGGCTTGGGGTAGTCACGACACGGGCCCCGAGGACGGGTCGTGAAAAGTTGGTATTAGAGGAGTTGGTTCTATCGTAGAACTTATAACTCTTATATTTTCTTTCTGTGAAGTGATAGTGTTAAGAGTACCGACTATGGTTTTCAGTTCAGGGAGTCCAGTGTTGGTGTGGGCAGCCAACGTATCCATACACCAGGACCCTGACAACTGATTTTCGACATTGTGCACCAAAAAACTGATTGCGTGTGTGTTTCCAAAAGTTTTTTTTAAAAAAGTCATCTCAAACTAGGTCAGCTCACCAGGTATAATCGTTTGACTATGTCACGTCTGTTTCTTTCAGGATTCCTTATCACGGACAACCAGCTAGAGCTCTGAGATATGTACGTACTGACAGCCTACTGAGTGACGAGGCTTCGGTACAGGTCCCTCTTATTGTTTAGGCACCAGTGGAGGCACTAGCGGTACTACCATACGTTGGGCCACCGATTCCACCAGCCCCAACAGCAGGCGATGCACGCCGCTTGAGTGCACTGCATGAGTTCCAGCGCCAGAGGCCACCCAGGTTATGAGGAGAGACAGACCCACAGGTGGTTGAGGATTGGATAGAGGTTGTGGTTAGAGTTTTTAGGATAGTGGGTACTCCAGCAGACTTTATGGTGATATTTTCTTCCAGCCTCCTTCAGGCAGTAGCTGAGAGATGGTGGAGCCACTTGTTCCAGTTTTGTGATGAGATGACCTTCACCTGGGAAGACTTCAAGACATTTTTCTAGGTGGAGTTTGTACCAGTGGCTCTAAACCCCGAGCGTGTTCAGGAGCTGCTTCCTTTGCCATAGGATTTTCGATCAGTAGATAAGTCATCTGTGGGCAGTAGACAGATGATGTGGAGGTCCAAGAGGACCAGATCCAGCCGTACAAGTAGCAGGAAGTGTTATGAATGTGGCAGGAAGGGTCACCTGGAACGTGACTATCTGACTCTCCGCATAATTGATCCACAGTAATTGGAGGAGCCACTGAGGCAGAAGCAGCGACGAGTGCTTGAGCAACAGTCGAGCAGTGGACAAGGAAGTAGAGCTTCAGGAGAAGGTGGAAAGGAGAGGAACTAGTGGATTCCTTTTGTTCTTGGTACTTCTAGTTCCATGTTGCTGTTGTGTTTGTGTCTTTGTACTATAAGCTCCATTAATAAAAGACACTTATCCTAGTGACACTTGCTATCCTATCCTTTTGTTTGGTTGATACTGAGAGGACCCGGTTTAAACTATTGACTTGACCCTCACTTTTGAGATTTCTACTGGAGGAGACCCAGTGAACCCACACTGATGCCGACAGTGTGACTCGACCCTTGGAGGCAAGAGTGACGGTTGGATCTTTTGGTAGTAACATCGAGGCCTTACGATGTCATACATGGCATGAATGCATAATTCATGTCAGGATTGACTATATTAGGCAAATGGCATGGTTCATCCAGGGTATGACACCAAGTTTATCTTTTCGGAAAAGGAAAAATCTTAGCAGCTCTTATAGATCGTAGGAAAAGAAGGTGCAGATCATCCAGGAGAGGATGAAGACTACACAATGAAGTAAGGAATAGAAAACTGGCTCCAGTCTTAGAGACTCGGGTGTGTTAAATGTTTCAAGAAGAGGAAGCATTAAGGATAGATGAGTCTACGAAGCAGCGGACATGGAGGCAGAGCTAGGAGAGCAGTATGAGGTGGTGTACATTTTAATATGCTAAAACCACTCGCCTTAGTTGTCCCCACCAGGCTTAGGGAGCTGGAGGGCGGGGGAAGAGTGTGGCTGCATGCAGTCAAGGAGTGTGACCCAATGGCTCTAAAAATGATTCAAGGGATAGTCTGTGTCCATTACTAGCTGCCGTAGTAACAGATGCTGATATGAATCATTCCTTCCTTCTACGAATCTTGTTCTAGACCTAGAGCTTCCGGTAAGCTGTAGACTTGACCCTCACGTTTGAGGATACCTTGGGAGGAGACTCGATAATCACACTTACGCCGACAGTGTGGTCTGACCCTCGAGGCGAGAGTTTCAGTTGGAATCTCTTGGTGGAAGCGTCGAGGCCTTACGATGTTGGTCTCGGTATGGATTGGATTCACAGTTAATGCTCAGATTGACTATATTAGGCGAAAAAAGGTTGTGGTCTAACTACAACGTCGGGATGGTTTACCTTGGTCGGCGAAATGGAAAACCCAGGCAGCACTGGATAAAATCATGCATAGGAGGGTACATCTGATCACTCTTGAGTCGGTCAACCTTACCCTCGTGGCAGCATGAGTTTTGAGTTTCAGTTCTTAACAGGAATTGGAGACCTCTGGAATTCGAGGATGGTGACAAAGTTTTCTTACGGGTCTCACCTCGATGAGGTCTATGGAGATGTGGCTGAGGCGGCAAGTAACCTCCAAGGTTTAGAGGACATTTTCAAGTCCTCAGCCGGGTAGGTGAGGTGTCTTACCGCTTGACCCATCCACCTCAGTTGCACTAGGTGCACGACGAAATCCATGTATCTCAGCTGGGAAGATACGTTCTTGACCCGACGCATATCATCGACCATGGGGAGATGGACATTGGTGATGGGGTGACTTCTGTGGGGTTCCATTAGGAGTTGAGGATTGACAGGATCGGTCCTACGAGGATGGTCGATTCCTCTTGTGCGCTTTCGTTGGCAGCACGGGAACCTCCAGGTGAGCACATGGGAGCGGAAGGCTCAGATGCGTTCTCAGTACCGCTTTTGTATCCCTAGTCTATGTTAAAGCTTTACGAGGACGTAAATCCTTGAGGTGGGAGTAATGTAAAGACCTTTAAAAATCAAGTGAAAATTTTTCTTAATTTTCTTTGGGATTTTACAAGAACGAAGTTTCTGACGGCGCCTGATTCTGAGGCCCGATGTGCCCGGAATCAATTTCCGAAGTTAGGCTCAGATACATTCAGTGAAAAAACGAGCTGGTTTTTCTAACTTTTGAACCGGTGCTTAGAATTGAAATCTGAGGGCACCGATGAACTTGCAGCATCAGTAATTTCTTAAGAAGACCCTTCCTGGAGTTGCGTTTACTCGGGAGGAGTTGTTAAAAAAAAGGTGGGGAATAAAAATATAATTGTTTTACAATTTTATTTTTATTTCTTGCTAAGTGGTTAAGTGTTGAGTCACTACACCCTTCCCCTCTCTTATGTGGTTATATCCTAAGTAAGGGAGTTGGGGGTGGGACCCTCTTGTATTTAACTACATTTGAGAGGATTAAGATGGGGTGGGGCCCACACGAGCCCAATCCCTCACCTTCCCCTAACATTCATAACTTTTCCCCTCTTTAATTTGTAACTCTCAAAAAGAAAACCCCCTCTCTTAACTCTTGCCAACTTACACTAATTGATTAATTGAACCTACTCAATTAATTAATTAAGCATTATGAGTTTTTAATTTCAAATGTCATGTGTTAATAAAATAATTGGTTGAGCCCTTTTATTTTATTTTGGGGGACACACTTTGTGTTGAGGATTTTGGGGGGAGAGAGAGAGAGAGAGCCTTGTGAGAAGAAGAAGAATAAGAAAGAGGAGAGAATTCCTCCTCATTGAAGAATGACGCCTCTTCAACGAAGAACGACGCTTCCTTATCGAAGAACGAAAACATTCCTCTTCCGTGAAAAGGAAGGAGACGCCGACCGTGGAGACATACGCCAACAACAACGTTCTTCTACTTCTTCCAACGTAGACGGAATCGATACCATTCTTCCGTGACGTTCGACTTCTGCGACTCGCCGACGTGCGACGTCATTTTTGAATTAGGGTTTAATTGTTTCTTATTCATGATTATTTTTGTGACCATTCATCGTTCTCTAATTTGGCCGCCTGTTATCACAATAACGAGAGGAGGTCGGACCGCACGAACACGACCGACTCTTCTCCCCACTTGATGCTTGAATTTGTTGCGGCACGAGCAAGGCAGCGCGATGCCGCTGCACCGCGCAGAAATAATGAAGAATGGGCAGAGAAGTGCGGTGTCGTCGCGCCGCGCCGTTGAAGTCGAACAAAGCCGAGATGCCGTTGCGCCGCGCCGGAAAACCGCGAAGAGGCCGCGATTTGTTTATTTGATGTGAGGATCGACGGGCGATGACGGAACGGGTCTTAGAGACATTTTGAAGTCTTCGCAGTGAAGAGCCGATCCCAGGAGGACCGCTGGCAAAGACCACGGGCAAAACGGACCACCGGAGCGCTTAAGGTGGTTCGCGGAAGAGCCTGCCGGCGCGCCACGTCGGCACGCCGGTACCGGCCGGCCGCCAGGAGGCGGCGACGCCCGGCGCGCCGCAAGGAGGGTCCGCCGCGGCTTCAGCCGCGGCGGCAGGCGGTGGTCCCGCGGCCGCGCGGGACTAGAGGGGAGACCGGGGGTTGTAACCCCCGGTGGTCAAAGGGAGCGACCCCCACGTGGGGGGGGGGGGGCTTCAATCAGGGGGGCAGCGCGCCCCCCCTTTCCGCGACAGCTCGGCCGAGCCGAGCTGGCCGGCCACGCGGGCCGCGCCCACCCAGGCCGGGCCAGGCCACGCCAGCCGGGCCGAGCCGCGCCCTAGTTGGCCGGACCCAGACCCGGGTCGGGTCGACCTGGTTCGGGCCGACCCAGGGGGTCTCGGACCGGGCCCGAACCCCCTATTTTCGGGTAGTTTTCATTCAAACGCCTATAACTTGGGATAAGAACCTCCGATTGACGCACCGTTAGTTGCGATGCGATACTTGGATCGATACTGTCATTTCGGTGTATTACACTCAAGGTTTCGGAGAACTTTGGGTATGGCCGGGTTGGTCCGAGTACGAAACCAACCAGACCCTCGGAGCGGAAACGCTTATAACATGAGCTCCAGACGTCCGATTGACGTACCTTCGACTTTGTTGGATTCCTCTTGATGAGATGGAACTTTTGGAATACTTCTCCTAAGGATTGGACACAGATGGATAGTGGTTGGGTTGGATTGAACCGAAAATCCAACCGTGCCCCTAGAACGGAAAAGCTGATAACATTCAGACCAGACGTCCGTTTGATGATCCGTCAGCGACGTTGGTCATCAGGTTGAGAAACGGTCCCTATGAGTATACCCTATGAGAGTTTTGGGTACAGTTGAGATACAGTCAGGTTGGTTCGTACACGAAACCAATCGGGCCCCTGGGATGAAAAGGATAATAACTCACAGACCGGACGCCCGATTGACGCGTCGTCTGTTGCGTTGAGACCCCTATGATGAGGAGGTCCTCTAAGATACTTCCTAGTTGGAATTTATGATACTTGGAGTATTGACCTGTAGCTCATGGAGTGGACCCTCCCGGAGACGAGTGTACGGAGTACGGAGACAGTGTGGCCAGCTAAGACCTGACGACTACTTGACCGACTCGACTTGGAGTGAGTCGACTAGCCCAGTGGACGGAGCACTACTGTGTTTGGGTGTAGACCCACGACGGACAGAGTGCCTGATAGTAGGCAGCAGACCCGCGGTACTTGACAAGAGGAGTACCTTTGCAGGCTATTCGGGGGGGGGGGGGTGCACTACTGTGTTTGGGTGGCAGACCCCGACGGGAAGCACTACTGTGTTTGGGTGGATGACCCACAGTACTCGACAAGAGGAGTAACTCAGCAGTCTTAGGTTAGTGAGCATTACCTCGGAGTCGTGATAGGATCACTGTACTCGTCAGAGACAAGGCTATTCAGCAGTTATGGTTTTGATAATGAAAATCATGGTTTGAGCTGAGTTAATGACCTTTGTGTTTACCTCATGATTGAGATCGGTCACTTGATAACTTAGGTATATGTATGGAAATATACCTAAGTAGTGGTTATCTGTTGATTTCATAACCTTTTTGTTTATCTCATGATTGAGATGGGTCACTTGATAACTTAGGTATATGTATGGGCATATACCTAAGTAGTGGTTATCCGTTGATTTCATAACCTTTGTGTTTCCTCATGATTGAGATGGGTTACTTGATAACTCTGGTTTAAGTATGGGATTATACCTAAATAAGGGTTATCTGATGATATCCTTCTTTGTGGTTATCCTTGTTGGATTTAGGGAGACATTGAGAGTCTTGGGGTCCCTACTGAGTATCGTATACTCACTCCTTCATGGGCTATGCCTGCACGTCGTTGTGTTGGTTGCAAACGACGGGCAGTGCTGACAGAGGCTGAGTGTTCGGGGATTGGACGGTACCCGGAGGTGGACCTCTCAACGAGTAGGATTTGTGGTGGACGATCCAGGAGCTGTGCTATCTATACCTACCCTTCAGGTAGGATTCAAGGAGGACGACCCAGGAGCTGCTTCCATTCTTCCAACTATTTGTCTTTTCTGTTGTACTTTCATTCAGTTGTATCTGTACTTCTAGTTGGGTTTGTATTCTGTCCCAACTACTTTTCAGCACATTCTTTTGTACTTAGTGTATTACTTCTGATTTTACTATGTGGTGTTTTGTTTACTTTTATAAAGGCAATGCCTTCACAGTTATTAGGATTTATGCCTTTGGTGCTAGTCGCCAGCCCTTGGCTTATGGAAGGCGGGCTTGGGGTAGTCACAAAACGGGCCTCGAGGACGGGTCGTGACAGAGAAGCTATAGATTTTTTCCAGGGTTTATGTGGATAACCCTAGAGAAATAATCTTGGTTATATTCATATAGATTCTATCTGTTATGTTTAAATGAATTAATTAACTAATTTAATAATTAATTAATTCACTTAACGTACCTCCAATCAGTTGAGGAGTCTGAATGCCTTGTTCTGACTCATTTTATGTAACGCCTACGGTAAACAACATGTTTTGGACTAAAAAATGGTCTTAGATTTTTTATCTAAGCTACCATTTTAGTGTTATTCTATTTTCTTTGAGGTATCATGCACACATAATATAAAATATATTTAATATTTTTATAAAATTTACTCCAGGAACACCGAGTCTTCGAATCACATGTCTTCCCATCTCCTATCTCTATAAATATATATATATAAATATTTCAAAGTCTTATAACCCGAAAAATGTGTCTCTATATCATTCCCTCCTCCAAGATTTTCATCTCTGAGATGAAAAAACTAAGAAAAAAACATGGGATACTAAGACCACACTTGGTTCTCCCTCCCCCAGAAACTCTTCTACACATTCTCATGCTGCTAAAACAAATGAAACAAGGGGATGGTCCATCAACAAGGGTCATTTCCTCCCGATACTCGATCACCACTGAGTGCTCCATAAAGGTGCTTACATCTTCTTTGTCCAGCTCACCCTATTCAATGATGTGCATGGTGTCATGCACGTATCTCCTCAGCTGCCAAATGTGGAAGATGTCATGCACTCACTCTAGTTGTAGGGGCTGGGTAATGTAGTAAGCAACCTCTCCAACCCTCTGTACAATCTCAAATAACCTAATGAACCTTAGGGATAACTTTCCTCCCCATCCAAACCTACGCAATCCTCATCATGAGGAGACTCTTAGGAAAACATGGCATCATTGCACAAACTTCAAGGGCCTATAATGAAAATATTCATAAACTTTATGTCTTTTCTAGGCCATCCTAATCCACTCACAGATGACCTATACCTTCTCCACCTTCACCTGCACCATATATGGACCCACAAGAGATGACTCACCAATCTATGTCTTACACAAGGGTGACAAGAAAGGTCTCTCGTATAAGGCCTCAAAAGGTGTCATGACGATGGTATAGTGAAACCTATAGTTGTATAAAAACTCCACCAAGGTAAGGTGATCCTTCCAACTCCAAATGAATTCTAAAATATAATCCCTCAACATATCCTCCAACACATGGATAGTGCATTCGGTATTCCCATTAGTCTAGTTGTAAAAAGATTTAATCATCCTTATCGAGGTCCTGAATTTCTCTTATAGGCCTCTCTACAATCACGATGTAAACCATGCATCAAAATCATAGAAAATCATCTAGGGAACCCCATGATGGAGAATGAACTCCCATATGTACAACTGCCCCAAACTCTCCATCGTAATCTACTCAGTAATAATAAGGAAGTGTACCGACTTCGTGAGTTGGTCAACTATCACCTAGATGGAATCATGGATTTTTGTTGTGTGTGAAAGACCTGTGACAAATTAGATGGATATTTCATCCCATTTACACTCTAGGATATCAAGGGGCTACAAAAAACCTGCAAGAACATGGTTCTCAGCTTTCACCTACTGATAGGGGAGGCAACAAAAGACAAACTCAACTACACTTTACCTCATATTGGACCACGAAAACTACAACTAAAAGTATTTGTACATCTTCCCCACACTAGGATGTAAAACTAATGGGGAAGTGTGGACTCCAAAAACACCTCCTCCTACAACATTAATGGAACCATTATCCACCCTAGAAATAATATGACGTGATTCCCTCATCAATAATATCCATATGGAGGTTATATTTTGGATATATGATCTCATAAGATCTCATAGTCGATATCTCCTAGATGAAACTCTCTCTCACACTCAAGAAGTGAAGGATTAAACACCATCGACTACTAAAAATATGTACCCCCATGATCCACCGGGGTTAGCTTCAAGGAAGCTAACTACTATGAAACCTCCTACACTAAGTGAGCATGGGACTTCCTTATAAGGGAATCTACCATAACATTTACCTTCCCTAGAGTATTAACTATATCGAATTCTTATTCCTGTAGGAACTCCAACCATCATCATTGTCCCAATTTTAGGTCTCTGTATGTTAAGACATACCTGAGACTCTGGTGGTATGATTAAACTAGAAAGTGCTCCCCCCATAAGGTAGTGCCTCCACATCCTAAAGTAAAAGACTACCACTTCCAGTCTTGGTTGTGGGTCACATAATTCTTCTCATGGTGTCTCAACTACCTAGACCCATAAGCGATAACTGCCTACTTCTACATCAACTTGCAACTGAGCCTAGCTCTCGAGGAATTTTAGTAAACTACGAACTCCACACCCTCCTCTGGTATGTTCAACATAGAAGCACTTTTCAGCCTAAACTTTAACTCCTCAAAGGGCTTATGGCACTACTCAAACATAGTAAATGGATTACCTTTCCATGTTAGGGTGGCCAAAGAGGTTGTGACTCTAGATAAGTCTTCCACAAACCTCCTGTAGTACTCCACGAATCTGAGAAAGATATATACCTCTAAAACCTTTTTGGGTGGATCCAAAGTAAGAACTTATATGATATTCATTGGATCCATGAATAAACCGTGTTAAGAAATTAAATTCCCTAGAAATTAAACCTCATGAATCTAGAACAAGAACTTCGAGAGATTTTTATAAATATGGTTCTCTCGATGAATGTCTAGGACTATACTCAAGTGCTTTGAAAGCTCCTCCAACATCGCAGAGTAGACAAGTATGTCATTGATGAAGACAAAAACCAACTGGTCTATGTACGGTTGGATTAACTTCTTCATCAAATCCATATATATAGAGGGGTAATTTATCATGCCAAATGGAATCACTAGTAAGTCATAGTGTTGATAACGACACCAGAAAACCAAAATTTTAATATCAGCCTCATAAACCCTCAACCGATGGTAGAAGGACCTGAGATCAATCTTATAGAACAATCCCATGCCTTGAAATTGGTAAAAAGAGGTTGTAAATCCTTAGAAAGGGTTACTTTTTCTATATCATGTCTTGATTCATGTGATGATGATCCACACAAATCCATAAACTCCCATATGACATTTTCACAAGCAGGATTGGATATGAAAATGGGGACGTAGTAGGTCTGATGAAACCTTTCTATCAAAGGTCCTCCAATTGCAACCGTATCTCTTAGAGCTTAGTAGGGGCCATCCGATATGTTGTAGAAGATGACAGAGCAGTGTTAGAATGAAATTTAATGAAAAACTCCTTCTACCGCTTTAGAGGTAGTCCCGAAATGTCATCAAGGAAGATGTATATATAATCATCCATAGCTGAAGGAATATAGATACCTATAGATCATAATACACCAAGGGATATACTTGCTAGTAATTGGGTGATGGTCTACAATATCTTGCTCATAGATCCCACTTTCTCAGCTATGAGATATTTCTTTCCATAAAAGGATAATCTCATCCCATCAGTGCAAAGCCATATAAATTGTTTATGGTGATAGTCAATTTGGGATAGAACAATAGAAAACCAATACGTACCTAATATGATGATATAGTGTTCCATCATGATGAAAAAAAGATCCCACAAGAACCTCTCTCATCTAAGAGATAACTCACACTACTGACAGTTGAAAGATACAGAGGAAGCGTTCACTATAGGAACCTCAAGATGAATTTATTGGGATAACACCTCAACTAGGAGATCTAGCTCCCACACTAGGAATATAGAGATTAAATAATGGCTAGAAAATATATATACTAAAACTGAATCAAGAGTAGAAAACACACAGATCATACATCTTATCATCTTGTGCCATGCAGAATCATAGACATCCAAATACAACAGCTATCTTCAACCCCGACTGCTAGCTTCCTAAGAAAAATGTGGGCCACCTAGTGGTGGTGGTGGAAGGATATAATAACAACATACACCACCAATATATTCTTATGATCCTATGCTAGATCTACCTCCCTAGTGACCACAATGTCTGATCCTGGGAGATCCTTGATCATGGTGCTGCCTTTTATATGGAAGTCTATCAACTATCTTCTAAGGATACTCTTCACTTATCATCTGGAAATATCATCAAATGTGACCTCACCCATCACAGGTAAATCACTTCCCCTATTTAGTATGAACTGATACTCTATTCTACCTCTAACCACATGCCTAAGTCTGATCATGGAAAGGTATCCTACAACGAGATCCTGGTGCCTATCATCTACTAGTTGATGCAGATGACTCAGATCTGTAGCAGCCCTTGCTAACTCTAGCTTTATGGAATCCCTCTAATAGAAATATCTCTATCACCAGTTCTCGCTCCAACACCCCGACATAGGTGGGTATACACAAGGGCACTATACAAGAAAATATTTCTCTGTAGAGCCCCGCTTCTTAAACATCCATGATCAGAAGTAACCATCCTAGATCATGTTAAGAGAGTAATGTGTAAGGTCTGTAAACCTCACTATATACTCAGTCACCATCATCCCTTACTACTATAGTTCTAGAAGCCCCTAGATCTAAACTGATTTCAAGCATGAGGGGTAGTACTCCTCATGAAACAACTACTAAAAATCAAGTCACGAGATTATATACTCATCATGCATCTTCCTAATAAGGATCCACCAGAACTCTAATGATCTGTTTAAAATGATAGATACTAGAACAACCACCTGATCCATTGGGTTATGAACAAGACTTAAGATACGAACCACCAACTCTATCAAATCCTCTACTACAAGAGGATATGGATCACCTTGGAACCTCAATGATTTCTGATGCTGGAACACACAGAGTACACTAATTCTACATGAATCCTTAGTTTACTCTAATAGAATGATTGTCCACTCAATAGGGGGAGGTTATTTTACCTTCCCCCCTAGAGGAAGGGGATCACCATATGGACCCTGAACTTAGGCCTCATCACTCATATGGTCATCATCACGAACCAGAGCTAGTATCCTAGATGGATGTCATCACAGAGGAATCCTGGAAGTTATCAAGGAGTACCACGATCATATGAGCATATAAATATATCACCAACAATGGGGAGATGATTCAAGAAGGGTAGTCAAAGAATCAATACTATATGATGCATGCACAATTAATCATTTCCACAAATGTCTTGACATGACGAGTTGACAAGTAGGTAGTCTAGGTTTTGGTGAATGGATACATCATCTGCCTCACCATCATTAGATTTTCTAGATTAAGAGTCGAACTCGATACACTTTGACAATATTTTCCTAAACATAAAAAAATCCTCTTAAAGGGATATGTTCAAACAACATCCCAAGGAATGAACTTTCTTTAATACCAATATTTTATGAACTGACCCAAGGTAGGGCTCGAGCAACAACTACCCCAATCCATCCTCCATAGGCTAGGGGGTGGCGAAAAACACTGAAGGCACAAATAAACTCAAGGAGGAATTTTCCAAATTACACACACACACACACAATAAACTATATACAAAAAGTATATAGGGAAAGAGATGGATATATAACACTACTATAAATTAAACCAAACATACATGAACCTCTAAATATTAAAAAAGTACGGTAGTGGAAACTAAAAAGTAAAGGGGGAAAATACATGGCCAACTAGAAATATGTACTGACCTAACATAAAACTGGAAAAGTAAACAACTGGGAGAGTTCAGCTCCTGAATCCCATGTTGTGACCATTGTACATGGTCCAAGAACCCAATATCCTTAAGCTCAAATATATTCATGGTCAACCAGTCCATCGTCTGCATAAGAAATGACACATGTGGGAAAATCCCATGAAAGGGTGAGTGGATACATACCTAGTATAATGCTCTAAAAGCTAAAGGGGGAGTGGTAAGAGATAAAAAAATAATATAAAGATACTATATTGAACAAATTATATTGAAATATAAAAACACAACCCAAAAAGAGAGTGAAAGTAAGATCGTACTAACACAAGGGGATAAACACAGTGAGTTGATGAACTACCCATTGAACCTTCTCCACCTATATTAAGAGAGTAGATTCATCAAACCATGATAATCTAAACATGGAAATCACATGGTATACCCCATGAATCTTCACCTCTCATGGAAAGAGAGTAGCCAAATCCAAGGTGTGGATACTGAAGAATATATATATATGTTTATTTAATGAAGCCTAAATGTGTGGGTTAGGGGATCTCCATATCATAGCCCAGTCCATGAAGAAGAGTATTCAATAGTTCCAAAAGACTTTCAATGATTCCTGATGTCACACACATCTTCCCAGAAGTAACTGTGAAAGTATAACAATGCCTCATCACTATGACACACAATGGAGGGGGTACAAAATAGAAGTATAGGTCCCACACCCATGCTGATGGGGGGTTCCACTCTAGTGGTTGAGGACCCAGGACCTGATATAATAGAGGGTTCTACTCTGATGGCATCAAGGACCCACTGCCCAACAATACTAGAGGGAAACACTTAAAAGATGTCAAGGACCGTTTTCCCAAATATACTAGTGTGTACCACTAAGAAGAATTCGAGGACCCACTACCCATATATACTATTGAGTACCACTTGGATGATGTCAAGGACCCACTGCTGAGCTCTACTAAATGGTACCACTTTGAAGATCTCTGCTGATCTTGCGTGATCACAGCCATCATCGAGAGTCTCCTTATCTAGTTCCATGCTCAAAATATTTCACATAGTATCTCCAAATATGAAATTGAGGGAACCATCATGTTTTACATGAAAAAACACTTAGGATAGGTTACCCATGGGTCAAAATTTGATTTGAGATAAAGAAGATACTAAAGGTTGAAGTTTCCTTAAAAAGGAACTAGGGGTACATAATGTGTGTGGGGACCCACATGGCATGTGGTCTCGCTCCACCACCTAGCTATGTACATGAACAGTACATAGATCCATATTGTGTAGGATTAAATCCCCTGTAGGTGAACTACACGACATTTCCAAGCAATCCGGAGACCCGACCTGTAATGTTGGCCGTGTCTGTGTACCGAACCTCATGTCTGTATACTTTAGTATATAGCATATTCTTAGTCGTGTACTTCCTTATGAATTCTTGCCTATGTGATATTCCACAAGATCTATCCAACCATAAATGGGGTACATGGTTTGTAGGTGGAAGACACACTTTTTGATCCTTAACTTTTCCTAAACCCTAGCCACCAGCGATGAGGGGGGATACACGCTATTTGTTCATCAAACTACATGGAGTGTAGTTGGATTTTTCACCATTATTTCAGATATGAACTTCATGCCATGAATCGACTCAATATTCCACTATTACCACCTTTAATTGAAGAAAAAAATGGTTCATCTGGTTGTATATTTTTTATCTCGTCCATCACCTTCTAGAAAACAACTATTTTCATTGTCAGGGGTTCTTCTGTTCTAACCGCACACACCTGAGCCTTTAATTAATGATTTATCAACAAAAAATCAATGAAAATATAATCAAAGAATAAAAATAGTACCATATCTATGTTTGTTTCATCTATTCATGCCTTTATCGTTGATCCATCATAGATCCAGGGGTCAGATCAGGCTGGACACTGCCCAAAAATTATTGAACCGGGGTCGAGGGTTCCAATTAGTGAAGAATGAAAAGAAATGAGGGATAAAAGCACCAAAAACCAAATTTTAAACATTGTTGGAATATAATTCTTGGACAATAATCAATAAATATGAAACTAGGGTTAGAAAACATTGAAAAATCAATTTAAAAATGGTACCTGGGTGTATTTAATGTGTGAAATTGGCAAAGATCCAAGAACAATGATGGATCTACTCAAAAATTTAATAAAAGGGAGTAAAATAACTAATTTAAGAGTACTACCAAGATTATGTATTGATAAATAATGAATAATGCATCTACTAATGATTTGAGAGCATTTTTTGCGTTCACTGTGTCTAATCTTCTCTGATTTAATGTTTCGTCATTGTTCGATGTGATTCACCAAAATAGAGGGAGGAGGAGCTCTAGATTTATCCTAGGGTTTATAAAGATAACCCTGTAGAAATCATATTGATTATATTATTATAGATTCTATCCATTGCGCTAAAATTAATTAATTAACTAATTAAATTATTAAATAATTCACTTAATGTACCTCTAATCGAGCACGAAGTCATAACGCCATGAGCTGAATCATTTTATGTCATAAACAGGGTGAACACTACGTTCCAGACTCAACCATGGTCTCTTATTTATGATCCAAGCTACCATTTATGAGTTATCCGATTTTCTTTGTGGTATCATGCATGAATAATATAAAATATACTCAATATTTTTTTAAATTAACTCCAGGCACACCAAACCTAGAAATCTCACACTCTCTTAGTTCCTAGTTCTAGAAATATATATTGAAAATTTTCAAAGTATTATAAGGAAATAACTGAGTCAATATAGATAAAATAAAGAGAGTAACTCCATTTAACCTGAATACCATTTTAAGATAAAGTTGAGAAAACTGATCTAAAAGAATAATATCTTAAATTGTAAGAAAATGAATATATTTATTTAATCAATAAATAATAAACCAAATCACATTATTATATTGAGGAGTATTTGGAAATCACAGCACAAAATCCATGGATGTATTCAAAAATTTCATCATAGCAGTGGAAAAGGATAAATCATCCCCACTGATAGTTTTCACTCTTCTTTAACCTATTTACTAGTCATAGATTTCATGGTAAAATATGTAATACCATTTTCATTCCTTCTCACCAATAATATTCCTGAATTTTTCTATACATATTAGTGATTCTAGAATGAATAAAAAATAAAGAGTTCTGAACATTAATCAATAATTATTTCTTCAACTGAGAATCAATTAAAGAACATAAACTCTTTCTAATTCTAATAATACCTTTTTTAAACATTAAAATTGTACAATTTATCTTCCTTAAAAATTTCTACCTTCTTTATAAAGACATTATATTATTTTTGAGACTTATTGATTATTTCTTCTAGAGATGGTTGTACTGAGACGTAATTCAAAAGAGAAAAGGTTTTTGGATACACAACTTCCAAGCCGAGATTCATCAAGTCATTAACTAAAGGATCTTTTTCCAAATGTAGCATAGTTAAGGATGCATTACGTTTTCTTCTAAAGGAATTTGATACATTTTTTTTCATCATGTAGATGATAGAGAATCATGAAATCATAATATTTTATTAGTTTTATCCATCTTATTTTCCACATGTTCAACTCTTTTTGAGTTAATATATACTTAAAAATTTTATGGTCAATATATATTCCACAATTTACCATATATAAAAGATACCTCTAATTTTTTTGATCAAAATAACACTATTGTAATCCCAAGATCATGTGTTGGATAATTCTACTAATGGAATTTCAATTAGCGTGATGTGTATATAATTATCTGATTGTCTGGTATTAAGACACCATCAAGGACAATTAAAGAAGCATCACTATAAATAAAAATCTCACAATTTCTAGTTGTAAAGGATAACACTAGAGAATTAACCAATATTATTTCAAATTCTTAAAAAAATTCATCACATTATTCTATATAGATGAATTTAATTCCTTTTCAAGTTAACCTAGTTAGTGGGATAAATAACCAATTTTTTTTTCAATAAAACATTTCAAGTAACTCTCTAATTCAAGAAAACTTCAAATATAGTGACATTTTTAGGTTTTAGACACTATTGGACCACTTTAGTTTTAGAAGGGTCAACATTTATTCCATTTTCAAAAAATTTATGCACAAGTAAAGAAATATTCTACATCTATAATTTCTATTTATTAAATTTTCTTAAAAAATTATTTTCTTTTAGGGGTTTTAAATCAATATTGAGATTTTTATCATGATATTGATAGATTTTAAAATATTCTAAAAATAAATCGATGAAAACTACCAAATATTTATATAAATACTCATAGATAACTCTATTCATAAGATCTATAAATACAACAGGTGAATTCATTAAGCCAAAAGGCATAACCACAAACCCATAATGACCATACCCAGTAAGAAATGCAATATTCAGAATATACTCATCATTCACTTTCAGATGATGGTAAATAAATCTGATGTTAATCTTGGAAAAATACCAAGAACCCTGGATATAGTCGAAAAGGTCATTTATAAGGTAAAACAAATATGTTTTATTAATAATATTATGGTTGAGTTCTACATATTCAATGATAATACTCATATAACCAAATTTATTTTTAACATATAAAAAAAGCACCACAAGGTGGAGTTCTAGGGTGGATGAAACCCTTATCATGTAATTATTATAACTAATTTTTCAATTCCAATTGATCTATTGAATCCATTTGATACATATATTTTTAAATCATTATAGTATTAAAAAGTAACTCAATAGTAAATTCACCCTCATTATCAGGAATAAAACCAAGAAAATTATCAGAAAATAAAACTTAAAATTCATTTCAAATAGGCACATAATTTATATGAATAAGTTATTTTTTTCAATAATACGAGTAAGATAACTATCACTACCATATTCTATAAATTTCTCATATTCTTGATAATCTATCACAAGTATGAACTCATTATTATATATAAATTGAATCTCACTTTGAGGATTGAATATTTCTTATTTAGCTCTAAGATCTATCATAGAATGAGAAACAAAATTCTAATACAAATCCAAAATGAATTCAAACTCTATTAAGGATAAAAAAACTATATTTTCAGAAGAAACCATTACACATATGATAATATGAATGCACCTGTAATTCTATGTTTTTTAATACTTCCACAAGGAATTTTTAAAAAAAATATTTATTAATTTCTTGAGGTGATATATCAATTTTAGTATAAAAATTCATATAAATTAAAGAATGTGTAGACCTAGAATCAAAGAAGACTTTATAATAATCCAAGTAAAAATGTATTGTATCTTTCACCACTTCATTCTATGGTTTTTTATTTCATGAGGTAGTCATTAATGATATGGAAACACCCTTCTTCTTATGATATTGATGATCCCTATTAATTATATTTTTATTTAGACACACACATACATAATGAACAATATCATTACAATTAAAACATTTTATAGATGACTTATCATAATTACTATGACTATTACCATTTTTTTCTCTTTATAAACATGATCCACATGTACCATCTTATCACACCAATAACACTTTACTGATCTCATATTACATTCACTAGAATGATTTTTACCACACTTATCACAAGATGGAATATTAATTGTCTTACTTTAATATTCCTTTAATGGATTATTACCCATTTATCATCTTATGGACTACCTATTATTCTTATTGATATAGAAATCAATAATATCCATTTTAATCTTCTTAGTATATTGAAAAATGTCCTTATAAGTTCCAAACTCATGTGTAACCTAATCTCATCACAAAATTGGTTTTGATCATGAGTAAAAATGATCAATTTTACTATCATGTTATGAAATGAAATTTGGTGCATACTCAGACAATATAATAAAAAAGTTTTATAGATAGAAACTAATTCCTCAT
This sequence comes from Viscum album, assembly GCA_963277665.1. Lineage (NCBI taxonomy): Eukaryota > Viridiplantae > Streptophyta > Magnoliopsida > Santalales > Viscaceae > Viscum > Viscum album. The sequence continues at coordinate 229,150,697 of OY728165.1, forward strand.
CCTTAAGCTTAAATTCCATGAATTTAATTTCTATTCTATGTTGAATAACATTTTGAAAATATTTCTCAAATAAAATATCCTTGAATATTTTCCAGACCACGACATCAACTTCATCGTTATCCTTGGTATTATTATTCAGATAACACCACTGATTGGATTCACCCTCAAAATGATAAATTGTGAGAGTTACATTAAAATGTTTTGAATATTATAAAACTTTGAATATATTTTCCAAATAATTGATCAATCCTTCATCTACCACTAGGTTTGAATATCCTAAAAAAACTTAGAGGGTAATCTTTCATAAAATTTTACACTATAGAATTGTTATGTATGGACAATTCAGTTTCAGCCTTGAATGATTTCCACAATTTATTGCTTGATTCGATTGAGTTAACACAACAAAAAACTAATAAGTTTCAACTCCAACCATTCCATGTTTTTGATTCAGAAGTTTGAAATTTTCTTGTCTTCCTCCTATTTAATTTTCCCTATATCCTCTATGGAAAAACATTTTGAATAATAAATATAAAAATCCTTATAATTTATCTAATGATAACGTAAACATAAATAATAATCTATAAAAATTTTCTTGTAGTACTATCCTAAACTCTAATGTTATCTAAAAATTTTATATGATAAAATCTTTAAAATATTATTACATAATCAACCCATAATTACATTATTTAAAAAAAAGCTAAAAATTTATTACATTATTATGGTTTTTAAGATGTATAGTTTTATATAATTTTAAAAACCATTATATAATATAGAGGATATTTCCACATGGTGAACATTATTTTCCATAAAACTAATTCCTATGTTTACACTGATATTTAAACCATGACACCTTTTATTTGACAGAAATGTGTCACCATTAACATTACTATAATCTCTACATATTCATAATCTTAATGAGAAACATTTGAAAATGTTGGAGATCAAAATAAGTATCAGTATGTGATATAAAAAGAAAGGAAACATGTATATCCTTTTCAAAATTATTGAAAACCCATAAGGAAATTAAATTTTTTATAAAATAAACATTGAGACTAAAAAAATCATTAATTATTCATGAAATAAACTTCAAAACATAAAGTATTTATAAAACATTTTGTAAACAAGCATACAAAAAAAATCATAATCATGAAATTTACTTAATAAAACAGGATAACTCATGAAAACAAACCTTTCACCTTTAGAATATCATAAAATTTCCATTAATCATGGGTTAATTCTATTATGTTATTAAATAAAAAAAATTCCTTTAATAAAATTAGAAATAAATAAATAACTATGTCGGTATCTTGGGTCATTATCCTTGTATTCACCCTTATAAAATCCTTATAAAGTAATAACTACCATGGTTAATTACAACATATCCCTTTTGATAAACTTAATTTACATTAACTATATCACTTTAACCAAATAATTGGAGAGATTTATTGGGATCACATATTATTATAGCTATATCAATCTCACCGGATACCATATAAAATTTACAAGAACAATATCATGAAAAAAATATAAATCCTTTATTTTCATAATAAAATCTCTTTAAATATTTAGTTTTAGACATATGCAGAAGCTCTTTCAGGATTCATGTAAAAATAAGGAAAAAATATTTTTTCCCCTTTGAAAACTATCAAAATAAAAAATTCCCCAAAGATCATGAAATAGTTTATTCTTTAAAAACCCATAGATACTTGTTGATGAAAATTGATAAAAAAAATCTATTATGATGGTGAAAAAATGAATGTATTAAAAATCTTTTGCACTTTTGTAAAATAATATCAAAAGTAAATTTTGTAAAAGGATAAACCTTTACAACTATAGGGGTAACTTTTTGGCTTTAGAATGTATTTTATAAAAACTTATAACAATATGGGTCCTTAACAAATTCACTTTGTAAAAACAATGTTATAAAAATATTTCTTCCATACACATTTAAGATTAATTTTATAAATAATTTGTAAAAAGTCAAAGTATAGTTGAAAATAAATTTAAAAAAATTATTGGTGTATAACTAATAACATTAATGAAACATTTTTAATAATATATATATGGAAGAGAATTAATTCAAAACAGTTAAAATAGTGTTTTAAAGAAAAACACCTTACCTTATATTTTGAATCATTACATCTGTCCTTTACATTATTGAATAATAAAAGTGTACTAATTTTATAATTTATTAATAATTTTTTTTTCATATTTTTTAATTTATCAAAATCCATTTTATTTCATTAATTACCATATCTTATATAGTTAGTAAATCAATTAAGTTCACATTGGATGTTTTGGGGTCGTTCATTTTACAACCTCAAAATAATATTGGTGTGCTAACCGTTGTCAAAGGTGATATGGTTCCATTTTATAAATAATCTTAAATATATTATAAATATTATTTTTATACATTATATAAACTTTTATTACTATTCATGTAATATAGTCATGAAAAATGAATCATATTACTTCATGGAGGTGGTAGTACACACAGACGCATGAGCGACATTATCAATTTCCAATGGATGGAAGGGTAAGAATTAAAGTAATGTTTTATCTTCCAAAAATCATCATAACATTATGAACATATTATATATTAATTAATTACATCTTTATAAACAACTTTGTGAGGAGATGATGGACAAAAAACACATCAGTTTGTGGAGGTGGTAGTCCACAAGTACACATGAACGTTGTTTTCATTTTCCACAGGATGAAAAATAATATGAATAATGGTTATAACAAAAAAATAATTCCATTTAATTATATTTGAGATAATGGTTTTACTATATAATAATATTTATGATAATAATGAAGGAGGTAGAAGGATAAATAAACATGAAAGAACTCAGTTAAGAGTTGTACTTCTTCTTTAGAAAACCTCTATTAGATTATACCATAAAAATTATTGGGTTAGTATTTTGTTGATAAAAGGACCTATAGGAAATTTAGAATGATTTTAGGAGGGTTTTTTAGGACTTGTTTGATCTATAATTCTCATTTTCTATGAATAAATGAGGATATGAGGTTCCTTTTTATAAGTGAGGGGAGAAAAACTCTTGCAATTATTCAAAATATTGACATGATATTAAGTCATTATCACGATAAATTGTCACTAAAAACATTAATTTTTTAGGAAAAGGTATTAATGTTTTTTCCAATCTAATATAATAATAATTATGATAATATTTTGTGACCTTATCACTCGGTTTTTAAATTAATTAATCAAATTAACCTTTACTGTGGCAACTAATTTTTACCATGGTAACTATTCATTATGAACTAAAATAAAATTAATATCATTGATTAATTTTAAACACTTGATTATAAATATGAAATATACTTTTTAATATTCATATTGTAGAAGTGGTAGAAATTAATTTTAATATAAACATGAAAAATGCAATAAAAACTAGATTTATAAAAATGTGTTTTTAAGATTATAAAATATTTTATAAAAAGATAAAGTATAATTATAATTAATATGGAATTAATTGGAGTAATTTTAATAATATGGGACATATTTTAATTTAAAAAAAATAAAAAAAAAATGGTGGTTTGTAAATACTGGAAAAGAAATGTTAGTTTTTATAAAAATTGGTATTTTTCACTATTCACCAAAAAAACAATTTATTTATAAACACCTAGAAATTATTCCTAAATATATTTGATAATGTGATAAAAAATAGAGTTTATTTTATAAAATCTCATTTCATAAATTTATTATTTTATCTTTTAAATAAAACTATATAATTCATGGAAAACATTTCAACTAGAATAAAAAAATTTCTCTTTCTATTGGAAGATTAATTTAAATATCATAATGAGTATGGATCCATAAAATATAATACTGAGTATTAATAATATATGAAGTTTATTTATTATTAATATTACCTGGGTTGTCACAACTAGTGTATTGATGATATATCATTCATATTTCCCATTGCTTTAGTAGTGTATCATCGATCCCTTTTTTATGTAGTTGGAGATTCATCATTCACCTAGGTCTGAGGTATTACAGTGTTATATTTTCCTCCTTATGGATTGTATTATCAACATTCCATTCACTTTTGGTACTATATTAGTGATGTATTATTTACCTTGGTTTGTCTAATTGGAGATACAATATTCACCAGGTTTATTATTTTTTAGTACATTATCAACTCCTTGAATAGTTGTATTGGTGATATATTTTTCACTTTGACTAAAATATCAATGATGTGTTATTCATATTAGGTATGGTTTAGTGATATATCATTAAAACGTTTTTTAGAAATATGAGGAATTATCATTCACCCTTGACTAGTTATATGATGACACCTCATTCATTTTAACATATACCATAGTGATTCATCATTATCCTTAATTTAATTATAACGATGCTTGATTCACCTTATATTGTTACCCTATAATGACTTATTCACTTGGTTATTGGTATATATTGTGACATATCATTTATCCTCATATTATGATCACACCATGAGAGAATCATCCCATTCCATCACTAACTGAAGTAGGTATGATCATTCATTTAGGTTCTTATCCATCACCCCATGATAAAATAAGTGTTTGTTTATTATTATCATAGGTATATCATATTTTAAATGCACCAATATATTTTTGGAGTTATTTAGCGGAACTATTAGTTTTGACCTTAGATTTTTTTTCACACCCTCCATGTTCACTTTGGTGGGTGTGCATAATTCATGCTAAGGGATATAAATAAGGGAAACGGTCCTATGTTTTATGGTTGAGTTTGATGCATTAAGAGATTGGGATATGAGACTAGGTATATATTTAGACCTATATTATTAATATTATCTCTATTATTTTTTTATATTTTGGTTATTTGTATATAATTGTCCCAACAACCAATATTTCACTAGACGTATGCCCTGTATGAAATTGAAATCAGATAATGTTTTTCTTTTACTAATGTAATTATTTATAATTATTTAATAGAGGATATTTTTTCCCTAGTATATCTCCGGATCATCGCTATTAGTTGGAAATCAATGGAAGATGAGGAAGCACACCTGAGGTTTAGTTGCACACCCATTTCAAGTTTATTCATTCCGACCTGGTTAACAATGCTACATAGTGGTATCAAAGTCTGGTTTTGTTTTACTATTTAGAACATGGTATATATAGATAATGCTAGAAATAACTTGGTATAAAAATTATTCTTGTGCTTAATATATATATATATATATATATGGGGAAATTTTGAGTTAACAGGGTCATGGATTGTTGTTCTTTGTTTTTGGGTGCTATCTCTTTAATATTTTAAAGAATATGGTGTGTTATTTACTTCTTGTTATTTGAATATTGTCTGGGGTTGGAAATAAGGTGTGTGTGTTAGTGCCTCATATTCAAGAAATAAGATTAACATGTAATTTTTATGCTTGTATATGATTTATAACCTAGTTATAAAATGGGTTTTAGTTATTTAATGTGTTAATGATAATTTATGTAGTGTTTACATATATATGTTATTGGTGTCACTTTACTTGATTCAAAACATGATTATAGTTCTTCTATTATTATTACTGGATAACTTATTAAGGTGATATTATATCTATTTTTTACATAACCCTAATAGTGTGTTGGTTGAGCTTAGGTATGCTTGAGTTATATGATTCCTTTATGTTATAAGGCGTGTCTAGAGTTAAAATAATTATTTCATATTATTTCTCTTCCTAAACCGTGATATCAAGAACCATGATTGAAATATTTTGAGTTTTTATTAGGAATTTCAGTGATATTCCTCAATGATGACTTCTTGTAGAGTTTCAGGAGGATAGGAACAATCAATCCTAACCAATTGTGGCACAAAAACCTTTTATTTAACCAGGACCTATAATATATAATAATCTCACAGGGAACATTCTTTAGATTCTATATTATATGGGTTATAGGGCTGCAAGAGTTAATCTTCTTATGTAATACGTAACAATAAATTTTAACTTATAATATCCACCTATCTTTATAGGTGAGGGTGGACCATAGGTTTCTGATTTCTAGATTGAGTCCCTTATATGCATTTTTAATTAGATATAGACACCCCATGAGAGGAAGGTGAAACATTCTCTGTACATACTTTATGAACCCTCCAAGAGTTGGTGGGACATTCCAATCTAAGTAGGATAACATATAGGCCTACCCTAGAAATACTTTTTGGCAATTTTTTTTGAGATGTTTTTCTCCAATACCCTAAAAAAGTCAATGGATTAGGAGCTCATGCATACATTTTAGAGATATATTCCCATGATGGACTATGAAATTCAGTTTATAGAGTTACTTCATTTTCCTCTTATGCTGGATAGAGATGAGGTTGTAAAACTTAGGCTCTTTTAGGATGAGATAAGATATGCTATCTGGGTTTAGTTGAATATCTTCCTCTTGAGTTATTTTTTAGATATTATAAATTGGAACCTCATAAATGTGATGATCTTGGTCAAGTGAGATGTTTTTATTTAGGTTTATTCTTTTTCTTACACATGAGTGAGTTTTTAGAAATCAATAAATATGGATTTGATAGTTATTTCTAGGGTGGTGATAGATAGAGGTGGTATGGGTGAGGTTTATCTCACCCCCTGAAGGGAGTATAACCACCAAGTGTAATTAGTATATTAAATCTTGTTATATTTGACTCAATTATGATATATTGTCAAAGGATAACTGATTACGTGGACAAATGTGGAATTTTTAATGGTTATGCTATAACATTCCCCAAAATAGTAGGTTTATAGATTGAGTTAGACTCAGAGCTTGAAAGAAGGTTTAGGAGAATCACATCAATGTAATAATTTTGGTTTTCTTCTAGACAAATAAGATATAGTGGAGGACATAGTTCCCAAAGTTAGGGGTAATAGTGTTAACAGAGTGGTTCTCCTTAGGGTATTCAAGTGATAGGAGGATAAGTCTGGAGATTGGGATTTTTGAAACTTTTCTTGGTTGAGTAAACTCCACTTGACCGTGGATAGGAGAAATAAATTGTACAAGGTATGATTATAGTTATATCCAACCTATTCTTTATTTTACAAAATCATTTATTTTTGTTTATTTGGTTGGTTAGAAGAGTTTTCTTGTGGAGTGTCTATCATGATTGATTTCCATTGTTACACCCATAGGGGTAAAATCCAATTGTATTCAGAGGTGTCAGGGATACTTTTTTTGTATTTATTATTTATATATATTCCCAGAATTTATTTATATTGAAGATGCATAATTTTAATTTGATCATTGGGATATATTTGTTGACAAGTTATCAAGCATACATCAAATTCTATATGTGATGAGTGTCCTTCACCTACCAATCATGCTATTTATATAATTTTTTTGGGAAGTAGGTTTTGTAAGTAGGATATGTTGGACCTGACCATAGGTAGTTTGGTGTGATCATAATCAAATTTTAAAGAATTAGTTTGGATGAGGTGGAGATGAAACAATTGGCCTTTCCTCCAACTATGGATATGTATCGGGATGTTGTTCGTAAAGAATATTTAGGGTTTCAACTTGAGAGAGAGATATAAATTTTATAATAAACAAGGTACTAGGTGTAGATCCAATTTTTATTCCACCATACATAATAACACCAAAAAAATAAGAGCTAAAGGTTTAGTGGGAGAACATGTAGGCGAAGAGATTTATTTTCTCAAGAACCACACCATGGGGTGATACTATTTTTTTTTCTAAAAGTTAGATCTTATTTTTTGTTTATGAATGGATTAAAAGAAGTTGAATCAATTAAAAAGATAGAACAAGTATCCAATTCCATTTATTAATGATCTATTCAATTAATTTATGGGATATTAGTTATTCTCCAAAATTTATCTAAGGTAATGATATAATAAGTTACTGGTGAGTCTAATGGAAATCCACCAGATTTCATTCAAGGGAAGGCATGAACTATATGGGTTTCTATTCTTACTGTTCAGTTTTATAAACACATCAATAATTTTTATGTAACTCATTAATAAGGTGTTTTATCTATATTTAGATTATTTTATGTTCATGTTATTTAATTATATTTTAGTGTACTTTTAGACATTGGAGGATCATGGTCTACATTTGGAGATTTTATTAGAATCATTGAGAGAGAATCAACTTTATATAATGTTCTTGAAGTGTCATTTTTAGACTATGGAGGTATTCTTATTAGGGAACATGAGATCATAGGTAGACATATAAATTAAATTTTATAAATTTGACACTGTTTTCTCTTGGGATAAACCCAAACATTTGTTAAATATTCATAAATTACTAAGATTGGTTGTAAACTATAAGAGATTCATTTAGGAATTATTCTGATTGTTATAATTCATGACTGCCAAAACCAAGAATTATATAAAGTTTAAGTTATTTGATCTATGTGAGATATCCTTCTAGGACGTGAAGGGTAGGTTGAATACCAAACCAATCCAAGACAAACTTATTATAGGAAATGAATATATATTTTATTGTGATCCATCATGAGTTGGGTTGGGAGAAATTATGATATAGGATGGGTTATCAGTCTCTTATGAGTCCAAGAAGTAAAGTATGGATGAAAAAAAGAAATCAAGGAATTATTTAGAGTTAGTCTTAGTTTTAAATGTGATAAAATATTATCACCATTATTTATTAGGTGATATATTTTTTGTTTATTCTAACCATAATAATTTTAGGAACATTTTTTATAGCACCATTTGAACAATCATTAGAGAAATTGAGCAAAGTACCTTTAGTATTTTGAATTTTATATAATGTAAACAACTATAAAGGGGAATAAATTAATAAAGAATAGAGTATGAATAATCATCCTCGTATTGTGTGAGTGGCCAATAATAAGTGTTATATTATGACCATATTCATTGATATACATCCTGATGCCCCATAGTATCATAGAAGGGTTGTTATTACAACTTCGAGTTTCAAATCCTCACCCATTAACAGAGTTAAGGATAGTTAGATATCAAGAACTGATTATTGAGTGATGGGGGATAATATATATATTGTGGAGAAGTAACTCAATTAAACGCAGGATAATGATGAAATATTATATGTCAAAGGAAGAGTTGTAGTCATGATGAACATACATAAGGAGTTTATGAGGGACTCACACACCTCAAGTTGGGTAGTTCAACCTGAGTTTGATAAATATGCATGACAACATATGTAGTTTATATTGGTGGAACGATATAAAATATGGAGATAATTAAATATATCATGAATAAATAAGAAATAATCAATATAGAAAGTTAAACAATTGAAAAGACATTCCATTTAATCAATAACTTGAGAATGAAATATATCCATGGAAAATATCAATATAGTAATGTCATGGATAATAATAACTGAGTTCTTAAGGAAGGAAATTATTAATGTTATATTTCATGATCTCATATATCTTGATATATTTACCATTTAGACCTTCTACTAAAATAGTTTAATCGATGGGTATTTATGCACCAAAAACCTATTTAATAAGTTTATCCAACTGGTTCTTCTCATGAGACCCGTTGATTCATTTATGGACTATCTATAACCCTAACCCACCAAACACCACATGTGTAATGTAATCCTCATGTATTGAATGATCAATTTAATTCATAAAAAACATAACTTATAAACAAATATCTATATTGAGTAATGAATATAGAATATTAATATTTCACAAGTCAATAAAATAACTTTCCAAGTTAAACACCATATGTAGAATTAGTATATGGTTTAGGAAATAAGAATATCCATGGTACAAAGAATATATATATTTAATAGAAATATAATTTCAAATGAAAAATATTTACAAGAACGTTAATGTTTCAAGAGAAAGTTAATAACAAAAAAGATAGATAAAATATAAACATCAATTCATTAGAAATATAGGTTTTGAAATATATTCATGTCTTTTAGAGAATAAAATAAAACTGAATAAAAATATTAAAATAATATTTCTTAAAAGAGTTTTTTTAAACTATTTAAAACTTCTAGAATTAACTAACATAGAGTAAAATAGTTATAGAAGCAAGAAAATCAGTTAACACTATATATGTTAAAAAGAAACATTCCCTTTTCACTTTTTATAATGAAATAAAAAATAAAACTTTTGAAAAACAATAAAATATTCATTTAAAATATTTTAAAAATTAAAGGATAACATAAAATTTCCATAATAAATCATTTTACTACATAAAGGAATGTAAATAATTTTTTTTATAAAATATGGACATATAAGACAAGTATACCAAATAAAAAAGAGAAATAATATCATATTTTCTTTTAAAAATTTATTTTCTAGATTCAAATGAAAATATTTTAAAAGTTGGAATAAAATTTGGAAACTCTTTATATATCCAAATTATTATAAAATAGATGAATTTTATGAAGGATAGATTACAATATTCTTTTAACAAAAAGTATAAGCAATCCCAAAAAATGAGATTGTAAAATAAAATCTTACCTCTTTGGAGAATTTTAAATTGTAAGCCCGTGAATGACTAAAATTTAATTAAGAAATTAATTATCATGAATAGATAGATATTCATGTTAAATACATCATAAGGTTATTAAATACACCATATAAAAGTAAATAGGTGATAATACTAAATATATATCAATGGAGTGGAAATTAAAAAAATAACTTACCTAAAGTTTGATTTGCTACATAAGTGATTTTAACCTTTTGTATGATAAATTAAGATTTATTATACTTATGTAACATAACCATACACATATTGATAATATCATATATGATCCATTTATAATATCTTATCTCCCATGTGTTAACAATCATTTATTATTATTCTCATTATTTCAGGTGTTATCTCCTTCAATTTTCATGTATGTTTTGATTCAAAAATTATGATCCATTTATCTTGATCATGGTTATATCATATCCATAATTTTTATCATGATTTTAAAAAAATAAATTTTAATTATATACATATTTAGAATCATTTTTGAGAAATAGACATAAAAAATGAATCACATCGCTTCATGGAGATGATAAGGTGTACACACGCACAAGCGATGTTATCATTTTTTAATAGGTAAAATGGATAATAAGTAGATGATATATTATAACTAAATAATTATAATTATTTCATAATTATAACATATATTTATTATTTTAATCATTATGAAAATCCATGTGAGGCGGTAATGGAAAACAAATTACATGGTTCACATGGTTGTAGTTTATCATACTCATGAGTGATGGATTTGTTTCCCATTTGATGAAGAAGAAGATGGATAAATGTTATAACATCAATATTATAACATATAATAATTTATGAGAAATTGGTATTATTATATTATAATGATTTTACATAATTGATGGTGGTAAAAGAATAAGGAAAATGAAAGTTCTTGGTAAAGGTAATTACCTATTCTTTAGAATATATCTTTTAGATCTCATTTTAAGATACCAAGGGTTGGAATTTTGGGAAGAAAAAAACCTATAGAATATGGATAATAATGTTTAAAATAGGGTTTTATAGTGGTTATTTGAGATAAGTGGCTCTAGTTGGTGTATAAAAGAGATGAGAGGTGGTTCCTTTTTATAGTGAACAAAAGAACACACATAGAAACAATAAAAATATTTAAATATAGTAAATTTATTTTCATGTGAAAGTTTAAAAAATTATCCATAATTTCTAAAAAAATATAGTATATGGTTTAAATACCTTAAAATAGTTGTTTACATGTTTAAGTGGCATTTTAAACCTTATATTTTGGTTTAACCCTTTCGTTAAATTTTTTAACCTTAACCATAATAAAGCCTTTTCTATATCAATGGGTTATAATTTTACATATAAGGTACAAATTTTCTCATAAGTGGATATGTTATGAACTTTTATACCATTAATGGTCCTACTTGTCCTATTTAAATATTTTTATTCTTTTTAAATAATTCAATAAAATATTATTTTCCATAAAATATCATTAATTTTATTTTTGACACTGTCCATTTAATTTTACGTTAAAGAAATAAAGAAAAAAATGAAATTAAAATATAATACTTTTAACCAAAAATAATATTTTATTATTAACTATAAATGTATTTTAAACCATAATTAGTCATGAAACATTAGTTTTATTGTTTTTAAAATTATTTCCTTTAATTTTTCCATTGATGGCGCAAGCACTATGTCTGAGTTGTGTAAGCATTTAAGATAATTATTTTATTCACGAAAAACTAATAATAAATAAAAACCATAAATATAAATTAATCAATTTCTGTATAATGTTTTAAATTCTTTCAATATGTATGTTTACTCACATCTATGCCATAAACACTTTTTTAATATGTTAATTTGACTTTTCGAGCCTTGCGTAAGAATTGAACATGCATTTGGATAAGTTACTTTTTATATAACTAAACAATTAATATATATCCATAAATTTAATAAATAATAATTAATATTTATTAACCAAGTTGAGATAATATATTTTACTCCTCAAATATTACCATCATGACACCAACTTTTTCTTTTCCAATGCTGCAAAAGAACCACATCAGCATTGAAAATGATTTTCATATTTATCATGAAATAAATTATAATTTATATTTTTTGATTTATTTTTGTATTATATTTATATTATATAATTATAAATTATTTTTTCTATTAGTTTAATAAATTTTAATATCATATTTATATCTTGAAGATATCATAAAAGATATCGTATTTCATAAAAGTATATTTTTTACTCTTTACAAAAATTTAAATTCATCATAAAAATATCAAAAATTTGATCCTATAATAAATTTGACATCATTAATACAAAAATTATTTATATTTAATCAAATTAAATTCCTATACAGGAAAGAAATTAATTTTAAAATAAATTCAAACAACACAACAAAAAACTTTTATAGAAAAATGCGTTTTAAGCCTAAAAATGAACTTGTACCAAAAACAAGTATAATATGATTCATATGTAATTAATTATAATATGTATAACTAAGGGAGAATTATATTAATTTTAGATCAAATTGAAATCATAATTTTACTTTCCAATGAAATTAAATTAAAATTTCATAAAATTCTGTATTTTCATTATTCACTAAAAAATCAATCTATTTAGAAAAATCCTAAAATTTTACTCTAAGATAATTTTTATATGATGATTTAAAAAAATGATATAACTATCAAGTAATAATTTTTAAATAGATTTAATTTATTTATTTTGACACAACATTTTCTGTAATGTAATATATCAAATAATTTATGTTTATTTAAAGAGATATATATCATAAAATCTTGAGGTGATACTATTAACCCCTTATAATAATTTCTCCAAAAAATAGAATCTATATGATAAAATAATTAAGTATAATTTGGGATCCATACATCCTTGGGTTACCATGTAGCCATATCTAATATATCGCTTCACTGTAAAACTTTGACCAGATGAGCGGTGTTGTTTCGTAACACTTTCTCTCTACGATCCAAAATCTCTATCCACTATTCCTCATAAAATAAATATTTCTTAAGCGGTATGACCTTTGAGTTTAGTACACATGAAGGATCATTTATTCACTTCCTCTAAAGAGATACATGGAATACATTTTAAAAATTATTGAGATTTAGATGAATGTCCAAGTGATAAGCTATCTCCCAAATACGATTTGGAATTTCAAAGCGACTGATATATTTAGGGTTCATCTTCCAAATATTTCCAAATATTATAACCTTATTACAAGGAGATATTTGTAGTAGTATCTTTTCACCAACTTTGGACTCTATATCTCACCAAATATTTTTAGTATAACTTTTTTGTCAACTCTAATATTCCCTCATTTGTTAATAAATTGATCTAACCTTATCTGTTATTTCCTTAGCTTGATTAGGTGCCAGTAAATTTATTTTTATAAATTCAACCCAACACATTGGAGTTTTTAACATCTTTTCATAGAGGGATTCATAATGATCCTTTTGAATTCTTGAGTAAAGGGAATTTTTGTAAGAAAATTTTACCAAAGGAAAGTATTGATCCTAACCACATTTAAAATCCATAGAGAAAGATCTTAACATGACTTATAGATTTTTAATGGTCCTATTAGACTAACCATCTTTCTGGGGATGATAGTAAGTATTGAAACTCAACTTTGTATCTATAGACTACTGAAGGATTTTCGAGAACTTTGAGGTAAAACTTAAATCCCAATCATATACAAATGAGATTGGTACTCCCTGAAAACTCATATCTTCATTAATGTATAATGGAGTAATATTATCAAGATATAAATATTATATAATAGTGATAAGATGTTTTTATTTGATAAAGAAATCAAATACAACCTAAATAACATTGAACCCTTTAGATGTTTTGGGAGCCTGATAATGAAATAGATGGAAATGTTTTTTCATTTATATTCAAATATGGGTAATGATCATAATGTTCACTTAGACTTATATCTCTCTTCCTTAACTTTTTGAAACACATGGCATAGAGATACATATTATACAATTTCACTTTTCATGTTATTCTACCATAAATACTCTCTTAGATCTCTATACATCTTTATACTTCTGAGATTAACAGTGATTTATAAATTATGATATTTATCCAATAACTCCTTCCTCAAATATAGTATTTATGGAACACATACATGGTTTTTGATCCTTATCATTCTATTATGATCATGGTTAAAGTTAGGAAAATTCCTTACCTTCTTCTATAATTACACCCCTTCCTTATGTACCATCTTAATCCTCTTATGGATGGATGAACATTCCTTAGAGAAAAATATAATAATTTACCTTTCATGTATATTTCAAAATCTGACTTCTATAAATCCATAAATATTGTACCTCTTTAAATCATAAACATTGAAAAATATCATGGTACTTTGACTTAGAACATTAGGTACCTTCCCCCCATTCCCAAGGTGGTAATGTGTTGAGAAATCATAATCATTGATTAATTACAACCATATTATCTGACCCATATTCAAATCTTTCTATTTAAATATATACTTAAAGATTTTATTATTAGTATATATATCACACATTTAACCATATAGACAATGCACCCACATCTTCAATTCCAAAATAACTATTACCTTCCCCAAATAACGATTTAGGTAATATTTCCATTGAATTTTAAAATGGGGAGAGGCATAAGTTTTTAAAATACCATTCTATATAAGGATTCATCCCATTAACCTCTTTAATACATCACTACATACCACATACCTCTCTCCACCATAGGGTAGCATAAAAACAGGTGCACTAACTAACTTTCTCTTCAGTTATTTGAAACTCTCGTCATATTTATTTTTCCACAAGAACATGGATCCTTTCTAGGTCAACTAGGTGAGTGGATTAGATAGTAATAATAAATATCTCACTAAGTTTTAGTAGTATCTACCATCCCAAAAAAACTATGGATCTCAGTTATCTTGGTTGGTTTGTTCCATTGATTAATGACTTCCATATTTGAAGTATCCACCACTATACCCTCACTTGAAATTATATGACTTAATAATGAGAGTATTTTGTTACTATAATTCACACATGGTAAATGATTCATATATATTATTATTCCTCAGGGTCATTAGAACAATACTAAAATGTTATTTATGATCTTACTTTATCTTTGAATATATAATAATGTCATCTATAAATACCACTACATACTGATCATTGTAATCTATAATGACTCTATACATTAAATATGTAATGATAATAGGATAATTGGTAAGTCCAAATAGAATTACTATAAATACATAATGACTATACCTCATATGGAAGACTGTCTTGGGTATATCATCCTTCTTGACCCTTATATAATGATATTATGTTCAAAGATCAATCTTAGAAAAATATTGATCTCCCCAAAGTAAATCAAACATATCATTGATATGGGTTAGATGACACTTGTTCATAATTATGATTTTGTTAAGTTATTGACAATCAATGAAAATATGTATTTACCCATATTTATAATTTAAAAAAGAGTAAGTAAATCCTATTTTTAAGCACTAGGTTGAATTAATCCCCTATCTATATTCTCTTAGAGGTACTTATTCAATTCATACAACTTAGTCTAGTATATTCTATGTGGAGTCTTTAAAATAAATTTAGCACCCGGTAAGAATTATATTCAAAATTTAACTTTATGATTTATGGGAAGACTATAAAACTCTTCTATAAATACATCAACATAATCCTAAATAATATATATATAATAAATTTTGAGTTTCTCCCCAACCATGTGAGATAAATACCCCTCATGAATAAGTAGTAAAACCCATATGATGGAAATAATTTCCATTAGGAGTTTAGATTAATCCTCACACTGATAGACTATCATATATTGATTTGGAATGTTTAATATAACTTCCCAAATCCAATAATATCATTTCAAGGAGATTAATCAAAATTTTAGCTACAAATGGATTACTAGTTACACTAAAATATGGAGGCCTTTATCCCATAAAGTGATCTTAAATAGGTAAATCATGATATAGAAAAATAGGTTACTCCATATGGGAAAGGTTATTCATCATAACCTGAGTTATCTACCCTAATATGTCTATGTTCTTCTCCATTCCAACACTATAAGTTTTGGCTTGCTCAGTAGAGAAATACCTTTGTTGACTATGGGTGCTCATTACATTTTTTCCATTAGACGTCATCACTGAATATTGGAACACACTAATTTTGGTCATAATCATCACTAATATTGATCCAGAAAATAAAAATCATTTTAATTGTAAAATTTATTAAATACTATTTTGTAGTATCATAATTCTCATTTTAGCTATGTTCATTTAAAATTTATTTTCCAAGGTTTTTAACAAACTTTTTTTGATACCAATTGAAACAACCACAACCCTAGTAATCCAAAGTCATTTTCAACTTTATTACATTGTCATATGATACAAGGGATCACAACACCAATTATCAATCAGTTTAGTAGTATTGAAGAACAAGATATATACATGATTCCCATATTACATTAAATCTATAAAAAACATAACATAAGAAAAATTCTCACATACTTGATATTATTCTTAATATGCTTATTTATATCATGGTTAAAGGAAAAAAAATAAAGGGTGAGATCAAATGATTAGTAAGGGTTACATAAAAAAGATATCATGAATAAATAAGACTTAATCAATATGGTAAGGTAAATAATTAAACACACATTTCATTTAATCAATAACTAGATAATGAAATGATTATATGGATAATATCAATACAATAATATCTAGTATAATAATAAATGAGTTCCCAATAAAGGAAATTATTAATATTGGACATCATGATCTCCAAAATCATTATATATTTTCCATCAACACCTTATACTAAGATAATTTAATTTAGGGGTATTAATTCACCAAAAATAAATTTAATATGTTTGGACAACTGGTTTATCTTTTGAGACCGGTTGATGCATTGAGGGGATATTTATAACTAGGCCACACCCATTACTATATGACCAATTCACTCATCATATATTCAATGAAAAATTTAATTCATAAAAAATATTCTTTATCAATAAATATCTATACTGATTAAGTAATATAGAATGTTAATATTTCTTTAGTCAATCAAATAACATTCATAGTAAAACACAATATGTTTAAATGGTATAAATTTTAAGCAATAAGAATATTCATGATAAAAATATTATAGATATTTAATATAAATTTAATTTATAATGAAAAATTATCAGAAGAAAGTGAATGTTTCAATAGAATTTTAATGATCACAAAATTAATAGGAGATAAAAAATAACCATATATCCATTAGAAATATAGGTTTTGATATAAATTCATTTCTTTTGAAGAATAAATAAAAATTAAAGGAAAAGATTTATATAAAATTTCTTAAAAGAGTTTTCTTTGTAAAACCATTGAATTATTATAGAATGATCTAAAAGAGGGTAAAACAGTTATGGTGTTACGAAAATCCATTAATTCGGTATACATTAAAAATAAATATTCATTTTGACTTTTTATAAAGAATGAAAAAATAACCCTTTCAGAAAAATTTATAAATATTCCTTCAAAAACATGTAAAAAATAAATTATAATAAGAAATTTTCATAATAAATCATTTGAGTAAATAAAATAACTTTTTTAAAACAAATTTTAGAAGAATATAGACATGGAAGAAAAATATACCCGATCAAAAAGATAAATAATAATATCTTTTATTTTAAACATTTTAATCATTATTCAAATGAAAATGATTATAAAATTTGGAATAAAACATGGAAACATCTTAAATATATATAGGATAATAAAATTGATAAATTTTATTGTAGGAAATATTATAATATTATTTCAACAAAAAATATAAGAAATACCGAGGAATTGAGATTGTAAAATAAATTCTTATCTATTTGGTAACAATTAAATTATATGTCCTTGAAAGAGTAAACTAGAATTTAAATATTAAGAATAATGAATATATATATATATACAATCATTTTAAATAAATAACATGGTTATTATATACATGATATAAATTTTCAATTTATACCTAAAACCAAATATGTCTCAATGGAGTGGAAATTGAGACAAAATCCCTTACCACAAGTTCAAATTGCATCATAAGTGATTTAAACCTCCGGTATAATATTTTTAAATTTATTATACTTACATACTAGAAAAATATACATATCTATAAAATCATATATGTTCCATTAATAACATATTATCACCCCTTGTTTACAATCTTTTATTATTATCATTATTTCAAGTGTTTAATGATTTGTTTTTCATGTATGTTTTGATTCATCAATTATGGTTGTTATATCTTGATTATGACTATATAATGTATATAATTATAATCATGATGTAGAAATTATAAATATTCATTATATACATATTTAAAATCATCTGTGAGAAAATTACATGAAAAAAGAATCATATCGCTTCGCAAAGACGAAAGACTACACATACAAACGAGTGACATTATCATTTTATAAAAAGTGGTAGGGTAATAAATTAGATGATATATTATTCTTATGAAATTATAATAATTTGATATTTATCATATATATTAATTATTTCTATAATTTTTAAAATCCATGTGAGGTGGTAATGGAAAAAATTACATGGGTTCATGAGACGATTGTCCGCCGTATATACGAGCGATGGTTTTGTTTTCCATTCAATGGAGAAAGAGATGAATAAAAATTATTAAATAGATATAATAACATTTAAATATATGGTATATGATGGTGTAATTATATTTTAATGGTTATAATATAATTTATAGTGGTAAAATAAGAAGAAACATGAAGGTTCTAAGCGAAGATGATTACCTCTTATTTTAAAGAGATCATTTAGATATCCTATTAAGAGACCTAGGGTTCATCTTTTGGGAATATAATAACCTCAAAAATTAACATAAAGATTTTTATAATAGGTTTTTATGGTTTTTAAATATAATTGGATCTAGGTGGGGTATATAGGAGAGTAGATGTGGTGCATTTTTATAGTTAATGAATGGATACAAATGGAATTAAAAAAATATTTAAATCTAATAAATTTATTTCCATGTGAAAATGGAACCAAGTGTATATAATTTCAAAGATAACTTAGAATATTTTTTAAATAAGTTAAACCAATAAAATTTGTGTAGGTTTATTTGGTATTTAAAACCTTATCTTTTGGTTTAACCCCATCATTATACAAATTTTAACCTTAACTGCAATAATAACTTTTTTCTATATTAAAGGGTTATAATTTTTCATATAAGGAAATTTTTTTCTCATAAATGGAAAAGGGTGAAATTTTAGACAATTTATGATCTTAATTTTCCTATTTCAATATTTTTATGAATATATAAAAATTTAATAGAATATTGTTTTTCATAACATATGATTAATTTCATTTTTGATACTTCATTTAATTTAACTTTTAACGACATCAAGAAAAACATTTAATTAAAATATAATACTTTTACTCATCAATAATTCATTAATATTAACTCCAAAATTGTTTTGGAACCATAATTCATCACACAACAATTATTTATGATATTTTCAAAATTATTTACTTTGATTTTTCCTTGGCTTGCACAAGCAGTACGTAAGTGTTGTGTAAATATTTATGATAATTATCTCATGATTAAAATTAAAAATAAATCCCCATAACAATTATTAATTAATAAATTCCAAAATAAATTTTTTCATTAATTAAGTATTTATATATAATCACATATATGTCATGAAAAAATATTTAATATGTTATTTTGACATTTTTGGATTTCTGTAAGCATTGCACATGAATTTAGATAATTCAATTTTTATTTTTAAAAAAATCCATATACATAAAAAAATAAAAAATACTTTATATATAATAACTTTTTTTTCGATCAAATAATTTTTAATTATCAAAAAATTTAATTAGGACACCGATTTTGACTTTTCCAGTGCTGCACAGGCAATGCGTCAACACTGAAAATGATTTTTATATTTGTTACGAAAAAATATAATTTATTTGTTTTTAATTAATTTTTTATGATATTTTTAGTATATTATAATAAATTATTTTTTCCATAAGTTTATTAAATTTTTATGTCATATTTATTCCTTGGATGTATCATAAAAGATATCATATTTAATAAAAAATGTATTTTTTACAATTCACCAAAATTTGAACTTCTTCCAAAAATATCAATAATTCATCCTAGGATAAATTTGACTTGATAAAAAAATACATTTTATAAATTTAAATTCCTATAAGCGGCATAAATTATCTATATTTTAAAAGGGTCTAACATAACGATTTTTTATAGAAAAATGCATTTTGAATCGCAAAAATGAACTTATACCAAAATCAATTATAAAGATAATTCCCATGTAATTAATTATATTATTTATAACAAAGGGATACTCATATTAATTAAATATCAAATTATAATTATAATGGGATAATTCAAAGAATTTAAATGGATTCTTTATGAAAATCTATATTTTGAACTACTCACTGAAAAATCAATATTTTCGGAAAAATCTCAAAATTTCACCTTAAGTTAATTTTGTTATTCTGATTTTAAAAAATTATATAGATTTCACATAATAAAATTTAATTTTTTTTTTCAGTTTTTTAAAACAATATTTTTCATGTAAGTCAAGCTATCAAAGAATTTAGATTTATTTAAACATAAATTTATCATAACATCTTAGCGTGTTTTTGAAATTTTATTGATTTTTCATTCCATGTTTTATTACACTTTATAAATTCATATTGAAAATAAAATAAATGTATAAATTATAGTATTGATGATTTTATATTGGTTTTTATTATGTAAATGTTTCCCAAATTGGATAAAAACTGGATTTTTCAATGGCACCTAAGAAATATACACCAAGAGTGATTTTTTTCACTCTATATGCTTAATAAAATGTCTAAGAGGATATTTTAAAAATAATTAATGAATAAAAAGATTTTTAATATTTTTAATTTATTTTAAATGTTTTCTTATGAGATATATTATATATTAAATGATTTTTTAATGTTTTTAAGGGTTGTTTTGGTGGATGTGAATTTGTGAACAGATTTATGTTTTTCTTTGTCAGGTTCTCACCATTATATATTGGTTGACTCATTTTTAAATTGTATGTATATAGTATAAGTTGATATTTAATTCCTATTGAAATATTTTCTATATTTTCATTTCATGTTTGTGTTACATTGATTTAATTTTAATTTATAACCAAATCATGGATCTAAAGATAGTTTTAAATGTTTTATAAGGATTGATTGAAACCAAAGGCCCATTTGGAAACATGTAATAAATGGTTTCATGACTTAGGATATACCTTTGGTTTTCACCCCCTCATATTATTATTTACATGATTTTATGTATATTTTTATATGAATTTTATTATGGTCTAATTATTATGTTCTAATAAGTGGATTCTTATTCAATAGTGTGGGGAGGTGATATGAGGGATTGATTTTTTATGTTTGTATTATGCGATAATGTTAGAAAATGTGATTGAGGGATTTTAAAATGTTTCCTCAAACACCTTGGTTATAAATTTTGTAAAAAGGGAATATAATGGGTTTATTAGGACATGTATAGTTATACATGACAGTACCTAAACAACCCTTGGATTTGTGCTACAATAAAATAGAAACACTATGATATATATGCCATCATCACCTAGGATTCACATAGTTCCCCACTGTGGCTCATGCATAAGAATGGGTATAACCAGTTATGGAAAGATATTATCAGTTTGATCACTAAGATAGGATGAATATCCATATGTTCTAGATACCTTAGCTACCTAAGGGTTTCCAATGACGTTTTCTTTTAAAAAAGTGCTTATCTTGTGGGTTATCTTTCATTTATAAATTTATATAAGTTTTTTATTCCCTACATGATTTTTATTTCCAAATTTAAAATATTTCGTTTTATTATTTTATTAGAAACTAATTTGTTTTATTTTTTATCATTATTATTAGGTCACTTATTATTATCTATTTACTTCCCCTTTATTTAAGTTATTTACTTTTAAATCCCACCTTGCTTATATGACGTTATTTTCTTACATTCATGTTTATATAGTGGTTTATCCCTAAGTATAGTGGTTTTATAATTTTCTCACTGATTTTATTTCATTCACCTACCTACTTCCAAAGTTTATTTAATCTTTATTTCATTCATTGGTTCAAACCCATATATAAAAATTATTTTGAAAAATTGAATGTATAATTCTAGGTTTTTAAACTCAATCATTATTCTCCCACTGAACAAAAGTGTTTCTTAAATTTTTTTAATAAAATTTTTAAAATTAATTTCTAAGAAACAATCATCTTTCTTTAAGGGTTTATTATTTTTTATAAAATGTGTGACTGTGTGTATAGATATGATTCATATTTCAAAAAAATTAAAAAGGTAAATTTTTATAAACTATATTTTACACTAGAATTTATGGAATGAATTATAAAATTAATTGCATAGAATATTTAGTGGAATTATTCTAGGAATGTGTATCTCACACCCTACATACACACCACAATGTGTATGTAGTTATTATTTCTTTTACAGATACCCAAATTTTTCTTTATTGTGGATAACATGTAGAATTTCACTACTTGATGGATGGTTTAGGATTTGGAGGGATGCATGGGTCACATAGATTGGATTATGATGTGGATTGGGAATATGTTTTTTTGGAGTTATTTTTTGGTATTGGAAAACTCAAACATCTATTTATCATAGTCTTCTTATGTATTGGTTCTTGATTTATAATCACTTGTTTTTAAGTATATGTATTAAAATATGCCTCGTCATTTAAAGTGATTATTCATATTTGGTTATTCATTGTTTGTTCTATTTGATATAAAAAAATTCTTATCTCATATGAGTGGAAGTTAAATATATGAGTTCATTAAGTGAGTTTTTTAGTAAAGATCTTCTACTAGTTTATTGTGCCTTGAGGGTGAGATTGTTCTCATCATGAAACCTCAATTGTTGTCACCAAATCATGGCTGCTGGGATCAATAATTGGGCCTTATTGTAGGCCGAACTAGATAAGTTCTAGGTTAAACCATGTTGGTAATAAATGGTATCAAATCCCTCTTGTTATTTGCAGAAGTCTGGTAGAGAAGAGAGATGATAATTGGGGTCAAGAGGTAGGTCATGAGCAGGTTCCTAATCACCACCTTTTATGATGAGGCTTAAGTTTCCTATGGTAGTTGGGATATTAGTATTGAAATTTATTTTTTGATTATTTTTTATATATTTTAATTTTAATTGGAATTATTTTAGTCTATATAGAAGTTATATGGGTTGTTTTGTTGTTTTTTTAGTTTTTTTGGGTGGGAGTAGAGGCGGAACTAGAGCCATTTACTTAGCTTTAACAATATAGAAAACTGTGTGGGGACCATAAAAATCAATCTATAACATTTATAATAATTTTTTTATCATTGGAGCCTATTTTTGGAAACTATGCAGCCAAACCATGCATAGTTATGCATTTTTCCCAAATTTATTATTTTTCATCCCCTTCCTTCTGAATTGGTTCCAATAATATTTAAAATTTATATGAGGTTAATTACAAAAGTTTTTATTACGAATTAATTTTATTTGGTGTGGTTTCAGTTTATTTTAAGGTCTTTTCAATTATTATTTCCTTTTAAAAGTTTTTTTATCGGCTATTTTGAATATAAAATAGTTCTTGTATTGAGTTTGAAACGGATCTTGACATTGATTAAATTCTTTCAAAAGTGATTAATTTTTAAATGATATTATTAAAATATTTTGAAGAAAAAATTATGTTTAATAAATTCAAGGAAATTTTTTAAAATTTACCAAAAAGGGAGGTTGTGTTTTGAACCTCTGCTCGAGTTGTGAATTAATGTTTCTTAAGTTTTCTAAATAAATATAAATGTTTTTAATTGATCTCATGTTTTTAAAATATGTGTTTTTATTTTAAGAAGAATTTTATTTTGGATTAACCTTTTGGGTTATAGTTTAATTATGTTATTTTAATCATGATAAGTGTATGTTTTAGTTATGTGTGTTGTTATTTAAATTGTTTCCCATAGAAAGGAGTCAGTGAAGCGTAGAAATATTTTATCAAGAGGTTAATTTTTGGATGATTTTTCTTATAGTATGAGTGTGAATTTTCCAATCATTAACTCAACCCAAACTTGAAATAGGGTGGTTGAAAAAAATGATTTTCCCAATGTTATTATTTCAAGTTATGTACTAAATACTCATTTGGGAATCCAATCCCTTGAAATTATTCTCTTCCCAAACCCCAATTAAAAAGTTTCCTTTCCTATCCCAATAGATTTGATATCACTAACACTATGAAAGGTTCTATATTTTTTGTTCTTGGGAAATCATTAATATACATTTTGGGTAAGACTATAGTAAAATTTAATGTTCCTTGAAATGATTCTCCCATGGTAGGGTAACCACATTTGTTTCACCATATTAAGGTGAAAAAATTCATGGTGGGGAGATCTATATTAGGTGTCACCCTTATTGGTAAGAAAATTTTAATTAATGAATTAGGTGTCTGGGGTTGTGAGAGAATCTCATTATAACAATTCCATTTCCTATTTTGGCATGGTAAATGATATTTATCTTGCGTCATACCAACTCATCCAATCATTCCCCAAATTTGAATGGTAAATCGGATGAATTTTAAATATATCAGATATCTCATAATATTATTTTAGATTTTCAAAACTATGAATAATTTAGTATTTTAACTTTATTGATCCTTTTTAGTATTTATTTCCGATGTCTAATTTTTGTTCCTCTAAATTCACTAATGGATTTATGTGGGTAAAAGTACCATGGTGTGAAGAATTGTCACACCCAAAAGTCACTTCAACGTGTGTATACTTATTATATAATGAATCATATTATGTTTTAAAAATTTAGGTATAGAAATTTTTAATTTTTGGAATTTATCATGGGATCCATTGTTTTGTAAACCATGTGGGAAAAGTGTATGGGTCTAGACAACTTTGTGTCCAGTAGTGATTGAACGGTTTCTGCATAGTTTTATGAATCATGTGGGTAAACCATATAACCTAATCTATAAAGGATATTTTGGTATTTTAAGTGATTTTTAATTAGGTAAAGTCCCATTTATTATCTTTATTCATGTGTCACATCTAGGAGGATTATTGAACAATATCCTATCACTTAACCTAGGTCCTTGGGTGGATTTATTCATGGATTTTCAAGGTAAGACTTATTTCTCTTCCTTTCCTTCCAATTATCTTCCTTATCCTTCCATTAATTACCCCTATCTTATTCTCTCATTCCATAATGGGTATATTTTCAAAACCTAATGTATAGTATGGATTAAAATATGAGGATATTGATTTCTAGGGCATGTTAACCTTCTCTTGAGTAGTAATCTATCATTGTCCATTTATGGCAATATAATTTATCTATATTTGAGTATGTAGTTCTATGAAATTACATTAAATTTTCATCCCATGTGTGCTTGAAATTTATAAGCACATATTTAATTTAGAATCAATGTAGAAATTCTAGTATTAAAAAGGTTTCATTGGGTTTTCTTGTGTTTTTCTTTTCTATATTTGATGAAAAATGGATTTTTCAATGGTACCTAATCTATATAATCCTTGTATGCTTTTTTTGAAATTTAAGTGCTTTATAAAATATGTAAGAGGTTCTTTTCGAAGTAGTACATATATATAAATTAAGGATTATGACTTCTAATTGATTTTTAAATGATTTATTATGAGATATTTTGTAGATTAAAGTACTTTTTAAAGAGTTTAATGATTGTTTTGATAAAAGTTCATTTTTAATAAAAATTATATTTTATTTTTCATGTTATTATCATTAAATTTTTGTTGGATCATGTTTATATTGTATGTATATAGTTAAAATTTATATTTAATTTATATTTAGATATTTTTTCCTTGTTAATATTATTTTAATGTTTTTTGAAGTTAATTGTGATTTATAATCAAATATTGGTTTCGAGTATAGTTTTCAAAGTTTTTTAAGGTTGGATTATAACCAACAACCCATTTAAAAACATGTAACAAAAGGTTTCATAACATAGTATATACCCTTAGTTTGAGACCTTTCTCATTATGATTTACTTGATTTTATAAAAATGTTCATATGATGTTTATTATGATTTAGTATATATGTGAATAATAAGGGGATGCATATTGAAGGGTGTTGTAAGGTGATATGGGGGATTTATTTTTTGATGTTTTTATTGTGTGATGTTGTTGATGTGTGTGATTAATGGGTGTTGAAATGTTTCTTCACCTTCTTTAGATAGAACTTGAGGAAAATTAGGTACATGAGGGGGAAGATTAGGAAAAGTCCATCTAGACATGCCACACCATTCCTAGACCTCATACTTAGGCCACACTAAAAAAACATCTATATGTTAGGGATGTGATTACTGTTAGGACTTAATGTATTTCTACTTACAATCTTGTGCATGGAAATGGGTATAGTAAATTATGACTAGATATTATTAGTTCAATCTTCGAGAGCGGATGAGGATTAAAGTGCACTCATTATGTTCGATACATTAGAGTTTCCCATGATACTTACATTAATTTTTATTTATTTCATGGATTTTATTTTACATTTTATTTATTTTTAATCGTGTTATTCCCAACATGATTTTATTTCTAAATTTTAAAATAATTTATTGTATTATTTTTTTGGAACTACTTTATTTTGGTTATTTTCATCATTACTAGGTCATTTCATACAATCTATTTAATTTCCCTTGGATTAAGTTGTTTAATTGTTACTCTGACCTTACTTATATGAGTTTATTAGTTAATATTAATGTTCATGTTTCAATTTATCCTACAGTTAAAAGGATTAAAACTTTTATCATTTATTTAATTATATACACCTACCTATTTCTTGATTTTAGTTTATCTTTACTTCTCTCATTGAATCAAACTCAATTTTAAAATTATTTTAGAAAATTAAAGGGGTAAAATTATATTTTTAAACTCAATAATTATTCTCCCATAAAATAAAGGATTTTATTCAATTATTTTATAAAATATTTTTAAATTCATTTCCAAGAACCGGTTATATTTCTTTATATTGTTTTTTAGTTTTTATAAAAAGTGTGAGGGGTGTATAGATATGGTTTGTATTTCATAAAAGTTAGAAATGTTACTTTTCTTAAAATATATTAAAAAAATAGGGAAAAAACTAGAATATGTGTGATCACTGAGAGGGGGAGAGGATTAATTACTTGTCTTTTATTATTATGTTTTCTTACTTAAGAAAAAAATATCACCTTTGGTTAGTGACAATTTAATTTTCTGAAAACCATACAAAAAAACCATAGGAACACAAGTGTTTATAATTTTCACTAATAAATATGAATAGTTAGTCCTTGGCATGGTCTGGAAGTAATCTAATATCAAAAAACCATTAGAAAAAAAATATTTTTTTTGTAGTTACAAAAATTAGGCAATATGCATCACTTTTATAGAAATACAGTTATTAGATAATTCATGTGATCCTCAAATAGATAATATGATATAAAAATATTTTATGATATAATAACAACCTTCACCAATAGGCTTCAGTTTATTTTACCTATGCTCTTAACTTTCCTAACACTTGACTTCTTATAAGTTATTTTCCTCTTCAATTTCTTGTAAAGTAGTAGGAAATAACATCTTCAAAACATTGTCTACGAAAACCTATTCATTAAATGATTTATTTATCCAGTAGTAATCCATCAATTACCTTTATTATGGTCTCTATCTAACACCCTATTAATCTAATACCAATTAATATTTTGAAACTAATTTTTCTGGATCCTTGTGTCTGGTATATTCTTCAAACTATTAATTTAATACCAACTTATTTATATACTTTATCCAGTATAACTTCATTTAATGATATTGTATCTAATTCCTCAAAAAAATTTCAACACCTTAATTCTTCAATAGAATGCATGAAAACATAAAATCCTACAGGAACAAAAACTTCCCATTTATATAGGCATCTAAAATCCAAAAAACATAGGGAGGAGCATGAACTTTAAATTCAAAGTTCCCACTTGAATTTTGAATATCCTACTAAAATATTTTAAAATTTTTCTACATTCAAACTTCTTAAATTACAGGAGTCATTAAACATTCCTAGGATACTTTCCCTAAAATAAAGCATTAATAAACAATTAAAACGTCTATAAATATAAAATTGTATCATGATATCACATTCATCATTATTAGGGAATAAAAAATCTAGCTCAGTATCATCATATTTAATATATTAAAAACATTGCAAAGATGCAAAAAACCTTATTTGGTTAAAATTTATAGGAACTTATCCATATTGTGGTTCTATTTCCAATGTTACTTCAGAATAAAATATTTTTTCTAAAACATCTTTGTCTAATGAATCTATTTTATCTACCCTTGGAATTTATTCACAGAACTCTTCCTCCATCTGATGTGTTCCATGATGTTTTTCTATTTTTCTTCATGTGATGAACCCTTGGAGATATGTTAAGCTTACTTTATCTAATAAACTTATTTATAAACCTTACTATCTATTGATTTGAAGAAATATACAAGACCATTCATAATTTTTTCCCAAATACTTAGAACTAAAACCTCTATCCAATTAAATAATTAGAAAGCCTTTGAATAATAACATTGTATTCCTCTATCTGAATCAATTTTAGTGAATTTGTCTGATGGTTTGTTAGAAGACTTAATTCAAAAACGTTTTTTGATGAACTGTACTTAGAAAATTATATTCATTACCTTTACTAAAATTATTTTGTTTGATGAACCCATGTATCTTCATACAACATCCTTTTATTTCGAACATCCAAAAAACTTATCTTCTTGATGATTTTTGAAGACGTTATTTTTCTGGTGACTTTCTACATTTGATAAGTATATTTATTAATCATTTGATTCAACATCATTCATAGCTTCCAAAACTACCGTATCTTCTGGTCATACAAGAAACCTTCCATCAACAAAATTAAGCTAAAAAATGATTATCTTTTTATAATCATGATGATTAGTACTTTATAAATCATCAAATTATCACCTTATTTAACTTTACTGAACATATCTCTCCAATAGGACTATGTACAAAAACATATAAATATTTACTTTGAAAATTCATATGATAAATTCAGTCCATTTGGCTTGTTCATTTCACCTCATACATATATTTTTATCCACCCTTTTAAGAAAATATCAACAATATTAAGTGATTTATTTTTGATCAAAAAATACAATACTTTAGAAATACTTTCTTTCTTCTCAATAAGATTCTTCTTAACACCTCAAAACCTATTTTCCACATCATTCTCCCCATTTATATTTTTTTGGGGAAAAAGAACCTTAATTACTTAAAACTTGTAACTAAATCAATGGATCACTTATCTAATAATTATAAGTCTATGCTAGTAAACTCTACGTTGGTAACAAGAATTATTGAATAAAAAAACCATGATGTCCTTTAGCAGTGATTTAAAAAAAAATTATTAAAATTATTCCATTCCCATATCTTCATAATAGGAATCGGTAAGAAAATTTTTCTATAGGAACTTTAGTAAACTATTAAAAACTTTCACAATTAGAAATCATAGCTTACCCATCCTAAGAACTCCCCCTAAATATATACTCACACTTTAAAGTTAAATCATATAATGATTGATATATTGATGTTATATATCCCCCCTTTGAAAAAACTGTCCAAAGACAAGATGAGAGAGGGTACATATACATATAGCCTTATCTATGAAGATAATGAGGTTTTACACCCATGTTCATCCTTAATTTCTGAAATATTTCCTTGAACTATAGTTAAGTGATTTATCAATAAATTGCTTCATTGTAGAAACAATCTCAAAAATTAGTTTATTTCATTCCACATGCTCTTATATGAAGTGATATTTAATATCAATTTTTTTAGACCTAGAACGTTTCACAAGTTTTTAGTGAGATTTAATGAACTTTTATTATCACAACCTATGAGGTCAGGAAGATTCACATCATCTAAAAATCTTATAACAATGTCATTATCAAAATTAATTAGTTGAAAACTTGAGTGGAAGCTACATATTCAGCTTATATAGAGCAGAGAGTTAATAAAAATTATTTAATTATATGAAATATTATATATATTTCTACCAAAAATAATACTTCTTCATATGTGGATATCATATCTTCTATAAAACCATCCCAATAAACATTAGTGGAACTGAATAGATTAATCTTTTTTTGTGTTTTCATATTTCAACCTGAAATCAACTATGCATTTAATATATCTAATAATTATTTATATATCCATAATATGTAATTTTCTAAGAGAAGATTGATATCTAGAACAAAGTGTAAAAATATTCACTATATATGGCCATGAATCCATTAGGTATAATAGGCTTCCAATAAACTTTCTAAACTATGTCGGATTATCCTCCTTTCCTTGAACATATTTTGAAAACATTGTTCCCACTGGAATGGGTGCGTAAAAATGATTTCAATATTCTATTGAAAATTTATTTATAATTTCCTTAGGATACTTATCTTGATATATAAATATTTAATTCTTATTTTGAGATATTTTTAAGCCAATAAAGTAATTCATTTATTATAGCATGTAAATTTAAAATATATTTATCATCAACTTATCAAACTTTTACACATTTCTTCATCATTCCCTATAAATATAATATCATAAACCTAAAAAATCAAGACGAGTGAAACCTCTTGATTTTCTTTTATGTAGAGGCTATTATCAACTCTTAATTTCTTGAAATTAAAATTACTTAAGTAGTTATCCAATTTAGAATACTAATCTCTTATATATTTTTTCAACCCATGAAAATCCTTCTTTAACTTGAACAACTAACTTTCATCTTTACCAATCATAAATCCAAACATTTTCTCAATATAATCTTCTTCATCATGATCTCCATTAAAAAAAACTGACTTGAAATCCATCTATAATATCTTATATCTTCATTTTATAGTGATAGAAATAAATATTCTAATTTTTTCATTCATATATAATAGAGTAAAAGTATTATCAAAATCAATATATTTAACTTGAAAGTAGCCTTTTCAGACCAATAATGCTTCATTTCTTATCATTTCACCTTTTTTATTCAAGTTGTTTTGGAAAACCCATTTTTATTCCAATGAAATTATTATTTTTTGATTTGAGAAGAAGTTTCCAGTTCTCATTCTTCTCAATATAATCCAACTTTTCATTCATTGAATAAATCCACTCTTTATGAACCAACACTTTTTTTAATATATCTTGGCTCAACCTATGAATACAATGAATAATGTGTAACTATACTTAATTTTCTTCAAGTTTTAAATTATTATCCTTGTTCACTAATGATATTTTGGACCTCCACCTATTTAATTATTCAAGGATGAGATGAGAACTATTTTATATCACATTAAATAGAAGAGTCATAATCTTCATCTTGAACAATTTCTACATCATTTCTTCTGTTAGAAACACTATTTTATTATATAAAAATAACAAATTCATCTTCAACTTCTATTATATCTACAACAATCCATCAAAAATTTCTATCAGAATGTTATAGAAAATTCAACTTTTTAGAGTAAAGAATATTTCATATTTCTTTATTATAACACCTTTATCCTATACCACTAGGAGGGTAGCAAAGAAAGATACGACCATCACATTTTAATCAAACTTCCCAAGACTCTCACCCTTTACATTGATAATAAAAGAACTATAAAAAACCCTTAGGTATTTTAAACATGAGTTTTATTTTCAATATATATTATGAGGATTAATATAAGATTTTATCCTATAGAATACAAGATTCTGAAAGTGTACTGCTACTCTAATTTCACATCTCTAAAAGAATTAAGAAGTATCATGTTCAATCGTCATAGTTCATGAAATATCCACTGAACTTCTATTTTTTATTTTACTAGTACCATTATGGTATGTTATTTATGGTGCACTAAATTCTTGAATAATTCCATATTTTCGAAAATAGTCTTTGAAATTACCATTTTTATATTTAACACCATTATCAGTTTGAATCTTCTTCAAAGAATATCCACATTCATTTTCA
Organism: Viscum album; assembly: GCA_963277665.1. Taxonomy (NCBI): domain Eukaryota; kingdom Viridiplantae; phylum Streptophyta; class Magnoliopsida; order Santalales; family Viscaceae; genus Viscum; species Viscum album. Next base: position 229,183,265 of record OY728165.1, read on the forward strand.
GTACTTCTCCTAAAACTATTAATTTTTTTTGAGAGCATCTTATTTATGTTTCAAAAACATCATACATGCAATGTGAGTAAAATAATCAATAAATAAATAAATTTCTTATCTTGGTTTGTTTATTTATTTCTCATGGGTCTGGATATATCAGAATTTATTAGCTCTAAGGGATGACTAAAATGTATCTCAACTTTATTATGTACAATGTTTGTAATCCTCCCTTTATGATATATCAAATTTCACCAATATCTTTTTATTATGATGTAATAAATACCAATAATACTTTTTTTTTCATATTTCTCACATTCTTCTAGAACATATGCCCCAAATTCTTATTCCACAACTTATTTTCTTGTTTCATGCTCAGATAAAATAAATCTAGTACATCTCTAACTTGAAACAAGTTTCTCTTGATTCGTTAGCCCCTTATTATAAATTCTCCGTATTCAATTATTTTAAAAATAAAACCAATGTTTTAAAACAAAACATCATTATCCTCATCATAGATTTAGGAAAAAATTAACAACTTATGTTTCATTTCATCAACAAATAAGAAACTTTTTTATTTTAACTTTTCTTTTTAGACCATAGTAGATCTAACACCATTGATTTTGAGTGGATAATAATTTCTAAATGTCACAATGCTTTTTTTAAATTTTTTCACATTCTTAAACAACTTTATATATCTGGTCATATGTAAATAACACCCACACTCTATTATCCAAGGTCGTTCTCCTTTTATAGATTTGAGAAAATTTTCAATAAAGAAGGAATTCTCCTTGTCTTTTTCTACCTTATCATATGACTTTTGAGTTTTTTCATATAAAATTTATTGTTATAGTAACATAAAAAACACTTTCATAATAAGTCTAGGTTGATCAAATCTTTGAAAAATATTTTCCAAAGGTTGAAATCTATTTTTATATTTCAAACTGTATTTTCTAGGTTTCCTTCTCTGAGTGAGTTGACTCCCCCATGAACATTGATTTAATTTCCTCATGGATTCAGTTTAGTGTTGATGATTGAACCAAAAAATTTACTATGTATGCCCAAATCCACTACATTTCAACTAGTAACCAAAGAAATAATATTTTTCTTTGTAACTTACAAGTTATCCAGAACTGTGTAAATGATTTCTATCATCTTTCTTACCATCCACCTTGTAACTTTGTTGTAAACAAAATTTAGGTAAGAATTTATACATATTATTATTTATCTTATATTTATTCTAATAATTAATAATAAATTTAGTATTAGTAGATTTATATTCAGAATTTGAAACCTTAAAAACATCAGGATTTTCAACTCTATTTATTTTGGCTACATAGATTGTCTTATTAACTTCATTTTTCTTCTTAACATCTTCCACCTTACTATTATCCTACTAGAATTAAATTTATAGATATTTATGTGGTTTATATTTTTTCTATATTTTAAGAAATTATGAGATAGTTTTTTACAATTTTTTATTCCTTGCTTATTTTAAAAATGTTTTTCTGGAACAAGATCAAACTTGTACTCCTTTACCATTATATTCTATTCAAGACTAATGTTATGATTTTTCTATTCATCAAAGAACTTCTTCAGATCATTAATATATTTTAGAATATTATATATTTTTTCAATAACTGTTGATTGATTTTTCATTGAATTATATTATTTGTTCTACTTCATATATTTTTCAAGTATAATGATATTTGAGAGATATTATCACTACTCTTTTTTAGTCATAAGATTCATCTGAGTCTCCTCCTCTTCTTCTTCAGAGATACTTCTTTTAACACTGTTAAAATTAACATTATTTAATTATTTAATAAGTATTTTTTGCAGCATATTCACTAGATTTTCTTGCTCCCTCTTCCCTATCATTATATCCACCATGTTAGAAAAATGATTCTCTTTTTATATTTGAATAAATTATTATGCTTTACAATTGTATTGGTCTTTGATATTCTTCTAAATTTTTTAGATATATTCTCAACTTTTTATCTTCCTCTTTACTATCTTCATGTAATGTCCCAGACCTCTCCGTCCCATTCCTTTGTCAAAAAGAGGGTCATGAAGTGTTCTGGAGGGTAAAATGGACTTTTCCCACACTTTTCAGAATTTTGAAACTACATTCCATGTAGTGTGAGTACACACCGTGTACCCCCTTTCCGGGTATACCCCGTGTTCAAGGTCGTGTCCTTTCCGTGTAAAATAAATGATTACACACCGTGTAGCCAATACTACACGCCATGTAGTCCCTCCCCACGTATGCGTTACCTTAAAACCGTGTGTTGACCAGTCAACGACCGCGTTCCACATTGAAGGTCGTGTTGGAAGATGCGTGATGACCATGTGAAATGGCCGAGTACACGTCGTGTACCATAAAGTACATGCCATGTACTTTTGTTTTTCTCGCCTATAAAAGGAGGGGTCCCCTCTTCCTTTTCAACTCACCCCTCTCCTCCCCATTGCTCTGAGCAGAGCTCTCTCAAGAGACTCGAAGGCTCCTTTTCTTTCATAACTTCTTCATCTGAGCTCCGATTTATGATCCGTCAGTAGCCACGAGATTGTAATGACAAGGAGGAACTTCTGAGCTCAGATCCCTTGTCTTTCCTTCGGCCTTTCCTTTCCAACTTCCACCCGAGGAGGTTTTTTCGGGACTCGACAGAAGTGATGGACGCCGACAGAAATCTTCTAAAGTTGATTTGGGGGAGCGTTGTGACCATAACCTGTTGAGGTATGGATCTTACCTTCGTCTCTCCAAATTTGTGCATCATGCGGGGTGGGTGTCCTCTTGTTTACGTGAAACACTTTTGAACCGGTTTAATAAAGATAATAACTGGCTTATATAATGGGGATGGGAAGTTTGTGAATGAAGTTACATTATTTTATATCCTATGATATTATGTTTTGAATTGTATAGGGTTATTCCTACTAAAAATAACGGTCGTTGGGGGACTTTGCTTGCGCAATTAAATGCTACCCTATCTTTCTAGACCGTTTTTGTGAATGGAACTTTGTTGAATGTGAAATTTGGTTAATCACGTAAAGTTGGCTGATTTAAAATCTGGAACCCTTGTGTGATGACCCCAGTTGAACAAAATGGAATAATGAACATGTGGGTGTTGGCATGGATACGTGGCATGTGATGGGGGTGTTTTGTGGGTTGTTGTGGATAGGGTGAGCAACGGGGCTGTGGTTGGCTTGGTTATGGTTTGGTGTGAATACTATGTTGGAGATGGGTAGCGGGGCTGCGATAAATGGTATTAAAGGGATAATGATGTATGTGTTTCGATGTGATTGTGGTTATGGTGGTTGGTAGCGGGGCGTAGGGATGGGCTTGAATGTGAACGAACTATGGGTTGTGAATAATAAATAAAAAGTGGAGGAGTTAATGAATGGTGGGTCATGGTAATGGAACAGGATTAATAATCAATGGGTTTTTTGGTTAATAATAAGGGACTTATTGTGCTACTTGTGTTTTCCTAACTTGATTTGTGGATGGCAGGGATCTGTTTTATGAACGATTGATATGGTTAGTTGCGGTTGGTTTCCCAGTAGATAAGGAACTAAATAAACTAATTCTGCTGAAACGTGAAAACCTAAATGGGGTTGGGGTTGTTTGTTGTATGCATTCTTCGTAGTATCAGTGTCGAGGCACATGATCAGTTTCTCTATTTAAAAGCCATAGGTTGGGATATGTGTTTGTTATACATATATGTATCTGTATCTTTTGCGTTTTATCGCACCCCACCCATGTTGAGAACTTAGTGTCGAACACTCCCATTTCATGGGAGAGGGTGTTTACCCTTAGTTACTAGCTCTTTCCTACTCCTTCTTCCCTAGGATGTGATGGCTTGAGGCGACCTTACACTTAATACCCTTCAGGTAGGTTTTGATTGGGGTGGTTTTAGCCCAAGACTCTTCGGGTAGGTTTTACTATTTCTCAATGAATCTTCGGGATGAGGCTCATGTGTGTGCGGGCGGTATACATGGTTGTGAGGCACAGGTGTGTGCGTGCGGGATATGTGGTTGTGAGGCCCAGGTGTGTGCGGGTGGGAGGTGTGGTTGTGAGGACCAGTTGTGTGCGGGCGGGATGTGTGGTTGTGAGGCCCAGGTGTGTGCGGGCGGGAGGTGTGGTTGTGAGGCCCAGGTGTGTGTGGGCAGGATGTGTGGTTTGTGAGGCCCAGGTCTGTGTGGGCGAGAAGACTGTGGTAGCATCAGGACGTTCTCCATTAGGAAGAGAATCTAACTAATGGGAAATGGTGTAGGGTACCCAATACTCCAGTTCTTATATACTACTACCTGTTGTGATTGTGTTTTTTGTGAGTGTGGATGGTGAGGTTGGGTGGATAGATTTCCTTGCTAGGTTTCTTCTGTTGTTCTCACGGGACATTAAGATGTCTCCCCACTTGTGCATGAGATCTTTAGGTTTCCCTACTGAGTATACTTGTATGCTCACCCTACGTTTACTTTCAGGTTTCCAGGAGGACTACCAGGGCCGTGCGGGACCCTACTAGTCGGGACAGTTGGAGTTGTTGCAGTTGATGTACACTTGTTTCTTTTGGTATTGTACTTTTGATCTTTCTTTTATTTGTACCTTGTTTCAGAACTATTTAAACATGCATGTGGGATTGGTTTGGGTTTATTTCTATAAACTTGTTCTTTTCCTTTTTGGTGGTTGAATTGTCCTATTTCCCAATCTTATAAATATAAAGGGTAATGCCTCCCCATATTTATGAAAACTCATACCCTTGGTGCTAGTCGCCACCCCGGGGCCTACTAGAGGCGGGACTCGGGGGTCATTATCTCCCTTTCACTATTTCCAGCTCAAGAGGGAAATCTTTGGTGGGAGGGGGTCGTGAAAGAATAGTATCAAAGGGAGGTTGAGAGATAGGATGGAATCTGGAGTTAGTCACAGTGAGGATTGCATGGGATGGTAGGGCAATGATGTTGGTTAATCTTGGTGCGTGACATAAGCCTGGGAAGACCGGCTAGGACACGGGATTTAGGGCTCCCCGTGATCCGATTCAAGGACTCTGAGCCTACCAAATGACCAAGTGAGACTACATTGATTTCACAGTAGAGACCCTAGGGAAGGTACATGCATCATCATGATTGTGTTTTACTTGATTTGGGTGTTCTGGAAAAAAAGTGAAATAAAATGATAAAATAAAACCTTCAGAAATTTTCTTACTACTTAGGCTTAGGTGATCTTTGTTTACTATACAACTATGGCACCTGGACATCATCCTTGGGTGGCTCAGATGGCCAAGGCCCAGCAGATTCTGGCGGTCGATCATTTAAGGATTGACCGAGAGGAAGAAGATAGCCAGTGGCAGAAGACTCTCAGTTCTTTCCAGCAGCAAACCCTCAAGAAGTATGAGGGTAGTACTTCGGATACGGAGACAAAGGGGTGGGTTGAGGAGATAGGGATCACTTTTACTGTGATCCATGCTCCGAGGCAGTATTGGGTTCCCCTATAAGTCAATAATCTGAGAGGTGCGGCGTGACAGTGGTGGACGCTCTACCTCGGAGAGAGGATAGAGGCAAAGGTTCCATGGGTTGACATTGAGAATGAATTCCTAGAAGAATTCCTTTCTTCCACGATCAAGGCGGAGAAGTGGTAGGAGTTACTCTCCCTTCAGCAGGGGAGTATGTCAGTATGAGAGTTGGGGATCATGTTCAAGGATCTCCTGCGCTTTGCTCCGGATCTCTTTCTGGATGAGGAGTCTCAGGCGAGATGTTTGGAGGAGGCGCTTCGTCCTTCGCTCCAGTATATTGTCACCCCCTTCACCCTTCTGATGTACTTGGTAGTACAGAAGAAGGCATATGTTGTAGAGAGGATGCACTCGCAGCGAGGTTCACCGCGTGAGGGGATCCATCCAAGTTCGTCGAAGGGGAAGGCAGTCAGCAGCAGGTCTCCTGCGACGAGACCTTCCAGGTTCAGGCCAGTGGGGAGCAGGCCCTAGCAGTTCCAGTTCAGATATTCGGGTCCTCGTCCCTTTTTCACGAGACTGGGACCAAAGTGTTTTTCTTGTGGAGGTTTCAGGCACATTCAGAGTTGGTGCCCGAACCGAGCTCAGTACGATGGAGGTGGGCAGGTTCAGCACCCACCTCAGCAGCACCAGTTGCCGGCGAGGCCCTTCCCGCAACAGCATGACCATGCTCCTCCGAGGGTAGACTTTGCAGGAGGAGGCCGACCTCAGGGTGCTCCTTAGGGACCTTGAACAGGGCGTGGTCGGGGAGGTGGACGACATCAGAGAGGCAGAGGATCTGGGTGTGGACAGTTGCACTCAACAGAGTTGACAGCTTTGGCAGGACCAGAGGTGGTGCAAGGTATGATTTGTTTGTTCAGAACTCTCGTTTCTGCATTGTTTGATTCAAGAGGTTCTCACTCCTTTGTTGCACCTGGTCTAGACAATGCTTTGGGACTGGACGTAGAGAGACTTTACGTACCACTGGTGCTAAGTACACCAGTTGGAGGCCAGACTGGCGTATCTTGTGTTTTCCGGGGATGTGGGATGATGTTGGGACCACATCGATCTAGTGGGGACCTTCTTCTGTTACAGATGTAGCCATACGATGTCATCCTAGGCATAGACTGGTTGTTTTCTGTTAGTGCCGTTATCGACTACTTCCGGAGAAGAGTCGTGTTCTCCAACGTAGACGGGCATCGTGTATATTTTGTTGGCGAGAAGAGCTATCAAGTGGGAAGCCAGTGTGTGGAGCCTCTCCTTTCCTTGTTAGGCGAGTTATCAGTGGTTCCACCTGATACAGAGATGATGGATGTCCCGGGGGTTGTTGGGGAGTTCCTCGATGTTTTTCCAAAGGAGGTTGTGACTCTACCCCCCCCCCCCCCCCCCCGACGTGACATTGAGTTTGGGATAGACTTAGAGCCTGGTGCCCGTCCAATTTCGATGGCCCCTTATCTGATGGCACCTTCAGAGTTTCAGGAGTTGCGGATTCATATTGATGATCTGATGGAGAAGGGTTTTGTTCAACCTAGCATATCACCATGGGGTGCTCCAGTTTTGTTCATGAAGAAGGCAGATGGTGGTCTCAGGCTATGCATAGACTACCGAAGGTTGAACCATGAAACAGTCAAGAACTGTTACCCCCTTCCAAGGATAAATGATCTCTTCGACCAACTTAGGGGAGAAGGTTTATTTTCTAAGATTGATTTATGATCTGGATATCATCTGCTGAGGGTAAAGGAAAGTGACATCTCGAAGACGGATTTCAGGTGCAGGTATGGGCACTTCGTGTTTGTAGTGATGCCGTTTAGAGTTACGAATGCACCGGCTGTGTTCATGGGACTTATGAACTTTGTCTTCCGAGAGTTTTTGGACCATTTCTTCATTGTGTTTATCGATGAGATCCTGATCTACTCAAAATCAGAGGAAGAGCATGTTGAGCATCTCAGGGCAGTCTTGGAAGTCCTTCGTCACCACCATCTTTATGGGAAATTGTCGAAGTGTAAGTTCTTGAGGAAAGAAGTACACTTCCTTGGGCATGTGGTGTCTCAGCATGGAGTGTCAGTGGACTCGTCAAAGGTGGAAACAGTTGTTTCTTGGGCAGCACCCAAGAGCGTGGCATAAGTTCGTAGTTTCTTGGGGTTAGCAGGTTACTATCATAGGTTCGTTTCAGACTTCTCTCGAGTTTCTACTCCATTGACAGATTTGACAAGGAAGAACCAGGTCTTCCTATGGAGCGAGCAGTGCCGGAAAGCTTTCGACTAGCTGAAGGAGAAGTTGGTCAGTGCTCCCGTACTCTGGTTTCCAGAGGAAGGGTTGTTTTATGAGGTGTTTTGTGATGCTTCTGGCCTTGTTATGGGGTGCGTTCTGAAGCAGAAGAAGGCAGTGATCTGTTATGGGTCTAGGCAGTTACGACATCACGAGCGTAACTATGCCACCCATGACCTAGAGCTTGCAGCAGTAGTGTTTGCACTAAAGTTGTGGTGACATTCCCTCTTTGGGGAGCGCTTTGTGGTCTTCTCAGATCACAAGAGCCTACATTATATCTTTTCTTAGCGTGACCTGAACTTACGGAAATGGAGATGGGTCGAGTACCTCCAAGACTATGACTTCGAGATCTCTTACACTAAAGGTAAGGGCAACGTTGTGGCTGATGCCCTGAGCAGGAAGTCTCATAAGGAAGTGGTTCGGGAATCCACTGATGCTTGGAAAGCGATGGGAGAGTTGGCCGCCTTGCACTTGGATGCAAGAGTAGAAGGTGTTAGAGGCTGTTTGTTTCAGATGACGGTGCAGTCCTCCTTGTTGCTATAGGTGGAAGAGTCTCAGTGGGGGGACTCCAAAGTAGAAGTGATGCGGGATCATATCAATCAGGGAAAAGCTCTAGATGGATGGTCATAGGAAAACCGACATTAGATTCTTTTCCATGGAAGGTTGTTTGTTCTGGAGGTGATGTGTGAGGGAGTTCTCTGTGAGTTCCATAGTTCAGCCTTGGCGGTACATCCAGGAATTTCAAAAATGTACCAAGGCCTAAGGGAACAGTTTTGGTCGCCCGGGGTGAAATGGGCAGTGGTGGAGTTTGTGGCTAAATGCCTTGTGTGTCAGTAAGTGAAGGCTGACCACCATGTTCCCAGTGGTTTGTTGCATCCTTTAGATGTCCCTGAGTGGAAGTGGGATGACATCTCAATGGACTTCGTCACAGGACTACCTAGAACTTAGGGTGGTTATGATGCTATCTGGGTAGTGGTGGATCAACTGACGAAATCAGCTCACTTATTAGCAATTAAGGAGACAGGCCCAGTGAGTACCTTAGCAAAGAGGTACGTAGACGATGTTGTGTGGTTTCATGGAGTTCCAAAGAATATCATCTCAGATTGGGATACTTGGTTTACCTCATGAGTCTGGAGAGGGTTACAACATGCTTTTGGAACCCAGCTACACCTTATCACTGCTTTCCACCCCCAGAACGATGGGCAGATAGAGCGAACTATCCAGACGCTGGAGGACATGCTGCGAGCATGCGTTCTGGATTTCAGAGGATCATGGGTATGACACATGCCTTTAGTAGAGTTTTCCTAAAACAACATCTTCCACTCTACTATTGGCATGGAACCATTTGAGGATTTGTATGGAAGACCATGTCGTTCACCCATTTGCTGGGTAGAGTTTGGTGAGATAGGTGCTCTTGGGCCAGAGGTAGTGCAGAGCACCATAGAGAAAGTTCATCTTGTATGTGAGAGGATGAAATTGGATCAAGACCGAAAGAGGTCTTATACGGATCATCAGAGGAGGCCCTTGGAGTTCGAATTAGGAGATCATGTGTTCTTGAAGGTTTCCCCTTGACGGGGGCAGCGGAGGTTTGGGAAAGGGAGCAAGCTCTCACCTAGGTTCATCAGACCTTTTGAGGTGCTGAGGCAAGTCGGTGAGGTGGCATATCAGCTAGCCCTGCCACCTCAGTTGGAGAAGGTTCATGACGTCTTCGACGTCTCCCAGCTACGTTGATACTTACAGACGACTCTCATGTTATCAACTGGGGAGAGTTAGATATAGGAGACGACGAGACATTCTAGGAATGACCAGTCAGAATCAAGGATCGTAAAGAGAAGGTGCTCTGTGGATGAACCATTCCCTTGGTTCGTGTGTTGTGGAGGCATGGTGGCCTCGAGAAAAGCACTTTGGAGCGGGAGGCCCAGATGCACGCTCAGTACCCGGAGTTGTTTTGACTTGTGTTTTCCCTTGTTCTTCTGAGATTTTTTTGATGTTATACTCTGTACCTTTGATATATGGAATGCTTGGATTTTCAGTTGTAAGACATCTTGTTTCCTTGTTCTCTGGAAGTGTATAACATGTCCGGATGTATGGGGAAAGGGAAAAACCTGATCCTTAATCAAGATGCATTAATGCGGATGCAATTGAACCCATGCGAGCGAGTCAGTGCCACCTAAAGGGGATAATATCTCGACATAGGAGAATAAATTTTTCCACAAACCATGTGTTCGGGCAATGTGTGGGTTGTACGGTGTTGGGGGCAATACAAGTTGGAAAATCCTAATATATGGAAGTGGGAAGGCCCAATCCTTAATCGAGACGCATTAATGCGGATGCGATTAAACCCGTGTAGGTGAGTCAAAGCCGCCTAAAGCGGATAATATCTTGACATAGGAGAGGGAATTCCTAACACCTATGTTTATGGTTATTGGTTGGGTTCCTGTTATAATGAGAACCCTAAGAGGTATCTTGTTGGGTTCCTCTAAGTTGGTTTTTGAATTCTCAGGGACGAGAATGTTTTAAGAGGTATCTGATGTAATGGCTCAGACCTCTCCGGCCCATTCCTTTGTCAAAAAGAGGTTCATGAACTGTTCTGGAGGGTAAAATGGACCTTTACCACACTTTTAAGAATTTTGAAACTGCACACCCTGTAGTGTGAGTACACGCCGTGTACCCACTCGCCAGGTATACCCCATGTTCAAGGCCGTGTCCTTGCCATGTGAAATAAATGAGTACATGCCATGTAGCCAATACTACACGTCGTGTAGTCCCTCCCCGCGTATGCATTACCTTCAAACCATGTGTTCACCAGTCAACGGTCGCGTTCCGCGTTGAAGGCCGTGTTGGAAGCCGCGTGGTGACCGTGTGAAATGGTCGAGTGCACACCGTGTACCATAATGTACATGACGTGTACTTTTGTTTTTCTCGCCTATAAAAGGAGGGGTCCCCTCCTCCTTTTCAAGTCACCCCTCTCCTCCCCATTCCTCTGAGCAGAGCTCTCTCAAGAGACTCGAAGGATCCTTTTCTTCCATAACTTCTTCATCTGAGCTCTGATTTACGATCCGTCAGCGGCCACGAGATCGTAATGATGAGGCAGAACTTCTGAGCATGGATCTGTTGTCTTTCCTTCAGCCTTTCCTTTTCAACTTATTCCCGAGGAGGTTTTACCGGGACTCGAAAGAAGTGACAGACGCTGACAGAAATCTTCTAAAGTTGATCCGGGGGAGCATTGTGACCAGAACCTGTTGAGGTAGGGATCTTACCTTCGTCTCTCTAAATTTGTGCATCATGCAGGGTGGGTTTCCTCTTGTTTACGTGAAACACTTTTGAACCGGTTTAATAAAGATAATAACTGGCTTATATAACGGGGATGTGAAGTTTGTGAATGCAGTTACATTATTTTATATCCTGTGATATTATGTTCTGAATTGAATAGTCTTATGCCTACTGAAAATCACGGTCGTTGGGGGCCTTTACTTGTGCAATTAAATGTTTCCCTATCTTTCTAGACCGTTTTTGTGAATGGAACTCTCTTAAATGTGGAATTTGGTTAATCACGTAAAGTTGGATGATTTAAAATCTAAAACCCTTGTGTGATCACCCCGGTTGAAAAAAATGGAATAATGAACATGTGAGTGTTGCCTTGGATATGTGGCATGTGATGGGGGTATTTTGTGGGTTGTTGTGGATAGGGTGAGCAGCGGGGCTGCGGTTGGCTTGGTTATGGGTTGGTGTGAATACTGTGTTGGAGATGGGTAGCGGGGCTGTGATAAATGGTATTAAAGGGATAATGATGTATGGGTTTTGGTGTGATTGTGGTTATGGTGGTTGGCAGTGGGGCTACAGGGATGGGCTTGAATGTGAACGAACAATGGGTTGTGAATAATAAATAAAAAGTGGAAGAGTTAATGAATGGTGGGTCTTGGTAATGGAATGAGATTAATAATCAATGGGTTGGTTGGTTAATAAGAAAGGACTTGTTGTGCTACTTGTGTTTTCCTAACATGATTTTTGGATGTCAGGGATATGTTTCATGAACGATTGATATGGTTGGTTGCGGTTGGTTTCCCAGTAGATAAGGAACTAAATAAACTAATTCTGCTGAAACATGAAAACCTAAATGGGGTTGGGGTTATTTGTTTTATGCATGCTTTGTAGTATCAGTGCCGAGGAACGTGCTCAGTTTCTCTATTTAGAAGCCATAGGTGGGGCTGTGTGTTTGGTATAAATATAGGTATCTGTATCTTTTGTGTTTTATCTCACCCCACCCATGTTGAGTACTTAGTGTCGAACACTCCCATTTCATGGGAGAGGGGGTTTTCCCCTTAGTTACTAGCTCCTTCATGTTCCTTTTTATCTAGGCTATGATCGCTTGAGGTGACCTTACACCTAGGACCCTTCATGTAGGTTTTGATTTGGGCAGTTTTAGCCCAAGACTCTTCAGACAGGTTTTACTGTTTCCCAATGAATATTCGGGATGAGGCCCAGGTGTGTGCGGGCGGGATACATGGTTGTGAGGCCCAGGTTTGTGCTGGAGGGATATGTAGTTGTGAGGACCAGGTGTGTGCGGGTGGGAGGTGTGGTTGTGAGGCCCAGGTGTGTGCGGGAGGGATGTGTGGTTGTGAGGCCCAGGTGTGTGCGGGCAGGAGGTGTGGTTGTGAGGCCCAGGTGTGTGCGGGCGGGATGCATGGTTTGTGAGGCCCAGGTGTGTGCGGGCGAAAAGAGTGTGGTAGTGTCAAGACGTTCACCGTTAGGAAGAGCAGCTAACTAATGGGAAATGGTGTGGGGTACCCAATACTCATGTTCTTATATACTACTACCTGTTCTGATTGTGTTTTTGGTGAGTGTGGCTGGTGGGGTTGGGTGGATAGATTTCCTTGATAGGTTTCTTCTATTTTTCTCACGGGACATTAGGATGTCTCTCCACCTGTGCACGAGAGCTTTAGGATTCCCTACTTAGTATACTTGTATGCTCACCCTACGTTTACTTTCAGGTTTCTAGGAGGACTACCAGGGCCATGCAGGACCCTACTAGTCGGGACAGTTGGAGTTGTTGCAATTTTTGTACACTTGTTTCTTTTGGTATTGTACTTTTGATCTTTCTTTTACTTGTACCTTGTTTCAAAACTATTTAAACATGCATGTGGGATTGGTTTGGGTTTATTTCTATAAACTTGTTCTTTTCCTTTTTGGTGGTTGACTTGTCCTATTTCCTGATCTTAAAAATATAAAGGGAAATGCCTCCCCATATTTGTGAAAACTCATACCCTTGGTGCTAGTCGCCACCCCAGGGCCTACTGGAGGCAGGACTCGGGGGTCATTATCTCTCTTTCACCATTTCGAGCTCAGGAGGGGCATCTTTGGTGGGAGGGGGTCATGAAACTTCATATTCCATTAATCTTGAAAAATTTGTAGCAAAATTGCCACTATCTCTATATCCAAAACAATTCAATTGTAACTTTAATTTGTACTTACCTATCCCTATTTTCACTTTTTTGGAAAATAAATACCTGAATTCATTAAATTTTTTACTTACCTCATATTTGGTGTTGGAATTACTAGTTTATTTCTTGGGAATTTTTTTATACATTACATTATTTTAATATTTGAAATAAATTTCTTGAAAAACCTTTTTTTATTCTTTATATCCTTTTATCTTCTCATTTTTATGTGATTAGAATACTATACTGATAATTCAGAGACAGATTTTCTATATCTCTTTCTTCTAAAGATGATACCTTGGCATCAAATTTTTTTAAATTAATTATTATAATTTTTTCATAGTATATAAATCATTCAATGTGTAACAAAAACATAATATGGTTCTTAAAATGTCATTTAATAATTTAAAAAAGTCACAAATAGATTTATCATTGTTCATTTTAATATCTTTCTATATTTTAATATCATGTTATATTACTTTTCTTTCTTAGCTTTCACATTTCCTTCATAAATATTCTTTAAATTTTCCCATATGAATTTAATTAATCTAATAACATTAACACTCAGAAGTTAACTTTTAGAGTGTATGGTAGATATAGTATTTTTAGCTCACCCATCATTATCCACATTATTCTCATCAGTATATGTTAAGTGATAACCCTCATAAAGAGGAGGAAAACCATTCTTAGTAGCTTGGGGAAATTCATATCCAATTGATATTAGATAAGGTAACATTATGTCCATATAGATATGAAAGTTATCTATATTAATGTTAGGAATCCCCATACTATTTAATGAAATTTGAATATCTATTACAACTTTACTTTTCCTAAAATATCAATAATGAGTAAAAAAAGTAAACAATTCCGTTAAAAATAATTGAAAGAACCAATCTGAATATATGTGATCACTATGAGTGAGAGGGGGTGAATTAGTGATCTTATATTTTTATTTTTTCTTACTTCAGAAAAAACCTTCACCCATGGTTAGTGAGGAACTTATTTTATATAAAACAATACAATAAAACCCATAAGAACAAAAGTATTTACAAGGTGAACGACTTCATAAGAGTATATAGTCCTTGGAATAGTATGGAAGTGATCTAAGAAAACACACCCACTAGAAAAAAATAATTTTAGAGGTCACAACAAGTAGGGAGTATACATCACTTGAATAACACTATATCCCTTTGATAGTACATGTGCTTATCAAACATATAATATGATATAAAAAAAATTTGTAATAATTATAATAACCTTAAACAATAGGCCTTAATATGTTTTCACTATGCTTCTCACATTATTTACACTTTCCATTTAAGTTATTCTTCTTCTAATTTACAATATTACACATCAGTAAGCAAATAAATATTCACAAACTTCTCTATCAAAACCTCTTTGTGTGGTGGCTTATTCTTTTGGTAGAGGTATGTTTGGTACCAAGAATCTAGTAGATTCTTCACACTATTTTTCCAATATAAACTATTTCATACCCTTTATTTGATACAACATCATCTTATCATACTAATTCTGATGCCTTGATAATTGGTAAGCACCTAATTCTTTAACCAAACACATGACAACATCCACTCCCCTAGGTGCACCAAATCCCCCTTTATATAGAAATAAAATATCTAAAAAACATAGGTAGGATCTCATAATTAAAATTAAAAGGTCCCACTCAAAATTTGAATATCCTACTCAAATATTTTAACTTTTTACTGAACTCAAGATTCCTAAAGACATGTGTTATTAAAACTTCATAGAAAAATTTCCTTAAAACATTACTTCTATGAACTCTTAAAACATCTAGAAATCCCATCTTGTATCATGAAATTCCATTCATCATTATCTGGGTATTGAATGTGTAGCTCAACATAATTACATTAAATGTATTTGAAAAACACATTGAAAACATCCCCCAAACATTGTCTTGTTCAACATTATAGGAACTTTTCCATTCACCGGTGATTCTTCTGATGTTCCCTCACAATTACATTAATCATCGAAGACATCATTATCTGATGAATCTATTTGATAAGACAATGGAAATAATTCAGAAGACTCTTCCTCCATATAATTGGTTCCAATATATTTATCTATTTTTCTTTATTTTATGAACCCTAGGATATCTAAAAATATTCCATATCTAATGACCTTCTTCAGAAACCTTATTTTATGATGATTTAGAGAACCCTATTCGGTCATTCATAAACATTTTCCCAAATCCTTAGTATAGAAATATATATATGATGGAATCATTATAAATCCTCTAACCAATTTCTTTAAATCCCCTGTCTAATTATTTTTGAGAAATTTTTTTCTGATGGATATATCTATATAATTCACATAAAAACTCCTATCTGATGAAATTTATAGGGAAAAGTTTGTCCATTAAATTAACTAAAATTATTATGCTTTTAAACTCATTAATTTCAATGATGCTTCATTCAATATATAATATTCAAAGAACTTCTCTACGTGGTGATCTTTACATAAATTATTTTTCCAGTGGACTTATAATATTTGATCAATATACTTCATAATTCTTTCCATATGATTGGAGTTTATTTTTAACTTCTAAAACTCCTCTTTCAATTGGTCATAAAAGAAAACTTACTTCAAAAAAAGAAATCTAGAATAATGAATATCCTTATACAATCCCAATTTTTAGTACTTTGATTATCATAAAATCATCACCTAATTTAACTTTACAAAACATCCATGTCTAATAAAACTATTGATAAAAACTGATAGACATTTAGTGATACACTCCGTCCAATCAATTCAGTTTAATGAACTAAATCCATTCACCTCATACATATATTTCCATTCATCTTTCCAAGGAAATATCCACAATGTTTTTTGATTTATGTTTAACAAAAATGGAAATACTTAATAAATAATTTATTTCCTCTCAAATAACTTCTTATAAACACCACAAAATCTCTTATCCCTAATATATTTAAGGAATGAATTCTAAAAATAATTTCAATGAAACTTTAATAAAATACAATCGTGTATCTCACACCCTACACAAATAACCCAATTTTAAGTAGTTCTTATGTATTATATAGATACAGATGTTATTATTTGATGTAGGGAGCATGTACCATTTCA
This sequence comes from Viscum album, assembly GCA_963277665.1. NCBI lineage: Eukaryota > Viridiplantae > Streptophyta > Magnoliopsida > Santalales > Viscaceae > Viscum > Viscum album. The sequence continues at coordinate 229,199,556 of OY728165.1, forward strand.
TTGGTTGATGGATACTTTGGGTTTTGGAGGTGACCATGGGTTACATGGAGTTGATCATGATGTGTCTCAGAATTTTGGTTTGTTTTGGAGTTTTTTATACCAACAAACAAAACCATCCCATTATCTTAGTTTTCTTTTATATTGGTTCTTATATCATATTAACTTTTTTATGTAAATTCATTAAAATGATTTTTCTAATTTAATGTGATTATTCATATTTTTTTGTTCCTTTGTTGGTATATTTGATATTCATAAATGATTATTTTATATGCTTTGAAATTTAATGTATATGTGTAATATGATGAATTTTTAGTAAAGATATATAAAAACTTTATTTGTTAATAAGTGTGAAATAATTACCATAAATCTATGTTTAATACAATTAGTGCTTGTTGGTAGCTCATAGTGATTGGGAATTCACTTCGGGACTTGTCATGGGATGGATCAGTTGACATGTCAGGTTCACCTGTGATGGTTTATGATATCACCTGTTTGTAGGTGAAGGTTAAGAACCATATACCCATCATAGTTACTCCCCAATCCCTACCAATCATTTTATGGGAATGGGATAAAGTGATGATGTAATTTATGATAGGGTTTCTGAGGTTCTTCTAATTGAGTTATGTGATATGGGTTATCATTGGCCATTTGAACAAAGTGTAACATTTCATACTGATTTGAGAGACACAGTTTTTTGATGAGACAATAAGTATATATTTATAGGATATTTGAGAGTGATTATGATCATAGTATCAAATAAATATTTTCAATTAATATCCTATTTTGGCACTCATTGTAGTGGGATTTCGAAACTTAGGTAAAGCTGAGTATGGTGCACTATAGTTTGAATGTATAATTATGGAGTTAGAGGACATTATTCAAGAAAAAACATGCATTTCTCCATATCATGGGAGAGTCATATAACATTAGTATATTTACATTATAAAAATATTTATTAAGAAGCTATTTATATGGAACCCTTCCAGACCTTTTATGGAAGGTCTTTCTAGTATCCTATTTATTGTCCACAGGTAGTTGAGTTTTATATTATTGATCTATGCTACATAAAAGAGATGTTAGAGCATACATAGATGTTTTTTAAGAAACTAAATCCCACCTAGAGAATTCTTCATTCTTACAGAGACTGAAAATTATATCCTCTAGGGTTCTAGGGGGATGATAGAGTTTTTTTCAAATTGTTTCTAAGATTGGTACATAGAAGAATTCAGAGGCTAGAGAAGTTGGCTCCCAAATTTTTGGGGAAATTTTAGGTTATTCAGAGGATAGATATAGTAGTTTACTTTTAATAAATTTCTTATAGATATAATATGATGTATGATATACTCTATATATCTTATCATCAAAGATATAATTTGGACAATTCTCATGTGATCAACATCATTGATGATGATCTAAAGGAAGATTCATCATTTTAGAAACAACCAATATATATAGGGGATCATAGTGATAAAATAATTTGAAGGAATATAGTAACCTTGGTAAATGTGTAGTGGTTTCATGAATTTATCTAGATGTATATATGGGAGTGGGAGGATGGCATGTGAGTGTAGTAGCTATAAATTTTCACTGATGATGCATGGTGACTCCTCTTGAGGATTATATATTTTATGGTGGATAGTTTTTAATGAAAATAATATAATTAGGAATTAATTTGATTAAATTTTAGTCAAACCACATTTATTTTAGTGTTGTTATAATTTTGGAGTAGTTAGAAAATCTGAAGGATTGAAATTTGAGGAAATGAAAATGTGTTGTAAAATTTTTTAGGATAAAAAATATCATCGGTTACCCAGTGGTCACATACTGGATTCTCAATGGCCAAAAAAGGATGGGTTGGATCATGTGGGCCACCATCCAGTTGGTGAACCTTATCTGAGTTTGTATTGGGACATTTTATACTATACATGGGTGCACCAGGTACCCGATAGGCTCTTTCTTTATTTTTAATTTTTTATTTAATGAATTTTAAGTTAAAAATTAAAAGTTATAACTTAACCCCCCCTTGGTTGTGTAGTCTCACAATCCATAACCTCCTTCCCCTAAATTTATTCTTTTTTATGGGCATAATCCCCCTCACCAGATCTCTAATATAATTTCCATCTATATGAGTGTATTTATAGAGGTTATTCTACATATTCTATTCCAAATATCTTGGGTTTCTTTAACTATATCATTGTTTGTCTATTTTAAATACAATATGTGGGGTTTTGTTTTTGAATTATATATTTACGCCATTTAAGTTCAAATCACTCAAGCATATTAAAAAATAAGGTGTCTATGAATATAATATAGGTGGTCCCAAAATTAATCTACTATTTTATATAAGTTTTATGAACCTTATGATATATGGTCATAGTTAATTGAGTAAAGAATACAAAAAATATGACTAAAATAAGTTTTCATACTTATTGAGTATTGAGTATAAACTATATGGTAGTTGGTCAGTCCTTTAAATCTTACATTTTAAATACATGATCATATAGATCCATGTTACCTTTAGAAATTGTTAAAATACTGATAGAATAAAAACTCTAAGGGATACCCCTATTTATGGTTTGATTTGGTGACACTTATAAATAATCTTTGAGTGTTTCTAAATGATAAGAATTTTTTTATAGAGGTTAGATAAGTGTGAAAAATGACTCAACTTGAACCATGTTGGGCTTATACCTAAAATATCCATGCTTTGAAACAAATTTCAATCTATCCTATCCTAGTTAGATTAGTTTCATAGCCTAACCTAGGCCCAACCTTGGGACAAATGGATTCTTTGTTCTAGGATGATCTAATATATACATTCATTTTCCAATATATATATATATATATATTTACAAAGTTTTTATTAAAGTACTAGTTTTTAATTTTTATGAAATATGAATATATTTATAGACATTATAAATATATATATATAATAGGTGAAATTCCTATATCAATTGGTCTAGGTGAAACAATGAATGCTAGAGGGTGGGTGGTTTGGGCCTACCCTATCACAGTGTTTCCGATATTTTTTGGGGGTTTTCTGGGTTGGGTCAGGTCAAAGGGGTGAGATTTAGGACATTATTTTAGGTTGGGTCTATGGATAGGTATTTCAGGCTAGATCAAGCTAAAATATAATACCATGAGCCCAACCCGACCTATTCTGGGTTTTTTTGGTCGAGAATAGAGCATCTAGGAATGATTTTTGAGCCTTCAGGCCATGTTTACAACCCTAGGGGTAGGCTAGTGGGGGGGGGGTAGCCTAATTATGAAATTTTGGTATGGTTAGTGATGAATATAGAATATAACCTACGAGTTAGGGTGTTTTATGGAATTCTAGGCCATGAAAATGTTGCAAAAAATTATTCACTAATGTTTTTATTATTATGGTGATACATCATTTAGTTTATCGATTAAATTAATGATATATTGTTAAATATTTATTATTATATGTCAATGATATATCATTCACCTTTTTTTTGTGGTGAATAATCCACCCATGTTATATAGATAGTGATAAATTTTTCACCATAGTTATTAGGTTGGTGGTATATCATCCACCTTTGTTATGTAATTGATGATATAACAATCACCCAATGGATTGTATTTCTGATGCATCATTCACCAAAGTTATTATTTTTTGATACATCTTTAACTAAAAATATTGTATTGGTGATATATTTTTCACATTTATTATTGTTTTGGTGGTATATAATTTACTCATTTGTTATGTAGTTAGTGATTTTTTTACCCAGTATTAAGATGTTATGGTGACATATCATTCAAATTTTGAATTGTATCAGTGATATATAATTTTCCTTTAGTGGTGTAAAAATAATCAATCATTAAATTTATTTAGTGTATATGGTAATATATCATTCACTAGGGTTATTATTTTGGTGTTACATTATTCACCCCTTAAATATTTAAAATAGTGATGTATCATTTAACATGAATAATATATCAATGATGTTTCTTTCACCATAGGTGTGGTTTGGTTATATATTTTCCACCCTTGTGTATTATTTAGGAGATATATCATTCAAACTAGACTTGTGATATAATGATACATTATTCGTATTAACATGTACCATTGAGGCTATTCATTCACCTTAGTTGAATTATGATGATGATTTTTTCACCTCAGATCATTAATTGGGGATGAATCATTCACTTTGTTTATTTTTAAAAGTGGTGATGGATCATTTAGTATCCTATTATGACCACTCCATGGGATAATAATGTCATTCCATGATTAGATGAATTATTTATGTTTGTTTATTTGAGTGGTTATTATACGATATGTGTTAGTTTATTATTTTTGTTGTTGTATCATGTCATCCATACACTCATATAAATATAGAGTAATTTACAGGAACTATTGTTGGTGGGATACTGATTATTTTTATCACACTCTATACGGGAACATTTGTGGGTGTGCATAATTCACGACCAGGGATACAATTAAGGGAATGTTACTTGAGGTTGATGATTGAATTAGATACATGGAAGGATCGAGATATGGGACTGGGTGGTACGTCATAATTAGATTTTATATATTGGGTTCATTATTTTATATATTATGGATTTTTATACGATTATTCTACTATATTATAATCCCATGATGTATTCCTTGTATGGATTTATAGTGATTTCATATTTTGATAAAAAAAAATTATGTTTATTTATAATTGGATTATCTCTATAATATCCCTATTATGTGGTTAATTGTGGATGATGGTGTATTTTTACTTTTGTTATTTTTCTTGGTTATATAATAGAGTGTATGTAATCCCAAAAATATTTATATAACCTATCTACTGGTTGAAGACCTCTACAATATAGAGATTCATGACTGAGGTCATGTGTTAATCCCAATTTGGGATTATTTGGGATGACTGGACAAGTAAATCTATAACATGAGTTCCTATTTGAAATAACGTGGAGGGAAAAATTACATGATTAATTTTGATGGGTTCTAGAGTTTAAATGAATACATTATAGTGGATTAAAACATATTTTGGAGGGAATTAAAATTTTCATTAATTAAATTAAAAATGGTTTGAAAATTTATAGAGTGAAATGATATTGTTCAATGATTTTTATATCATCCTTTAACTAATGAAACCACATCATGGTTAAAGTAACAATGTCATGGTTTGTGATATGAACTTACAAAATATTTTAAACCACTTGAAAACCCATTTTTCTTATCCCTATAAATTCTAAATGGGTTCTACAACAGTTTGGTATTCCTTTGGATCTAAATTGATTTGATATTATAACCCTTATATTTATACTTTTTCAGTTTATCCTCTTATCACCATTATAGATAAATTATTGGGATATATCTATGAAGTTTTAATATTGGAAATTGAATAGAATTATAGAATTTTATAATTTGTAGGAATCATTATACATATATTGGAATATAAGGGGTCAAATATTGATTTTGATGAAGTAAATTCCAAGTGGTGAATTTAGGGAGTTTTTTTAAAACCCATACACTATTGATGTATTTATGAGGATTTATTATGATTAATTTATTATTAGTGGTTTAATTAAAGTGGTTATATATTTATGATGAATGGGATTTTGATTAAGTAGGGTGTGTGTTTGATTTTTTATTTTTTATCATTTAAATCATAAATATTGTTATTTGATCATTGTGACTTTGGAGTTGAAGAAGTTGATGATAACATGAAGATTAAATGTTTTATTTCTTATTTAATTATTCAGAAGTTGTATTCCAAGAGATGTAAATAGATATAATATTCTAAAAAAATGGTTGAATATGCTATTATTATAAGGTTGACATAATAATACATTTAGAAGTGGTGATAAAATATCTCATTCTAAAGAATATGAAATGGTAATTTATTATTATAAATTGAGAAGTTATGATATGAGAGGATGTTATGGGTATGATATTTAATAGATGAATAGACTACATGAGTAAATAAAATTAATATATAAATTATGTTGTCACTAAATTATTCTATATCACTAGTTATGGAAACCTTGTAATGAAATTAATAATTTCCCTTTATAGTGTCAAGTAAAAACAATATGAAACCTAAATTCAAATGAGTAGATATTGTGGATGGAATTTAGATAGTTATGCCAATGAAGGGATGTGACCTGAGTTTTGATTAATATGAATATATCATTATATAATTTTTCATTTTAGCAGTGAATGTTATTACATTCACCATACTCTATAAGACCAACAATTTAATTGGATCATGATAGATCCAACATCCCTATTGTAATAGATTCGAGGTTAACCCCAACATCTATGTTTTATTTGATGATCATCTAGTGATATCTCATTTTAATTATATGGGATATTGTATTCCACTAACAAATATTTTATTTTATCGATATAATTATTCACATGATATTGTATTCCCAAGGGATTTTGAATTAATTTAATGTTTTATTTGATTGGACAGAAGTTTCAAGATTCTTTCTATTATTATTATTATTATTATTTTGATAATGATCTTAAATTTATATGATACTTATTATTTATGGGATAGTGTTTTTATGATGATATAAGATATGTTAGACTTACATTGGGAAAACCTATATTATATTGTTTTTCTATTTCATTTAATTTTTATTTTTTATACTTTATCTATATTGATGTCAGGGTTTCTAAGGATGAACCAACTGAGTACAGTGGCATAATAACCCTTAATTTTATTAGGTTTTACTAGGCCTATTTATCTCTAATTCCATGGTGGTTAGTTGGAGTCAAATGAGTTTCATTTATATTTCCATTTTATATTGAGTATGTTGAGGATTACAACTTGTTCTTGTTTAGTGCATGAATTATTTTTAATATTTTACACACCTGACCAACCATATTTTTTTGTCACATTTTGGATTTTATTATTGGTGGTTGGTATATAGTAATTATCAAATAAAATGGTTAATACCTCCAATATAGTATATTTTATACCTTTGTTTCTAGTTTCTACCTTGTGGCCCATCAGTGCAGGTTTTAGAGGTCACTTTTGACCTCTTCACTAAATCAAGATGAGTCTTTGATTCATTGATTCATGATAAAATAGTATCAGAGACTATTTGGGGATATATTTTAGCATATTCATAGATGTAAATTTCATTAGTTTGGTAATAAAATAATATTATTTTAAAATATTGGGTGAACTAGGCTAGGTAAACCAACCATTGATGTAATGGAACACTGTGATTATAATCTTAGACCCTGAACAATTAAAAATATTTTTTGGGGGAAGGCTTATTATAACTTAATGATATTTTAGAATATATTACTCTTTCAAAAAATTTAAGTGTTTGATAGATTTATTGACATGAAACACCAAGTTTTAAATGAGTTCTAATATACTACTGAATTATTTTTATTTATATGTGACCATTATAGCCTAGCTATTAAATTGGCATGCATGAATATGAATAAATAAATTTTAAAAAACATTTATAAAAGTTTTTCATATTGTAAATGTATTTATTAATTCATAATAAATAATTATCTAATTTTACAAAAAGTCATTTTATTCTTCAAAATTAAATTTTCATTAAAAATGTTTTTTTTGCATTTTTTGCGTGGAAATTATAAAAAATTTATACCATTTCTAAAAGTTTTACTCTAGTAAAGTAATACCATTTTTTTAAATAATAATATCAAAATTATTATAGGTTTATTTTTTTAATTTTTCTAAAAAGGCTTATTTTTCATTGAATAAAAAAATATTGATTTTTGTAACATTATCATTTTTTTATTAAATCAATTAATTTAAAATCCACATTATATTTTGAATTTGAAATTAAGTAAAATAAGTCAAATTTTATTATATATAATCTAATTAATTATTTATTAATGAATATTATACTTGATTTTGGTATAAATTCATTTTTAGTCTTAAAACACAATTTTCTAAAAAATAATTTTTGTTTCATTTTACACATTTATATTAAAATTTATTTGTATAAATTATAGAAATTGAATATTTAATAATGGATTATATATTAAAAATTAGGGTTTTTTTAAATATTATCCTTTTAGTTTATTTCATCATGATTAGTAACCATAGTAAATATTTTTCACCACAATAAGGGTAAAATAGGTAAAAAAGGTTTAAAACATTAGGATAAGCCTTTAAAATCTCTATAAAACTTGTATTTATCCAATTTTATGAGTTTATTTCATCCATTATCATCCAATTTTCAAAAATATTGAAACTTTATGATATTTTACTTTGATTATGACCATTATATTATTTTAAGTAAAGAATTAATATAAAATGTCACTCTACTTTAATATCTATAATATTTTTTCATAGAGATAAAAAGAGGTTATTTTCAGTTATAAATGGTTACTTTAAATATGAATGTAATTTTTTATGGTAATTTTTTTAACATTTAGGAACGGAATAATTACCTTAAATTCTTACGCAACACTGAAAAAAATACTTATTCATGTAATAGAAAAATCAAATAAATAGTTTCAGAAAAAATAAAAGTAATAATATTTGGATGAATTATTGTGTTTCAGGAATTGTTTAGATAAATATAACATAATATTGATGTTTTAAATGTTTATATTTGATTTAAATTTATATGATGTGAATAGTCCCGAAAACAACTTTAATGTTACCATATGCTAAATAATATTTTATTAAATGATTTAAAATTCATAAAAGTATTATATTTGGACAATTTAATGGGATTCTGTCTTTAATATTAAACATTTTCCACAAATGGTTTATTTTTCCTTTTATAGTAACTTTCATGACCCCTAAATAGTAAAAAATTATATTGTAGTAATCATAAAATGGGACAACAAGGGTTTAAACTCAAAGATAAGAGATGAAACATCATATAAACTTTTATAAATACAATCATAAGAGAGGATTTAAAATTATATTTGTCCTATAGTTTAAATATATTAATTAGGGGGAATATGATGTTACTAGATATATCAAATATTTATTAAAAATGATGTAATATTTTAGTATGAAATGTTTGGGTCATTTTTTTTGGTATGAGAATAAGGATTAATTATTTTGGATATTAAGATAATAAAACATTAGTGAAAACCATTGGGAAATTTATAATTATATATTAACATCCTTATGTTTTATTAAATTAGATATTTTTTAGTTTTCCAAGAAAATAAATATCTGTCTTGATAATGGAATGTGGATACGACTGTGGAATAACTGCATCTATGGGTAAAAACTCTAAAAGGGGTGGATTGTGTATTAACTAGATTTTAATTGGTTCACAATAAGTGGTATTATGACTAAAAAAATGGTGAGACACTCTTGGGGGATTTGATTGGGTTGAATCCCATTTTATTTATAAACCATTACGATTGATTTAAATAGATAATAAACATGGATGTACTAGGTTAAACCAAAGATGTTATAGATTCATAATAATGATTCAATATTTAGACATTATATGAATTTTTTTCATGATTATATAATTTCTAAATATTATTATTGTTTCTCAGATTATTATTTTTGGTCTTATTCAATGGATTGAACCAGAAGGAATCATGTTGACATTGATTGTGATGGATGATGTAGCGATTTTCCTCGTGAAAAAACAAATGAAATAGGATATGGAACATGATATATTATGGTTATGACTAACCAAATCTATTAATATATTATTAATAACATGAATATATATGAGTATTATAATGAACCAAATAATAGAAAAATAGTTTTTAATGAAGGCCATAGAAGCAAGTAGATTCAGTTTCTTATATTTTGAGAATATGGTAAGACGCACCTTGATAAATGCCTAAAATAAATTAGAAGATGTTTTTTTTGGAAAACAAGTTTATAAAGTAGTAAAATTATGAGTAAAATGAAAATAATGGTTAACATAGTGTATTAAAATAATGGTTTTCATAATCACTCATCTATGGTTGGATGTTTTAAATGTGTAAATTATTGGAATTATAAAAATCAATCTCTTATGAGGAAAGATTGAAAATAGGATCAGAAAGATTATAAGAGTAAATGTTTTATTGTTGATGATGAAGTGACTATGAGTGACATATTAAAGGAATGATGTACTAAGGAATAATAAGACAAAGCATGACTAATTGTTTAATAAGGAAATAGAATGATTGAAGTGTTTATTTATTAGGATTCAATAATTTTATTTTGGAAGTGTTTTATAAAATAAATTTTAGATATAAGAATCATGAAAAATGTAATGAATGCTTTTTAATCATTTTTATTTAAGTACTTTCAATCATATGTTGAAAGGTAATAATAAAATAAAAAAGTGATTTTTTGGTAAGTTGAAATTTATAGAAAATACATGATTAAGGGATAAATAAATATTAATACAAAACTAATTTTGAGATAATAATGTTTAGTTAGGATAAAGAGTTGATTGATATTTATAAAGTAAATTAGATATTATTTGTGACCTTGAAATTGACCTAGGAATTGATGCATGGTGGATAGGGTGGACACCAATGTTTTCATTGTTGAGTGGATTGATCGTGTGGAGTCCACTTGCCGGGCTAGAGAATCTTGATAGGGTACTGGAGACTGGGTATGTGTTATTTTCGAGTGCTGGTTGTAGGGCCTATTTTTTTAGTCATCTTTCATATGCGATCAACCTAGTGGGAGATCGTGGTTATATGTATGATATGGTCATTCATGCCTTTACTGTAGTTTCATTTTATTCCAACATGTTTAGTTTGTTTTTATTTATTCTTCCACTTTATCTGATGCGTATGATTTTTGGATATTTAATTCCAATTATACACTCTGATATGGGGGTATAGTATCCTCATATATTCACTTAACACCCCCATTGCTAGTCAGAATCGTCTAGCGTATGAGGAGTCGCGCTTGAGGTCTTATGGTAAACCAGCTTAGAGCACCAGTTTAGTGTCTACCTAGCTAGGATGTTACACATATCCATCATCAAAACAATATTTTTCTACTATTTATTTATACAACTACATGGTTAGAATAATGAGACAAACTTTTATATTTTTTTGGCATAGTTTTCACCTAATTATTTTGATATGTTATTCAATTAGATTATGATGTTGCAGACATTATCTCTAAATCATTATTAAAATTATCACTCATATTTTCAATTTATTTTAAACCTTGAGACGTCTTGATTGAGTTGTATATAACTCTCCTTTCTAACTAGTAAGTTTTTAACCAAGATATTTCACCATATTTCCTTGTTCCATAACTTTCAAGTTGATATTCTTAATTCCCACCATGTTTGCATCTTCTTTTTAATGAAATTATTTTTTCCCTTAATTATTATTCTCACTTTTATTCTTCAATATTAGGGCTTATTTATTGAGTTTTATTCTCAAGACACACTACATGTTCTAATATGACTTGAGATTACATATAAGTTTATTTACCTTCTTCTTCTTTACTATTTAAAGTGTCCTCCTTTCATTATACACGATCCATGAAGGTTCTAAATTTTTTAGATTCTTTATCTTCTGAATGAATATTTTGAGTAGAGTCAAACTCTAACATATTACTCAACATATTTGTTTTATTTATTTCTGATGACTTTTCTTATTAATTTTAATGGATTTATTATATTCTTTTCATGTTTTTCTATACTTCTTCCTCTGATATTTTTCTTCAAAATCATCATCATCATATCCATATTTATTATTTATTCAATTAATTAATAAATTTTCAATTTCTCCGCAATCAAAAAATATAAATTGGACTATTACTTTGAACTTGGTTCTACATTTCTAGTAATTCTTAGAGATAAGGGACATGATTCTATCATTTAATTTATTATCATCTTTTTTATCTACTAATTCACTGAGACCAATTACCTCATTTTCAAGTTCTCAAATTTTTATCGTCCTCATTGCTTCAAAATCTATCTCTTTCTTAATATTGTTTTTAAAAGAAATAGTTTTTATGATTTCATATCCAATAAGCAGGTTTTTTAATTCATCAAGGAATACATCATATTTACCTTCTAATGTATATATTTCATGATCAAACCCATCTATAAATATCCTAAATAATCTTTTAAAAATATTTAAATCTTCCATGACATCCCGAAATCCTATAATGTTTTTTACGATTTCATTAAATTTTGAAAAGTGTTCATCAATAGTTTTTTATTCCACTAACCTGATGTATTTGAACTTACTTCTATAGATATGATATTTTTATTCCTTTGCTTTTATTATTCCATATAATATTATTTCATGTTTTTATAAAGTTTCATTTACTGACTTGATATCCATCAACATTATATAAATATTTTATAAAAATAAGATAAGAATATAATTATATGATTTTACATTAATCTTGATCTTAATTTTTTTGTTGAAATTTCATAGGATCGTCATTCTATATTGTTTAAAACCAAAATGAAATTTCATCAATCACCTCCATGAAAGGAGATATAAGATAAAGTATCAATCTTTTTTTCATAGATGATAATTCTTACCATCGAAGGTAGGAATACTTAGGTTATTAAATAAGATGATATTATATATGACATGTAATTTAAATATATTATCGAGGGAAACTACACCCTATAATACCACTTAAAGTTGACAAGAATGTGTAGACCAATAAGAAGGAGTGGTTGAATTAGTGGTGATCTTTAACAATTTCCTTTATCTTGAAATCAACTCTTATAATTTGTTAGAGTTTTTTTCCTCTCAACCATATATCTCAACCTTAATCGTATGAAAAGATAAGAAACTATAGAAAGTGACATAATATTTTATAAGTATTGACCCTAATGTGGGTGAATACATCATTACTGTGTTAGCTCCCACTAATTAATAGAATTTCATGATATAATAAATTGATTAAAACTGGGGAAACATCTATCAAGATCCTTCTATATCATGAAAATTTATTATACTGGATCCTCCCATCTATAAAGTTTTATTAAACATATGATCCAATGAAAAAAATTAAATATAATAAAAAAACTTTGCTTGAAAATTATATGTCTAGTTCACTCAGTATATTACACCCCTATCTGTTTCACCTTAGTCTCTATTTAGTATGCCTCCATCAGATGTACCTAAATTTAGCGCAACTATATTCGGTAGCTCTTTTTAGTAGCTCTACTTAAACAAATTGAATCCATGTCTAGATACTAATGATAAAAAAAACTTACGCACTTCTACTCTATTATATTATCTTCTAATTGGAATACTTCCTCTAAAAATGAAGTAGGAGGATCAAGCTCCAAATTCAAATTTCCAATTCAATGAAAATTTTATTTAACAACTTTCAATGTCGTTGAAACTTTAGAGTCAATTATATTTATTAACGTTTCCTTAAATCATGGTTTTAATGACCTTCTTCATATATTTATTAAATCTTATATTCATTAAAAAATGAAATAACATCTCAACATAATCTTGATTATTGAAATTATAAAGTTTATGCAAAATCTCTAAAGGCTATGTTTGATTTTCCCACAAGGAATACTTTATCTAATAAGTCTTTTTCTAGTTCTGGATAGTTTGGTTACCCACTATCTGATATTGTTTTTATTATTAGGTTGATTTAATAAACTCACCTACCTCCATCTAGAGGTCACTACATTTTCCTCATCTGGTGAACTCTCATAAAGTCATTTGTCTTGATCTGTCCGATGAGGTGGAATGTATCCATTGATTCATCCTACAATCAGTAAATATTCAAACAGACCTAGATCCAATAGAATTAGTATATTATAACATTATATAACGATCCATTTTATGCCATTTAATTTTTTCTTTCATATAATTTATCTGTATGATGATCCCATGGAAACCTATCCATTCAAACTTCTTCAAAAGTCCATCTGATGGAAAAAGATCTCCCTATTTGGTATAAAAAAAAGATTCCCTTAAAACCAATCATTATTTCACAATAAAATTGACTAAAAAAACACATCTAAAAACTTCTAGGTTTGATGGAATCATTCTAGTATCCTTTATATTACATGAAACTCCATCTTTATAACTCAAAACATTGTACAGTTTTTAACTTCATCACTTCATAACATGAGCATCATACTGACCATATCTATCAAGAAACATCATCTTGAACCATGATAATTATTTTTAATCACGATTTTAAGAAAATTGAGGATTATAATTACATCTTATAACTACATAAAGGAGGTAACTGAAATATTCTTCATATAAGAAGCAACTCATTTTCACCAAAAACAAAAAAACTTCACAAAAATATATTTTTTAAAATATAAACATAATTAAAAAATAAACCCAAAATATCTTAATAAATATTTATAGAATGAAAAATAATGGTAAATTTAATACCAATTAATTGATAAAATTCAATTAGTGTATCTAAATAATGTATAATATCATTTTATGATTACAAATTGATTTTTCTAAAAAATTTCATTTTAAGAACTATGCACTTTTATTTGAGGAATCTAAATGTTCTATTATTAAATTATTATAAAATATATTTTTAGTATTAATAATATATTAAAAATAATTTAATTAATATTTTATAAGAAAAGATAACAAGGATAAATAATATTTAAATATATATTTTATTATTAAAACACTTTTTCATTATATTTTACATTTCCCTTTAAAAGAAAAATTACTAAATTTTAGGAATTTAATTTGAAAAAATTAACTTCATTTTTTATACATAAAGATAAAATTATAATAGTATTAGTTTTTTGTAGTTTTATGAAAATATTGATTTTTAGGTGAATAGTGCAAAATACCATTTTTTATAAATATCATGAATTTGATACCATTATTAGGATATAAGAATAAATTAAAATTTATGAAACCATCTCCTAATTAAATATTTATTATATTAGTAAAATGATTCATTTTTAAATACTATGTTTAATCTAAAAACCTATTTTATATATTTTATAAGTTAAGTTATATTTTTCTCCAAAATAGTTTTACTGCATTATACATTTATTATTAACAAATTAATTTTCATCACTTTTATAAATTTAATCTAATAAAATGTATTTCATATTTTTAATCATAACTTATATATTATTTAATAAAAACCATTATATGTTTATGTATAAAAATAAATTAATTTGGTAAAAATTAGTTACCGTGGTAAAAGTCAAAATGGTAAAACAGTTATGAGAAAGGGTAAAACACATAAATATTATTTCAAAATCTCTCTAAAATATTCGTTCAGGGATCTATTGACCCATAAAATTACCCTATTTATTATTTTAAACTTTTAGAACTAATTTCCATTGATATTGTCATGGAATTAATATATTATTTTGATAATTTACCAAAGTTCCACCCCCTCATTTATAAAAGGAGTCTCCCACCACCCCACTAATCCTCACACCCTATGCCCATTAATTTGAGAAATATCTAGCCATATAACATCCCAATACTCCTATAAAATATTTATAGGATATTATCTCCACAAAGGACACCTCATAAAGTATTAGACCAAATTTAAAAGGAGTTATTTGAGGTAGTAAGGTAGAAATTCTTAAATCACTCCTCTTCATTTCAATTTCTTCATGCCATCTTGTCTTACCTTAAAAGTTTATTATAACATAAAAATAATAATAAAATAATTATCAATAGTATACTTATTTGTTATTATATTAATTGAATAATAATTAATAACCTTCCTCCCTTTTCTATTGAAATGTAAAAACAACTTCCCTGCAAATGGGTTGAGTACTACCTTTATAAACAACATAATTAATTTTTCACCATCACCATTCATGGTTGGTTATAATAATATAATTAATGAATAAAAATTAAAATTATAACATGAGTACGTATTGGAACCTCCGTTTGTTATTTCTCACAAATTATGCTTCCTATGTATTTAATAAATTTTATGTTTTGTGATAGTATATAATTTTATAAAACAAATTTGGGTAAGTGTTGAAAAGAGCCACCAGTAGTTCAATTTCTTCCACCACTAGAATTTTCCCACCACCAGCTCTTGACACTATTAATTTTTTGTTACCACTATCCATATGAATTTTTTAGGGGTTTTCTACCACAATGCATCTGGCACCTCCAAGACTTTTCTACTACTAGGATGTGCTACCTCCAGATGAATGCTACCACTAGGATGTGATACTGTTAGAGTCTTACCATCACTAGAGTCCAACTACTGTTAGACTCATGATACCATTAGTAATTCCACTAGGAAGACTAGGTACTGTTAGGATTAGTTATCTTTAGAGTATCATACTGCTAGATGTTCCACCTCCCAGATTGTGTTATCTCTAAATGAGATACCCTAGGGGTGCCACCGCCATCTCTTCCACCATCACCACTCTACTGAGTTTGAATTAAATGCTTCAATATATATATTATGGGAATTAATGAAAATGAATTAATTATTTTTATTCCTAACAAATTTAATAGATTCATTGAATATGAATTTAGATTTAGTATGAGGATCCATAAGATCTTGACGACTATCCCATAATGAGTGCATGCAATGCTATATATTTTAGAGAACTCCCTCATGCATGTATAGTTAGGAAGTGTGTGAAATTATGAATATTGTAGTGTTCATTAATATGAGAAATTACATGCTGATAAATTTGACTATAAATGAGTGGGGTGTACTGAAGATTAAGATCCTTTCTTGCATACAGATAAAAGAACTTCAAGACACTCTATTTTACAATTTTTTTTAGAGAAATAGTTTGAGCTTATCACTAAACCACATCTTAGAACCCTCAAGCATATGAATAATTATAGATCGAAAAATATTTCCTTTAATATATCTTATTACATTCTCTTTATATTTTTTTATTTTAATTTAGATCAGTGTGTTGTTTTCACTATTTTATTAACACATAATATATCTCGTTCTTGAACTAGAGAATAGTTGATATTATATTATTTTTAAATTTATCTGTATATTGAGGTTATTTTTAGAAGAGGTCCTTATGTGGCTTGTTTCCTTTTTCTACCCATGTATAATTATAGAAGTGGATTTTATCATGTAAGACTATTGTTTTTTCTTGTATACTAGATCCATGTTATGAATTAGATTATTTGATATAATAATCATCCTGGGAGTGGGCGATTTTCAAGTGGAAGGGATTTGGTCTCAGCTTAAGAATGAACCCTTTTTTATTCCATTATGTGTTTTTGTTTTGTTTTATTGACTTCAAAGATTTAAATTGTATTTTTTTCATTTATAAACAAAACTGGTACTTTGATCGTTAATCTTAATTAGTGTTTATATAAGCATCATTTGGAGTAAATTTATTTCAAATGTTATAGAAATTTTTTTATATTATTTTAACTGACCCATAATAAATCATTGATAAATATTTTAAAAGATCAAACTAATCTCAAACCATTTTTTTGATTGACTAGATATATTTTTATTCAATTGGGTGATTTTTTCCCTATTTTTAAATGAAATTTTATTGGGAACTCAATTCACCCCCACTCGAGTTACTCACTCTGACCAATATTTGGTATCAAAGGGGTTTTAAATATATTTCAACTATGGTTTTAGTTGTAGTTAAGAGATTTAAAATTTTTATTTGTTCTAATTTTAGTTCTTTATGGATAATATACAAGAGGATTCTGCTTCGTACATACCTTTTTTTAATGGAAAAATTATTCTCAAGGGAAAATATATATGAAAATTCATATTCAAAGCATGAGTTTTGAAAAATGGACTACTAATTTAGAAAAAAATTAAATTAAAAAAACTACTATAAATACTGGGGATGATGCTATAAAATCTTCTCATAATAATAACTTTAGAAATATGAATGATTTGTTCTATTATTTGGGTGATGATGAATTTATTTGAATTTTTTCATGTACAACTGCTTTTGAAATTTGGGACACTTGCTATTTCTCATGAGGTAAAATCTAATGATAATGAAATGATGTTAAATACCTATACTAATAAATATTATAATTTTAAAATTATGTTTTTTGATCCTATTTCTAAAATTAATCACAGGTTCAATGAGATTTTGAATATAATTAACTCACTGGGAAAATATGTTTGTGATAAATATATAGTAATGCAGTTATTGAGGTGTCTACCTCACAAATGGAGTGGAACCTCATTATCAACCAGAGAATAATTTTATGTAATAAGTTACCTGTTAAAGATATTATTGGATAATTGATGATATATGAGGAAAAAATAAAAGTCAACAGAGAAATGAAGGATGAATCAAAGATAAAATTTATACCCTACAAATAAACTACCTCAAAACAAAAGTAGAAAATTCAAGCTGATAGTTTAAGTGATGAAGAACCTCCTACTAAAAGAGACGAAGATATGGACCAAATTCAAGAGGTTTTATAAAAAAATAAGTTTTATTTAGGAAACCAGGCTACAAAGGTAAAACCAATAATAGAGGAAAATGGATAAAATATTAGAAAAAAAATGATGCGTTAAATAAAATAATCTCTTATGAATGTTAAAGGAAAATGAATGTCAAACTTTTCTATCCTAATATGAAATAAAAAATATGCATAATAATAATTATAAAATATACATGAAATAAATTAACGAAACCTGGAGTTATTCTGAAGAGAAATTAAATGATCTAGACACTCTCCAAGAGCATAAGTATGAAAAAGCTAACATGTGTTTTATGAAAAACACATCTGAGGTATCCAATATCATTCATGATTCTACAGTACATATTTATAATCACTATGGAGATGAAAATAATGATGAAAAAATGTCTTTGAATTGATTTTTTAATATTTTAATATTATGGAAGATATATTTAATGAGATTAAGGATAAATATAAGACTTTGAAGAAATAATATGATCTAACTAATAGTTTTCAGTTTGACCATACTGTTGAGAAAGAGAAAAATGATCAAATTCTAAAGAAGAATAATGAATTGAAATTTTATAATGATAAATTAAATAATGATTTATAAATATTTAAAATTATTAGAAACATGCTTACTCAAATTCATGAAAAATAGACTGCTCCCCAATAAACTACTGGTATATCATATAAACCTCGACCAAGGTGAACTGTTAAAAATAAATTTGTTCCTAGTTATAATAGTAATATTAGTTTTTATTCATCTAAAATCAAAAAAATTATTATTTATAAAGTTTTAAAATATGTTTCTCATAAAACTGCTAAGAAATTATGGGTTCCTAAATCATTAATTACTAACATTTCTGGACCCAAGAAGATTCAGGTATAGAAATTAGTTTTGGTGTAATTTTTTTGTATGAAACTTGCTTGAAGAGATCTTATAATAACCTATGGTACCTAGAAATTGGATTTTACATACACATGAATTTAGAATAAGGCATTATCCAATTAAATAATTATAATACTACTTTAATTTCTAAAGTATTATCTATATATGGTTTAAAGTATAATATGTTTAGCATCTTACAACTACTTGATGATGGTTTTTTATGGAAAGTTTGAAAATAAATATTCAAATGTTTATTATTCTAAAAATTTATGACTATTTTACTTTTTGATAAATGGAAATATTTATGCTGTTAATTTAGAGTCTTTATTTTCTCAAAATGATTTATTTTCTATGTTCCTTTCATAGAGAATTTTTGATTTTTCATTCGAGACTGTCTCATTGCAATATCTAATCCCTTAGAATGATCAATAGGAAAGGTTTAGTCAAATATCTAACTAAACAAGAATTCCCATCTTAAAAACTCTATAAACCATATAAAAATGGAAATAAAAAAAAGATATCCTTAAAATCAAAGAAATAAGTTTCAACTTTTAAACCCCTAGAGTAGGTTCACATGGATTTGATTGGACCTTCTAGAATATATAATATAAATAGAATATACTGTGTTTTTGTCCTTGTAGATGAATTTTTTTGGTATACTTGGGTATTCTTTCTATCTCACAAAAGTGAATCCTACTCTTATTTTACCAAGAATGATAAATATGTCGAAAATCTTAATCAACTTAGGATTAAAACCTTAATAAGCGATCATGGTCATGAATTTGAAAGTCAAGATATTGAATATTTTTTCCTCAAAAAATAGATATAATCATAAATTTTCTACTCTTAGTAACCCACAATATAATGGTGTTGTAGAAATAATAAATATGATCATTTGAACAATTTCCTAGACTATTCTTATGAGTATGAACATCCAATTTATTTTTGAGAAGAGTCATTTAATAAAACCTGTTATATATTTTCTAGAGTTTTTATTAGACATATCTTAAAAAACACCTTATTAATTATGGAGTAATATAAAGCCAAAGGTTAACTAATTTAGAATTTTATGTTTCAAAGTATTTATCCTTAACACTGAGGATAATATTAAATATTTTTCTTCCAAGAGTTATAGAGGAATTTTCATTGGTTATTCAAATTATAGTAAACAATATAGGGTGTTTAATAAAAGAAAAATGGAAATGGAAGAGTCTATTCATGTCATGTTTGATGAAATATATCCACATGAGAATAATAACCCTTATTAAAACATTGAGTATGATTTCTCAAATTTTAACATCAATCCCAAAACATCTAAAAATTCTAAAAAATAATAAAAAAACATATAGTTCTGAGGAACAACCCGAACATGAACTTATAGATGATCCCGATATTTTTATCCATTCATTTGTAAGATCTATTAGTACTTATAGATACCATATTATATATGCTATTGTTGGTGACCTAGATATAGGTACACATACTAGAGCTTGTCTTAGAAATTTGGTTGAACATCAAGCATTCTCAACAAAAATTGTACCAAAGAACATCAATGATGCAATTAATGATGAATTATGAGTGATATAAATACAATAGAAACTTAATCAATTTTAAAGGAATATTGTTTTGTAACTTTTAGTTATACCTATAGACACTTTGACTATTTTCACTGAGTGGGTGTTTATAAACATAGTTTATGAGTCAGGATCTATTATAAGAAATAAAGCAAGGTTGGTTTCACAACGATATATTCAAGAATATTGTGTTGAACATGAGGAACACTTTTTACCAGTTGATAGACTTGAATCTATTATAATACCACTAGACTATACATCACATTTGGATTTCAAAATATATCAAATGGATATAAAAAGAAAATTCTTAAATGGTTATATAGTTGAGGATTTTTTTGTTGAACAACACCCCGATTTTCAAAAGCCTAGTTTTACAAATCTTGTTTTTAAATTAAAAAATTATTTATATGGTTTAAAACATACTCCTAGATCTTATTATGATAGACTCATATTGTTTCCAATTTTTAAAGGGCTTTCAAAATACATAGTTGATCCTATATTTTTTATATTTTTTTCGAAAGATGTTTTAGTAGTTTAAATCAACATTGATGATATTATTTATTTATCTTCTAAATATTATTTTGGTAGTTTTAAAAAAAAAAATGAAAAATGAGTTTTAAATGAGTTTAATGGGTGAACCTAAATTAATTTTTGGTTTTTTAAAATTTTCAATATAAATATGGAATTATTTTAAATAAAAGTAATTACACAAAAGTAATTATAAAATGTTTTGGTTTGGATAACACTAAAAGTTATAATACTCCCATGAGAACTACATATAAGTTGGATCTTGATGAAGTTGGAAAATCAGTAGATCAAACCAATTACAAAGGTATGATTATAAGTTTGTTATACTTAACTACTAGCCAAACTGATATTATGTTTAGTGTGTGTATATGAGTTCCCATTTTCAAGAAAACCCTAAAGAGTGTCATTTAATATTTTTTTAAAGGATTTTAAAAAACCTCAAATATACATCCAATTTATGGATGATCTATCATAGAGGACAAGATTTTGACTTAGTAATTTATTCAGATGTGGAATTTAGTGTTTTTAAGTTAGATAGAAAAAGAACCCATGGAACATGTCATATTTTGGAAAAGTATATAGAATCTTGGTTTTGTAAGAAACAAAATTTTATGGCACTATCTACTTCTTAATATGAGTACATAGTTGTAGGGAGTTGATGTGCACAAATTTTATGGATGAAACAAAAATTACTAAATTATGGGTAACAATTCCAACATTTCCCTACAAATTATGAGAAAAAGTGTGATAAACATTTCTAAGAATCCAATGTATGATTATATAAAAAAACATATTGATATAAGACATCACTTTTTGAGAGATCATTCTTAGAAGGGTGATATATATATTGAATTCATAGGAACTAAACATTAAATTTATGATATTTATATAATAAAATTGAATTATGAGAAATAAAACTACATAAAACATTAATTAGGGATAATAAGTTTCAATTAGTCTATAAAAATGGAGAATCCACCATTAGACAAGACACCATTGGAATGGTCCACCATTGGAATGATCCACCATTGGAATGGTCCACTATTGGAATGCTCCACCATTGGAATGATCCACCATTGTAATGATCCACTATTGTAATTATCCAACATTGTAATGACTCACCATTGGTATCACCCACCATTGGGATGATCCACCATTGGGATACTGTTGTGCTCTATTTTTATACTACTATCGTTGAACCTCTCCTTTCTACTATTACTAAATTTTTTTATTAAAAATTTTATTTTATTTAACCTCTATATTTTATTATATTTTATTAATTTGAATCTCTAAAGGATAAATTTTTATGAAATTTTAAAACTGAGTCACTCTCTTGAGATTGTTTCCTTTGAACCAAACTGTTTCACCATCCCTTTCTCTCCCAACCTTCAAACATCTCACACCTATACTATAATATTCACATTTCTACAATGGTTAGAGTCCAGAGACCTATTTTGTCATATTTTGGGGGATAAATATGTACTTATAAGTATATATAATGTTATAATCATGGGGTTGTCTATATAATAACCCATAGCTTGCAAATCAGGTAGTGGTTGCTGAAATTGAATTGGATGCTGAATATTTTCTTTACAGTATGTCGTTGGTTCCCAAGGCAATCCAAGTCCATGGATGGATAAAATGTTTCTCCAAAAATGATATAAATTTATATCCTAGATGGTTTCATCAATTTTATCAGTACACATAGTTTAAAATTGTTGAAAATAAGGATTTCATTCAGTGAATGATAGATGGTAATGAGTTTACATTTTAATAAAAGTAATGGGAACAATGCATAAAGGTTCCTCAATGAGGAGTTTTTTAGGACTATGAAACGGCCATTCCTAGTGATAGTGAGTTGTTTTTATGGTAATTCTTTTCTATAACTGACTAGAAATGGTATTTTGAGAAGAACAAATTATACTGACTTAGATGGTGAATATAGAATGCTATTTAAGTTCATAAAACACATGTTATGTCCTAGAAAAAGGAAATTTAGTACTATAAGATATATGGATTTGTAAGTTATATTAATTAAAAAATAAGGGTATATTATTAATCACTTTAGATATCTCATGGTGCATATGATGGAAATGATTAATTTATATTCCAAGTATAATTATTTGACTTACTCTAGTTTAATTTCAACAATGTTAGAAACCCAATTAGTGATAGATAAATGAGAAGAGGAACAATTCAAGTTCAGTTGTTTCTGTTTGAGTAAGGTTATTTGTAAAAGGATAAAATAGAGTTGGAATCTATGATTTATAAAGTGGGATTCATATAATGAAAAGATCTATGAATATTTTAATCATGTAGACCATCCATCTAGACCCAATAACCTTGTTGATAATGGCTCGAATCCAGATGATATAGTGGGATATTCAGAAGAATAAGAAGAAGTTGGTGTGGATATCAAATAAGAGAAAGTGGCTACCTCAGTTTAATATAGTAGTGACCCAGATATTATAAAGCACCCTTCCATGCCTTTTGGAAAAGATATTACACCAGTCTCTCTTCCTACTATAGAGATTGTTTTAGGTGATGGACATGGAGGTGAGGATTCATAAATTTACGGAGATGAAAAAAATGATAAGTTCTTATTCTAATTATTCTATTTATGATGTGGAGGTCTCTGATGATGAAAATTGTAATTTAGAAAATGGTAATAATGGAGATGATTATGTGGATCGAAAAGATGATGGACTTGATCATAATGATGTTGATGATGCTTAGAGGACTCAATCACAAAATCCTTAATTATGTTTCATAATTTAGGTCAATATAGATACTTGGTTTAGTTATACCTACAAGTGAGGATAGATGTATTTTAGTTATACAAGATAGAAATGCTTCCTCTGCTAGAGGTGAGACCATAGTAACTAATGAGGGGGAGGAATACCCAAGTTATGTTAGAGTTGACCCAATTGATTTGACTTCTTCTAGAGCGGATGTGGCTACACATGATGAGTGTGAAAATTTCCTAGGTTTTTTCTAGATTAGTTTAGACTATTTAGAGTCTAAGTAAGATGAATATGATGTTTGAGTGCATATAGATGTACAGGGTGGTTCTATTTTGGATGAGAATGAAGCATCATCTACGGGGGAGCCTTCACCAGGTTCCAAACTACTTAGACAATCTTACCCATATTCTATTGATAATGGAATTGGAGATGACCAAAACATTCTACCAGATCATGGTAGACCTAGTACCTTATTTATAATTGGGACATATCATATGTGTTTTCTTATTGAGTATATTGATGATGTATGTGAGATTCATTCCTTTTAATCAAATGATCTTACTAGACTATAGCCTACAGAGGTTTTTATGCCTAGTGTTGACAGAGCTACTTCACTAGTTCCTTTAGATTTTGTATCCATGGAAGATTTAGAGTCTTTCAAAGAGAGAGTCCTCTTTTATATTTTAATATATATTTTTGGTATCAGATAAATCTTGTCACAAAGATTAGTAAAGCTGATGTTAGACACATTTTTGAGTTTTTTTGACATATTTAGTCAAAGATGAATTTCTATATTCAAGAAGTTGAGATTGAGATTCATATGGGGACCAATGAGATGAAACCCATGAGATCTATGATAAAGGAGATGAGTACCTCCTTTTCTTCCATTCGGGATGAAATTTTAGTGAGGTGGGATAGTGGTTCTACTATTACTTCCACATATTGTGCTCCACCTTCCTCAATATCAATTGATGCTGACTTGATCATATCTATAGTTCGAGAAAAGATCTGCACTATTTTGGGTTATGTTCATTCATCTCATTAGTAGTACTTAAAGAAAAGTTTCTAACATGGTTGACACATATAAAAAAATATTAATATAGTGTTTAAATGAATCACAAAAAGATAGGTAAACCATCAAAAATTCCATTAAATACTATATTTATAGGGTGTATACCATGCATGAGTGGAATTAATATTTCATGTTTTTGGCTGGAAACTTAAGGATGAAACCTGTTACAAGGGATTTCAAGGAATAAGTTGACCAGTTGAAGGTGATGAAACCTCTTCTCAAGATATTCATTGATGATAAGAGATATTTATTTAGTTCTATCAAGATTGGAGGGAATATTATTATGGATTTTTTTCAACTTTATGAATCCCTTCCAATATCTATCCAGCACTGTTGTGGTTTCTCTAGAGGTGATTCTCCTAAAATCCTTCACCTCTTCACCTTCCCTAGACTTTTTACCTCTTTAGTTTTAGCCATTTGGTATGTCTTCGTTTCAAGCTACTAGGAATCTCATACCAATTGTGAGTATAGAGATTCTTACCACTTCCTTAGCCCTATCAACCACTACCTTAGTGATTCCTACATCTAAAAAGGGAAAGGGACCTACTGGTCATACTTTCTAGAATGAGAGTGAATCCAATTAGAAATTAGTCATTTCTTGGCATTTTGCTGTATTTTCCCTTGTACTTCTTTATGACTATAATCCGATTAGTTTTTTCGTTAATGGAATTTCACTCTCTTTATTCATGTAATTATTATTTGTATTTATGGATTCCTATCTTAGCTTTTTTATAATTCTAAAAGGGGAAGAGTGATTATTGAATTTACTTTTGATAACAATAGTTACTTGGATGGTTTTTTCTTTTTAGTTTTACTTTAATACCAAACTTATCCTTTGATATGTTATCTTTGATACTACACTTATCCTCTAATATCGTAATTTTTTAGAATTTATCTTTGATACCATAATTATTTGAATGTTATTATTTGTTACAAAATTATTTGTGTTGATTTCTGTCCTTTGATACTATAGTTATTATGATTCATTTATGTACTTCTATTTTGTGATTTTATACCATAACTTTGATATCACATTATATTTTTGATGTGTTAAGAAGACTTATAATATTCAAACTTATTTATTTATGCATAATCATGTTTTACATATGTTTTATAAAATGAAATGATTTTTGATCATCTAAAAGGGGAATATTGGTTGAAACTCTTTATTCTAATGATCCAAAATCATATTTTCTATGTCTATAATGAATATTATTTTTTATGTGAGTAAATAATTTTATAAGAGAAATTTGGGTAAGTATTGAAAAGAACCACCATTAGTTCAATTTCTTACAATGATAGAATTGTGACACTACCAACTCTTACCACCATCAATATTTTGATACCACTAGTTATATTCCATAGTTATGAGTTTAATACCCTTATTCATATGCCAACATCAAGACTTTTCTAATACTAAGATGTGCTACCTCAATAGGCATGCTACTTCTAGGATGTGAAACTGTCAGATTCTTTCCACTGCTAAAGTACTATTACCATCAGACTCATGCTACCTTTAGGCATTCCACCACAAATATTAGAAACCACCTAGATTCGATACCATTAAAGTGTTGTACCACTATATGTGCCACCTCCAGACTCATACTACCACAAAATAAGCTACCACTAGGGGTGCCACCATCAACTTTTCACCATCACTATACTATTGATTTTGAATTAATTGTTTCAATGACTATATTATGGGAGTTAATGAATATGGATTATAATATGTATATTCATAACCTATTTCATAGAAAAATTAAACTCAATGTCAAATTCAGTATGAGGATCCATATGATCTTGATTATTATCCTTTAATATGTGTATATAGTGATATATATTTATAATAACTCCCTCATGTGCTTGTGGTCAAGAAGTTCAAAACCAATTAATACTAGAGTGTTCATTCACATGAGAACTTACATGTTAATACATTCAACTGTGAAATCATATATTAAACTAAAGATCAATATCATTTCTTAAAGATAGAAAGGAGAACTTTTTGAGACTTTGTTTTACTATAACTTTCAGAGAAATAGTTCTAGCTCCTCACCAAGACACATATGAGTGCACTTGAGAACCTAAAGCACTACTTATAAAAAACTATTACCTTTTATATATTTTATAGCTCGATCTTTTTGTTGTATTCTTTTAATTTCTAGTAGTGTGTTGTTTTCCATCATCTATTAACACACACTATCTACAACACTTGAACTGTAGAATACTTGATATACTCTTATTTGTATTTTTATCTGTATACCGAAAATATTCATGGAAGTGGTCCCTATGTGTCCTATGCTATTTTTATACCCACTTATAACTATAGAACAACCTTCAGTCATGGATAAATTATGTTGTTTCTTGTATACCTGATATAGGTTGTGGATCATATTATTTGATATAATAATCTACTCAGCAACAAGTGATTTCCAAGTGGAGGGTATTATGTCCCAGAATAAGACTAAAACCCATGTTTATTCTATTGGTTGTTTTTTATTCATTTTAAATCTATAAAATGTGTTTGTTTTAATCTATAAAAAATGGTAACTTGATAGGTAATCTTAACAACTTTTTATATAAGGATTTGTTTGATTAAATTGATTTCAAAAGTTAAAGTAAATTTTCATATTGATCTAACTGATACTTAATCAATCTTGAAAAAATATTTTAAATGATCAAACTTATATAGAATATTGTTTTAATTAACTGGTAATTTTTTATTTAATCGAGGGATTTTAGTTTACCTTATTTTTAAAAAAAATATTGGGAACTCAATTAAAAACCCTCTTGAGTTACTCTCTCTGACCAATAGTTTTTTTTTTAAATATAAATTTTTATCACTATCCTTCCATTTAATGTAAAATGAAAATTTCACTTGTGCATACATCTGGACTACCTCCTATATGAATGATATGTTCCATTTATTATCATTACTTTAAATGGATGATTATAAAATTAATTTTATGAAGATATAAGATATTAAGGAGTAATATATGTCATGAATAAGATTCTCAAATGATAATATAGAAATTAATGATCACTATAATGTATTCCGTTGATGTCGATAAATTACCTGAAAAATGTTTTTCAATGATTTTATCTTTATGAATCATGAATAAAATTATAATGGAATGAAATAATATATTTATAAATAATTATAAAAAATATATTATAGTCCCTTGTTTAATCTTGGAATGATGATCTTTAATTCAAGTATTAGGGGTTCAAAGTCACTATTATAAAACATGCACAAACCAATCAAAATTTCTAACATCAAATGAAAAAAATTAACATAAAAATCCAATGAATGTATAATTAATTATTATAATTGAATATTATATATGGAAATATATATGAATAAGGTAATGAAATAAGTGATTAAGATGATAATTCTCATTGTAGAGAAGGTTAACGAGCATTCATAAAAGTTTCGATCTATAGGTACGAGGTTCTTATCAAATTTCTTTCTTTGAGACATGTTTTGAATTACACAGGTAATTCGGTTTACATGTGTACATGATACCTATTATATTTATTATATCATGATTATCTATTTTTAAATGGTTTTAAAAGTTTTATCTTGTATTTTATCTTTCACGAGTGTTTTAATCAAATGTTATAAAAGTTGTAAGGCTCTCTCATTTCACTTTTATTTCATTAAAACATATTCCATATTCATTATTGGTTTTAAATTATATTGTGTATATACTACCCTATGGATGTTGTTGAGTCAATAAGGTTTCCTTATGAATTTTACATTCTTATATGTTTTGAAAATCACAAACACTTTATCTTAATGCAAAATATTTTTCCTTAAGTATTATCTTAATAAGTAAAATTTTCTTTCTCTAAAGAAATTTTTATCCTTACTTTTGTTTTCATTGTTCATTTTATAATCTCTCTAAATCTAACACATTTTATTCCTTAGTCTAAAAATTTGTTTCACATATAAATCCTCATAATCCTATAAATCCTTAAATATAGAGTATACTATTCTGAGATTCCGAATTCCATGAAATTCAGATTCTGAATTCTCTGAAATTCAGACCCTGAATTCCCTGAAATTCAGATTCCGAATTCTATGAAATTCAAATCCCAAATTCTCTGAAATTTAGATTCCGAATTATATCAAATTCAGATTTTGAATTCTTTTAAATTCAAATTCTGAATTCTCTGAAATTTAGATTCCTAATTCTCTAAAATTCATATTCCAAATTAATTAAAATTTAGACTCTGAATTCCTTCAAATTCAGACTCTGAATTCCTTGGAATTCATATTCCGAATTATTTTTAATTCATACTCTCAATTACAAAAAATTCATATTCTGAATTCAATTTAATTCAAACTCCAAAATCTATTTAATTAAGGTTCCAAATTATTTAGAAAATAGAATCTAAATATCCATGCCTTACAGACATCAAATGTTCAATTTGTTAGATTCTGAATTCTATTTTTATTAGACTCTAAAAAATAGATTTGGTTAAGTAACTTAATTTTTTCCTTACACTTATTATGAAACAATGTCATACAATCTAAATCTAATTAACCATTTATTGAGCTACATGTATACAGGTCCCTCCAAATTTTAAGGAAAAATATGACCGTTGGAGGAGGGAGCCGACCTTTGGAGAAGTGAATATAAATAGGAGATCATTTGAATGAGTTCATAACATGTTGATCAACATAGAGATTACATGCTATGAAGTGATTTCTAAAGAGAGAGAATCTCATGATTTGCGCATACTAAAAATCTTGTTCATCTTGCTTCATGTGAATTTGATTTTTTCTGAGTACAATCGAGGGATTATAGGGATAGGAAGAAAATAGTGATGACTTCCTTAATGTTTGAGGACTTCTGATGATTGGAAGAGAGAGGTGCTGACTACCTTAAAGTTCAAGGGCTTGTGGGGATAACAAGACAGATTCTGATATTGCTATCGAGGGATTACCCTGGTGTGGGTAAGACATACTTTCTTGAATGTATAAATCAAGGGACCTTTATCCAAGGTTTTTGGATACCCTACTTTTTGGGTTAAAAGAATTCATACTTGTTACTTGTTTTGTTTCAAGTTTATTTATTCTACATTTTGATAAATAAAGAAAGTATAACTTTCTTATAATTTCTTGTAATTTTGTATACATTAATAAGTAATATTCGATATGTTTTAAGGTAGAATATTTTCCTTGTAAACTCTCCATAACTTTCACTTCCAGAACCATATTTCCAAAACCTAGAATGTTTTTTTAGTACAAAAAAAAGAGGTCTTGTGAATTTACCTTGTTTAACTTTTTTAAACATAATTTTCCTTAACGTTAAAAATTAATGTTTTTAATCATTCAATTCATCCCCTCTCTTGTAATTGAGAATCTAAAATAATATTTTAATCTTATAAATGGTATCCGATGAGGTCTCTAAAATACTTATATTAACATATAAATTTTCTTGCTCAAGTTTTCACTAATCTAAAATTTTCTTGCTCAACTTTTCATGCTTCTATATTTTTTAGATTTTTTATCTTGGTTTACAAAGCTTTTATATTAACAAATTTTTTTGGAACGATATTTTTCTTATAGAATGGATGAAATAAATTTCAGTTTTATTGAAAATCTAAATTATACTAGACCACCTATTTTTGATGGTAATGATTATGGGTATTGGAGTGATCATATGAAGATATTTTTCATTAACACTAGAGTAGACAATTTTGTAATGCTTACTGGAGATTACAAAATTCCAAACAAGGAAGTCAAAACCTTCACCAACCAAGAAAAGTCAAAATATCAAATAAACTACAAGGTAAAAAATACTTTGTTGTGTTCTATAACCAAGAATATATATAGTCATATTTGTTCATGTGAAGCAGTAAATTGTATCTGGAAGAAACTTGAAGTTACACATTTTGGTACATCTAATGTTATAGAGACTAGAAGATCTATACTTAGAGCTGAATATCATTAATTCTTATTTCCTTAAGGGGAACCAATATGCAGGGTTCAACAAAGGTTTATGACTATTTTCAATAGTCTACAATCTATGGGAGAGAAAGGAATTGATGATGAATCTCTTTTGGTCAATATTATTGATATTATTCCAAATTAGTAGAAATATAAGAGAATAACCATTGATGAGAATAGAAAAGTATATCAAATCACTCTTGTGAGCCTTTTGGAACTCTTATTTGACATGAGATAAGAATGAAAAGAGAAGATGATATTAATAAGAAGAAGAGTGGTAATGGAAGTGTATCCTTTACTATTACTAAATCCAATACTCCTGAAAGGATTACAATTTCCAAGTCAATAAAGGATACTATTCTATCTGAATCTAGTGAAAGCGAACATTCTGGGAATGGTCGTGCTAATCTTGTTCAAAGGATGAAAAAGATAGTTGGAGTGAAACAATTTTAGTATAGATATAATAATAATGAATGAAATGACAAGAAAGACGTGGAAGTCACATGCTATGAAGAAAAAAGATCAGGGTATATAAGGCCAGATTGTCCAATGCTTAAGAAAAAGGATAGGAAGGAAGATCATTCTGAGAGAAATAGAAAAAAGTATTAAAAGTCTAAGGCTAAGAAATTATTGAATGATAATGAAACCTAGAGTGAGAGTGTTGGTTACTCTTTAGATGAATCTTCAGATTACAAATCTTCTAGTCAAAAGAATCTTGGTCTATTAGCCAAACTACCCATTGAAAATCATTGTCTAATGGATAAGATACACAATTCTAAATCTATAACCAACGTATCTTTGAATAAAAACTATACTTATGATAAATATTATGAATATTCAAATGATTGTTCCTCATAATTAGAAGATAATACCTTACCTTCATTTAAAGAAGTGTCTAGGTTTTCTAAACATCTAAAGAATGAAGATTCTAAACTCAAGAAAAATATTGATAAAAAAAATTATTGATTATATATTTTAACTAAATAAGCATAATATCTTTCTAAAGATATTCATAAAAAAACTTTTGATTTTAATAGTATTTCCCAAAATCTTGAGGAAGCTAATTATGAGAAGGATAAAATTTCAAAGGATCTTAAAAATGTAATTTATAAGAAAAATATTTTAAATTCTAACTATAGTTCTAAAACTAAAATTTTTGAAGATAAGAAAAAGGCTATTAAACTAAAGTCAAAAATATTTTCCTTAATAAAATGTCAGTAAAACTTTACCTCTGGTAAGGAAAATTTTGACAAGATGTATTCTCAAATTCATCTTTTAAGAAATCATTTTGGTTTTTGTTATACCTATTCTAAACCAGTCTTTAGTAATAATAATTTTGTTCCCTAAAGTGATCCATTTTGTACAAAATATCAGTGTGGTGGAAATTGGGAGAAATTTTTTTCTTTAAATAAAACCCATTCCATAGGTTTTTAGAAAGATTATCTTTCTATGAAAATTTGGATTCCAAACATTTTATTTTCTGAAATTTCCAGATTGAGGAAAATTTGGATTCCAAACATATAACTCTTTTATTTTCAAAAAAAATAATGTACCAATAAAAATATATGGTACATGGATAGTGGATGTTTCAAACATATGTCTGGTAACAAAAACTTCTTTGAATGTATTATCAAGATGAATGGAGGAAAAGTAACTTTTGGAGATAATGCTCAGGGGGAAATTGTTAGTATATATAATATTGTTCTTCTTGGATAAAAATTAATTTCAAACATTTTATTTGATAAGGGTTTTAAGGAAAAACTCATTAGTATAATTAAATTATGTGATGAAGATTAACTTGTGAATTTTAGGAATGAAAAGTGCTTAGTACCCAATTCCAAGGATGAGTTTATTCTTCCTTCCCATAGGCAAGATAATTTATACACACTAAACTTAGAAGACCTTATGAACCAAGATCTACCTTACCATAGTGCAATGGAAGATAAATCTTGGTTATGTAATAGAAGTTTAGGACATTTTAACCTTAGTAACATATGAAAATTTTCAAAGAAAATACTTGTTAAGGATATACCAGAGTATAGATTTGATTATTCAAAAGTTTTTTATCCTTGTCAGTATGACAAGCAACATAAATCAAGTTTCAAATCAATCGGTGAAGTCTTAAATTTTGATGAATTACAATTAGTGAATATAGATCTTTTCGGTCTAACAAAAACTAGAAGTATTGGAGGCAAATATTATGTATTTGTCTTAGTTGAATATTACACTTGATTTACGTGAGTCTATTTTCTAGCAAATAAGTCTGAAGCTTTTTCTTATTTCAAAATTTTTAGAGCCCATGTTAAAAGTGAGAAAAACTTCCATTTGATTACTATTCATAGTGATCATAAAGGAAATATTATTCTTCAATTTATTAGAACATAAAATCAACTTGTTGATATTTTTACAAAATCATTACCCTATGATAGATTTTAATACATTAAAAAAATTAAGAATGATCATTATAAGGTAATATTTTATACTAACTTTTTATTAAAACCTATATCCTTACATAAAGAAACTCCTTTTCATAGAGGGATTATATTTTCTTGTTAATCAACTTTTTTTTTAATCAAAATTTTTTGTAATCTAATTTTTTGTTAATAAAATTTATTCATAATAAAAAATTTTGTAATAAAATTTTCATAACCCATATTTTTTGTATTCAAATTTTTTAGAAATCAAATGTTTTTCGGAACTAAATTTTTTCCAAAATCTAACATTTTATTTCTTTAAGAAAATTTTCCGGAATCTAAAGTTCTTTAAGAAGAATTTTCCGCATTACTGATAATTTTCCGAAAAAAACAGAAGGTAAATTACCTTACTTAAGTTTTTGTAATCAATATTTTACTTGTTGACATTTTTATATTCCTTCAATTTTTTTTCTTTTCCAATTCAGTTTCCTTAAATCTGAATTTTTTTATCTTAAAAACCTTAAAAGATCGGAACCTACCAAAATCCTTCATTGGATTTCATCTCAACTTTCAGATCAAATTGCTTTAGTTTCAACCATTAGATCTATCTAGGAATATGAACCATCACCTCCACACCTATATAAAGGCCCCCTAATGGTTTTCCGACATCAATTTTCAAGTTCCTGGGTTCCAAAGTTCTACCGCTCTTCTTACAAATTATTCCACATTTTCTTGTTTTCTCAAATACGAATGTCTTTGGAAGCATCCCCATAGAAGAAAATGTCATCAGTTAAGGAAATTTTGGAATAGAAGAACTACAGATGGAGGGTAGTAGATCTAATGTTCTTTTCTAAGTATGATTATCTTATTTTGATGAATATCAAGTTGAATGGATGAGAGAGTCTGTGTGTATCCAAACCAAAGGTACATGATCCGGTTTATCCGGAGTTATTATAAGAATTTTATGTGTTTGTATGTTTTTTTAAAGATGGGAAATAAAAATTTTCTTTTAAGAGTTACGAGAAAACTTATGCCCTTTCCTTTATCTTGGATGCAAGCATTTTAAGAATTATATATAAGGGTGAAGCTGAATTATACACCCACAAGCTACCAGATATATTAGGAACGTTTGTTAAGGAGAAGGCTTTAGAGTTACTTGGTTTGACATAAGTGAATATTCTAAAGATTAATAGTCTCTCTATAAATTTCCAGATTCTATATTTATGAGTTCAAGGATTTCTCATTCTGAGAAAAGGGGATAGGGATACCTTGAAAAAGGTTGACATTTATGTTCTGGATTTTCTGGTGAATCTCAGAAAGATTAATCTAGTGAAGTATGTATTTCTTACCATTATGAATATCAAGAATGGGACTCTAAAATCTCATATCATTATGTATCTGGTTATTATTTCCAAGATCATTGTCCTTTATTTAGATTCGATCAAAATCCCTTGTAGTTCTAGGAGAAGAAATTTCAAGGTTATGTTATTGGGTGATGATATGCTCAGAAAGATGAAGGTTAGATTTAACAGAATGCACATTGATTTTTATAAATTATCTAAAAGTGAATTCCAAGCCTTATCCAAGAAGAAAAAATTGGAATAGACTTCCAAGAAGGGTAAGAGGAAGAGAAAGAAAAAATAACCGGAATGAAAGAAAAAAACTCATGCAGTTTAGGAAACTAAATCAACACCCCCAAAGTCTAAGAAGAAAAAGGCCAATACATATGAATCTTTTTCTAAGTGTAGAGAAGATAAGAATAACATGAAGGAAGGAGAGACTAGCTTTGGCTTGGATCCTACTGAGGAAAAAGATTTAAAGATTAAGGCTACTAAAGAGTTTGAGAAGAAATAAAAAGAGAAGATGCAAAATAAGAAAATGTCAGAATATGAGATTATTTAAGATCTTCTCAAAGATACTGAGAAATCTACTGAGTAAATTTAGGTACCAAAAACTTTTCTCAAAGAACCAATACTAGTAGAGACTTTCGAAAAAAATATGGTCATTCCGGAACCTGATGAAGAGGAAGAGATTATGCTGGAAGAGGGAGTGGAAGGAGATGAAGGGGAAGAAAGTGATGAAAGTGATGATATGATAAGACAAGTTGAAAATATAATGAGAAGGAGAGTTCTTCTAACTAATTTTCAGTCCAGACTTCCCTGGCCAAATCATTTAAAATTGCTTCCCCAGGAAAAGGTGATGAAGGTTAGGAAGAAGTAAACACCCCTTCAGAAGATGAATTAGCAACCATGAACTGGTTCAACTATATGATCCGGTGGAAGATGCTGAAAAATAAAATTTTGAGGAAGATAAGATAGTCCAACTATTAGATAATGAACATGAATCACCAAAGGATATTGAGATAATTTTGAGAGATGATGAAGGAAAGTAGGTGGTAGCTTCTATGTTGGTGCATATTATAAAAGAAATATGTTGGTGCATATTATAAAAGAAATATTGATGATATTGAGAAATAATCCTCACCAACAAAAGAATATGATTCATATTAGTCTTATATGGGTCATGATTTTGTGGTCCAATCCCTGAATAAGTAGGTCGATACAATTTATTTGTTTTCAAGTATTGATTTGAGATATCAGATGCTTCATCATTCACTTAATCAGAAATCAGATTCTGTTTCCATGCTTATGGGTAAATTTTTTATGGTTGAGACTGATTTTAAATCCTTCTATATTAGGTATGATACTCATCGGAGTTCATTCAGGTAAATTACTATGTGGTCTAATAATACAATTGAAGAGATAAGAAACTTTGATGACTTTTAAGATAATGTGAAGCATTCTTTTGATACCAAATATTTCATGATCAATAACCTTTATAAAAGTTTCAATGAGATGATCAATCTTGAACAAATAGTTTGGAAGCAGGAAGTCAAAGATCTGAATGGGAAACTTCATTCAATTTCTTTGAATCTGAAAAGGGAAAGAGATTCCATAATTGAGTTCAAATAAACGCAATGTGAGAAAGAAATTTTTTGAAAATTTAGGAAGAAATTCTTAAGGCTCAGAAAAAAAATAAAAGCTCTAGAGAAGAAGAATGAAGATCAAGATCAGCTACTCAAACATTTTGAAGAGGATAATAAAGATCTTAAAAATATAAATACCATTGTCAAGAAGCTTATGTAGAATAAAAAAGAAGGATTATTTTTTCCCTAACTATGATATTTTGTTGTATTACCTTGTAATTTTTCTTCGAATCGTAATGAAAATATTGGTTGTTCTTCATGTGTTTTGTTGTATAGTACTAATATTTTAGGAACAATTTGTTTCTATTACCTTTATTCCTTTTTGAAAATCACAAAGGGGGATAAAGGAATGATAAAAATAATACTAAGTAAAGAAGTGAATTACCCAATTAAGGGGGATTTTATTTAAGGGGTAGTTTTATCTAATAATATTTCCCTATGCAAGAAAAAGAAAAATATCTTTAAGGAAGTCAAGAATACAATCCTTAGGGATTTCAAACCTAAGGGGGAGTTAGTCTTATTCACCATGATCCATAAGTAAAGGGAGATAAGTTTTTCTTTTAAGTTCATAAATAAAAATTCTAAGTCCTTATATTCTTTTTCATAGAGATGTTTGGGCTTTCTAAAAAGGGGTAGATTGTTGAGTCAATAGGGTTTCCTTATGACTTTTTCATTATTTTATGTTTTCAAAATCACAAAAAAAATTATCTTAAGGAAAAATATAATTCCCTAAGGATTATCTTAATAAGGATAATTTTACTTCTCTAAATAAATTTTTATCCATACAGTTGTTTTCATTGTTCATTTAATAATCTCTCTAAATATAACTCATTTTATTCCTAGGACTAAAAATTTGTTTCACATTTAAAAACTTGGAATCTTATAAATCCTTGGATATAGTGTAATATATTTTCATACTTTGAATTCTCTAAAATTCAGATTTTGAATTCTATGATATTATGATTCTGAATTCTCTAAAATTCAGATTCTGAATTCTATGAAATTCAATTCCAAATTCTCTAAAATTCAGATTCTGAATTCTTTGGAATTCATATTCCTAATTCTCTGAAATTCAGATTCCAAATTCTCAGAAATTCATATTCTGAATTCTATGAAATTCAGATTCTGAATTATCTAATGTTCAAATTCCAAATTCTTTGAAATTAAGACTTTTAATTCCTCAAAATTCAGAATGAAAATTCCTTATAATTCAGACTCTGAATTCCTCAAAATTCAGATTCTGAATTAATTGGAATCCAGACTCTAAAATCTTTAGAATTTAGGTTCGGAATTCTTCGAAAAACAGAATCGTAATATCCATGTCTTATAGACTCCGAATGTTTATTTGGTTAGATTCTGAATTCCCCTTTTTTTCTTAGACTCTTAAAAAATATATTTGGTTAATTAACTTCATTTTTTCTTTACACTTTTTATGAAATAATGTTATACAATATATTTCTAACTAACCATTGATTGTGGGACACATGTACATGTACCTCCAAATTTCAAGGGAAAATATAATTGTTAGAGGAAGGAGCCCACCGCTAGAGAGGTTCCAATATATAAGAGCTCATTTGAGTGATCTTATAATGTGTTTATCAATCTATAGATCACAATCTATGAAGTAATTTTTAGAGATAGACTCTCCTACTTTGTGCATACTTAACATCTTGTTCCGCTTGCTTGGTGAAACTCCAATTGTTGCTGAGAAAAATCAAGGGATTCTGGGGATAGGATGACAGAGGTTCCAACTACCTTAAATTTTAAGGACTTATGAGGATAGGAAGACAAAGTTGCCGACTAACTTAAAGTTATATGGCTTGTGGGGATAAGAATACATATTTTGATATTCCTATCAAGGGCTGACCCTTGTGTGGTTAAGGCAGATTTTCTTAAAAGTATAAATCAAGGGACCTTTATACAAGGTTGTTGGATACCCTACTCATTGGGTTAAATGATTTCATACTTGTTACTTGTTTTGTTTCAAGTTTATTTCTACTGTATTTTTATATAGAAATGAAGTATAACTTTCTTATAATTTCTTGTACTTTTATTTACACTAATAATTAAGATTATATATTTTTTAAGGTAGAATATTTCCCTTATAAACTTTCCTTAAGTTTTGTTTCGAGAACCATATTTTTGTAACCGAGAAAGTTTGTTTAGTAGAGCATGAAGAGGTCTTGTGAATTTACTTTGTTTAACTTTGTGAAACACAATTTTCCTTATGGTTAAAAACAAAATTTTTTAAACATACAATTCACCCCCTCTTGTAATTGAGCATATACAATCATATTTCAATATTATAGATGTTTTATCACACATTCATGATGTTTTATGGATTTAAAAATCCATCTCAATTTGCATCTTTTATGGGATATTGACTCAAGAGATACCAATCTTGTAAGGGTTTTCTCATCTCAATTTATCTCATTGAGGTATGTTCTATATTCACCACATCATTTCATTATGTGGTGTATATACTTTCCCATGATTGTATTATATAATATTATACTTATAATTCCTGGTATTAATAAAGAGAAGTCATACTATTTTTTCAATTTATTTTGATTTGAAAATTACCAAGATCGTAATGTTTCTCTTATCAAAATTTCCTTCTTCAAAACATGTTTTTTATTGTGAACCTATAATATTTCTTAATGTGTATATACTACCTCATTGAAATATTATCAAAATATCATTTATTTTTATGTTATTTAAATCTATATTTAAATTTCTATTTTTTGAGAGTATTTGATTCATGTGTTGTCAAAGCAGTAAGGGAATTATTAACTAAACTACCTATAATCGAGTTGACATCATTCAAAACTTTTATATTTTTACATAATCACATTTATTCTGATTTAATAATATTCCTCATTATATTTTGTAAAAATAAAGAAGACTGATTTCCTAGAAATTAAATCCCTATCTAGAAAGAAACAAATAGATGCATGCTCTAGCACAAAATCACTCTAGGGGTAATAACCCTAAAAAAGGATGGCCAGGTACTAACAGTATCTTCACTAAGTGAACAATAAGTAGGAATAACTACACAACTTGTTTAATACTCACTGAGTATATGATTTGGATATTTCACATGATTATTTACAAACAATAATAAAGGATCATTTCCTATTAATAAACCCACAATATGAAAGTACTCCTCACTACACCATTGTTATCATTCATTTGATAAGGGTAATCTCTATTAAACCATGAATTTTCATATGATTATATATTCACCTAGTTATCCACATTATTTCATTTAATGGAAAAATATTGATAATCTGTATACATTCTATTTCTATATGGATAATTTTTGATTACCTAGCCATGATCATGTATGAGATTACTTAGGCATGATAAAGATATGTATTTTTAAGCATAAAACTACTTTTTCTAGATGGATAATGATCATGTTATTATATTTATAGACTATAGAAAGTATGTCCATCCCATATGTTGTTATTTTAATATAGAAGTTTATAGATGACTAATCAAAGTTGATTATGAATTGAGTTTTGATTAATGTATTCTATATGATTAATGTATTGGATTTAATTAAGTGGTGTATGAGGTCATAAACTATATAGACCCTTGATGCATATTTTTTCTCTCAAGACTAAAGGTTTGGGTATTTGGTGCATTCATACACAATTAATATTGATCTCTTGGATTCGACATTAACAGAAAGAATTATCTCTTTTCTAAATCCTTTATGGAAATAATGATATCTTGGATATCACTTTGAAGGAAAGAGTGATCTCTTGGATATGTAATTTATGGAAAGAATATATTATTGTCAATGGGATGAACATAATGTATTATTTCATGGAATAAGGCCTTGATGGTAAGATCAAGAAGTCTAACACTATGCATTTCATCAATATGAATTCATTTATTATCATCCATGTGATTATTTATATTTTCAATTTATCCATCGATATATTTTATTCTAATGTTATTGATTATATTGAATTTTTATTGATTATTTAATCTACTAAAATATTTATTCAATTTTTATACATGATATATCATGTGATGACACCATATTTTATTGAATAATTTTTCCTGTAAATAAACACTGTTTTGACCGATTTTTTCTCATAAAACACCAAACTAAAAAGAGCTGTGATATATTAGATGAATAACGCTAATAAAATTTAATAATAATAAAAAATTTAGTAAATAAAAATAGTTTAATGAATTATAAATTCATAAAAAGCAGTATTTAGAACAGTTTAAGTTTTTAAAAGGGGCATTTTTTAATAAAACAAAATTTTCGTTATATATTGTTTTTTCATGGAAAACCTAAAATTATAATTTTTATAAATTTAATTTTATAGAAATAAAATAATTTTTTAAATAATTATTTCCAAATTATATTAGGGTTAATTATTTATTTTTTTATAAAATAATTTATTTTTAGGTGAATATTCAAAAAATAACGATTTTGCTAATAACATCACTTTTATGACATTATCATAATATAGAAATGAATTAAATATTTTGAAATATTTTTTTTATAAAAAATTTATATATTGATAATGTAATAAAAATCATTTAAAAATTCAATATTGAATTTATAAAACCCATGTTTAACATTTTAGAAACTTAAGTAATATTTTAATTTCGATTATATTAAAATTGTGTTTAAATCAATTATAGAAGTTAAATACAAAAATGGAATTAATATTTTAGATCAAAATTTTATAATTATTTAATAAGGTAAAACTTATTTTTTTAGGAATAAAAATATGATTACTAAGATTTAAGTTAATGACCAAGGGAATGTTAAAAGAGTAATTTTCAAAGAATTATCTTATTAATGTTGTGTAAATTTTATATAATATATTAAAAGAATATATTCTATATATTGAATATTAAATTATTTTACACATATATAACAATATATAATCACTCATTAAATAAGAAATTAAAATTATATAACATTAAGAGCACAAAATGGTTGGAATATCATTTTCATACAAAAAGAATCTTTTTATATATAATATGTTTTTATTTAAAAATTAATTTTCAAATGTTTTGAAATTTATTTATATTAAATAGAGTATAAATTTTGGTTTATATCATCTAAATATTGAAAGAGGTGTTATATTATATTTTTAGTAAATATTTATTTACTTATTTAAAAACCAGTTACCAAGGAAAAACCCAAATGGTAAAATTTTAAAACCTAATGATTAAAGAATAAAAATGATGAAAACATGAAAACAATTAAATTTTAGATGTATTATCAACCATAACTCATCCCTCAATCAATTATTTTCAACTTTTTAAGCCTTTTACTCTGTGATACTATCTTGACATTATTGTAAATTAATGAGAAATTATGAAAATACCATTTTCTTCACTTAATGAAAGTGGTCAATTCAACCATATTTATAAATGGTTTTAAAATTTTTATATTGACCAAAAATATTTCTTTGTATCTCCAAAAAAACCTCCCTATCTCATAGAAGAATTTTTGTTTCCAAAATTCCATGCTAATGAGCCTTTAGATGTTACCCAAGGGGAACATCCAAAGGGAGAGGTAAAATTCCCAACCGAGCTCTCCCAATCCTTCTCCTTTTTCAATAGTAAAAATAAATTATATCCATGAAAAGTATAAAAAAATAGTTTTTAAAAATATATTTAATTTTATTATTTTAATGTATCATTAATTTTACACCATCCAGTAATGTTATTCACAAAATGTATAGGTCATCAAGTTTACGTGCGAACTACAGCTTCCATGGGTAACGTGATTTATTTTTCATCATTGAATTACATGGAAGGTTATAAAAATAAATTTAAAGGATTAGTATTATATTTTTAATGTTATAATGATCTAAAATTATAAACCATTCGTTATATTCCTCTCGATGTATGGAAAATGAAATCGTTTCATGTGTGTACCTGTGGACTACCACCTCCACAAAAGTGTTGAATTCCATTTTCACTCTAGTATTTTATTAATTATAAAAATATATTATAAAATAATTAAATATATTTAAAAAATGTAAATAATATCCATATGATTTTTAATAATGATATCATTACAAAGGAATAACTTTCTTAACCATACTTACCCCTAGATTATAGCATGTTATTATTTGGGCTGGTTTAAACACCCACATAAACAATGAAATATATTTATATCATGGGTTAATAAGTAAACCTAAATATTTGTGATATTTTAAAATAATGAGTAAATAACTTTTTTGGGTTTTAAATGGTATTGGTAATATCTAACCCACTATTAAGATAACAACCCTCATTTATGAAAATAACAAATACAAGCTCCTCACCAACTTCGTCATTGCGTATCATAATTATAATACTTATGAAGTTAAATTAAAACATGACAAATCATTATAAAACATATATAAAAAACCTATAATTATATTATAATTTTTAGCTTTGAATCTATAAACAATAATTGAAACCATCATTATAAAACTTTTTCTAAACAAATAATTGAAACTAGTAATATTAGATAATGAAAATAAAATAAAAAAAAAACTCATATATTTTTAATAGATGATTATAAATGAAGTTTTTAATAGGTTATAAGTATGAATCAGGTTTTAAATATCTGATTATGATAGTTATTTTATGATATATTAGGATACATAATTTTCCTCTATGATTAATTAAAAGTTAGGGTTTTTCCATCAAAATTTTTCTTCTTTGTGATATGATTCATATTCACAAATTGTTTCATTTTTTGATGTATAAATTAGCCATGGATTAATTATTTAAATAATTTTATTTCAGTTTAATGTATTTATAAATCCATATCATATTCTATATTTTATTTTATTTTTATTCCAAGGATACCAAAGTTGTAAGGGTCTTTGTTATCTCAACTCCATTTATATAGTTATAATGATTCATCTTGAACTTACTTTTTCCAAGATTGAATGCTTCAACCCTAAGATTTTATTTCATGTTACATTATCTTAATATATTTTTATAATGTATTTTTAATTAAAATATTTTACCTTGAATAATTTCTTCCACAAAAAGTAGATTATTGTTGAGAGTAATTATCATTCTTTTTAATAGAGATTTCCCTTCCTTACATAGATTTCTCTTTCTTTACTGACTTCTTGTTTATATTTTGAAAATAAATTTTGAGTTATCTAATGTGATATTTACATTTTCATTTTCCACTTTTCAAAATTAATTCTTATTATCACTTTTTATGATGTTAATTTTCAATATAAGTATTTAAAAGTAATTTTTTTTTCATTTCATGGTCATTTGTTTTATCCCTCACTTCAAATTAATTTCAAAAACATTTATATCATTTTAAAATATCTATAAATAAATATAATTTTTAAAATTAAAATTATTTTAATGTTTTTACTTAACATTTTATAAAATTGATTTTTAATGTGACACATAACTTTGTATTTCTCAAGTATGATGGAAACATTTTCTAAAAACTATTTTATAGCTTCTATCGTCGTATGAGCATTTTTATTTATAAATATTCCTTTACATGTTTTAAAATGGGTTTCCAAATGATTTCAACTATTGATGATTTTTAAAAGAAAAGGAAATATTCTTATAGATTTTAAAATTAAAAGATTTATTTAAAAAGGAATTCTTCATATTAAAATAGATTTTAAAAGATTTTATCCTTTACAAAGAATTAGTCAGTGTTTTTATGTCTTCTAAAACAATGTTTTTGAAAAAAAAAATCCTTTATGATTTTTTCAAGATTTTTTTTAAAGTTTACCTTTTAATATTTTTACCAAGATCAATGTATTTCATTTTAATGAATATAATTCAAATAATATTGAAAGAATTTCATAAAGGGATATTTATTTTTTGTTTTATAAAATTGATTTTCAAAATAATATTAACAGGGAATTCAACATCTATACCAAAATCCTTTGACATTAATTATGTGACAATTTATATATATTTTTTATGATACGATAAAACATCTTTCTTTGGATGACGTATGAAATGTTCTATGAATGTATTAATGAAAATAATCTATTTTCCAAGGGTTAATTAAGTGATATTTGAACTATGAATGATTTATTTCAAGTGGAACTCATATGTTTGAATTATTAATAGCTAGGGTCTTATACAACCCTCTTATTAATTGGTTTATATTTTATATATCATGAGATAATGAAACATGGGAATACTTAGATTTTTTCACAACATAATGA
The DNA here is from genome assembly GCA_963277665.1 of Viscum album. NCBI lineage: Eukaryota > Viridiplantae > Streptophyta > Magnoliopsida > Santalales > Viscaceae > Viscum > Viscum album. Next base: position 229,244,221 of record OY728165.1, read on the forward strand.
GTGATACTTCTTAGATTATACTCACAATATAAGGGTCAACCTTCTTGGATTAGGCTCATAACTTTACGTTTGGGCCTTCTAAGATTAAAATCACAACATAAAGGGTGATCATTCTTAGATTATGATAAAAAAAGGGTGATCCATGTAACAAACAAACCCAGATACCCTCTCAAAACGGGTACCAAACCCAATCTGACATATACTCGAAGGAAATTCTCGATCCCCATGGGATGGATTCTAGCATATGGGCATAGAACACCAGTCAAATGGAATTATTTCTCCCAACACAAAGCAACAAAATATCATATATACATATAACAGAGATAAATAATGATAGATAAGAATATATTCCAAAATCAATAAGGAAAAATGGAAGCGATGTAACTGAAAAAGGTATAAAAAATATCCAAGTTTCATGTAAAACTATTAAAGACTACCAAAACCAAATATATACTCCAATATCTATATGTGATAACATATCAAAACCCCCACCATATCAGCAACACCTACCCAAAACCCAGTTGACTGAAAATATCACCACCTCACTATGACACCTTTCCTTTCCCTGCATCAAAATACATAAAAAGGTCTATTGACCTTTGAAGTGGTACACATGGTGAGAGTTAACAACCTCTATAGGTTCTCACCCAGGTGTTCCATATGAAGTATGTGAATAACAATCCAAGAATTTTCAACTTTAAAAAAAATAAGGAATGATAATAGTTGAATAGTTTTTATATAAAAAACATTACAGGATGATTTAATTTATCATTTTTATACATTTCCAAATAAACAAGGTAAATAAATTTCAAATAAATTCATATACATATATATCTAAAAAAATATATCATGTAAAAAATAATACATCACATTTTATATCAAATCCACTAAAATACAATAAAATAATAAAAAAAAGAATCCCAAATCGGCCAAGAAGCAGAGGTTACAACATTACTAGGATCAGCTGAGGCTAGGATATCTCTAAAAATGATACATAACATAGAAAATTTCATATTAATCAAGACAATAGAAAAATTCATAAAGTATATAGAGTTAAAGAACACCCTTTAAAGTGAATCCCCAACAGGTCTAACAAGTCCACAGAACAACATGCCTAACAAGTTGAGGAAAGCTCATTCAGTAAACCCCAGATAGTGGACGAGACCTATTACTATAACATCCACATAAGTAACCAAAGGTTACCATGTGATATATTTTCCAAATAAATTAATCAAACAATTTCATCATTTCATGATTTGAAAACCATTTCATAAAACCATTTCACAATACTTTGATAACCCTTTCCATTTAACAAAACCAAGGTAAAACTATATTTTATAAAGACCTAGTTCAATACACACAAAACAAATAAGACATGTCATGGGATTTTATTTAATAAAAAAATTTATCAAAAACATGATCAATGTAGTTCACCAAAATAAGCTAGAGATGGAACCAACTAACTCAAAACTAAGGTTGCACACAACTATAATGGGATCCACCAAAAATGAAGAATACACAACCAAAACGGTGGCCCTATAACCACTCCTCACATATTATAATTGATTCAATTTACCAAAAGGGTTGGAAGAGAAGATGAAACAATACATACCTCTAGGACGTACAACCGACACACAAAAACCAACAAGTAAATTCCCCCCATGTAACACCCCAGAATTTTATAATACATTATCTCTTTAATGTAATTCAATAGTTTGCGCCACACGCGACACCAAGTTTGAGCGCACCACGACTTACCAAACTAGCTATTTAAAAAGCAGTTATGAATAGTATAAACTAAATTTTGAATTTTATATACTCCATCTAATTTTAACATCCATATTATTTTTTTCTTAGGCATAATATAAGAAAAAATTCATTTTATCAGATAAAAGATATATTTTTTTAAAAAAAATGCAATTTTACCACCTTTTAATGGAAAAACCTTTTTAAATCCAATATTTGACACATTTATATATTCAATCGGACAAAATAAACTTCTTATTTAGAAGTAGGACTGAAAAATTTAGAATTAGGACTGAAGTTTAATTAATCAAATTTTTTTCATTTGATGTTATTTTACATTTAAATTGGACATAAACACATATCAATCTTTTAATTGTTTATACTTCTCAGAAACCCGCTCTCTTGTTTTGATAACGAGAATTAATTTTAAATTAGTTAATGAAACTTCTATGTTTAAAATTTGGTAAAATAGAAATAATTTTTAAATTTTTAATATCAAAATTATGTTAGGGTGAATTTTTGGTATTTTTCTGAAAACTTCCAATTTTTGATGAATAGTGAAAAATACAGCATAGTACATAAAAACAGACTTTTTCATTTGAATAATTATTTTTAATTAAAAATTTATATTAAAATAGATAAATAATAAATATATTAGAATAATTTAAGTCATTAGAGTCATTTTATAATATGATTAGATATATAAAATTTTATTGAACCATTTTAACGTCTTTTTACCCACCTTATAGGCAGATTTACCCACCTTCTAGGCACATTTGAAAAAATGCATAAAACATAATTATACATATTCTGTGAATTGAATTTCAAAAATCTGAGAGTCACAATTTACATTAGAAAGTAAAATGTGGTTCAATAGGATAAAAATAATTTTAATTGAATAGTAACTTTTGAATTTTATTTACCAGAGTTAAAACTAAATAAGGTAAATAAAGCTAAAAATAATATTAATATTAACCAAAAACATGTCCTAATTATATTGGATATGTGTATTTCGACCAAAATCAACCTTATTAAAATATAAGATCCTTTTGATCAATTTGGGATAGATTAGGACATTTATTATATTTTATTTAAAGAAGAGTTAAAAGTGTTAAATTCAAATTTTAATAACTAAACCTTTTTTAATATAGAGTTATGCATAATATAAATTAAACTATAAATATTAATTAGAAAGATAAAAATATTTCTTACATCATGGTATTTTATTTATAATTTTTAGATATTAAATAATTAAATTTATTTATAACACAATGATGATGCAGTAATTACCTTATTAAAAAAAGATTAAAATAATTGATATTATAAATATCAAAATAAATGTACATTTAGACTTTTTGTGCAATAAAAAAATTATAGGTGAAAATTACATGTTAGGGTTGATTTAATTTATTTTTTTTTCGAATTAATCATGTTTTTTTGACTTTCAAAAAAACAAAATACTAACTAGTGTCTAAATTGACATAAATATGTTTAAAAAAAATACTATATTATTAAATGATATAATAATCATAAAAATATAAGTATTGGAAAAAGGACATACATAATAATAGATATTTCATTAATGTACCACTTGAGGTTCTCTTGGAATTTTATAGTATTTTTATTTACCATGTAATGTAAAAATACAAGAAGACATGGTAAAAGTCAAACTATTTAATTAAGAGTTAAATCCAAAATATAAGGTTAATATGGTGACCTAAACTTGTCTAAAACATATTTATTGATAGGATTTCGACCCATTCCCACCTTAGCCTAGAAATAAATGCATTTGGAGCCATTAGTAACCGAAAATTATTTTATAATAAAATAATATTTCAATCTTTTCCTAAAGTGACCCTCACGTCTCTTATAAAATGGTACTTCCCCTTCTCTCAAAATCACACCTTCAAATCCATTTAGATTAGCCAGAACCTACTAAAATATCCTCCCAACTACCCTCAATTAATCTTATATGCCTTACTTTGATCATAAATCCAACCTATGGATCCCTTATGATCAAATCTAAAGGAAGCATCTGAAGAAGATGTAATTATTTCATCACCTCTTCAAAAGTTCTTTTCTTCTTCCTCATTCTCTTTATTTTTTTCAATAACAAATTAATAAATCCAGTACCTTCTACATACTATGATGTTATTATAAATATGTTACAAACATATTTATTATTCTATCCAACATAGGAATGACAAAGTCACTATACGTGCGTACGTACGACTTACCGTCTCCACATCGTGGGGTGGTTTGTCATTCAACACTAAATTATTTGTTTGGGTATATTAATGAGTATAATTAATTTTAATAATGAATTTAACATGGTAATTATTCTATATATATAATATAACATCCAATTAAACACCTTTTTACTATCGATAGAATGATATTTTTGCTCGTGCGTATGTACGACTTACCTTATCCACGACGCGATGAGATTCATCTTCAACGATTACAATTCAACATTTTTTATAAAAATATATATTGATTATATATGAGATATAAGAAATAATATTTCTACTGGAATAATATATATTTATGTAGATTAATATATGTCGTCTACTTACTTTCATAGTATACGACAAGAGAACTGAAACAACGTTCATGCGTACGTACAGACTACCGTCTCCATGAACGATGTTTCCATTTCATATATATATCATTTATACATATTTATATTCAGAATATATATGACATATAAATAATGTTTTATATTCTGTAAGTATGTAAATCATGATATATGTGATACGATTAGAAATAACAAGTTAAAACACATATGATTAAGAAAGCGATTATTACCTGAAATGTTACTTTAACATGGAAATTATTATTAAATGGGTACTATAAAGTAAGAAATGAATCATATATGATATCATTAATATTAATATGGTTATGGTATAATTTATTAACATACTATGGTCATTATACAAGAGTTGAAATGTACCCTCGACTAAAGGAAAGAACAAGTTAAAGGTAAATTTGTCAATCTCATTATTATCTGAGATTGTTTATAAGTAAGTATGTATTGGGACATATTTATCATCCATGTCCATATTTCATAAAAGAGTTTTAAAAATGATTATTTTAAGGGACTCTTTAAACAAAACATCATTTTAGATGTTTTAAATATTTATTCTTCTAAACCTTTCTCATTAATGTTCATGTTTTCAAAATGGTTTTATGGATTTATTTATATGGACGCAATTATTTTAAAATGTTAACTAGTTTAAAAAGTTTCAAAGTAGTATGAGACACTTTGATTAAAAAATATATTTTAGATAAATTCCTTTATAAATATATGACTTTTAAATGATATCCCAAAAAAGGGATATTTCCCTCAAAGAGTTTTACTGATCATTTTTCACTATTTCAAAATCTTTTAGTGGATATTATTATTTATTGAGGTTAATTTTTTATAATGAAATCTTCAATATTTTATTGAATGATTTATGATATGTTTGACAATAGATGTGTTATTTTTATACCATTCATGACATATGGTTAAAGTATTAACATTTTGTATGCTAGTTTTAATATAAATGATTATGTTATGTTTTAACATTTTCAATTTAAGAATGCATTGGACATAGTAAGTGATGGGTGGAGCCCTCTATAACTCCTCGATACATCTATTTGTAGTCTTGTCATGAGGTCTTGACTATGTGGTTATAATGTCTAGAATTTTGCATTCCCTCATTATGAAATTACTTATTACATATGATTATTAGACTAGTAGAATATCCCTGTGAATGTTTACATGGTAATGCTTGATTGATTTTTTCCATATTATGTTCATGTTTATGTTTAAAAGAATTTTGTTTTTATTACACATATTTCCCTAAAAGTTTATAGCTTTCGCTAAATTATTTACCCTTTCTGATCATCTGAGCTCAACCCTTTCTTATGTTTTATTTTCTCAGGATGCCATGAAGTGTATTATGATTTATATACAGGTTTAAGATAGAAGAATAATGGATGTGTCAAAGGATTATTTATTTTGTGTGTAAATGTGTAATGTAACATTCATGTATGTAATATATTTTCCAAGACTACTAAACTGATTGGTCATTTAGGAAATGATTCCTTTTAATCATTCCAATGTATTAAAATAATGCACCAACTCTGGGCTTCTGAAGTCAGGGTGTAATAATTGGCATTAGAGGATGTTTATTAAAAAAATTAGATATTAGATTTAGAAAAACTCTGATTAGAAAACATTATCCAAAGATAAACCTTGAAGATTAGTATAGAAGAACTACCTAGAATTTTGGTAATGTAGATATTTTGTGAATTTTCAAAGAAATACATCCCTTTTTGGATTCGAGCAGGTAGAGGTGGATCTGGAAAAGATGTATCTAGGGGTAAAACCTGAAAAAACTCTTTTATCTAGACTCTAACAGAAACTGGTGCATGAAAACAGGCCTTGTTGCACTCTAGGTTATGACACTTTTGAGGGATATGCTTAGGATAATTTACATTTTATTACAAACCATTATGAAGGATTTATGAGTAAATATTTCAGCAAGGAAACCATTTTTATAATTATAAGACTAGATGTGTGAAAATATTTAATTAATGTTGAAAATGTTTCTAGTTTTTTGTATTATACATTATGATATGATCTAACCTAGTGTATTTCATCTTTTATAAATAGTTCCAGTAGAAGGAATGAGAACTCCATCAATAAGCATGATCCAAATGTTAAGAAAGATCATATCTTTAACGGTCTTAAGAAATCATTTAGAATGGAAATAGTCACCCACATATTATCATAATATGAAGAAATAATATCATGTCTTAATAAGATAAGTAAATAATTCTCTGAGTCATAAGGCATTAAAGGGAAGACAAAGGAGAAGAGGATGGTAGATAAAACGATGGGTAAAGGGAAGAAGGGAAAGAACTATTTTTATATATCTGATAAATGTGGAAAGAATCACCCCAGGAAGTGCTTGAAAGGAATGAGAGTTTGATATAAGTGTGGAGAAAAAGGACACCATGTTCGTGATTGAAAGGGTAAGAAAAGGATTTCAAACGTATAATGATTCATATGCAAGGAGTTTGGACACTACAATAATAAATGTCCCAATCATCACAGTATACTCCAAATGATTCTATTCAATAATAATCAAGTTATGTTACTACCGCAAATGAAGAGTAATGAATAGTATTCTTATGTTTTTACTAAAGAATTATTTCATTTGTGTATAAGTTATAAGAATTATAAAGTATATAAGGATTGTACTACAATATGTTTTCATTAAGGATTTTAGATTTTATGGTACCAAGAAATGTGACACATATTCAAGTTAAACATTTTTGAAAATATATGGTTGGGGGAAATATAACCCTTAATATTTTTCTAAAAAATATATAATGATTTCAGAATAAGATATAATTCAGTAGGATAAATTATATTGGATATTGTTGACTACCTTGGAACTAATTATTTTTTTGTTTATTCCATCATTGTTGGACTTTACAAAATGTTTGGATTTAATGAGTATATCCAGTATTCTATAAGGAATAAGGGAGCATGAACACATTCAATAAGGTTTTAGGGAAATTCAGGGTGTTACCATGTTTTAAGAAAATAAATGATGAAGGTATTCACATGTTATTATATGGAGAAAATAGTTCTTCATTATGTTTAACTCCCATATAAATTTTTATATTGTGAGTTTGGACATAAGTGTTTTTGGATAAGTATAAAGGTTGGAATGTAGTATGTTGATCACATAAAAACTTGTATGAGGTTAAAGTATAATTTATTGAATACTCTAACCTAACATTTTATAATTCATTAAACATATAGAGGATTACAGAATTAATTTTGGACCTTATGATTTATCAAATTCTCATTATGTGTAAAAAAACATTTTTGAACATTTTTTTCCTAGTATAATGGATGAAGTGAAAATAGATCAAAGCACCACCAAATGATGAGAATATGATTATGACAGGTAATGAAATCATGTATGCTTTCTTGAGTTCTTAACCTGATAGTAAATTAATTTCTTCTCTTCAAAAAAATTAAAGTATCTAAAAAATGTGTTTTCATAATACCATATGTTTTGTTAAACCAATGATACATTAAATTATCATTGATTGACGGCTTTGAGGCCATCAATTTTATATTTATTATTCGCTTGTTTGTGATTTATAACCTCAATCACTCCATATAAATATTTATATTTTTACTTCTAATTATGTGTCTATAATTTCTACCAATGTTCTACTATTCGAAATCTTAATTTGGTGGTGACATTTTCATTTCCCTTTCCCTCTTATTAAAACTAAATTTTATTAAACTTATTTCTGATGTGGGTTTTCCACAAAGGTATTTTCTATTTTCAACCTTTTATTTTTGAAAAACAATTTAAAATTGATAGGAAGAAATTTATTGAATGAGGGGAGAATGTAACACCCAAAAATTTCATAATACATTATCTCTTTAGTGTAATTCAATAGCTTACGCCACAAGCAACACCGAGTTCAAGGTCACCACGACTTAAAAACTAGCCATTTAAAAAGCAGTTATGAATAGTATTAACTTAATTTTGAATTTTATACTCCATATAATTTTAATATCTATATTATTTTTTTCTTAGACATAATATATGAACAAATTCATTTTTTAAGATAAAAGAAGTATTTTAAAAAAATGCAATTTTGCCACCTTTTAACGGCGAACCCTTTTTTAAATCCAATATTTGACATATTTATATATTAAATTTGACAAAATAAACTTTTTATTTATAATTGGGACAAAAAAAATTAGTTTGGATAATTTTTTGGTGTTTTTCTGCTAACTTTCATATTTTGATGAATAATGAAAAATACTAAATTTTAATTGAAAAAAACATCTTTAATGAAAAAAATTTATATTGTTAAATTATACATTTGAATGGTTTTGAATTATAATTATATTATATTTTTATAATTTAATCCAATGTAGGTCATTGGAAGTAATTTTACATTTAAATTAGACATAAACACATATCAATCTTTTGATAGTTTTTACTTCTCCAAAACCCGCTTTCTGGTTTTAACAATAAGAATTAATTTTAAATTAGTTAATGAAACCTCTATGTTTTGAATTTGGTAAAATAGAAATAATTTTTGAATTTGGAATATCAATATTAGCTCAGGGTGAATTTTTGTTATTTTTCTGAAAACTTTCAATTTTAAGTGAATAGTGAAAAATATTGCCTAGTACATAAAAACTGACTTTTTCATTTAAATAATTATTTTAATTAAAATTTTATATTAAAATATATAAATAATAAATATATTAGTAAAATTTAATTCATTAGAGTCATTTTATACTAATATTAGATATATTAAAGTTTATTGAATCATTTTAACGTCTTTTTACCCACCATCTAGGCACATTTACCCACCTTCTAGGCACATTTAAAATTTGCATAAAATGTAATTTTATAACTTCTATGAATTGAATTTAAAAAAATATTAGAGATAAAATTGACATCAGTAAGTAAAATGTGGTTCAATAGGATGAAAATAATTTTTGATGAATAGTAACTTTTGAATTTTATTTACCAAGGTTAAAAGTAAATAAGGAAATTAAAGGTAAAAATTATATTAATATTACCCCAAAAATGTACCAATTATATTAGATAAGTTAATTTTGACCACAATCAATCTTTGGAAAAAAATAAAATCCTTTTGATCCATTTTTGTTAGATTAGTACATTTATTATATTTTATTTAAAGAAGAGTTCAAAGTCTTAAACTCAAATTTTAATAACTAAACCATTTTTAATATAGGGTTATATGTAAGATAAATTCAACTTTAAATATTAATTATAAATATAAAATTATTTCCTACATAATGGTATTTTATTTTTAATTTTTAGATATTATATAATTAAATTTATTTATGACACAATGACGATGCATGAATTACCTTATTAATGAAAGATTAAAATAATTCATATTATCAATATAAAAATAAATAAAAATTTAGAGTTTTGATGACATAAATGAATTTTAGGAGAATATGACATGTTATTGATGATTTAATGTATTATTTTCAAATTAATCAAGTTTTTTTTGATTTTCACAAAAACCAAATACTACATAGTGTCAAAATTAACATAAATGGGGTTTTAAAATAATACTATATTATTTAATGATATAATAATCCTAAAAATATTAGTGTCATACAATAGACTTATATAATGATATATATATCATTAATGAACCACTTGAGTTCCTCTTGGAATTTTATAGAATGTTTATTAACCATGTGATATAAAAATACAAGAAGACATGGTAAAAGTTAAACTATTTAACTAAGAGTTAAATCTAAAAGATAAGCTTAATATGGTAACCTAAACTTTTCTAAAACCTATTTATTGAGAGGATTTTGATCCATAACCACCTTATACTCGTAATAAATACATTTGGATCCATTATAAACTGAAAATAATTTTATAATCAAATAATATTTCAACATTTTCCTAAAGTGACCCTCACCTCTCTTATAAAAGAGTACTACTCCTTTTCTCCAAATCACACCTTCAAAGACATTTGGCTTAGGAAAACCTGACTAAACTATCCTCCCAACTACCCTAAATTAAACCTAGAGGTCTTACATTGATTATAAATCCAACCTAAAGAGCCTTTATGATCTAATCAAAAGGACGCACCCGAAGAATAGGTAATTATTTCATCACCTCTCTAAAAGTTCTTTTTTTCTTCCACTTTCTCTTTCTTTGTTGTTTCCATAAAAAAATAATAAATCCAGTAACTTTTACATACTGTGATGTTATTATAAATATGGTACAACTATATTCATTATTCTATCCATTTTAAGAATGACAATGTCACCATACCTACGTATATACGGCTTACCATCTCCACAGCGTGGTGTAGTTTGTTATTCAACACTACATTATTTGGATAGGTATAATAATGAGTATAATTAATTTAAATAATGAATATAACATGGTAATTATTCTTTATATATATAATATACCATCCAATTAAACACCATTTTACCATCGATGGAATGATATTGTCACTTGTGTGTACGTACAGCTTACCATCTCCACGACGCGATGAGATTCATCTTAAACGATTACCAATCAAGAATTTTTTTAAAAAAATATTTATTAAGTATAAGATATATGAAAAAATATTTCTACTAGAATAATATATATTTATATAGAAAAATATATGTCATCTACTAACTTCCATACTATACGATAAGAGAACAGAAACAACGTTCATGTGTACGTACAGACTACCATCTCCATGGACGATGCTTAAATTTCATATATATATAATTTAAAAATATTTATATTCTGAATATATATTATATATAAATCTGGTTTTATATTATGGAATAATGTAAATCATGATCTATGTGATACTATCAAGAATAACAAGTTAAAACGCATACGATAAAGAAAGCAATTATTACTTGAAATCTTACATTAACATGGAAATTATTATTAAATGGGTAGTATAAAGTCATAAATGAATCATATATGATATCATAAATATCAATATGGTTCTATTATAATTTAATACCATACTATGGTCATTAAAAACGAGGTTAAATGTACCCTTGACTAAAGAAAGCAATTATTACTTGAAATCTTACATTAACATGGAAATTATTATTAAATGGGTAGTATAAAGTCATAAATGAATCATATATGATATCATAAATATCAATATGGTTCTATTATAATTTAATACCATATTATGGTCATTAAAAACGAGGTTAAATGTACCCTTGACTAAAGGAAAAAACTAGGTAAGGGTTAATTTCTCAATCTCATTATTTTCCAAGATTGTTTATATGTAAGTATGTACTGGGACATATTTATCATCCATGTACATGTTTCATAAAAGAGTTTTAAAAAGGATTATTTTAAGGGAATATTTAACTAAAACATCATTTTAAATTTTTTAAATATTTATTCTTCTAAACCTTTCTCATTAATTTCCATGTTTTCAAAATGGTTTTAATGATTTATTTATATGGACGTGATTGTTTTAAAATGTTAATTCATTTAAAAAGTTTCAAAGTGGTATGGGACACTTTGATTCAGAAATATATTCTAAATTAATTCCTTTATAAATGTATGACTTTTAAATGATTTCACAAAAAAAAAGATATTTCGCTCAAAGAGTTTTACTAATCATTTTCAACTATGTCAACATCCTTTACTGGATATTATTCATGATTGTGGTTGATTTATTATAATAAAATATTCAATATTATATTGAATGAGTTATGATATGTTTGACTATGGAAGTGCTATTTTCATACCATTCATGATTTATGGTTAAAGTATTGACATTTTGTATGGTAGTTTTAATACAAATGATTATGTTATGTTTCAAAATTTTTATATGAGGAACGCATTGGACACAGTAAGTGACCGGTGGAGACCGTTATATCTCCTTGATGCATTAGAAGGTCTAATGAGACGAAATAGTGTCTTGGCACAAGGAATTGAAAAAAAAATTATTTTTAGACTTGGCACGATGTCTTGACTATGTGTTTATGATTTCTAGCACTATGCATTCCCTTATTATGAAATTAGTTACTACATTTGATTATTTTATGAGTAGAATGTCCATGTTCATGTTTATATAGTAATGTTTGATTTATTTTATCCATATTATGTTCAAGTTTATGTTTAAAAGGCTGTTGTTTTTATTACACATTGTTCCGTAAAATTTTATAGCTTCTGCTAAATTATTTACCCTTACTAAGCATCTGAGCTCACCCTTTTCTTATGTTTAATTTTCCCAGGATGCCAAGAAGTGTATTATGATTTCTATACAGGTTTAATCTATAAGAATAATGGAATTATCAAATGATTATTTAGGTTTTGTGGGAATGTGTATTGTAATGTTCATGTTTGTATTATATTTTCCAAGACTGCTAAACTGACCGGTCCTTTGAGAATTGATTCCATGTAATCATTCCAATGTATTAAAATAATGAACCGGCTCCAGGCTTCTAGGGTCGGGGCTTTAAAATTAGTATCAGAGGATTTTTAGTAAAAACCTTGGAAACTAGATTTAGAAAAAATCTAATTAGAGAACATTACCCTAAGATAAACTTTGATGATTAGTAAGGAACAATTTCCAATAATTTTGGAAATTTAGAGATTTTGTGAAATTTCCAAGCAATACATCTCTATCTGGATATGGGCAGGTATAGGCGACTCTATCACAGATGTATCAAGGGGAAAAACCTGAAAACACCGCTTTGAGCTAGACTCAAACGGGAACTAGTGCACGATAACAGGCCTTGCTTCACTCTTGGTTACGACACTCCTAGGGGATATTCTTAGGATAATTCAAATTTTATTTACAAACCATTAGAAAGGATTTATGAGTAAATATGTCAGCAACGAAACCATTATTATTATTATGAGACTAGATGTGGGAAAATATTCAATTAATGTTGGGATTTTTTCTAGTTTTCGGATTATACATTATGATATGATTTATGCTAATGTATTTCATCATTTAGAAATGGAACCTAGTAGAAGGAATATAAACTCCCACACTATGCATTATCCAAAGAGTAAAAAGGGTCATATCTTTCATGGTATTAAGACAAAATTTATATGGGAAATAGTCTCCCATGCATTATCATTATATGAGATAATAGTATCATGTGTTAATAAGATAATTAAAGAATTCCATGAGTCATATGGATTTGAAGGGAATCTAGAGAAGAAGAGTATGGTAGAGAAAATTATAGATAAAGCGAATAAAGGAAACAAATATTTTTCACATATGTGATAACTGTGGAAAGAATCACCCTGGGAAGTACTTGAAAGGAATGAGAGTTTTATATATGTTTGGAGAAGAAGGACACCAAGTTCGTTATTGAAAGGGTAAGAAAAATGTTTCAAATGTACAATCCTTCATCTGTAAGGAGTTGGGACACTACAAAAATCAATGTCCTAGTCATTAGAGTATACCCTTAAATGATTTTATTAGATAATAATCTGGTTATGATACTACCATAGATGAAAAGGAATGATTAGTGTTCTTAAGTTATTATTTTAGAATTGTGTCATTTGAGTTCAAGTTATAATAATTATAAAGTATATAAGGACTGCACTGTAGTATGTTTTCATGAAGGATTTCAGTTTTTATGATACCAAGAAAAGTGACATAGATTCATGTTAAACATTGTGGAAAATATATGGTTGGGGGAAATATTACCCTTAATATGTTTCTGAAACTGATATAATGATTTCAGAAGAAGATATAATTGAGTTGGATAAATTATATTGGATATAATTGACTACCTTGTAACTAATTAATTTTTTGTTTATTCCATCGTTGTTGGAGTTTAATTTTTTTTGGGATTTATGGAGTATATATGGTATTCTATAAGGAATAAGAGAGCATGAACGTATTCAATAAGGCTTTATAGTAATTCAGGGTGTTACTACGTTTTAAGAAAATACATGATGAATGTATTCACATGTCATTTTGTAGAAAAAATAGATCTTTATTATGTTTACCACCCATATAGATTTTTAGACTATGAGTTTGGAAATAATTATTTTTGGATAAGTCTAAAGTTTGGAATGGATTAAGTTGAGAACTAGATATTTTGTATGAGGTTAAAATATAATTTATTAGATACTCTGACCTAACCTTTTGGATTTAATTGAACATATAGAGGATTAAGAAAATACTTTTGGACCTTATGATTTATCAAATGCAAATTAGGTATAAAAAACTCATTTTTGAAAATTCATTTCCTAGTGTAAGGGATGAATTGAAAATAGATCAAAGAACAACCAAATGATGTGAATATGATTATGACAAGTAATGAAATCATGTATATTTTCTTGAGTTCTTATCTTGATAGTAAATTAATCCCTCTTATTCAAAAAAAGTATCTAAAAAATGTGTTATCTTAATACCATATGTTTTTTTGAACTGTTGATACTATAAATTATCATAGATTGATGGCTTTGAGGCCCTCAATTTTATATTTATTATTCACTTTTTTCTGATTGATTAACTTAATCAATCCCTATAAATATTTAAATTTTTTCCTCCAATTATATGTCTCTACTTTCTACTAATATTCTTCAATTTCAAATCCTAATTTAGTGGTGACTTTTTCATTTCCCTTTCCCACTTATTAAGACTAAATTTTATTAACCCTATTTCCGATGTGGGTTTTCCACAAAGGTATTTTATATTTTCAACCTTTTATTTTTGAAGAAAAATTTATTGAAGTAGGGGAGAATTTAACACCTGAGGATTTTATAATACATTATCTCTTTAAAGTAATTCAATTGCTTGCTCCACAAACAACACTGAGTTTGAGCGCACCACGACTTACCAAAATAGCCGTTAAAAAGTAGTCATGAAAAGTATTAACTGAATTTTTAATTTTATATACTCCATATAATTTTATCATTCATATTATTTGTTTCTTATACATTATATAATAACAAGTTCATTTTTTCAGATAAAAGAAATATTTTATAAAAAAAATGCAATTTTACCACCTTTTAATGGAAAAACCTTGTTAGATAAAATATTTGAAACATTTATATATTTAATTTGAAAAAATGAACTTCTTCTTTAGAAGAGGGACATAAAAATTTAGTTGGGATAATTTTTTGGTGTTTTTTTGATAACTTTTATATTTTGATGAATAGTGAAAAGTACTAAATTTTAATTGAAAACAACTTTATTAATCCAGATAACTTTTGTTGGTAAATTATAAATTTGAATGGTTTTGAATTATAAATATATTATCTTTTTATCATGTAATCCAATGTTGGTCATTTGAAGTAATTTTACATTTAAATTTGACATAAACACATATCAATCTTTTGATAGTTTCTACTTCACAAAACCCCACTTTCTGGTTATGACAACAAGAATTAATTTTAAATTAGTTAATGAAACTTATATGTTTTGAATTTGGTGAAATAGAAATAATTTTTTAATTTGGAATACAAAAATTAGACTAGGGTGAATTTTTTTTATTTGTCTAAAAACTTTCAATTTTTTATGAATAGTGAAAAATACTGCATAGTACATACAAATCGAATTTTTCATTTAAATAATTATTTTTAATTAAAAATTTATCATAAAAATAGTTACATAATACATATATTAGTATAATTTAATTCATTTAAGTCATTTTATAATAATATTATATATATAAAATTTTATTGAACCATCTTAATGTCTTTTTAACCACCTTCAAGGCACATTTACCCACATTCTAGGCACATTTGCAAATTTGAATAAAATATAATTTTATCACTTATATGAATTGAGTTTTAAAAATCTGAGAGACACATTTGAAATCAGTATGTACAATTTGGTTCAATAGGATGATTTTTTTGGTGAATAGTTACTTTTGAATTTTATTACCACGATTAAAGGTAAATAAGGTAACTAAAGGTAAAATAATATTAATATTACCCCAAAAGGTTAATAATTATTTTGGATAAGTGTATTTATACCTATATAAACCTTAGGAAAAAAATAAGATCCTTTTGATCCATTTGGTTTACAATAGAACTTTTATTATATTTTATTTAAAGAAGTGCTAAAAGTGTTAAATTCAAATTTTAATAAATAAACCATTTTTAATATATGGTTATACATAAGATAAATTCAAATATAAATATTTATTGGAAAGATAAAAATATTTAATACATAATGGTATTTTATTTATAATTTTTAGATATTAAATAAGTAAATTTACTTATGACACAATGACGATGCAGTAATTACCTTATTAATAAAAGATTAAAATAATTGATATTATAAATATCAAAATAAACTTAAATTTCGAATTTTGATGCCACACACTAATTTTATAGATGAATATGACATGCTAGTTTTGATTTAATTTATTTTTTTCTAAGTAATCAAGTTTTTTTTTCATTCAAAAAAACCAAATACTAAATAGTGTCAAAATTGACATAAATGAGTTCTTAAAACAAATACTATATTATTAATTGATATAACAATCCTAAAAATATAAGGATCAGTAAAAGGACTTATATAATGATATATATTTCATTAATTAACCACTTAATGTTCTCTTGGAACTTTATAGTAAGTTTATTAAGCATGTAATATAAAAATACAAGAATACATGGTAAAAGTTAAACTATTTAAATAAGAGTTAAATCTAAAAGATAAGGATATTATGGTCACCTAGACATGTCCGAAACCTATTTTTTGAGATTATTTCGACACATACCCACCTTATCCTAGAAATAAATCCATTTTGAACCATTATAAATATAAAATGATTTTATAATAAAATAATATTTCAAGCTTTTCCTAAAGTGACCCTCACCTCTCTTATAAAAGGGTACTTCCCCTTCTCTCAAAATCACACCTCCAAAGACATATGGCTAGAACAAACCCTACTAAAATATCCTCCCAACTACCCTAAATTCAACCTAGAGGCCTTAAATTGATACTAAATCCAACCTAAGGAGCCATTATGATCAAATCAAAAGGAAGCACTCGAAGAAGGGGTAATTATTTCATCACCTCTTTCAAAGTTCTTTTCTTCTAACACTTACTCTTTTTTTTGTTTCTTACATACCAAAATAATATATCATGTAACTTATACATACTATGATGTTATGATAAATATGGTACAACAATATTCAATTTTCAATCCATCTTATGAATGACAATGTCACCATACGTGCGTATGTACAACTTACCGTCTCCACGTCGTGGTGCTGTTTGTTATTCAACACTACATTATTTGGATGGGTATAATAATGAGTAGAGTTATTTTAAATAATTAATAAAACCAGGATATTATTATTTATATATAATATATCATCCAATTAAATACCTTTTTACCATATATAGAATTATATTTTCGCTCGCGCGTACGTACGACTTACATCTCCACGACGTGATGAGATTCATCTTCAATGATTACCGTTTAATATTTTTAATATATATATATATATATTTTGATTAAGTATGAGATATATGAAATAATATTTCTAATTGAATAATATATATTTATGTGGATAAATATATGTCGTATAATTACTTCCATACTATACGATAAGAGAACATAAACAATGTTCATGCGTACATACAGACCACTGTCTCTATGAATGGTGTTTCCATTCCATATATCTATCATTTATACTTATTTATATTCTGAGTATATATGATACATTAATCATGTTTTATATTTTTGAAGTATTTAAATCATGATATAAGTGATACAATCAATAATAACAAGTTAAAACACATACGATAAAGAAAGCAGTTATTACCTGAAATGTTACTTTAACATGGGAATTATTATTAAATGGGTAGTATAAAGTCATAAATGAACCATATATGATATTATAAATATTAATATGGTTCTATAATAATTTAATAACATAATATGGTCATTATATATGAGGTTAAACGTACCCTCGACTAAAGTAAAGAACAAGGTGAGGGTTAATTTCTAAATCTCATTATTATCTGTTATTGCTTATATGTAAGTATGTACTGGGACATATTTTTCATCCATGTACATGTTTCAAAAAAGAGTTTTCAAAAGGATTATTTTAAGGGTATATTTGACTAAAACATCATTTTAAATGTTTTAAATATTTATTCTTCTAAACCTTTCTCATTAATGTCCATGTTTTCAAAATGGTTTTAAAGATTTATTTATATTAACATGATTGTTTTAAATTTTAATCCATTTCAAAAGTATCAAAGTGGTATATGAAACATTGATTAAAAAATATATTTTAAATGAATTCTCTTATATATGTATGACTTTTAAATTATTTCACAAAAAATGGGATATTTCTCTCAAAGAGTTTTGCTAATCATTTTCAACTATGTCAACATCCTTTACTGGATAATATTCTTGATTGGGGTTGATTTATTAAAATAAAATCTTCGATATTTTATTGAATGAGTTATGATATGTTCGACTGTGGATGTGCTATTTTTATACCATTCATGATTTATGGTTAAAGTATTGACATTTTTTATTCTAGTTTTAATACTAATTTTAATGTTATGTTTCAACATTTTCATATGAGGAATGCATTGGACTTAGAAATAGATAGGTGGAGCCCTTATAGCTCCCCGATGCATCAGTAGGTCTCACGAGACAAACTAGTGTCTTGATATAAGGCCCTGACAAAAATTTTATTTGTAGTCTTTCTACGAGGTCTTAACTATGTTATTTTGATGTCCGTTATTATGCATTCCCTCATTATGAAATTAGTTATTACATGTGATTATTTGAATAGTAGAATATCCATTTGCATGTTTATATGGTAAATTTTGATTTATTTTTTCCAAATTATGTTATTGTTTATGTTTAAAAGTCTGTTTTTTGTTACACATCTTTCCTTAAAAGTTTATAACTTCTGCTAACTTATTTACCCTTATTGAGCATCTAAGATCACCCCTTTCTTATGATTTATTTTCCCAAGATGCCAAGAAGTGTATTATGATTTATATACATGTTTAATCTAGATGAATAATGGAATCATCAAAGGATTATTTATATTGTGTGTGATTTTTTATTGTAACGTTCATGTATGTAATCTATTTTCTATTACTGCTAAACTAATCGGTCCTTCAGGACTTTATTCCTTGTAATAATTCCAAAGTATTAAAATAATGCACTGGCTCCGGGCTTCTAAGGTCGAGGTGTTATACCCCAGGACAATATTTTACACCAGATCTAGAGATAATCAAGAAGAAACATCATCACATTTCAACAAATATGATAACCCAATGCTATGGTGCTACCAAAATTTAAACAAAAAATTATTAGAAAAATTACTCACTAGGAAAGAGACAATCCAATCATAGCTGTGATAAATCCCTAGAGGAATCAATCTAGATTGAACAGAGGCTTCCAAAATCACCAGAAGATACCTCAAGATCAAGGGGGTAGAGAGATAAGAAACGATGAAATAAAAATCAACTGATACAATGTCACAAAAGACATGTACAAGGAATTTACATGGTGTGTAAACCCTTTACGCATCATGTAGGCCATGGGGATTACATATGCTAAAAAACTCATCACCATTTTATTAAAAACCAATATTTTAACACTAAAATATATGTAACCTATACAAAATATGTACCCCTTCACACTGTGTATGTGGTTCGTGAAATATACCTTGTATAGATCACATGTCGTGTATTCCCATTACAGTTGGTGTTTTTCTTCAATCAAACACACATCCCCGAACTTTAGGTCATTTTTCTTAGAAAATTTTCTCTATCCATTGGAGTTCTAAGACAAACCCAATTAAAGAGGGAAAAACAAAAAGTGAATAGATTTACCTAAATGTAGGTAATGGTATATTATAATCCATCTTGGATTATAATAACAACAAAAAGGGTGGTATTTATAGTATATTCTCATGATATAATTATTTAATGTGATTATGTTTTGTGATTTATTTACTTATTTTTATATGTTTCCAGAATATGACATAATTTTATAGATTTTTTGATTATTCCCTATGAATAATGTTATTTTCTCACACTATTATTCCATGGTACATATTTTTTCATTTGAGTTTAAATTTTTTTATATCATGAATTATGTAAAACTATTATTATTCCATGTTTTTTTGAAATTATATTTCATTCCTACTCATTTTTATCATATATTTATAATATAACACTAGATAAAATACTAATATGTTATCCCTTATAGATAATTTGGGCCCACACCTTTCTTATAATTTCATTACCCATGTTATGAATATGAATACAACTTATAAGAAGTCTAGAAGGGGTTTAGTATGGAGAAATTTTCATAATTATCATTAAATAAGTTTCTTATATACTTGATCATCAATGAAACTAGACATTACATTTTTCAGATTGTGGGATTATTGTGATATGTAATGTTTAATTTATTGAAATATATATTTTTTTTCTTGGGACATATCACTTAAAATTGAATCCAATTGTAAAATATGTATTTTAACACCAAACATGGGAGTGTGGGTTTGGGGAACCTCAGTTGATGTTTGAGTAAGGTTTAGTTTTTTTTTACTATTTTTAGTTCTTTTTAGGGATTAGGATTAGAGAACACTATTTAAAATCTTATAGATAACTCTAAATATAGGATAAAATCTTAAATTTTTGGTAATGTTGTGATTTTGTGGTTGATAGGGAATTATATCTCTATTCGGATACTGGAAGGTTGATCTGGAAGTAGCACAGATGTAGCTAGGTGTAATCACCATGAAAATGTTTGGTTAGGTATTAAATTTATCTTCACATAGTGCATGATGAGTGGGATTAAGAGTACACTTTTGTCTAGAAACTCATGTGGGATATGGTTTGGTTGACCACATTTTCTTTATGAACCACCAGGAAGGATTTGAGAACATCTTTATGGTTGGTTAGAGAACATAATAAGAATATTACCATGAAAAAATTAGTTTAAATAAAAGGAGTTATAGGTTGATCTAATCATATCATAATTGATCCAAAAGTATCATAGGTTGATATACGAGTTTACCTAGAGAAGACATCATATGATTTAGTTTTCAAATTCATATGATAATTTAATTTGATTTTATTAGATATTATCACAACAAACATACTTTTCATATTTGTTTGGAAATAAGATCATGAACATGAAGTTGTGAGAGGTATATATCTAGAAACTCCTGTATAATACAAGAAAAATAAGCAATAATATTTGGTATAAATAGTTGTGATAAATGATAGTCCGGACATATGTTAATTAAGAGATAAAATATGAGTTTCCTATTTTTACCTTAGAGAGTAAGTTAGATGTGTCATTAGAAATTTTATCATGAGTCATAACTATATTATAGATACCATTATCTATTTTTTATTATAAAGTGATAAATAAAATTGTAAGGATGTAATTTTATTTAGGGTTGGGGGGGATTCAACACCACAAGATTTTACTATATTTTTTTTAAATAAACACCATATGGATGGCATGTTTCACATGCAACACTGAACTAAAATGAGCCACAAAATATTAGATGAATATTATTAAGAAATTAAAGAATAATATAACCTATAGTAAATAAAAAGACTGTAATAAATTTTAAATTCATAAAAAAGTAGATTATGAACACTAGAAGTTTTAAAAGTGGGTTTTTTCAATAAAAGAATATTTTCTTTATATATTTTATTTTTACTTAAAATATAAATTTAAAAATTTTATAATTTGAAAATGTAGAAGTAAATTACTTTATAAAATCATCATCTCAAAATTATTTTTGTATATTTTTTTGATATTTTTCTAAAAAAATGTTTATTTGGTGAATAGTTAAAAACAGAAATTTTTTTAATAACGTCACTTTTATTAAATTATTATAATAAAATAATGAATTAATTGTTTTTGAAAACTTTTTTGCATAAAACATATATATATAAATTAAAATAAATTATTTAAAAATTGTATTTTGGATTTTTAAAACCCATGTTTAATAATTTGGAAACTTGAGTATTGTTTTACACTAAAAACTATTTTTATTCGACTATATTAAAAATTAGTTTTTATCACTTGAAGAAATGAAATACAAAAAATGGATTTTATATTTTATAAGATAATTTTAATATTACTTAATAAGTTAAATTTCATTTTTTACATAAAATTATGATTACTAAGATTATAGTTAATGACCATGATAACGATGAACATGTTATTTTAAAATAAGTTTTTTGTTAATATTTTGAAATTGATGTCTAATAAATTAAATTTTTTGTTATATATAATGAATATGATATTTTTTACTTATATATACCAATATATTATCACTCATTTAATTGGTAATTAATTTAATATAATTTTAAGATCACATAATGGTTAAAACAAAAAAAAATTATAAAACAAATTTCTTATATATAATATGTTTTAATTTAAAAATAAATTTTCACATATTTAGAAATTAATTTAGATTAAATGGATTCTAAATTTTTGTTCACAAAATTAATTTATTTAAGATGTGTTATTTTATATTTTTATTAAAAATTTAATTACTTAGGTAAAAACTAGTTACCAAAGTAAAAACAAAAAATTGTAAAAGTTAAAAACCTAATATTAAAAGACTAAACACCTCTTTAAAACATGTAAAAAAATAAATTTTGTGGGTACTATTAAAATTTAATCACCCCCACTCAATTATATTTTACTTTTTAATCTTTTTACATTGTAATAGTGTCATGACATTATTGTAAAGTAATGAGTAAATTTAAAAATACCATTTTCTCCACTTATAAAATGAGACCACTTATACCACATTTATACACACATTAAAAGGAATTAAATCATCCATAAATGTACCCTAGTATCTTATTAACTCCCTGCCCATATCATAGAATAATTTTTATTTCAAAAAGACTAAGCTAAGGATATTTAATGTGTTAACCAAAGAAGAACATCCAAATAGAAAGATAATTTTCTCAACCAAGCACTATTAATTCATTTCTTATTATACCCCCTAAAAACTATTAAATACCTGAAAGTATGATAAAATTAGAAATAATAACAATTTTAAATTTATTATAAAAATGTAATATTACTTTTCTACCTTCCTTCAAAACCATTAAAAAATAAATTTGTTGTCATTCGTATGTGAAAACAACCACATCTATGAATGGAGTGGTTTATTTTTCATCACCACCTTACACAGATGGTTGTAAAAGTATATTTAAATTATTAATATTATATTTATAACATTATTATGATTATTAAATTACAAATCATTATCTATTTTCCTCCATATCTATTGATAATGAATGCATCACTCGTGTGTATGTGTGGACTACTACCTCCACGAATGTGAAATAATCCATTTTTCACTCTATAATTGTCTCATTTATCCAACTGTATTATAAAATAATTCAATAGATTAAAACATAAAAATAATATAATTATTATTTTACAATTATTATGTCATTCCAAAGGAACTACTTTGTTATCAATACTCACACATAGATTATAGCTTGTTCATATTTGGTATGTTTTAACAACCTACATGAATAATGCTTAAAATTTATATCTTGGGTAACTAAGGAAACATAAATACTAGTGTTATTTTGAAATATTAAGTAAAAAATGATTTTTTTCCTTCCATAATAGTCTTGGTAATATCAAAACAACTATTAAGGTACCACCCCTAGTTTGTGAAAATTACCAAAACAAGTTCTTCACTGAGATCATCATCATGAATCATAACTAAAATACTTATAAAGTGAAATTAGAAAATTATAAATCACTTTAAAATTTATATTACAAAAAATATAATGATATATGAAATTTGAAATTGGAATATATTAATAATAATTGATACCTCCATTATGATACCTGTACTAAACAAACAATAAAATCTAATAATTTATGATGATGAAAATAAAATAAAACTAACTAATATATTTGAATCAAATGATTATAAATAAATTTTATAAATGATTATAGATATGAATAAGGTTATTAAATAGGTGATTAAAATAGTTATTTTTTTATACCAAAGGTTAGATAAAATTAGACTAAGTGGGATTAAAGTTAAGGTTTTTTCCATATAATTTTTTCTTTATTGAGATGTGATTTGTATTCACCACCCATTTCCTTTTATGGTGTATATATTTTCATTCAAATCATTTTTGACAAAATTTCAATTTTTTGTATTTAAAAATCTATCACAAATTAACTATTTTATGGGATATCCATTCAAAATATACCTAAGTTATAAGGTTATTTGTTAACTAAAATCCCTTCATTGTGTTATAATGCTTCCTCTTGAACATATTTCTTACAATTTTGGTTTCTTATAACCTATAATTTTATATAATGGTAATTTATATTCATCTTTTTGGGGAATTAGTTTTCAATTAAAATATTTTATCTTGATTATTTTATCCGTAAAAAGTATATCTTATTGAAAATAATTCTCATACTCATTAAAGATGGTTTCCCCACCTAGTCCATATTTTCCATTCCGAAGAATATTATAATTTTTATTTGGAAACAAAAACATGTGTTATCATAAAATACCTTTAAATTTACCTTTTTTTCTTTTCAAAATAAATTATTATTATCCCTTTCTACAATATATATTTTCAAAAAAATATTTAAAAGTATTAAAGTTTTTTTATTTCATGATAATATGTTTTATATTCTAATCCGAAATTTTCATTAAAACCTTTATATAAATTTTATTGATGAATTATTGAACATAATTTTTAATAGTAATTGTTTAAAAAAATTCACTTCTCCATTTTAAAATTATTTTGAATGTTTCTCAAGAAGTCACATTTTATGAGAACGATGATACATTTCCTAAACTCTCTTTTAAGGATTCTATTTTTGTATGCACATTATTTTTATAAAGATTAATTTCCATATTTTAGTATGATTTTTTAAATTACTTTAACTCTTAATGATTTCAAAAATAAAATGAGATATTTTAATTTTTTTTATAAGTAAAAGTATTATTTTTAAATGGAAATATAGATTTTAAAAGTTATTTTTAAGCATTGTAATTTTAGAAATAATTATTTAGTGTTTTATGTTTTCTCAAAGAATGTTTTTCAAAATGTATTTACTTTATATATTTTCTCTAAAATACATTTTATTGTTTTAAAGGGTTATTTTTAAATTTTTTACAAAGATCAATGTAGTCATTTTAATAACATATTTTAAGTAGTTCCCCATAATTTAAAAAAGATAAATTTCTTCTTGTTTTTCAAAGTGATTTATCCAATATTGTTAAAAGTGTGTTTTACATATATATCAATAACCTTTGATGTTACTTATATTAGACTTGATATATGTTCTTATGACACCATCCACCTTTGTTCTTAGGATGACTTATGAAATGTTCAATTACTGTATTCATGAAAAATATCTATTTTAAATGAGTTCTTTAGTACATTTTTTATATATGAAAAACTAATTTAAAGTGGATCAAATATGTATGGATTATTGATAGGTGGGTCCTATATATCCATCCAATTCATTTGTTTAGGTTTTATATCTCATGAGATAATGAAGTGTGGGCATACTTATATTTGTTCACAACATCAAGGGTAGGAATTATTAGATTATTATCAAAACATAAAGGATAATCCCTATTAAATAATGATCATAAGGTAAATAGTGATTCTTCTCATATTACTCTCACAACTTAAAGGGTGAGCCTTATTGGATTACAATCACTATATAAAGGGTGATCCTGGATTATGATCAAATCATAAAGGGTGTGCCTTCTTAGATATGATCGAAATTTGATGATTCCATGTGCTTGTGTTTTGTTCCATATTTATCTATTATGATATATTTACATGACATGTCAAAGTTTTATATAATTGTGATTATGATTAATTGATAATGATATTATTTCACACTCTTATTCTAGGGAACATGTATGTTCATATGAGATTACATGTACTTCTATCATGAATTATGAGAAACTCTTATAATTACATATTCACTTTAATAATTTATTTATCCCCTAATCATTATTTATTATATGACTATGAGATGACCCTTGATGGTGTGCTGATAAGTTTCCCCTTAGTACGAATTTTAAATCACCCATTTCTTATGTTTACATTGGCAAGGTTATGAATATGAGTATAAAGTATGAGAAGGCTAGAAGGGGGTTTAGTGTGGTTCAATTAAGAGGAAATGTTTAGAAGTATTATAAAATAATTTTATTATGTTACAGATCCTCAAAGACACTAAATCTAATGTTCTTGGGATTTTTTTATTATTTTGAGATATAATGTTTAAATTATGGAAATATATATATGTTTATATTAGGTCGTCTCACTTGGTATCAATGCTAGTTATAAATTATGTCTCTTAGCACCACAATTTGTGGGGTAGGTCTAGGATACTCCTCTTCTAATGTAAGTCACCCCATACTAAGGATTTTTTCTCACCCTTATATTTTTTCCATCCCCTAAGTACTAATAAAGGATATTTGGGTCACTTCATAAATGTTCTAAACAGAATAATAATGTTTTCAAGATGTTTATAATGTTATTTTTGAAATTTTAAAATATAACATGAAAATACATTGTATATAGTCTCTGAAGATTGCTAAATTGTCCGGTCCTTGGTGTTGTGCTCCCAATTAAATAAATTAATTACAAAACTATTGTTAAAAGAGTCACAGGTGTTAAAGTTTCTATTAAAAAATGTTTAATATAAACATCTGGAACTAAATCCAGTGAAACATAGATTAGAGAACATAACCCTATGATGGACTCTATGGGTAAGTTTGAGTATAGGAAAACAACCAATTTTTTTTTTACAAAAGTAGATATTTTATGGATTCCTAAAAATATAATCCTTATCAAGGTACAAAAATTTAAAATAGGATCTGATAAAAATACATCAATGAGAAATAGACCTGAAAAGGATGGTTGTGTATTTATTTGACATCCACCTTGTTTTTCTAATGAGAAACTAAATGAGACATGATATAGATTGAGGATCCTTATGGTTATTCCCAATAAGATATTAATAATTTTGATTAAAAAATTGAACATAGTAAAATTTAGAAACGTACTATGTAAGATAAGGATGGAGTTTCATGAAATTTAAATTGTTGAAAACCATAGAGGAAGGAAGATTCAATTTTCTACATGTCAAGAATGTGGGTAGAATCACCCAGGAAAATGCTTCAAAGTAACCATAATATATTTTAGGTGTATATAATAAGGACATAGATAAACTAATTACTGAGTTAAAATTAATAGTTTTTTAAACATGATGGAGTTAAATTAATTTAATCATAAGTTACCAATAATAGTTAAATGTATTAAATGTGGGGAAATTTGGCATTGTCCAAGTCAATGACGTAACCCAAGAGTTAGAAAGTATGATGAGCATAAGTAATCTAATAGAAGAAAGTAAAATGTAATAGAATTTGATATTACAAACTCTAAAGTGGATCATTATAATTAATGTACACTTATCCTCCAATCTTGAGTTTTGGAAGTATTGATATAGTTTTATTATAGGCACTATAGTATATCAAGAAAGTTTTCTAAGAGAATTAAATAACCACCATAACAATATTTTATTGAAAAATAAAATAATAATTCTATTTATATGATTATTTATTCATAATTTACTCTTAGTGGGACTGTTCCTCTCACAAATCTTATTATTCTTCCATTAAATGAATTTAGTGCGTTTTTTTGAAATGGATTGGTTCTCTCTCTACATAGAGGTAAAATTAATTATCAGTATAAGGAAATCATATTTTCTATCTAACAATAATAGTCTATCAATTTATGTATAACTATGAACTCCATTTAAAATAAAATTCTATAATATGGGTCTTGATAGAGAATAACTTGGGACTCTTGGCTTATTTGGTTTGAAAAAAACTCAATATTGGGGATATGCCTATTATGAAGGAATAAATGAGTTTCCTAGTATCACCTAATTTAATGAGGTTAACATATTATTATAAATTATATCTTGAGTCTTATATATCTTATGTATACCCTTATCTATTTTTAATGGTTAGTAATAATTAAAATATTGAGGACGCGCTTTATTAAGATAATATTATAAGCATTAAATGAGATCATTATAATGTAATTTTTGAATTGGTGGTTATGAATAAAAGTAATTTTTTCAAATGTATATAAAAGAGAAAAATAATTTTCATATTTATTACCAATTCATTTAAAAAAATAAATTTTTGTAACTAAATAACTAAAAAGATCATTTGATGCATAAAAATATATTTTCATTAATGTTTCTTTTCTAGGCACTATGAATTTTTATTTTAAGAAAATAAATATATTATTAATAAATAATGATAAAAAATATTGCTTATATTAATATTATATTAAAATTAATTTAATTTTTAATTGATAATAAAATAGAATAATAATAGTTAAAATTTAAAATGTCATTTTATTATAATTTATTTTATTTTATTTTATGTTTCCATTTAAAAAATAAATTAGTAGAT
This sequence comes from Viscum album, assembly GCA_963277665.1. NCBI lineage: Eukaryota > Viridiplantae > Streptophyta > Magnoliopsida > Santalales > Viscaceae > Viscum > Viscum album. The sequence goes on from OY728165.1 coordinate 229,272,990, forward strand.
TTTATAATTTTAATTTCATAGAATGAATTTATTTCTTTATTTATTATTATATTATTATATTATATTATTTTTTTTATGAAAATACTAATTTTTAGATGAATAGTTAAAAATACCATTTTTACAAATACCTTGAATTTATAACATCATTAGGGTATAAGAATAAATAAAAATTTATGAAACCATTTATTGATCAATTATTTATTCTATAAATAAAATTATATTTTACAAAATATTATTTCAAATCTATAAACCTATATTTTACATATTATAACTCAATATATATTCTTCTCTAAAACTGTTTCAATATATTCTACAGTTATTATTTTAGATTTTTTTTATTAATTTTAAAAATTGAATCTAATAAAATATATTTCATATTTTGAGTTAACTGGTAAAAATTATTTAATAAGGAACATTATATTTTTAGGTATCAAAATAAATCACTTTGGTAAACATTAGTTACTGTAGTAAAAGGAAAAATGATAAAAGGGATAAAACAATGGGTAAAATACTTAGACCATATTAAAAAACTATATCCAAAAGAGTTTTTAAGGGATTTATTGACCCAAAATCCCCCTTTCAATTATTATCCAATTTTAGAGACATATTATTTTGTAAGTGATGTGATATTAATATAAAATTTTGAATATTTACAAAAGTATCATCCATATCACTTCGAAGAGGCACGTTTCACCACCCAACTTTTCTTCACACCATAAGTCACTTAGTTAATAGAAATATACTAAAATAACTTCCCAAAACTCCTATATATATTCCTAGTTATTCTTATATCCTCAAAGGACAACCCCTCATAGACTTAAACCAAATTTCCAAGAAGTTATTCCTAAGAGTAAGGTAAAAATGATCAAATCACTCCATTTCATTTATAATTATTTAAATCAAATTCTCCTAAATGAAAATTCTATTATACCATGATAAAATAATAACATCAATATAATTATTATACTTATGTGATTTTATATTGATGAAATATTTATTTTCTACCATCCTCCCCTCTCCATAGAAAATTGAAAACATTGTCCATGGTTACGTGTGGACTATCGGCTACCGCCTCCATGGAGGACATGTTTCATTTTTCATCATAGCCTTACAAGGATGATTATAAAATGTATATTATGAATATAAATTATATTAAAAAGTAATATATGTCATGAATAATATTTTTTAATGATTACATAAAAATTAATGATCATTATAAAGTAATCAAATGATATTGGTATATTTACTGCAACATGTCCATCACTGATTTCATATTCATGAATCGTGACTAAAACTATCATGGAATGAAAATATAAATTTATAAATCATTATAAATAATCTATTCTAGTAACTTGTATAATACTATAATGAATAAATTTTATTCATGGAGTGGGGTTTAATGTCACAATTATAAAACATCTGCTAAACAATCAAAATTTCTAACATTCAATGATAAAAATATACATTACTAGATAATAAATGAATAATATATGATTAAAATTGAATAGTATATAGGGAAATGCATATGAATAATATTCTGAAATAATTTATTTAGATGATTATATTTATTATATAGAAGTATAAATATCTTTCATGAAATTTGGGAGCTAAAGGTTAGGGTTTCGTCTTTAATTTCCTTCTTTGAGACATGATTTATATTATGAAATTATTTATTTATATAGTCTATATAATTCTTCTTGAATTATTTTATAATTTTTTAGTTTTTATTAATTGTATTTAGTTTTTAATTTAATGTTTTCTCTATCAATATAATTTGAATCAAATTTTATAAAATCAGTTAGGGTTTCTCATATCACTTTTATTTATCTGTGACACATGCCATATTCATCACTTGTTTTACATTATGGTGTGTATATAATACCCTATGGATGTTACATCAAACTTTAATGAAAATCATAAAATTTAAAAATACATAATGATTTTTATCTTTCACGATATTTTAATTTAAGAGATACCAATGTTGTATTGATTTTCTCATCTGAATTTTACCTCATTGTGATATTTTCTATATTTTACACATCATATCCACATGTGGTTAATATAATATCCCATTATTGTATAATACCATATTATTTTTTCCATGACCTATCCCCCGAGGCCCATGTCGTGACTACCCCTAGCCCACCTTCTATAGGCTAGGGGTTGGCGACTAGTACCAAAAGGCATACTCCCTAAAACGGGAAGGCATTGCCTTTAATCATGTACAAACACACGGTCCAAGAACACAACACAAAGAAACTATGAAGTAAACTGCTATAGTAAAATAGTGATGAATGTAAAAGGGGCCAGAATACAAGACCAACTGTCAAGGTACAAGTACAGCTGAGAATACAATAGAACTGAAATAAAAAGGAAAAAAGCTAATGGGTTGTCCTCTGAGGTTCCTACCTGAAGGGTAGGTACAGATTGCCTCCTCAGCACTCCATGTCAGTCTGTCTCCTCTGCGTCACGTCACACCGAATGGTCCACCTCCGTGCACCATCCAGTCCTAGCTCCCTCAGCCTCGATCAATGTTTTATATTGTCTGCACAAGACACAATAAGGTGCAGGTGAAGCCTGTGCATGGGTGAGTATAACGATACTCAGTAGGGACCCCGAGACCCCATATGTCTCCTAAAGTTCCACAAAGGAAAACCACAAATAAAGACATCAAATATACTTAGATATATTCCCATACATAAACCTAAGTAATTAAGATATACACATCTCATATATGAGGGAAGAATACCACAAGGTAACACCGCAAAGGTAGATTACCACAGAAGTAAATTACCACCTAATCACAAGGACAAGTTAAAGATAGATCACACCAGGATTTATTCATGGGGTAGTAACAAGTAACATCTCCAGTCACAACATCGAATGCCTCAACTTCTAGAGAACTTATCCTCTATCAGGTACAGTGGGCCTGTCGTGTGACACAAAGGCGCTTCCCACTAACCTTGGACTACAAAGATATTCCTCATGTCAAGTATCGTGGGTTTGCTGTGTCACACAGAGGTGCTCCCCACCATGGGTCTGACGCATCAAATAGAGGCACTACCCCTCATGTCCTGCTGAGGTACTCCTCCTATCAAGTACCATGGGTTTTCCTCGTCACACAGAGGTGCTCCCCACTTGGCCTGTTGAGTCACTTCGAGTCGAATGGTCAGCAGTTGTAAAGTCTCATCTATTCACAGGGTTCTGTACGTAGTGTGCTTGGAAGAACCCCTCCTCAATCCATTGGTCATACATCAATCATAATAATGTCTGATGAAGAAGTATCCCAAATTTCAATCACATCATAAGGGACCCAACGCAACAGACAACACATCAATCAGATTCCAGGTTTGTAGGTTATTAGTTTTTCTACTCTGAGGGCCCGGTTGGATTCGGGGTTCGATCAAACCCAACCATACTTCAATTTATCCAAATCTTAAGTGGAGTATACCAAAAAGGATAGTCTCAGTCCAAGGATTCTGGTGCCATAGACAGTTCGTCAAACGGACACCCGGTTCTCAATTTACAACCAAAAATGCGAAATTGGGTTCAGCTAGGACCGGGTCTGGTCTGACCCAGTCGGACCTATCCAGCCCGAATCGACCTAGTTGGACTTGGCTACAATGGTCCCAGCATGCGAAGTGGAAGATTGGACCACTGGCGTGGCCCACGGTGCGGCCTGCCCGGCTAGGTGCGAGGTCTTCTCTAGACGACGTCTGGGGGGAAGGCGCCCCAAGGTCACCCGAATAACCAAAGGGCCATTCAGTTTTTGGAGGTGGGACTTGCCGGAGTGGGTCCTACTTGGTACACCATGGTCGGCGGGTTTTCTAGCTAGTCCTCCACCACCCAACAGCATGATGACGTCGTTGTCCTCTGTGGCTTGTCGGGTGCCGATCACCTTTCGACCTCCACCGCAGCCAAGCAGTTGCGGTATCCTACTCCACTAGAGGCGTGAACGCATTCTAATGCTCAGACACATGGTCGGTCTGCGTGCCGGCCTCCACCCCTTGATCCGCCAAGACCTCTTGCTCGACCGGCAGCACAGACGCGTGCCACCCCACCTTCCTCGTAGTCAGCCGGGTGCCGGCCGACGCCTTCTTCCGCGAGCCATTGCGGCTTCGTTTCAAGCCTGACAAATAAAAATATAGCATATTCGCGATCCTAGTGAAGAGGGATCTGCGTCCATATATCTCACTCACCAAAACTCAGGGATTCCAGCAACAATAAATATTAGGCATTGAAGAACGCACAAAGAACATGTGAAGAATAAAAAGAAAGAGGAGAAATGTTTATGTGTGAGACGATGAAAATGTTCATTTTCCCATCGTCATCATGAATTTATAATATGAATAATCAATAAAGTAAATTCAAACATAAATAAAACCCCTACCTCAAGAACGATGGTGAGCCCGAGTTTGTGGAAGCAGGTTGGTGTTCACAGTTCCCCGTAAGTAGCCTCCAACGATGTCTCTTGATCATTGATCTCCAGTTCGGGATTTCAGTGTCGCTCGTCACCTCCCATTGGTACCAGCTCCGTCCTTCAAGGGTTTTTCATCACTGCACTTTGTCAACACTTCGTTGCTTGGTGAAGTAGTGCCAACACCTTTCCCCAAGCCCCATATAAATAGGGGAGGGGGAGGGTGTGCAACGTTCGTGGAATTAATGGAGGCTCATTAATTAGGAACCTTCCCAATTCTCCAATGGTGCAGTTAATTGGAATTAAAGGTCAAGCCATTGATTGGATTGATACGTCACCAGTCCCACATTGCCTCTTGTCCATTGGAGGAAAAGAAAGAAAATAAAAATTAACTAAGTTATTTTTATTATTTTTTAAAAGTCTCAAATTCTATCTTTTTCTCCGAACCTACTACAGTCGAAGTGAAACCTCCCTTAGAAATGTCCTGGCAATGTGGATTCAACATTACCCTAAGATTTTTAATCCGAGCACCGGTTCAAAAGTTACAAAATTCCACTCGTGTGTTTACTGAACGTACCCAAAAAAATGTTTGTAAAATTAATATTAGTCACCCTCGACCCGCACCTGTCAAGGTTAGGATCTACCAAAGTGAAAAAATCCCTAATGAACCCAATGGTACTCTCGGATTTTAAATCTGAGTTACCTTTTAAAAGTTATGGATTTTAAAATAAAATAATTTTCACATAATTATTTTATTTAGGCCAAAAAATAATTTTCACTGGTGGCCTGTGTCGTCCAAGCTTAGTATTTGACTAAAGAAAATATACCCTCACGAGTTCAGTGGTGGTATCAGATTTTTAATCCGAGTTACTATTTGTGAGTTATAAGCATTTGAAAAATAAAATAACTTTATTTAATTATTTTATTTATGGTTATACCAGTTTCGAGTTTTCTCACAGGAGGCCCGCCCCGACTAAACTTAAGTCGCGTCTAGGGCAAACCCACCATCATGAGCACAACCATGCCCTTGAATTTATGATCCGAGTAACCTTATAAGATTTATTCCACTTTTTTAGGAAAATAGCTTATAAACACTAATTATACCTTAACAAAACTTTGATGGACCATTCTGGGCACTCCAGGCCTCAAAATCGCGCGCCTTTAGATTTCACGGTCTCGAAACAATTCTATATAATTAAAAAATATACAGAAATTACACAACTTTACATTCTCCCCACCTTAGGTCTTTACATCCTCGAAATCCAAAAAAAGTAAAAACAACCAAAAAAGGGTACTGAGCACAAATCTGAGCCTCCTGCTCCCATGTTCTCTCCTGGAGGTTCTCATGCTACCAGCGTACGTGCACCAGAGGTATTGACCACCCACAAATGACCCTCTCCTGTTGATCCTCAATCTCCACTGGAACCCCCGTAAACATTACCACATCATTGAAATCCATCTCTCCATAGTCGATGATGTGAGATGGTTCGTGCACGTATCACCTCATCTGGGATATGTGGAAGACGTCATGCACCCTCTCCAACTGTGGTGGAAGAGACAAGCGGTGTGCTGCCTCACCTATCCTCCAAAGTATCAGAAAAGGACTGATAAGCCTTGGTGATCACTTGCCGCATCGGCCAAATCTCCGTAGTCCTCATCGAGGAGAGACTCAAAAGAATATGTGGTCCCCCTCGTGGAACTCCCAGAGTCTTCGTATCTTGTTGGCATAAGAATTCTTCCAACACTGAGCAGTTTTCACTTTCTAACAAGTTAGGCATCATGATACAAAATCTTCCACTTCTTTCTTCATCCTTGGCCATCAGTATTGATGCTGATGGTCCTGGTACATCTTCACCACACCAGTATGTACCTCTAGAGGGGATTCATAGAACTCCCACAACACCTCCTCCCATAGATCCACCGGTACCATGGTCCTCCCTCTAAAGAGGATGACATCCTCCCCACCTTCAGAAAATCCATCTGGTGCCTGCCCTGAGGATATTTGAGCACGTTGAGCCCTGTAGTTAGTGTCCCCAAGCTAGGACTCCCTGACTCGCTGAAGGAGTGGGGGAGTGACAGTCATAGACTAGAGGTATGTTTCTCCATCACTATCCACAAAGGATAATTTTAACATGGCTAGCTTCATTGTTGCATCACTAAACAACTGATGACTATACCTCCTGCTAAGTGTATTTTCTACCACATTCCCCTTCCCAGAAGTATAGTTTATCTCAAAGTAACAGTCTTAGAGGAACTCTAGCCATTGTCACTGTCTCAAGTTCAGGTCCATCTGAGAAGAATACATACCTAAGACTATTGTGATCATAGTAAATAGAAAACCATTCACCCATCAAGTATTGCCAACACATCTTCAGCGCAAAGACCACTGCTGCTAACTCCAGTTCATGGGTAGCGTACTTCTACTTGAAAATCTCTATCTCAGCTCCCGAAATCTCTGTTAACACTTCTCCTTCCAAAAGAAAGGCTCCCCCTTTTTCATCAAAGCTGACAAGGGTGCCACTACCCTGAAGAAGCCGGGAACAAATCTCCAGTAGTACCTAGCCAAAGCAGACATCCCTCTCCCTTAGGAGAGGTAATCCTGGTAACATATTTTGAAAAGTTGTCCCCATGATCAGCCACTTCTGTTTGGAACTGTAAACTCAAAAATCCTATTACCATGAGGGTAGGTCTGTTGCCCCTAAGAGTGTTCAGCTACACCCTCCTATTCATGAGTTTATCTAGTGCTTCCTGGGTTTACTTTTTCGCTAACGAAGGAAAATCTCATTCCAACGTTGTAGGTAAACCACAACCTTTTTTCCTAATACAGTCAATCTGAGTATGAACTGTTGATGCCCAGTCCATACCAAAACTAACATCGTAAGGCCTCGATGCTTCCAACAAGTGGTTACAACCGAAACTCATACCTCAAGGGTCAGATCAGACCATCAGCGTATGTGTGATTATCGATTCTCCTTCCAAAGGTATCTCTAGACATGAGGGTCAAGTCAACAGCTTAACCAGAAACTGTAGGTATTGGAAAAGATTTGTGGAAGGAAGGAAGGATTGGTACCTATGTCTATTAATACGACAACTATTAGTAGACACAGACTATACCTCAAATCATTCCTAGAGCCCTTGGGTCCCACTCTTTGCCCGCATGCAGTTACTCCCATGTCTTGTCACCCACCTCCCTGAGCCTGGTGGGGACCACATTGGTGTAGTGGTTGTAAGATGTAGAAAAGTACATCACATCATGCTACTCTCCTATCTCCACTCCCACATCTACAACCCTACATATTTTCCTGTCCCTATCACATCCTCTTCCTGAAACGTTTTACACGCCCAAGTCTCTGAGACTGGTGCCAGTTTCCTACTTTCCCACTACTAACATTCACTGGCTGCATCCACTAATACAAAGAATATTCAACTGCAAAGGTTCTCTCTAGAACACTAACATAGGTAGGAATTAAAAGAGGAATAGTGTGGGCCCGAACGTCCTTAAACACACCATGCTCGGAAGTCTGAGCCCTGAAGAACTGATTGTATCGTATTCATCGAGTACCAGGAATCGTTGGTATGCCTCGATTAATACTCTACTACCGACATGTCATCTTGCTGAAGCCGTAGAAGCTCTAGAGAACTCTCAACCACCCCCTCAAGCTAGTCCTCAACTATCTATGAGTCGAGATCGCCTTGGAACCTAAGGGGTGTCCGATTCTGAAACTTGTGTAAAGCTCAAAGCCAAGATGTGTTCTCTATCGGTACCGCTGGTTGTAACTGTTGCCCAACGGGTAGTGATATAGCTAACACACTACCTGAAGGCACTATTTCATGCAACGTTCCACATACCAAAGTCTCATTACTATGTGTACGATCCTAATGGTCACTCACTAGAAAAGACTAGAAGCTAAGATCACCATATGCTCTACTGGTGTCTCAAATAGGCAGAAAACTCTAGTCATAGCCTCTAGCTAGTCCTCAACTTCTTGAGAATCTATCTCACATCGAAACCTCAGAGTCCTCTGTCACTGGAACTCATGGAACACAGTCAATCGGAATGAAACCTCTACTAGAGGGCTAGTGGAAACAGATTCCCAATGGGTAGTGGTGCTGCTGGTACACCACTTGAAGATGATAACGTTGTCAGAGGGCCCTGCACTGAGGCCTCATCGCCTAGTGGGACTTCATCACGTAATCTCTTAGGAAACTTTGGTGGTTGTCTTTCTGGCGGCATCTAGATAAGGAACAGGTGTTCCATGGTAATTAAGTTATACCTCGTGAGATGACTCCAAAGAAATCAAAAGAAAAACTGTTCAAAAACACACGCAAACAATGTTTTCATGCACTGAGTCAGAAATCAAAATCCAGTGTCCTAGTGTATGGATACGCTGGCCTCCACAACAACACTAGACTCCCTGAACTAAAAACTACAATCATAAAACTTAAAACTATTTCTTTAAAGAAAAGATCAGAGTCTTAGTTCTTCGAAAAAACTAAACTCCTCTAATAACACTTTTTCACGACCCATCCCCCATGGCCCATGCCATGACTACCCCAAGCCCACCTTCCATAGGCCAGGGGCTGGAAACTTTCCCCAAAAGGAATAGTCCCTAAAACGGGAATGCATTTCTGCTAATCCTGTAAAAACACACGATCCAAGAACACGACAGGAAGAAATTGTGAAGTAAATTGCTGTAGAAAAAGAGTACTGAAAGTAAAATGGGTCGGAATACAAGCCCAACTACAAAGGTACAAGAACAACTAGAAATACAATACAACTGAAATAAAAAGGAAAATAGCTATAGGGTCATCCTCTGAGGTTCCTACCTGAGGGGTAGGTACAGATCACCTCCTCAGCACTTTATGTTCGTCCATATCATCTGCATCACGTCACGCAGAATGGTCCACCTTTGTGCACCATCTAGTCCAGCCTCCCTCAGCCTCGATCAATTTTGTACGTCGTCTGCACAAGACACAAAAAGGTGTGGGCGAAGCTCGTGCATGTGTGAGTATAACGATACTCAGTAGGGACCCCAAGACCCTGTAGGTCACCAAAAGTTCCACAAAGGAAAACCACAAAGCAAGACATCAACTCTACTTATATATATGCCAATAGATACACCTAAGTTATTAAGATATACACATCTCATACATGAGGGAAAAATACCACAAGGCAACACCATGAACTTAGATTACCACACAAGTAAAGTACCACATAACATTACCTCAATCACAAGCACAATTTAAAGATATCTCACACAAGGATTTATTCTAGGGGTAGTAACAAGTAACATCCCCAGTCACAAATTCGAACACCTCAGTTGCGTAAAAACCCCTCTATCAAGTACAGTGGGCCTACCACATCACAAATAGGTGCTTCCCACTAACCTTGGACAACTGAGGTACTCCTCCTGTTGAGTACAGTGGGTCTGCCACGTCACATAGAGGCGATCCCCACCATGGGTCTACTGCCTCACACAGAGGTGTTCCCCCTCATGGCCTGCTGAGGTACTCCTCCTGTCGAGTACCATGAATTTTCCACATCACACAAAGGTGCTCCCCACCATGGGTATGCCGTGTCACACAAAGGTGCTCCCCATTGGGCCTGTCAAGTCACTCCGAGTCAAATGGTCAGCAGTCGTAAAGTCTCATCCAGTCGGAGGGTTCTGTACGTAGCGCGCTTGTGAGAACCACTCCCCAATCCATCATTCATACCTCAATCACCCCGAATCCCCGAAAATAATAATCCCAAAGGTTCATCACATCATAAGGGACCCAACAAAATAGACAAAGCGTTAATCAGATGCCCGGTCTGTAGGTTATTTGCGTTTCCGCTCTGAGGGCCCGGTTGGATTCGGGGTTTGATCCAACCCTATCATACTCCAACATTATCCAAAACTAAAGTGGAGTATACAAAAAAAGTACCGTCTCGAACCAAGGATTCCGGTACGGTAGACGGTTCATAATAAAAATGCCTAGTTTTCATGTTACAGCCAAAAAGGAGAAACTGGGTTCGGCTGGGCCCGGGTCCGGTCCGACCTAGTCGGACCGACCCGGCCCTACACGACCCAGTTGGCATGGGCCACAGCGGGTCCTGCTAGGCCCATGAAGTGGCATCCTGGCCCGCTGGGCACGGCCCACTGGCATGGCCCATGGTGGGGCCCACCTGGCCAGGTGCGGGGTCCGCTCTAGCCGATGCCTGGGGGGGGGGGGGGGGGGGGGTAGGTGCCCCTGGGTCACTAGAATGGCTAAAGGGAAATTTGGTTTTTGAGGTGGGACCCATCGAAGGGGGTCCTACTCGGTGCACCCCATCCAACTGGTTCATCATCCAATCTTACTCCTCCCAGCGGCGCGACGATGTCGCTGTCCTCCGCGGCCCGCCGGGTGTCGGCCACCCTTCAGCCTCTACTGCGGCCCAGCGGCCGCGACCTCCTGCTCCACCGGTGGCACGGATGCTCACCGCCAATCAGCCACAAGGTCGGCCGGCATGCTGGCCGCCGACCCTTGCTCCACCGCTGCCGATGGGTTGCGGCCTCCTGCATGACCGACGACGTGGACCCATGTTACCTCACCTTCCTCGCGGCGGGTCGTGTGACAACTGCCGCCTTCTTCCACGAGCCATGGCGACTTTGTTCCAAGACCGAAAAATAAAACGATCACATATTCGTCGTGATCCTCATGATGAGGGCTCCGCGTCCATATATCTTGCCCAGAAAAACACCGTGTTTCTAGCGTTAATAAATATTTTCCGTTGAAGAACGCACGAAGAACGCGCAGAGAATAAAAATATAGAGGGGATAATTTTATGTGAAGGACGATGCCCATGTTTGTTTGGCCATCATCTTCATGAATTTAGGATATGAAGAATCAATAAAGTAAATAACAATATAAATTAAACCCCTACCTCAAGAATGATGGTGAGTGCGAATTTGGGGAAGCAGGTCGGTGTTCGACATCCCCCGCAAGTAGCCTCCAACAATTTCACTCAATATCTGATCTCCGATTCAGGGTTTCATTGTCGCTAGTCACCTCTCGTTGGTACTAGATCCATCCTCCAAGGGTGTTTCATCACTTCACTTTTCCCGTACTTCGTTGCTTGGAAAAGTAGTGTCGACACCTCTCCCCACGCCCCATATAAAAAGGCGAGGGGGAGGGTTTGTAACATTCATGGAATTAATAGAGGCCCATTAATTAGTAACCTTCCTAATTCCACAATAATGCAGTTACATAGAATGAATGGTCAATCCATTGATTGGCTTGACTAGTCGCCGGTCCCTTACTGCCGCTTGTCCATTGGAGGAAAAGAAAGAAAATAAAAATTATCTAAGTTATTTTCATTATTCTTTTAAAAGTCTCAAATTCTACATTTTTCTCTAGACCTAATATGGTGAATCCTACCTTAAGCAAATCTTGGTACTGCAGATTCAATGGTTCCCGCATATTTTTAATCTGAGCATAGGTTCAAAAGCTACAAAATGCCGCTTACACATTTACAGAACGTACCCCAAAAAAAAGTTTGGAAAATTAATAACAGTCACCCTCAACCTGCGCCAATTGAGGATAGACTTTTCCTATGTGAAACAAGCCCCAAAGAACCCAATGGTACTCTCGGATTTCCAATCTGAGTTACAGTTTAAAATTTATGGATTTAACAATAAAATAATTGTCACGTCATTATTTTATTTATGGCCAAAAACTAACTTTCACTGGTGGCCTGTGCCGGCCAAGGTTAGTATCTTCTTAAAGAAAACATACCCTCACGAGTTCAAAGGTGGTCTCAGATTTTCAATCTGAGTTACTTTTTGTGAGTTATAAGCATTTGAAAAATAAAATAACTTCATTTAATTATTTTATTTATGGTTATGCCATTTTTACGTTTTCCCCAGGAGGCCCGCACCGACTAAAATTAAGTCGCGTCTAGGGTAAACCCTCCATCTTGAGCGCAAAAGTGCCCTCAAGTTTTTGATCCAAGTAACTGTTTAAGAGTTATTCCACTTTTTCAGAAAAACATCTTATAAACACTAATTAAACCTTAGCAAAACTTCGACGGACCATTCCGGGCACTCCGGGCCTCGAAATTGCACAACGTCAGATTTCTCGGTCTCGAAACAATTCCATATAATTTAAAAAAATTATATGGAATTTCCCAGACATTAAAATTTTGGTAATAATTGGAGTTACAAAGATAATTCATTATATTTCTTTCAATGTCTTTTGATCTAAAAGTTACTAGAACCGTAATGTTTCTCCCCTCATTTTTTTATTTTTTGAGGCATGTTATTTTTTATGAACCTTATATATTTTAATCATTGTATATATTACTAATTTGATATATTATCATGATTTTATTATTACTCATGGTATTTAATGTTCCTTTTAAATTACTATTTTATAATATAATTTTATTTAAATGTTGCCAAATCTATATGAGAATTTTATACTCAACCACCTTTTATTGAGTTGTGATCATTCTCCACTTGTATGTTTTCCAAACATCATGTCCATTATTCACAATAAAGATGCATTTTTTAATTTTGGTTAAGTAAATATAAGTTATTAACTTGAAATTAAATCCATTTTTAGATATAAACAAGTGGATACAGATTGTGGTTTAGATTTAACTTAGAGAAATAACCTTGAAAAAGGTTGGTTGGGTATTAACTCAATCTTAACTTTGTACATGAGAAGTTGGTGAAAACTTAAACCTAGTTTGACACTCCAAATAGATATTCTTTAGATATTTCATATTATTCTTTCTAAACCATAATAATGGATCATTTCATATTGATATTCCCACACCATGAAAATAATCCTCACTACAAATTTGTTATCCTTCCTTGGATAAGGGTAATTCAAATACATTGTGTATATTATTTTGATTTGATATTAAAATAGTTATCAACACCATCACATTAAAATTGGAAATATTTATAATATATATATATATATATAATATTTATATATGGAATTTTTTTTATTACTTATCCATGATTATATATGAGGTTAATTAGGGAATGTTAAGATATTCAGTGATTAAGAATCCAAATTATTTTCCTTGAGGAATTATTATTATGTTATGAAATTTATAGACTGGATAAATTATAGACATCATATATGTTATTATTGAAATAATTTTTTTATAAATTACTAAGGAATATTTACTATGAATTGAATTCTTATTCATATCTTACTTATGGTGAATGCATTGGACAAAATGAAGTAATGTATATGGCTTGACCTTATATAGCTTTGAATTTCATCATTTAGACTCATGAGACAAATGGTTTGGGTATTTTGGGTATTTATAACTTATAAATATTGATATCTTGGTTATGAACATGATGAAAGATGATATCCTAGCTACAAACTTGATAAAAAGAATGGCATCTTTTCAATGAACATGATGGATGGAATGTCGTCTCGGCCATGTCGTTGATATAATATGATGTCTTAGCTAAAGGAATTGATGGTAAGATTCAGAAGACCAAAAATATTTGAAAATCCTTTAGTTTTTATGAATTTTTTTTAATAGTTTAATTTCTTCGATAGCTTGCATTACACACAACACCGAGTTTTAACGAACCATGAAAAACTATTAATATTATTATGTTAACACGACTGTTATTACCATATTGTTAAACTTTGAACCATGAATTAGAATAAATTTTTTTAAAAAATTAAGTTTAATTTTTTTATATAAATATATAATACTGATAAAAAAATTTCTAATTATTAGTAAAGTCTTTATATGCTTCAAAAAATACTTTTTTGTCAAAAAATGATTTGTATTAGTTTATGATAAAATATAATAAAATTAGTTTTTTATAACTTCAGTAAATTTATTTTCAAAAATTAACTTAATTTTAGGAATAAACAAGTAAAAATTACCATAAGGTTAATTTTTTATATTATTATGAAAATATTATTTTTTTGATGAATAGTGAAAGTAATAATTTTTATTAAAAACTACCTTTTCATTTTAATAATTTATAAGGTTATTTTTTTAAGAATTGTTTAAAAAGTAATAGTTGATAAATTATATTATAATTAGTCTCTTATAGGTAATTTTAATAAATTTCATAATGAATTTTTATTTAAAAATATTTTTAAACTTTTCAGATTTTCTCTTTGGAAAACCGCTTTTTTATCGCATCTGTAGGTTTAATATTAAATTTAATCTTTCCACTTTAGTGAATAGAATTTTAAAAAATGGATCAAATATTTTTAATAATAGTAATTATATTATAAAATAAGTTCAAATTGATTTTTTGTAAAAATTAATTGTAAAAATAGTAAAAATTCATTACCGTGGTTAAGGTTAAAACAGGTTTACCGGGTGCTAAACTAAAAATAAAAGGGATAAAACGACAAATATACTTGTCCAAAACCCATAAAATGAAGATATTTAGACTTTATAACCTGTATGGTTTGATAATGACGCATTTTTTATCCTTTTTAAATGTGAAAAAATATGGGTACACATTATTCTTTTCAAATATTCTAGGTGTATCCTCCCTCCCACTTATAAAAGGCCTCCCCCACTCATCTACAATTCACATTTTAAAAACCATTTGGTTGGAAATATCTCTTGAGAAATATATTAATTACATCCCTTACCACATACTAGAGTCCTTATTTTTGTTAGGAAACCCTACTAAGAAGGATTTAGGTATAAAACTAAAGTGGCTATTCGAATAAGAGTTATAATTCTTAAATTTGTGTTGTGGTTTTATTTCCACTTCCAACTCAATAAAATCTTATTAATATTTGATAATATAAAAACAACAGTATATAACATATAATGAGATTTTATTATGTAAATTTAATGACTTACATTTACACTATCTTTCATCAAATGAGAAATAAAATTGTCGATCGTGTGTATGTTGGACTACTGCCTCAGGAGCCGATGTTATACATTTTCTATCACCACATCTCATGGATGGAAATAATGATGGATTTAATGTTTATATATGATATTTAAAATATTATTAAACTTAATTAATTATAATATCACATATAACTTTTAACGCCCCGACCCCAGTTTCCTGGACCTAGTGCATTATTTCATTATATTGGATTGCTTACAAGAAAGTTGTATCCTGAAATACTGAGTAGTTTAGTAGTTTTGGAAAACCAAATACATACATAGGTCAAAAATTAAAATGTTAAGTGAAATAAAACATATGAGTTTTATTTGGAATATCCATAACTCTATGTTTATCCCTGAAGTCATTCATAATAAAATTCATCATGTCATGAGAAAATGAAACATAAGAAAAAGGTGAGCTCAGATCCACAATAAGGGAAAGAAATACAAAAAAAGATATCTTAAAAATAATCATTAGGAATTTTGAATAATTGAAACCACATTCCTTTAAAAATAATAATCATGGACATAATATGGCTGTAAGATGAGCTGAGTAAATATTCTCATAATAAAACATAATCATAGGTATTCTACTAGTCAAATAACCACATGAACTATGAATTTATAGCTTCATAGTGAGGGAATTACATATTCCAGACATTATAAAACATACCATCAAGGACTATTCCAAGAAATATAAAAATTATTAAGGCCTCGACCAAAAAAATATCAAAAAATGGGCAAGGCCTCTACCAAGTCCATATCTATTTGTCTAATGAGATCTACCAATGCACGAGGGGCTATAACGGGCCCCATCCATCACATAATAATTAACATTAATTCCTTATATGAAAGGTGTGAACATATTTAAAATATAAATTCATATTTAAATTGACAATTGATGTGTTAATAACTTTCCACAATCATTTAACAAAAACACTAACCATTCAAATTAAAATAGTGAATGGTATCAAGAAAACCCATCTAAAGTCAAACTAATCAGAAACAATTAAAAAAAAATTGAATATTATATTGTAAGAGATATAACACAATGAAGTAAATGATTAAACAAGGGATGTTGACATAGATGAAGATACATTTAAATGAGACCGTTGAAAAATTATTGAGGAAACAATTCTTAAACATTCCAAAGTATTATATTCCACCTAGAAACAATCAAATAATAATACCTTAGAATATAATAATAATAAGGATAATATTGATATGATATACCAAAATGGTATTACACACACCGCTTTCTTGAAATGAGTGATGAACAAGTTATATGTTTCATAAAAGTTAATGTGAGACGAGAAAAATATTTTTTTCTTTTGAAGAAGAGTTCTTATATAAAATCTTTTGTATTGTCCATGAAATCATATTGTAAACATTTATATCCCAGAAAATAGAAGTCCATAACATTGAAATTATATATTTGGAATAAATGAGGTCCCAATAAAGAGAAATCATGTAAAAAGAGTTCTTAAGAATCTTCAGAAACGAAACATTTTTGAGCATTTTAAGGAAAGTATTAAAAAGAATTTTAAAGTGGAAAGGTATGTATGTTTTCTTAAAACCATAAATGAACCTAGATAATTTTTCATGATAAAAACTATTGTTATTATAAAAATAATGGTGGCTTTAAATAGATTATGGTGTGCACTTGAAAATGGGTAAGAGTTCGAGAAGTTCCCTTGAATCGGGATAGTTTATCAGGATGAAATTTTGAATGATCCTTTTAAAACATGTAAATATCCATATAATAAATAAGTATTATGGTTGTTAATAATTTATATAACATTAAAAAATATTTCATGAGGAGTAAATAATAATAAATAAGGATTTCATTGAGGTATGAAGAGAATAAGAGTTACCCGAATGAAAATGGAAGTTCGGGTAGAAATCCCTTACCACTTTGTAATCAATCGATTTGTATGCCCAAAAAATTAATAATCTTAAAATGATACATTTAATACCATTAAAATAAATAAATTCATGATATTATACATCAATTTGTAGTTTAAATACACTATAAACAAGTAATAGTAGTGAATAAAGAATATCTCACAAAAATGAAAGTGAGATGAAGAGAACCCCTAACCTGAAGTCCGATGGTGTTTTTATCTTGATATTAAAGGCCTGAATAATCATATTTTGTTTATTTAATTAAATTTTATAGAACCTATTATACATTTAATTGTTTTTTATATCCTTATTAGGTTCATCCATGGCCTTTTTATGGGTCAAGAGATTCAATTTCATTGTTCGGGTCCGTTTGTTTCATGATCAATATACTTATGTACATGAACAAAGAATCATGTAAAATGAGGATAGTTGTACAAAATTGATGTTATATGTCATTAGTGAACATTTATAAGGTTAAATTTTTTTAAATTTCATTTGGTTATTTGGAGTGGATATGAATCATTATATATATTATTCAATGATAACTGTTTGGGTTAATTGGCAGTTTTTGATCACAATGAACTCATTTTTATTTATAAATCAAAACCATGTGTATATAAGATCCCTGAACCATATATGAGACATAATACATGTATTATTTTTCGGTTCAAACAAATAATGGTTTCTTGACCAAAATTGAAGATGGTAATAGAAATTGAAAACCCATCATCCTTGAATGTGGTAAATTAGCACATCTCGGATGGTGTTATTTTATTACAATCATAAAAGAATGGTAAAAGAGAGTTGATAATAAATTATTCCTTAATCATAACAAAATTAAAGTACAAGTATGGTTCTATATTTTTCATAAAATTTGGATTAGGAGAGGTGAGTATAGAAAAGAAAAAAAAGGAACTTGAAAAAAAAGTAAAAGAATTGAGAAGAAGAATTTACCTCTTGAATTAATCAACATTGAGAGCCTCTTTAGGGGAGAGGATTTGGTATTTTTATGAGAAAAATGAATTATAGACGCAAGGGAGGATCTTGGGAGGATATTTTGAGCTAACTTTAGATAAGGCACAAGCCTTGAGAGGAGTGAAGAGAAGAGGGGATTGGGGGTAGTTTTTATAGTGGAGAAGATGAGGGTTTTTTTACTATTTTAATCATAAGTATATTAATTTTCCTTAAGAAAGAAAATATTTATGAATCCCTGATAAAAAATAGTAATAAGGGAATTTTATATTTAACTAATGGTTTCTTACATCAACCTTTATGTAAGGAATTGTGTATTTATCTCTTAATGTATTTATACCGTAATTACCTTATTTTATAATTCACAAAAAATTCAAGTATTTCATAAAAATGCCAAAAATTCACCATAACCATTTTTCGACATGTAGAATACAAATAAAAAAATCCATTTCTTGAAAATAATTTTCCAAATATGATAAATTTAATTTTTAATTAAAATCATCATTTAATTGAAAAATACGAACACTTAAAATGTTCATCTTCATTTTTAAGTTGCCCAAATTTTATTTACACTGTCATGGGTAAGATTACCATTCATAATGGTCATATCAATATTTATAAGGGTATGTTACTATTCATAAGGGTAAGTTACTATACATAAGGGTAAATTACTATTCACTAAAAATTAAGTTGATTTTATTGGACTCTAAATAAATTCTTAATTGCAAACGTGTATGTGTATTTTTCGAAATTCAAAATACAGCGGTGGAAAAGTTATATTTAATAGTTAGGTTATAACTATCTCCTATAATAGATTTTGTTTCACAGAGACTCATTCTTTCTTGCATAATAAGCTATCTAATGAATTGAAATTATTTAAGAAAAAATATACCATAAAATCTTGTGGTTTCATATTAATACTAAACAAATTCGTAACATAATTTAGTATTTATCAAAATAATTATAATTGTCAATATATATGTTATTATTAGAATTTTTAATTAAACAATCTATTGGTAAAAATAAATTTTTAAATAAATAAACAAATACATATGTTCATTTTAAAATACTTTTACACAAAATAATACAGTAATACAATATTTTTTTAGATAATTAATTTAAAATTAATTTGAATGCTATAAATTAGAAATATAAGTATTATTAATTAAGACAAATAATTTTAAATTATTATTTTTCATAAATTTTTTTATTTAAAATTATAAATTTTTTTGGGGTGTTACATTATTCCACCATCAATAGAATGAAATCCTCACAATTTGAAATTGCACTTCGAAAGATAAAGGTTGATACGTGAAAATTCAATTGTGGGAAACCCACATTAGAAATAGGGTTAATAAAATATCTTCTTAAAAAAGATAAGGGAAAAATGTGGTCACCAAAGAAATTATGCTTTCGAATGGGGTGACATTATTTCAAAGTAAAAACCTGGATATAGACAAAAAAATATAACTATGAAGTTCTGATGGAAAGTGATAGATAACATGTTTATATAAAGGTTGGTTACTTACAAAACTACAAACTACTACAATAGAAAAAAAATCATTGATGCTGTTAAGTATTATGATAATAGGACAACATTTTATTTAAGACTCTTTTCCATGATTTGATGAATTATTCCACTCTCTAAGAGTATAATTTTTTTTTCATAAACACAATGTTGTCCTTTGAATTCACCTTCAGCTATCTATACTTAATCTCTTAGCACAAGTTGTATCTTGTATTTAAGTAATACATTAACCTCTAAAATCTCATTTAATGACTTACTTAAACCATTCATAAATGGTTAAATGTTCCAAAATACTTTAGAAATAAGTTCACTAAATTTCTAAGATGAACTTATCATTATCCCTTAATCAACATGAAGCAGATCTAAATTTTCACATTCCAAACATGTTAATAACTTCATCATGTATCCTATTAAAATAGGGTAATAAATTTAATTACCATAAAAACTTATTGGAAACATGAATTCATTCATATCCCTTAAGAAAGATACACCTTCTTGAATACATTCATTAAATAAAAAAGTGTTTTCCACCCCATTGATGATAGCATAAACCACTTGTCGACAAGTCAATAATTTGGTCTAATGTAGTCAGTACTTATCCTAATCAATCATTTCTTCAACATTATATCAACATTAGGAATATATTTATGGTTTTATTTCCCTTTATCATGCATTTACAAAAATTTTAACTTCCCACTAAATATATTTTCTTGGTAACATTAAACTTATGGTCTCAAATCTATAATGAAAAATTAATGCAGTATAAACCTCATATATTCCATAATTCTCATAATGAGTACATTGCTGGTAAAATATTCAAATGACATGACTCCTGATGAGGAATATTAACAAATCCATTTCATCTACAACAGTATCATAACTTTATCATTAATGAGTAACATCATCTAGGGAATATTCCTTCGATGCTTGGGATTTTGATTTTCATTGTCTCCCATCTCTTTATAGTTGAATCATTGTACATTGTAAACCTTTTTCTTGACCATGCAATCATTAACTTGGTGTCCGTTTTCTCCACACTTAATATGTTTATGAAACTGATATGATGATTTCAGAATAAGATATAACTGACTTAGATAAATTATATTGGATATTATTGACTACCTTGGAACTAATTAATTGATTTTTTATTCCATCATTGTTGGAGTTTAATTTTTTTGGGATTTATGGAGTATATCCAGTATTCTATAAGGAATAAGGGAGCATGAACGTATTCAATAAGGTTTTATGGTAATTCAGGGTGTTACAATGTTTTAATAAAATACATGATTAATGTATTCACATGTTATTATGTGGAAAAAATATATCTTCATTATGTTTACCTCCCATATATATTTTAAGACTGTGAGTTTGGAACTAAGTATTTTTGGATAAGTCTAAAGGTTGGAATGGAGTAAGTTGAGAACTAGATATATTACACGAGGTTAAAGTATAATTTATTGGATACTATAACCTAACCTTTTGGATTTCATTGAACATATAAAGGATTAAAGAAATACTTTTGAACCTTATGATTTATCAAATGAAAATTAGGAAGATTTTTTTTTTGAGAATTCATTTCCTAGTGTAAGGGATGAAGTGAAAATAAATTGAAGCACAACCAAATGATGAGAATATGATTATGATAGGTAGTGAAAGCATGTATGTTTTCTTGAGTTCTTATCTTGATAATAAATTAATACCTCCTCTTCGAAAAAAATAATGTATCTAAAAAATGTGTTATCCTAATACCATATGTTTTTTTGAACCGATGATACTATAAATCATCATAGATTGATGGCTTTGAGACCCTCAATTTTACATTTATTATTCACTTGTTTGTGATTGATTACCTCAATCACTCCCTATAAATATTTAAATTTTTTCTTCCAATTATGTGTCTCTAATTTCCACCAATATTATCCAATTTGAAATCCAAATTTAGTGGTGACTTTTTTCATTTCCCTTTCCCACTTATTAAGACTAAATTTTATTAACCCTATATACGATGTGGGTTTTCCAAAAAGGTATTTTCTATTTTCAACCTTTTATTTTCGAATAATAATTTAAAATTGTGAGGACACAATTTATTGAACTAGGAGAGAATGTAACACCCGAGTATTTCATAATACATTATCTCTTTAAAGTAATTAAATTGCTTGATCCACACACACCACTGAGTTCGAGCACACCACGACTTACCAAACTAGTCATCAAAAAACGGTTATGAAAAGTATTAACTAAATTTTAAATTTTATAGACTCCATATAATCTTATCATTCATAATATTTGTTTATTAGAAATAATATAATAATAAGTTCATTTTTCAGATAAAAGAACTATTTTATGAAAAAATGCAATTTTACCGCCTTTTAATGGAAAACCCTTTTTCAATAAAATGTTTGAAACATTTATATATTTAATTTGAAAAAATGAACTTCTTCTTTTGAAGAGGGACAAAAAAATTAGTTTGGATAAAATTTTGGTGTTTTTTTGATAACTTTCAAAATTTTGTTGAATAGTGAAAAGTACTAAATTTTAATTGAAAAAAAAACTTTAATCAAGATAACTGATGTTGTTAAATTATACATTTTAATGGTTTTAAAGTATAAATAGATTATATTTTTATCATTTAATCCAATATTGGTCATTGGAAGTAATTTTACATTAAAATTTGACATAAACACATATCAATCTTTTGATAGTTTTTTCTTCACAAAAACCAGCTTTCTAGTTTTGGAAACAAGAATTAATTTTAAATTAGTTAATGTAAATTATATGTTTTGAATTTGGTAAAATAGAAATCATTTTTGAATTCAGAATACCAAAATTATATTAGGGTGATTTTTTGGTATTTTTCTAAAAACATTCAATTTTTGATGAATAGTGAAAAATATTGCATAGTACATAAAAACCAAATTTTTCATTTAAATAATTATTTTTAATTACAAATTTATCATAAAAATAGTTGAATAATACATATATATGTACAATTTAAGTAATTTATGTCATTTTATAATAATATTTGATATATAAAAATTTATTGAACCATTTTAACGTCTTTTTACCCACCTTCAAGCCACATTTACCCACATTCTAGGCACATTTGAAAATTTTCATAAAATGTTATTTTATCACTTCTATGAATTTAATTTCAAAAATCTGAGAGACAAAGTTTAAATCCATAAGTAAAATGTGGATCAATAGGATGATTTTTTTTTGGTTACTAGTTACTTATGAATTTTATAACCACAGTTAAAGGTAAATAAGGTTACTAAAGGTAAAATAATAATAATATTACCCCAAAAAAGGTACTAATTATATTGGATAAGTGTATTTGGACCAAAATCCACCTTAGGACAAAAATAAGATCCTTTTGATCCATTTGGGTTAGATTAGAACATTTATTATATTTTATTTAAAGAAGAGTTAAAAGTGTTATATTAAAATTTTAATAACTAATCCATTTTTAATATAAATTTATACATAATATGAATTCGAATATAAATATTAATTGTAATGATAAAAACTTTTCCTACATCATGGTATTTTATTGATAATTTTTAGATATTAAATAATTAATTTTACTAATGAAACAATGATGATGCAATAATTACCTTATTAATAAAAGATTAAAATAATTGATATTATAAATATCAAAATAAATAAAAATTTTTGAATTCTTATGCCACAAACTAATTTTATAGAAGAATATGACATGTTTGGTTTGATTTAATGTATTTTTTTCTAAGTAATCAAGTTTTTTTGTCTTTGAAAAAAACCAAATACTAAATAGTGTCAAAATTGACAAAATGAGTTTTTAAAACAAATACAATATTATTAAATGATATAATAATCCTAAAAATATAAGGACTGACCAAATGACTTATATAATGATAGATGTGTCATTAATGAACCACTTAAGATTCACTTGGCATTTTATAGTAATTTTATTAACCATGTAATATAAAAATACATGAAGACATGGTAAAAGTTAAACTATTTAAATAAGAGTTAAATCTAAAAGATAAGGTTAATATGGTAAACTAGACTTGTATAAAACCTATTTTTTGAATTTATTTCGACCCATACCCACTTTATCCTAGAAATAAATCCATTTGGAGCCATTAGAAACATAAAATGATTTTATAATAAAATAACATTTCAAGATTTTCCTAAAGTGACCCTAACCTATCATATAAAAGGGAACTTCCTCTTCTATCAAATTCACACCTCCAAAGACATTTTTCTAGTCCAAACCCTAATAAAATATCCTCCCAACTACTCTCAATTAAACCTAGAGGCCTTACTTTGATATGAAATCCAACCTAAGGGGCCTTTATGATCAAATCCAAAGGAAAAACCCGAAGAAGAGGTAATTATTTCATCACCTCCTTCAAAGTTATTTTCTTCTTACACTTCCTCTTTTTTTTGTTTCTTCCATACCAATATAATAAATCCAGTACCTTCTACATGTAAGAACCAGGTTCTTATTCTTGAGGTACAAGTTTCTTATTTTACTTTTCCCTTAAGTGTTTTGAGAAAATAAGGGAAATGGAGAAAATCCCAAATTTTGTGGGTACACACCGTGTGCTTTTCCACACATCGTGTACTTTGTTCATGTGGGATGAGTACACAGGGCATGTAGGCCTTTCGGTGCTGAAGGGTGTAAAAACCGACTACACATCGTGTACTAGGTATTTACACACCGTGTAATCAGTCGGCTGGTGAATAGTAAGGCGGTGAAAGTAGCTGCCAGTTGAGCGATAGTATAACCCGTGTATTCAGAAATACACGTCGTGCACTCATGTCGGCAAGTGAATAGTTCGGTGGTGAAAAGTAACCACCAGAGGAATAGTTAAATGATGAAAGTACACACCGTGTACTTGAGAGTACACGCTGTGTAGTTTGTTTTTTCACTTAAAACTAGCAGTAGACTCCTTTTTGAATAGAGGAAGCTTAGAATGCCGGAAGAGCTCAGGAGAAGAGGGTGGATTTGGGAGAGCCTCTGACCGCGCATCAGAAATCAGATTCTTCTGTCGTCAATCTTGTTAGAATGGCGTGGGTAATAGATTCCTTTTACTTGTGTCATTCTTACCAATTAATTCTCGAGGGGAAGTTATTTGAGGATGAACGTGTAGTTTTTTATCTTAGATCTACGCCATTCTCATACATTTCGGGAGGCGTCGTTTGCGTATATCGATCAATGGAGATCGAGGTAGGTGTTCTGGTGTTTATTTCCAACTGTTGAGTTGAATTTCTATATCATTATGCTACAAACCCATGTTTGGGGTGTCGTATTGTTGTGGTATTTACTAAAAGATATATATAAATGCATAGATAAACTTTTTATATGTTAAAACTGTTGTTTGGGATCACTACTTGGATGTAGGACCACCCTAGGGGTGCATTCCTCTGTTTAAACGTTTGGCCAGAATACCTATGGGTATACCGTGAATTTTATCATGCTTTGAATTTACTTGAGAGGAATTGTATATAATTTCTTTCTTATGTGCTGGGATTGGCCCGGTTACTTGTATAGCATGAGGTCTGTGTTCGTTAGCCTACGAGAAACCTTTGTCATGCCTGTGGGTAGTAGTTTATGTGCCCATGGGTAGTAGTTTCTGTGCCTGTGGTTGAAACCTCATACTCTTGTGGGCAACACCTCTTACTCCTATGGGAAATATTCGTTATGCATGTGGGCATACATCTATGGGTTTTGATTCTGATTACCTGAGGGTAAGAAGTGTATGTCTGAGGATAGTGTTATCATGAATATTCACCATGGTGATTTTTATATTCTATACCTACAAAGTTAAATCACAGGCTTGGAATGGTTAAATGAATATTAAAATGGAAATATGACTGGTAAAGTTAGTTACTTTTGAGTACTGCTTAGTTTATTACATTTACTACTGCACACTGCTGTTGCACATTTCCACTGACAGTTGGGCACATGCCTTTGGTGGTTGCCTACTAGGATTTATTTCTCAAACCCTATTTGGTTTATGTCTTTGACCCAAACAGATTACATTTCTGTAGGTGTCGATAGGGGAAAGGGTCCCGATATAGGTACATGTTTGTAACCGAAGAGTGGGAGAGCATGGGACCGAGCTTAGGCTAACGATGCTGCTACGTTCTGTTTAGTCTAGTTTGTTTTGTTTGGTAGTACCTTGTACAATGAGTTGTATTTTATTGTGTTGATGTGTATCCTGTTCTGGATGCTTTCATAGAATTATTTTCATGCTGCATCTTTATATATATATGACTGCTGGTTCTCTTTTACTTTTATTGTCCATTTCAGTTGTATAATGTTTACTACTTCCACTGTTATATGTTATTTATATTTTCATCTATGCTATACTTTGACAAATGAGAGAATAGTTTCCCCACTATCATACGTTGGCCCTCGCTGCTAGTCGGTAGCCTCTGGTGTTTGGTGAAATTATATTGAGGTCATGTGACCAACCGGGTCTGGGGCACCCGTTGAGTGGCTTCCGGATCCGGGACATTACAAAGTGGTATCAGAGGAGTTTCTTTTCTTTGAATTACTGTTTGGAGCCTTAGTTAGGTATAGAAAGGAAATAGAAGTTGGTAATAAGATGTGCCCGGGAGTAGCTAACCCGTGTACAGGGAAAAGCCAATCTACCTCGTTATTGCAATTTTTCTGATTTTGAAAATTTGACGGTTGACTTGATTTTCACCGTTTGGTGACGCACTTGTAGTGTGCTGTTTATATTTTATACAAGGGGTCTATTTAGTTGCAACCTGGTGAGATGAGAATATGCCATCTCATGCATCATTTAAGAACATTCTAGAAATCCCAGGTCATGCATTTTTTCCATGCCATGTAGGTGCATTAGAGATTTCATGTTGTTGTGATAGTTGTTGTTCTAGAAAGGCATGCTGTTGTGATAGAAGCTTTGATAAATACCTGCTATTTGATAGGGTATTGTTGTGTGATGTTGTTGGTAGGATGAATGCCAAACTTTGGTTTTTGGGGAGTATGGGCCCTCAATAACCAGAATTTGGTGGACCATTGATGAGTTTACTTTGTTATAACAAGTGTAAGAATCCAAGCTTTGATTAGCAGGGAGTATGGGCCCTCACGGATTATAATTTGGCACTTAAGCGATTGTTTCAATGTTTTTCTGGGTTCTGGAGTAGTTTCTGTAGCTTACTATCTGGAAAACCCAAGATACACGCCGTGTAGTTCCTTGGACACATGTCGTGTGTTCTTCTGTTCGGGAAGAAATGAAAACTTTTTAAGTACATGTCGTGTACCCTCAGTACACACCGTGTAGTCTCTTCCTGTGTCATAGACCGTGTGGGTGGGGACACGGGGTTGGGAAGGTCTTAGGGAAACATGCCGTGTACCTGTTGTACATGCCATGTAGTGTCGACCCAGTGTCCACCCATGTAACTAACAACACAGATGGAAAAAACCTTAAGATATACACACTATGTCTACCATGCACACGCCGTGTAGTCTGACCCAGGTACCTGGCCATGTCACAAACAAAAACGAGTCGGTGTTATCTTTCCTAGTACACGCCGTGTCCGCCTGGAACACGCCGTGTAGTTTCAGCTATGTAGCCGACCGTATAGAGAGAAACATGGGTCGTTCTTGGGATTCTTTGAACACTTCGTGTCTTTATGAACACACTGTGTAGTTTTTTTGTAGGAGAGTCGTGTGGCTTAAGCCGTGTAGAAGGACTCGGGCAGGGAAGAAGGATTCAAGTACACGTCGTGTGTTAGGACAACACATTGTGTAGTTGGGGTGATACACTATAAGGCCCCAGCCTTAAACCTTACTTAATATTGAATTAAATGAATAATTCACATTGAGGATCTTTTCAGGTTTAGAGTTTTAGAGAATTAGGACATAACTATTACATCTCAAAAGATTACAAAGTAGACACTTCTACTATGTTTCCATAAGATAAAAAAAACTCTTAAAAATAGACATGTCTAGTTCCATGTTTTATATAGCATGACTTTCCCTTGATCCCGTCCTTGACCCTATTCCACATTAAGTCCTCTGAAAAACATTTCAAAAAAACTTGGGGTGAGCATAAAAAGTTCAATAAGGGATACACAAAGAGTGAAAACTATTAGTTTTTTCAAACATCACGTAAACCATGTATACTTTATCAAAGTAATGCATTCACCTTCATGAAGTAGTAAAAACTCTTCACTGAATAAAATATCATTACTTACCCATTTGTAACCAAAGTATTACCATAAAACCCATATAAAGAACACATAACATATAAAGGTAACTTGGTACATAAACATACTTAAGTGGAATAACCATACGGTCAACTTCCACACATATCACTTAATGGAATAGCCATACGTCCAACTTCTATACATACTTAATGGAATATCCATACGGATGAGTTCCATACCCAATGCATTGGAGGTTATAACGTAACCACCCATCCTGGTATTCATGGAACCACCCGTCATATGGTTTATCACATAACCACCCGTCAAATGTCCAAGTACCAATATAAAATCATAAAACATAAAACCAGTATAAAGGAATGATAACATTTCCACATCTCAATCACAATATATAAATTAAATATATTGACATAATAGAATCATTTATCAAAACCATTTTCAATACCAAAATACATAAAAGAGTATATGGTATTTATTTTATTTTAAAAACATTATGGCTTGTTGAGGAAGACAAAGACGAAAATACTCGCGGCGGCGGAAAAGGTCGTTGTCACCGCGTACGTTAAAAAAACATTCCTTTTTTTCGTTTAGTAAAACGCTTCGTAGAAAAAGATTACTTTTGTATAAAAGTAAAAGTAAAAGGGGTTTATACACCGTATAAAATAAAGTTGTGTATAAAACTAAATATGCCTCAATGAAAGTAGATTGAGACGAAGTCCCTTACAAAGACGGTATCCTTGGTTTAAGGATAAATCAATTACATAATTATGTGTGACAAACTAATACACCCAATATAAGTGGATATTATGTGTAAAACAATCAGAGGTTATTCACACATATTCGTAGAATAACATATTCAAGGAGTATAAGATTATCCCAAAGAATAAAATTTGGGTTAAGAAGTTCCCTTGCAAAAAATATATGACAGCCTAACGGCGTCACTACAAAATTCAGAAAATGAGTTGATGAGAGATAAAAAGGGTATCTCATCACTTGGACATAAAATTTAAATCAATAAGGATATATGAGAACATATCCCAACATCATATCCCAACATAACAATATGTAAATTAAAATACCTAACAAAAGAAGTCTTTTAAAAAGAGGAGGGAGAAAGGTTCCCTTACCGACATGGGTATCTTTCGAGACATGCACCCCGTGAAAAAAGGACAATACAAAATTGATGTAAATACTCATAAATGAAAGTATTATACACAATGAGTAAATTAATGGTCAGTACATACACCACTCAAAGGAAATTGTGGCAAATGTAGCATAAATCTCATGGGAATAAGAGTGAGATGAAAAATTCCTTACGAAAACTCTGCGGCTTAACGGCGCCACAAAAAATGGATTGATGAGATCAAATAGGGTATCTCATCATATTAACATAAGGTTTACAGAAAGAGGAATATAAAAGAACGTCCCCCAACATAACAAAGAGGATCTTAAAAGAAGTGACATAAAGTAGAGTACTTAAAAAGAAAGAGAGATGTTAGATCTTTTACGAAAATTTGGCAGCCTAACGGCGCCACTCAACACTTCCAAAATGGATTGATGAGAGAGAATAGGGTCTCTCATCATATGAACATAAAAATTACAGTAAGAGTAATATAAAATAATATCCCAATAACAAGAAATATGATCTTTAGAAATAATGACATAAAAGAGTGTGCTTAAAAAGAAAGAGAGGAGTAAGATCCCTTACCTCGGGTCCGACTTGACTCGATCGTTCTTTAACATCCTGAATAATAAACTTGATTTAATTTAAATTTTCTTAAGAACATTTTTCAAGTTCATTATTACTTTTATATCACTTTTTTCCATGTTATAAACATTATGTAATCATTTAAGTTAATAATGTTTGTTTTGTCGATATTTGGTTCTTAAGTCGAAAGTGGACTTCTTACAATTACATGTTGTTCATGTGGTCAAAGGTTCTTTATATCCAGAATGACATTCCTGATTTGGATATCATATATATCATATATATCTATAATATACATGTATTTATAAAATCACATAATCATTTAGAGGTAATAAATGAAATGCACCGTTCATGGAGACGGTAAGCCGTACGTACGCATGAACGCTACTTTCATTTCTTTGTCATATTAATGGAATTAAAATTAAATGAGAGGTATGTATATTTTAATTACAGAATTATATTCATCATTTAGATGTATCATTAATTATATATATCCATTATATACATGTACTTTTAATAGTACATTACATTTGGGGATAAGAAATGAAATACACCGTTAATGGAGACGGTAAGCCGTACGTACGCATGAACGCTACTTTCATTTCTATCTCTTACTTTAATGGAAATAAATAATAATTATATAGAGTTATATTATAATTCCAGTATAAAATCATATATAATAACTTTAAATCCATCCTTTATACGTCTCACATATGGCATTAACGAATCACATCACTTTGAGGGGGCAGTAGTCCGCACTTCCTTAAATGAAGATATTGTGTTTACCCATAATGGAAACCATAAAGGTATGCCCAAAATGAAAAATACAGAAGCTTAAGGAAAACATAAACATATGATATATCATATATAAATAGAGTGACATCTTAATGGCCACCTCTGAAGGTGTTATATGAGTGTTGAACAATTATCGTTTCGTGAGGCAGAAATTCGCCATCCACGGAAACAGTATGTTCCTTAAACATTAGATGTAGGTGTGTGTAAGTGTAGATCGAATAGTTCCTATAACAACATACTAGTTTATTTAAGATACTGTAGTTGTTACAAAAGAAATGAAAAAAAAGTGTTTAGGGGGTTGGAGAGGAAAAATAAAACAAAAGGACTCAAGTGAAGACATTACCTTAAAATCGGGTAACTCCCTTTGGTTTGAGCTCAAAGGATTCCTTGGGAAGACTTCGGCCCAAAGTGAGGCTTCAAGGAGTAAGAGAGAGAAGTTTAGAGACAAAATGGGCAGGGGTTGGCCGACCCAAAGGATTTGGGAGTGTGGGTAAGGAGGTAGAGGTGGGGGCCTTTTATAAGAGGAGAGGAGGGGCACTCTTGGAAGGTAAAGAAAAGTCACTTTATTTCAATATGGTATTCGAATTTAATAGGTCCCACATTGATATAATTCGAGGTTAAGGTGATAAGGGTTCGAAGTCCACTCATACAATAAGTTTTGGACATGTTTAGGTCTTATATATTATAGTATCTTTCCATTTTACTGAAATCGTTAAATAATGAGGTCATCGCTGCATCATCATGATGTCATAAATAATTTAATTTATTTAACGTCTAAAAATTAAAAAACAATTACTATTATGTAGGAAATCTTTTTAGCTTTCCAATTACTATTTATAGTCAAAAATATGACTTGTATAACCCCATGTAAAAATTATTTTAGTAAAACATCTCATGTTTGTGTCATTTTTACTTTAACATTAAATAAAACGGTATTTATGTCATTTTCAACCAAAGTGGATCCATGGGATCCCCACGTTGACCCATGGCTTTTCTTGGTCGGCCATGACACATCCAATAAGGGTAGGACATGTGTCAAGGTATTTTCATTTTATTATAATATCATTTTTGCCTTAAATTGTACTAATTACCTCTAATTGCGATTAAAAATTAATAAATTACTATTCACCAAAAAATTATTTTAATCCCATTGAACCACATTTTACTTATTAATGACAACCATGTATGTCTTATTTTTTAAATTCAAGACAAAAATGTGGCAAATTTTCATTTAAACGGAAAATCAGTTTTTATAAGTACCACTTAGTGGTTTCACTATTCATCAAAAATTGACGTTTTTCAGAAAATTACCAAAAATTCACCCTAAGCTATATTTTCTATTCCGAATTCAAAAATGATGTCTATTTTAAAAAATTCAAAACATATAAGTTTCATTAATTAATTTAATAATTAATTCCCGCTGTCAAAACAAATAACGCGTTTTGATGAAACAAAAAGTATCAAAAGATTGACACTAGTTTAAGTCCGATTTCAAAGTGAAATTAATTCCATCGACCACTATTGGATTAAATGGTAAAAATATATTCTAATTTAACTTTAAGACCAATTCAAAATATAATCTAATCATATAAATAAATTAGATCAAAAAGAGGTTTTGAATTAAAATACAACATTTTTCACTATTCATTAAAAATTGAACTTTTTTGGAAAAATACCAAAAATATACACAAAGTAAATTTTGATGTCCCGATTCTAAAGAAGAATTTTATTTTTTCAAATATAACACATAAAATTGTCAAAAGGTGGATTTAAAAGAGGTTCTCCATCAAAAGGCGGTTAATCGGCCCTTTAAAGAATATTTGAATGTTTACGCTTGAAATTGGATTCATTCGCATTTCTAATCCTCTAACATTTATTGTAAAAAGTAAAAATATTTGACAAACATATATAATCATTTGGTAGTTAGTTCTGTTCATTCTCTCCATTACAACGGCTGGGCGTTAACTACCATTTAAAATAATATTATTTTATTATTAGAGTGCAACGTAAGATTCCCAAGAAACTCGTTGTTGCGTGTTGGGTACGCCATCGAGCATAGTATCCCATTTAAATTCATATTAATATTTTATTCACAAATGTGGATAAATATAAAGATGTCATATTCTTTATTTACCTGGGGTGTTACATCATTCCCCCCTTTTTGGAATTGCGTCCTCGCAATTTTAAAATTGGGCTTGGAAACATCCTTGAAAGTCCCACATCGGAACAAGAGTCGGTAAAAAAATAACTTTAAAATAAAGAAAGATAAGTACAAAGGTCACCCGAGTTAACCCATACCAGGATTCCATGTATGAAAATATGGACATGGAGGAAAAAAAAGGGTAATGTTCTGATGGAGAGTGATAGAAAACATGTTTAGGAGAAAGTTAACCATAAGAAAATCACAAACTTGTGATGGGTTAAATGGTATTTGATTCCCCAGTCGGAAAAGTTAACAGACAACATTTTTGTTTTAAGTTACTTTTCATTGAGGAATTTATTTTTGAGCTTAACTAAATCATAATGAAACATACTTACTTGTCATGTATACTTTCAACTTTTATTAGATTCTTTAATCAAACTCATATTTTCTCCAAAAGACGAGCATTTAGGAAGACTTGTTTGCATTAAGAGTACTATAATCAACTTCTAGAGAATCACCTAATCCACCAAAGAGAACTATATACTTCCCATGTCTTTAGGCTTTAACCAAAACCAGAAAGGTTAGTACAAGATCAGATAATCCAGAAAATGATAACCCTTTAAAAAGAAAATCTCCAAAATTTGTCCAAAAAAACCCAAAGTTCAACGAGGACCATCCGATAAACAATTTGTCCATAAAATTCTTCAAAGTAAACCAAACTAAGATTGAAACCAAAATATTTGAAGGATTTAATCACATAGTCTTCCAAGGTACAAATTAACTTTTATCTCTAAATAACATCAGTTGCTCTTAATGTCTCGTATTGAAAAGTAATTAACCTAATAACATATCCTTCATGATAGGTTAATAAAAATCCATAGATAACCCAAATTCAACTTACTCTTAATTCATAAAATCATCTAACTAAAAAGAATTAGTCAAAATAACCAGGGACTTCACATAGTCTAGTGGTAGGCGATAAATACCAGTTGCACTTTGGTTGTGGGTTCGATTCTCGTAGCTTTGTCCGATGCAACGGGTTGTCACACAGTCTGCGTGTTGTCATTTTTCCAAAACTATATAACTCTTAAAACATTCCCCAAAATGAGATAAAATCTTCAAAAAAAATCATAACATATTTTAACCTCAAGTTTATCTCATGCCTTTCATTTTCCATCATATCATAGAGTAACCCATAATTACCTCAAAAGTAAGGATCATATAAACTCTAATGGTTACCTTTATAATTATTACCTGAACTTCCATATCGATTGGTCATTTCGTACATGATGAATTACAGAATGCACCAAGGTTCAAGTGGTTGTTCATGACTCCTTGATAGTTTGTTGAGAACAATCATGAGTTTCCTCATTGAATCCTCCATTTTATCTAGTATCTTAATCAGAGAACCACCACTGTTTCCTTCAAACATGTTGTCTCTTTGGTGCCTGCTAGATCCATCCATTCACTAAAAATAGAAATTTCAGTGTGAGTATATCAACAGAACCATCATGTACTAATGAGGAAGATATACTTACTCATTCACTTTATCTAAAAACTACGACTCTTTCTGAAATCCTAACCATTATGGTAATGTCACTTATGCTTAAAGAATACCCTAACCTCTAAAGTTATCTAAACCGACCTTTGATACCAACTATAAGGCCCCAGCCTTAAACCTTACTTAATATTTAATTAAATGAATAATTCACATTGAGTATCTTTTTAGGTTTAGAGTTTTAGAGAATTAGGACATAACTATTACATCTCAAAAGATTACAAAGTAGACACTTCTACTATGTTTCCATAAGATAAAAAAAACTCTTAAAAAGAGACATGTCTAGTTCCATGTTTTATATAGCATGAATTTCCCTTGATCCCGTCCTTGACCCTATTCCACATTAAGGCCAGTGAAAAACATTTCAAAAAAACTTGGGGTGAGTATAAAAAGCTCAGTAAGGGATACACAAAGAATGAAAACTGTTAGTTTTTTCAAACATCACGTAAACCATGTATACTTTATCAAATAATGCCTTCACCTTCATGAAGTAGTAAAAACTGTTCACTGAATAAAATATCATTACTTACCCTTTTGTAACCAAAGGATTACCATAAAACCCATATAAAGAACACATAACATATAAAGGTAACATGGGACATAAACATACTTAAGTGGAATAACCAAACGGTCGACTTCCACACATATCACTTAATGGAATAGCCATATGGCCAACTTCCATACATACTTAATGGAATAGCCATACGGCTGACTTCCATACCCAATGCATTGGAGGTTATAACGTAACCACCCGTCCTGGTATTCACGACACCACCCCTCATATGGTTTATCACGTAACCACCCGTCAAATGTCCAAGTACCAATATAAAATCATAAAACATAAAAAAATATAAAGGAATGATAACATTTCCACATCTCAATCACAATATATAATTTAAATATATTGACATAATAGAATCATTTATCAAAACCATTTTCAATACCAAAATACATAAAATAGTATATGGTATTTATTTTATTTTAAAAACATTATGGCTTTTTGAGGAAGCCAAAGACCAAATAATACTCACGGCGGCGGAAAAGGTCGTTGTCACCGCGTACGTTAAAAAAACATTCCTTTTTTTCGTTTAGTAAAACGCTTCGTAGAAAAAGATTCCTTTTGTATAAAAGTAAAAGTAAAAGGGGTTTATACACCATATAAAATAAAGTTGTGTATAAAACTAAATATGCCTCAATGAAAGAAGATTGAGATGAAGTCCCTTACAAAGACGGTATCCTTGGTTTAAGGATAAATCAATTACATAATTATGTGTGAAAAACGAATACACCCAATATAAGTGGATATTAAGTGTAAAACAATTAGAGGTTATTCAAACATATTCGTATAATGACATATTCAAGGAGTACAAGATTATACCAAAGAATCAAATTTGGGTTAAGAAGTTCCCTTGCAAAAAATATATGACAGCCTAACGGCGTCACTAAAAAATTCAGAAAATGAGTTGATGAGAGATAAAAAGGGTATCTCATCACTTGGAAATAAAATTTGCATCAATAAGGATATATGAGAACATATCCCAACATCATATCCCAACATATCAATATATAAATTAAAATACCCAACAAAAGAAGCCTTTTAAAAAGAGGAGTGAGAAAGGTTCCCTTACCGACATGGGTATCTTTCGAGACATGCACCCCGTGAAAGAAGGATAATACAACATTGATATAAATACTCATAAATGAATGTATTATACACAATGATTAAATTAATGGTCAGTACATACACCAATCAAAGGAAATTGTGGCAAATGTAGCATAAATCTCACGGGAATAAGAGTGAGATGAAAAATCCCTTACGAGAACTCGGCGGCCTAACGGCGCCACAAAAAATGGATTGATGAGATCAAATAGGGTCTCTCATCATATTAAAATAAGGTTTACAGAAAGCGGAATATAAAATAACATCCCCCAACATAACAAATAGGATCTTAAAAGAAGTGACATAAAGGAGAGTACTTAAAAATAAAGAGAGAGGTTAGATCTCTTACGAAAATTCGGCAGCCTAACGGCGCCACTCAAAACTTCAAAAATGAATTGATGAGAGAGAATAGGGTCTCTCATCATATGAACATAAAAATTAAAGTAAGATTAATATAAAAGAACATCCCAATAACAAGAAATATGAGCTTTAGAAGGAATGACATAAAAGAGTGTACAAAAAAAAGAAAGAGAGGAGTAAGATCCCTTACCTCGGGTCCGACTTGACTCGATCGTTCTTTAACATCCTGAATAATAAACTTGAGTTAATTTATATTTGATTAAGAACCTTTTTAAAGTTCATTATTCCTTTTATATCACTTATTTCCATGTTATAAGCATTATGTAATCATTTAAGTTAATAATGTTTGTTTTGTCGATATTTGGTTCTTAAGTCGAAAGTGGACTTCTTACAATTACATGTTGTTTGTGTGGTCAAAGGTTCTTTATATCCAGAATGACATTCCTGATTTGGATATCATATATATCATATATATCTAGAATATACATGTATTTATAATATCACATAATCATTTAGAGGTAAGAAATGAAATGCACCGTTCATGGAGATGATAAGTCGTACGTACGCATGAACGCTACTTTCATTTCATTGTCATATTAATGGAATTAAAATTAAATGAGAGGTATGTATATTTTAATTCAATAATTATATTCATCATTTAGATGTATCATTAATTATATATATCCATTATATACATGTACTTTTAATAGTACATTACATTTGGGGATAAGAAATGAAATGCACCGTTCATGGAGACGGTAAGCCGTACGTACGCATGAACGCTACTTTCATTTCTATGTCATAATTTAATGGAAATAAATAACAATTATACAGAGGTATATTATAATTCTAGTATAAAATCATATATAATAACTTTAAATCCATCATTTATACGTCTCACATATGGCATTAACGAATCACATCACTTTGAGGGGGCAGTAGTCTGCACTTCCTTAAATGAAGATATCGTGTTACCCATAATGGAAACCATAAATGTATGCCCAAAATAGAAAATAAATAAGCTTAAGGAAAATATAAACATATGATATATCATATATAAATATAGTGACATCTTAATGTCCACCTTTGAAGGTGTTATATGAGTGTTGAACAATCATTGTTTCGTGAGGCAGAAATTCTCCATCCACGGAAACAGTATGTTCTTTAACCATTAGATGTAGGTGTGTGTAAGTGTAGCTCGAATACTTCCTATAACAACATCCTATTATATTGAAGATACTGTAGTTGTTACAAAATAAATGAATAAAAAGATTTTAGGGGGTTGGAGAGACAAAATAAAACAAAAGGACTCAAGTGAAGACATTACCTTAAAATCGGGTAACTCCCTTTGGTTTGAGCTCAAAGGCTTCCTTGGGAAAACTTCTGCCCAATGTGAGGCTTCAAGGAGTATGAGAGAGAAGTGGAGAGACAAAATGGGCCAGTTTTGGACGAGACAAAGGCTTTGGGAGTGTGGGTAAGGAGGTAGAGGTGGGGGCCTTTTATAAGAGGAGAGGAGGGGCACTCTTGGAAGGTAAAGAAAAGTCACTTTATTTCAAAATGGTATTCGGATTTAAGAGGTCCTACGTTGATATAATTCTAGGATAAGGTGATAAGGGTTATAAATCCACTCATCCAATAAGTTTTGTACATTTTTAGATCTTAGATATTACATTATCTTTCTATTTTACTTAAATCGTTAAATAATGTGGTCATCGCTGCATCATCATGATGTCATAAATAATTTAATTTATTTAACGTCTAAAAATTATAAGAAAACTACTATGATGTAGGAAATCTTTTTATCTTTCCAATTATTATTTATAGTCAAAAATATGGCTTGTATAACCCCATGTAAAAATTGTTTTAGTAAAACATCTCTTGTTTGTGTCATTTTTACTTTAACATTAAATAAAAAGGTATTTATGTCATTTTCCAAACAAAGTGGCTCCATGGGATCCCCAAGTTTACCCATGGCTTGTCTTGGTCGGCCATGACACATACAATAAGGGTAGGACATATGTCAAGGTATTTTCATTTTATTATAATATCATTTTTTCCTTAAATTGTACTAATTACCTCTAATCACGATTAAAAACTTAATAAGTTACTATTCACCAAAAAATTATTTTAATCCCATTGAACCACATTTTACTTATTAATGAATACCATGTATGTCGGATTTCTAAAATTCAAAACACAAAGGTGGCAAAATTTCATTTAAACGGAAAATCAGTTTTTATAAGTACCACTTAGTGGTTTCACTATTCATCAAAAATTGAAGTTTTTCAGAAAATTACCAAAAATTTACCCTAAGCTATATTTGATATTCCAAATTCAAAAATGATTTCTATTTTACAAAATTCAAAACATATAAGTTGCATTAATTAATTTAATAACTAATTCCCACTGTCAAAACAAATAGCATGTTTTTATGAAACAAAACGTATCAAAAGATTGACACTAGTTTAAGTCCGATTTCAAAGTGAAATTAATTCCATCAACCACTATTGGATTAAATGGTAAAAATATATTCTAATTTCACTTTAAAACCAATTCAAAAGATAATATTATCATATAAATAAATTAGATTAAAAAGAGGGGTTGAATTAAAACACAACATTTTTCACTATTCATTAAAAATTGAACTTTTTCGGAAAAATACCAAAAATTTACACAAAGTAAATTTTGATGTCCCGATTCTAAGGAAGAATTTTATTTTGTCAAATATAACACATAAAATTTTCAAAAAGTTGATTTAAAAGAGGTTCGCCATCAAAAGGCGGTTAATCGACCCTTTAATGAATATTAGAATGTTTACGCTTGAAATTGGATTAATTCGCATTTTTAATCCTCTAACATTTATTGTAAAAAGTAAAAATATTTGACAAACATATATAATCATTTGGTAGTTAGTTCTGTTCATTCTCGCCATCACAATGGCTTGGCGTTAACTACCATTTGAAATAATATTATTTTATTATTAGAGTGCAACGTAAGATTCCCAAGAAACGCGTTGTTGCGTGTTGGGTACGCCATCGAGCATAGTGTCCCCTTTAAAGTCATATTAATATTTTATTCACAAATATGCATAAATATAAAGATGTCATATTCTTTATTTACCTGGGGTGTTACATCCTTCCCCCCTTTTGGGAATTGCGTCCTCGCAATTTTAAAATTGGGCTTGGAAACATCCTTGAAAGTCCCACATCAGAACAAGAGTCGGCAAAACAATCACTTTAAAATAAAGAAAGATAAGTACAAAGGTCACCCGAGTTAACCCATACCAGGATTCCAAGTACAAAAATATGGACGTGGAGGAAAAAAACAAAGGGTCATGTTCTGATGGAGAGTGATAGAAAACATGTTTAGGAGAAAGTTAACCATAAGAAAATTACAAACTTGTGATGGGTTAAACGGTATTTGATTCCCCAGTAGGAAAAGTTAACAGAAAACATTTTTGTTTTAAGTTACTTTTCATTGAGGAATTTATTTTTGAGCTTAACTAAATCATAATGAAACATACTTACTTGTCATGTAGACTTTCAACTTTTATTAGATTCCTTAATCAAACTCATATTTTCTTCAAAAGACGAGCATTTAGGAAGACTTGTTTGCATTAAGAGTACTATAATCAACTTCTAGAGAATCACCTAATCCACCAAAGAGAACTATATATTTCCCATGTCTTTAGGATTTAACCAAAACCAAAAAGGTTAGTACAAGATTAGATAATCCAGAAAAGGATAACCCTTTAAAACGAAAATCTCCAAAATTTGTCCAACAAAACCCAAAGTTCAACGAGGACCATCTGATAAACAATTTGTCCATAAAATTCTTCAAAGTAAACCAAACTAATATTGAAACCCAAATATTTGAAGGATTTAATCACATAGTCTTCCAAGGTACAAATTAACTTTTATCTCTAAATAACATCAGTTTCTCTTAATGTCTCGTATTGAAAAGAAATAAACCTAATCACAAATCCTCCATGATAGGTTAATAAAAATCCATAGATATCCCAAAATCAACTTACTATTAATTCATAAAATCATCTAACTAAAAATAATCAGTCAAACTAACCAGGGACTTCACGTAGTCTAGTGGTAGGCGATAAATACCAGTTGCACTTTAGTTGTGGGTTCGATTCCCGTAGCTTTGTCTGACACGATGGGTTGTCACACAGTCTGTGTGTTGTCCTTTTTCCAAAACTATATAACTCTTAAAACATTCCCCAAAATGAGATAAAATCTTCAAAAAAATCATAACATATTTTAACCTCAATTTTATCTCATGCCTTTCTTTTTCCATCATATCATAGAGTATCCCATAATTACCTCAAAAGTAAAGATCATATAAACTCTAATGGTTACCTTTATAATTATTACCTGAACTTCCACATCGATTGGTCATTTCGTACATGATGCATTACAGAATGTACCAAGGTTCAAGTGGCTGATCATGACTCCTTGATAGTTGGTTGAAAACAACCACGAGTTTCCTCATTAAATCCTCCATTTTATTTATTATCTTAATCAGAGAACCACCACTATTTCCTTCAAACCTTTTGTCTCTTTGGTGCCTGCTAGATCCATCCATTCACTAAAAACAGAAATGTCAGTGTGAGTATATCAACAGAACCATCATGTACTAATGAGGAAGATATACTTACTCATTCACTTTATCTAAAAACTATGACTCTTTCTGAAATCCTAACCATTATGGTAATGTCACTTATGATTAAAGAATACCCTAACCTCTAAAGTTATCTAAATCGGCCTTTGATACCAACTATAAGGCCCCGGCCTTAAACCTTACTTAATATTGAATTAAATGAATAATTCTCATTGAGGATCTTTTCAGGTTTATAGTTTTAGAGAATTAGGACATTACTATTACATTTCAAAAGATTACAAAGTAGACACATCTACTATGTTTCCATAAGATAAAAAAACTCTTAAAAAGAGACATGTCTAGATCTATGTTTTATATAGAATGACTTTCCCTTGATCTCGTCCTTGACCCTATTCCACATTAAGTCCTGTGAAAAACATTTCAAAAAAACTTGGGTTGAGCATAAAAATCACAGTAAGGGATACACAAAGAATGAAAACTGTTAGTTTTTTCAAACATCACGTAAACCATATATACTTTATCAAATTAATGCCTTCACCTTCATGAAGTAGTAAAAACTCTTCACTGAATAAAATATCATTACTTACCCTTTTGTAACCAAAGGATTACCATAAAACCCATATAAAGAACACATAACATATAAAGGTAACTAGGGAAATAAACATACTTAAGTGGAATAACCATACGGTCTACTTCCACACATATCACTTAATGGAATAGTCATACGGCCAACTTCCATACATACTTAATGGAATATCCATACCGCCGACTTCCATACCCAATGCATTGGAGGTTATAACGTAACCACCCATCCTAGTATTCACGGCACCACCCATCATATGGTTCATCATGTAACCACCTGTCAAATGTCCAAGTACCAATATAAAATCATAAAATATAAAACCAATATAAAGGAATGATAACATTTCCACATCTCAATCACAATATATAATTTAAATATTTTGACATAATAGAATACTTTATCAAAACAATTTTCAATACCAAAATACATAAAAGAGTATATGGTATTTATTTTATTTTAAAAACATTACGGCTTGTTGAGGAATCCAAAGACCAAATAACACTCGCGGCGGCGGAAAAGGTCGTTGTCACCGCGTACGTTAAAAAAACATTCCTTTTTGTCGTTTAGTAAAACGCTTCGTAGAAAAAGATTCATTTTGTTTAAAATTAAAATTCAAAGGGTTTTATACACCATATAAAAGAAAGTTGTGTATAAAACTAAATATGCCTCAATGAAAGGAGATTGAGATGAATTCCCTTACAAAGACGGTATCCTTGGTTTAAGGACATATCAATTACATAATTATGTGTGACAAACGAATACACCCAATATAAGTGGATATTAAGTGTAAAACAATCAGAGGTTATTCACACATATTCGTAGAATGACATATTCAAGGAGTACAAGATTATCCCAAATAATTAAATTTGGGTTAATAAGTTCCCTTGCAAAAAAAATATGACAGCCTAACGGCGTCACTACAAAATTCAAAAAATGAATTGATGAGAGATAAAAAGGGTAGCTCATCACTTGGACATAAAATTTACATCAATAAGGATATATGAGAACATATCCCAACATCATATCCCAATATAAAAATATGTAAATTATAAGACCCAACAAAAGAAGCCTTTTAAAAAGAGGAGGGAGAAAGGTTCCCTTACAGACATGGGTATCTTTCGAGACATGCACCCCGTGAAAGAAGGACAATACAACATTGATGTAAATACTCGTAAACTAAATTATTATACACAATGAGTAAATTAATGGTCAGTACATACACCACTCAAAGGAAATTGTGTCAAATGTAGCATAAATCTCACGGGAATAAGAGTGAGATGAAAAATCCCTTACGAAAACTCGGCGGCCTAACGGCGCCACAAAAAATGGATTGATGAGATCAAATAGGGTCTCTCATCATATTAACATAAGGTTTACAGAAAGAGGAATATAAAAGAACATACCCCAACATAAAAAATAGGATCTTAAAAGAAGTGACATAAAGGAGAGTACTTAAAAGAAAGAGAGAGGTTAAATCTCTTACGAAAATTCGGCGGCCTAACGGCACCACTCAAAACTTCTAAAATGGATTGATGAGAGAGAATAGGGTCTCTCATCACATGAACATAAAACATACAGTAAGAGTAATATAAAAGAACATCCCAATAACAATAAAGATGAGCTTTATAAGGAATGACATAAAAGAGTGTACTTAAAAAGAAAGAGAGTAAGATCCCTTACCTCGGGTCCGACTTGACTCGATCGTTCTTTAACATCCTGAATAATAAACTTGAGTTAATTTCTATTTGCTTAAGAACCTTTTTCAAGTTCATTATTCCTTTTATATCACTTATTACCATGTTATAAACATTATGTAATCATTTAACTTAATAATGTTTGTTTTTTCGATATTTGGTTCTTAAGTCGAAAGTGGACTTCTTACAATTACATGTTGTTCGTGTGGTCAAAGGTTCTTTATATCCAGAATGACATTCCTGAGTTGGATATCATATATATCTAGAATATACATGTATTTATAATATCACATAATCATTTAGAGGTATGAAATGAAATGCACCGTTCATGGAGACGGTAAGCCGTACGTACGCATGAACGCTACTTTCATTTCTTTGTCATGTTAATGGAATTAAAATTAAATTATAGGTATGTATATTTTAATTCCAGAATTATATTAATCATTTAGATGTATAATTCATTATTTATATCCATTATATAAATGTAATTTTAATAGTACATTACATTTTGGGATAAGAAATGTAATGCACCGTTCATGGAGACAGTAAGCCGTACGTATGCATGAATGCTA
This sequence comes from Viscum album, assembly GCA_963277665.1. Taxonomy (NCBI): domain Eukaryota; kingdom Viridiplantae; phylum Streptophyta; class Magnoliopsida; order Santalales; family Viscaceae; genus Viscum; species Viscum album. Next base: position 229,316,574 of record OY728165.1, read on the forward strand.
CATTCATTTCTATCTGATACTTTAATGGAAAGAAATAATAATGATAAAGAGGTATATTATAATTCCAGTATAACATCATATATAATAACTTTAAATCTATCTTTTATACATCCCACATATGGCATTAACTAATCACATCACTTCGAGGGGGCCGTAGTCCGCACTTCCTTAAATGAAGATATCGCGTTTACCCATAATGGAAACCATAAAGGTATGCCCAAAATGAAAAATACAGAAGCTTAAGGAAAACATAAACATATGATATATCACATATAAATAGAGTGACATCTTAATGGCCACCTTTGAAGTTGTTATATGAGTGTTGAACAATCATCGTTTCGTGAGGCAGAAATTCGCCATCCACGGAAACAGTATGTTCTTTAACCATTAGATGTAGGTGTGCGTAATTGTAGCTCGAATACTTCCTAGAAAAACATCCTAGTATATTGAAGATACTGGAGTTGTTACAAAATAAATGAATAAAAATATTTTAGGGGGTTGGAGAGGCAAAATAAAACAAAAGGACTCAAGTGAAGACATTACCTTAAAATCAGGTAACTCCCTTTGGTTTGAGCTCAAAGGTGTCCTTGGGAAGACTTCTGCCCAAAGTGAGGCTTCAAGGAGTAATATAGAGAAGTGGAGAGACAAAATGGTCAGAGGTTGGCTGAGCCAAAGGCTTTGGGAGTTTGGGTAAGGAGGTAGAGGTGGGGGCCTTTTATAAGAGGAGAGGAGGGGCACTCTTGGAAGGTAAAGAAAAGTCACTTTATTTCAAAATGGTATTCGGATTTAAGAGGTCCCACATTGATATAATTCAAGGATAAGGTGATAAGGGTTCTAAATCCACTCATCCAATAAGTTTTTGACATGTTTAGGTCTTAGATATTACATTATCTTTCCATTTTACTTAAATCGTTAAATAACGAGGTTATTGCTGCATTATCATGATGTCATAAATAATTTAATTTATTTAACGTCTAAAATTTATAAAAAAAATACTATGATGTACGAAATCGTTTTAGATTTCCAATTACTATTTATAGTCAAAATTCTGACTTTTATAACCCCATGTAAAAAAAAATTTAGTAAAACATTTCATTTTTGTGTCATTTTTACTTTAACATTAAATAAAAAGGTATTTATGTCATTTTCCAACCAAAGTGGCTTCATGGGGTCCCCAAGTTGACCCATGGATTTTCTTGGTCGGCCATGACACATCCAATTAGGGTAGGACATGTGTCAAGGTATTTTTATTTTATTATAATAACATTTTTTCCTTAAATTGCACTAATTACCTCTAATCGCGATTAAAAACTTAGTAAGTTACTATTCACCAAAAAATTATTTTAATCCCATTGAACCACATTTTACTTCTTAATGAAAACAATGTATGTCGGATTTTTGAAATTCAAAATACAAAGGTGGCAAAATTTCATTTAAACGGAAAATCAGTTTTTATAAGTACCACTTAGTGGTTTCACTATTCATCAAAAATTGAAGTTTTTCAGAAAATTACCAAAAATTCACCCTAATCTATATTTGATATCCCGAATTCAAAAATGATGTATATTTTGCAAAATTCATAACATATAGGTTGAATTAATTAATTTAATAATTAATTCCCCCTGTCAAAACAAATAGCGTGTTTTTATGAAACAAAAAGTATCAAAAGATTGACACTAGTTTAAGTCTGATTTCAAAGTGAAATTAATTCCATCGACCAATATTGGATTAAATGGTAAAAATATATTCTAATTTCACTTTAAAACTAATTCAAAAGATAATCTAATCATATAAATAAATTAGATTAAAAAGAGGTTTTGAATTTAAATACAACATTTTTCACTATTCATTAAAAATTGAACTTCTTCGGAAAAATACCAAAAATTTACACAAAGTAAATTTTGATGTCCCGATTCTAAAGAAGAATTTTATTTTGTCAAATATAACACATAAAATTGTCAAAAAGTGGATTTAAAAGAGGTTCTCCATCAAAAGGCGGTTAATCGACCCTTTAAAGAATATTAGAATGTTTACGCTTGAAATTGGATTCATTCGCAATTTTAAAGCTCTATAATTTATTCTAAAAAGTTAAAATATTTCACAAACATATATAATCATTTGGTAGTTAGTTCTGTTCATTCTCTCCATTACAAAGGCTAGGCGTTAACTACCATTTAAAATAATATTATTTTATTATTAGAGTGCAACGTAAGATTCCCAAGAAACTTGTTGTTGCGTGTTGGGTACGCAATCGAGCATAGCATCCCCTTTAAAGTCATATTAATATTTTATTAACAAATATGGATAAATATAAAGATGTCATATTCTTTATTTACCTGGGGTGTTACATACATGACAAGTTTAGCTAGAGTACACGCCCATGTGAATGGCCTATGAAAACATGCCGTGTAGTATTTATACACGTCATGTAGTCAAGTTTTGTAAATCTTGAATGCTTTCCTTCTCCTGTTCCCTTTTTTGTCTCCTCATTTTCAGTCTTGGATAATCTTGATCTAAGGCGTTTGTTTGACCTTGTAGGGTCATGCCGCCGAGACAACCACCGGTTGTTCGCCAGGAGAGCGACAACGATTATACTCTGGAGATGGTGGGCCATGGGCTACCAATGGATCCTCCAACAGAGCCAGATGAGGCTCCATCCATTATACCGGATATAGGTGCTGATGTGCAGTTCCGTGAAGGCTTCATGCGGTTCATGCAGACCTTTCAGGGTGCACCTCTAGTTGCCAAAACTATGGCATAGCTGACACATATCTTCCAATAGCAGCATCCGCCTATGTTTTCAGGGGATGGCAGACCATAGGCTGTGGAGTCTTGGCTGGGTTCCATGCATACTATCTTAGATAATCTGGAGACGCCTCCAGGGAAGAGTCTCAAGCTCGTTACATACATTCTACGTGATTCCGCCGAGAGATGGTGGGATGTTACCACCCAGTCTAAGCATCACCGTGACATGGCATGGGAAGATTTTCAGGCAGCCTTCTGTGATTTCTTCTTCCCAGAGACGCTGAGGACAGATCGAGCTCGAGAGTTCATGAATCTGCAACAAGGCGCCATATCAGTTATGGATTATTCTGCTCGCTTAACCGAGCTTCAGCATTTTTCTCCTATTCTGGTGGGTGATGAGAAGTTAAGGGCTTGAATCTTTGAGGATGGTCTTCAATATGAAATCTGAGAACTGGTGAATGTTTTCAGGTTTCCTACAGTGCATGCTATTGTGAACCAGACATTTATTACTAAGCGGAACCTACGAGAAGCTATTGGTGTGGGATAGGGAGGTTCGACACCAGTTTCAGGTACTATTTCTATTGGCAAGAGGAGGAGGTAGATGGACTTCTCTCACAGTGGTAGTACTAGCCATAAGAATACTTCAGGTGTCTAGGTCATCTGTTACCAGTGTGGTAGAGAGGGGCACAAGAGACCTCAGTGTCCGCGTGACTCAGTGGAGTGCCGAGGTTGCGGCAGGATGGGTCATCTCTAGCATTTTTTTAGGGCATTTCCACCAGTGGCTAGTGAGACGAGTTCTCTGTAGACTCCGCGTGCGAGAGTAGGACCAGTAGTTTCTTTCCAGTTGGGAAATTGTTATATGTTAGGGCGTGAAAGTTGAGATGGTGGTCGTGGCTATGGTAGCCAGACACCAGGATCACATAGGTAGTAGGGTGGGACAGCTCAGGGTAGCCAGGCTATGTTGTAGGGCCGCGACACTGGGCAGGCATATGCAGTGCAATAGATCCAACAAGAGCAGGAACCCAGACCTTCCATTGTCAGAGGTACTAATCTAGTAGCTTCTGTTTTAATGTCTGTACTTTTTTATATTAGTTCATCACATAGATTTATATCTTTGGCCGTTGTGGAGAGCCTTGGGCTCTATGTTTCTTATCTCTCTGAAGGAAGACCTGAAAAGTCGTCCAGGAAGACATACTTGAAATGATCAACTACTGTAGGGAAATCCTTCTCACAAGTCCCCTGATCATCCAGATATAAACTCTCAATTTGGGATGTCACTCCACCTTTCCGATGATGCTTAGGTCCACCTCAGCTCCCCGAGACATCCCACTCCTTATAGGATGGCTACACCTTAGTTTCAAGAGCTCAAGAGGTAGTTAGAAGAGTTGCAGGAAAAGGAATTTATCTGACCCAGTACTTCTCCTTAGGGTTATCTAGTCCTTTTTGCGAAGAATGAAGATGGTACCCTCAGACTCTGTGTGGATTGTCGAAAGCTGAACCAGTTGACGGTTAAGAACCTATATCCCTTACTAATGATTGATGATATTTTTGATCAACTTCAGGGAGCACGAATATTCTTGAAGATTGACTTGAGATCCAGATATCATCAGTTACGAGTTAGGCCATCATACATACCTATTACAGCTTTTCAGAGTAGATATGGTCTATACAAGTACTTGGTTATGCCGTTTGGACTCACGAACGTGGAAACAGTTTTCATGGATATGATGAATCGTGTGTTCCACACTTATTTGGGTTCTTTTGTGGTATTCTTCGTGGATAATATCTTGGAGTACTTTCACACTCGACACTACCATGCCTCCCATCCTGATATCATACTGAGCACACTGAGAGAGCATCATCTATATGCTAAGATCTCAAAGTGACACTTTTGGATGGACCAGATTCACTTCCTAGGTCATATCATCTCAGTGGCAGGAGTTGCAATAGACCGAGAGAAGGTGAGAGCAGTAGTTTTCTAGGAGCAGCCTAAGAATGTGTTTGAGAAACAGAGTTTCTTGGGGTTGGATAGTTACTATAGGTGTTTTATACAGGACTTATCTCACATAGAAGCGCCATTCAAGGATTTGACTAAGAAGGGTGTAAAGTTCATTTGGTCATAAGCTTGCGCGAAATCCTTTCAAGAGCTGAAGGGAAGGTTGACAACAGCACCCATCCTGATTCTACCAGAGAAATGGAAGAGTTGTACAGTTTACTATGATGCATGAAGTATTAGGCTAGGAGCAGTGTTGATACAGGGTGATCGAGTAGTTGCATACGGGTCTCGACAGTTGAGGCCACATGAGAGGAATTGCCCGACGCATTATCTCGAGTTGGCTGCAGTTGTTCACGGGTTACGCTGTTGGAGACATTATATCTTGGGAGAGAATTTTGTGGTATTTACGGACCACAAAAGTTTGAAATATATCATTACACAGCGTGACCTGAACTTGGGACAGCGAAGGTGGGTTGAATACTTACAGTCCTTCGACTTTGATATTGCCTATACACCTGGTAAGGGTAACACAGTTTCTGATGCACTGAGTAGGAGGACTCAGTTACAGGTAGTGTAGGAGGCCAGCGGTGAGTGGCAGCTTACGGCTTTGTTTTCTGATATGCATTTGGAGGTGCATGATATTTAGGGGAAAACATATCTTTCTTCCTTAGCTGTGACTTATACCATCCTGGATAGAGTGAGGATGTGACTGCTATAATATTTAGAAGGCCTAGTTCTACGGGAGTCGGTGGCAAGTGAGGAACCTCGTCCTGGTTGGATGATAGGCGATGATGAGGTACTGTGTATCCATGGATGAGTGTGGGTTACATGGGATATATGCGAGGAGTTTATGCGGGAGTTTCATTCTTCGGTATGGTCTGTGCATCCTGGAGTTACCAAAATGTATTGTGACATGAGACGTTAGTATTGGCGGCCAGGTCTGAAGAGAGAGGTAGCTGGTTTTCTTATACGATTTTCCACCAGCCAGTAGGTGAAGGAGGAGCATCAGAGGCCAAATAGATTGTTACAGAAGTTACCCATTCTGGAATGGAAATGGGATGATGTCGGGATGGACTTCGTGACTGGGTTGTCAAGGTCACCTTGAGGCAGTGATTCCATGTGGGTTGTTGTAGACAGACTTATGAAGGTAGCTCGCTTTTTGCCGATCAAGGAGACCTTCGGTGTTGACGATCTTGGGAAGTTGTATATCCGTGAGGTTTTACATCTTCATGGGGTCCCTAATTCTATCTCTTCATATAGGGACGCCTATTTTATGTCTCGTTTCTAGCAGAGTTTTCAGAGGGCACTGGATACATAGGTGCTTCTGAGCACAAATTACCACCCTCAGATCGATGGCCAGTCAGAGCGTACAATACATTTTCTAGAGGACATGCTTCATGAATGCTTCCTTGACTTTGGGGGATCTTGGGAGAAACATATACCCCTAGTCAAGTTTTCCTACAATAATTGTTTTAAGGCAACTATATAGATGGAACCTTATGAGGATTTATATTATTGGACATTCTGATCAGCATTGTGCTGGATAGAGGCAGGTGAGGCAGCTTTACTAGGACCACGTCTCGCATAGGAGACTTCAGAGTAAGTCCAGTTGACTCCGAATCAGATGGCTACCACATAGTCTCGTCAAAAATCTTATGCTGATCACCGAAGATGACCCTTGGAGTTCGTGGTTGGGGAGAAGGTTTTCTTGTGTGTTTCACCGAGGTTGTGACACAGGCGGATCGGGAGACAGGGTAAACTTTCACTGAGGTATGTGGGGTCATTTGATATTCTGGAGAGAGTCGGTCCAGTTTCCTATTAGTTTCAGTTACGACAGAGGTACTGGTCCATGCACTATGTCTTCCATGTATCTCAGTTGCACCGCTATCATTCAGACCCATCTCACATTTTTTAGCCTGAGGAGGTTGAACTTCAGGTCGATGCATCCTTTGAGGAGCATCTGATTCGTATTGTTGATAAGAGCACGAAGGTTCTCCGAGGCTGGCCGGTTCCTCTCGTACGGGTACTATGGCAGCATGGCTGAGTGCAGGACGAAACCTGGGAGCAGGAGACTGATGTACGTGCTCTGTGGCGGGAGTTATTCACAATTGTATCTTCACCACCCTTGGAAGAACAATTCGGGGACGAATTGCTTTAAGAGGGGAAGTTTGTAAGAACCTGGTTCTTATTATTGAGGTATGGGTTTATTCTTTTCCTAATCCATTAAGTGTTTTTGAGAAAATAAGCTAAATGGGAAAAAATCCCAAATTTTGTGGGTACACACTATGTCCTTTTCCACACACCGTGTACTTTGGCCGTGTGGGATGAGTGCACAGGGCGTGTAGGCCTGTCGGTGATGAAGGGTGTAAAAACTGACTACAAGTCTTGTACTAGGTATTTACATGTCGTGTAATCAGTCGGTGGGTGAAAAATAATGCTGTAGAAGTAGCCGCCATCTGAGCGACAGTACACGCCGTGTATTCAGAAATACATGTCGTGTACTCATGTCGGCAACTGAACAGTTCAGCGGTGAAAAGTAGCCTCCAGAAGAACAGTTAAATGATGAAAGTACACGCTGTGTACTTGAGAGTACATGCAACATAGTTTGTCTTTTTCTCTTAAAATGGGCAGTAGCCTCCTCTTTGAACAGAGGAATCTTATAATGACGGTGGAGCTCGGGAGAGGAGGCCAGATCTTGGGAGAGCCTCTGACCGTACACTGGGAATCAGATTCTTTCACCGTTGATCTTTTTGGAACCGCACGGGTAAGATATTTTTTCTCCTTGAGCCATTCATACCAATTTTTTCTTGAGGGGAAGTTAATTGAGGTTGAACATGTAGTTGTTTATCTTATATATACACCATTATCATGTGTTTCATGAGGCATTGTTCACGTATATCAATCAGCAGAGATCGAGGTAGGTGGTCTGGTGTTTATTTCCAACAGCTGAGTTGAATTTGTGTATTGTTGTGCTATGAACCCATGTTTGGGGTGTCTTATGGTTGTGGCCTTTGCTGAAAGATATATAGGATTTCATAGATAAACTTTTGATAAGTTAAAACTGTTGTTTGGGATCATTTATTGGATCCAGGAACACCCCCAGAGTGTGTTCCTCTATTTAGCCATTTGGCCAGAATACCTGTGGGTATACCGTGAATTTTAGAATGATTTGAATTTCCTTGAGGAATTGTATATAATTACTTTCTTATGTGTTGGGCTCAGCCCGGTTACTTTTATAGCCTGAGGGCAGTGTTCGTTAGCCTGTGGGAAAACTTTCTCATGCCTGTGGTCAGTAGTTCTTGTGCCCATGGGTAGTAGTTTTTGTGCTTGTGGGAGACACCTCGTATGCCTGTGGGCAATATTAATTATGCCTATGGGCAGACACCTATGGGTTTCGATTCTGATTACCTGAGGGTAATGAGTGTATGTATGAGGATAGTGTTATCATGAATATTCACTATGGTGATTTTTATATGTTATACCTGCCAAGTTAAATCACAAGCTTGGCATGGTTAAATGAATATTAAAATGGAAATATGACTTTAAAGTTAGTTACTTTTGAGTAATTCTTTGTTAATTGCATTTACTACTACACACTGTTGTTGCACATTTCCACTGACAGTTGGGAATAAGCCTTTGGTGGTTGCCTACTGAGATTTATTTCTCACACCCTATTTGGTTCATGTCTTTGGCCCAAGTAGATTACATTTTTGCAGGTGTCGATTGGTGAAAGGGTCCCTATACCGGTACATGATTGTAGAAGAGGAGTGGGAGAGCATGTGACTAAGTTTAGGCTGGCGATGCTGCTGTGTTCTGTTTACTCTGCTTTGTTTAGTTTGGTTGTACCTTGTACTTTGAGATTTATTGTATTGTATTGCAGTGTATCCTGTTCTAGCTACTTTCATTGAATTAGTGACATGCTGCATCTTTATATATATATTAATACTGGTTCACTTTTGCTTCAGTTGTCCATTTCAGTTGTATACTATTTACTTCTTTTGCTGTTGTATGTTATTTATCTTTTCTATTGTGCTACACTTTGACAAATGATGGCATAGTTTCCCCACTATCAGACCTGGTCCGTCGCTGCTAGTCGACAGCCTCTGGCGTTGGGGGAAATGCGCTTGAGGTCATGTGACCAACCGGTTCCGGGGCAACCATAGAGTGGATTCTGGATCCGGGAAGTTAGACTACATACTGTGATGTTATTATAAATATGTTTTAACAATATTCATTTTTTTATCCATCCTATTAATGACAAATTCACCATACATGCGTACATACAACTTACCGTCTCCAAATCATGGTGTAGTTTGTTATTAAACACTACATTATTTGGATGGGTATAATAATGAGTATAATTAATTTAAATAATTAATATAACATGGTAATTATTATGTATATATAATATACCATCCAATTAAACACTATTTTACCATTGATAGAATGATATTGTCGCTCGTGCATATGCACGACTTACGTCTCCATGACGCGTTGAGATTCATCTTCAATGATTACCATTGAAGATTTTTTTGAAAAATATACACATTGATTAAGTATGAGATATATGTAATAATATTTATACTTGAATAATATATATTTATATAGATAAATATATTTCGTATACTTACTTCCATATTATACGATAATAGAACATAAATAATGTTCATGCGTACGTACAGACCACCGTCTCCATGAACGGTGTTTCCATTTCATATATCTATCATTTATACATATTTATATTCTGAGTATATATGATATATAGATCATGTTTTATATTCTTGAAGTATGTAAATCATGATATAGGTGATACAATCAAGAATAACAAGTTAAAACACATACGATAAAGAAAGCAATTATTACCTAAAATGTTACTTTAACATGGAAATTGTTATTAAATGGGTAGTATAAAGTCATAAATGAATCATATATGATATGAAAAATATTAATATGGTTCTGGAATAATTTAATAACATACTATGGTCATTATATAAGAGGTTAAACGTACCCTCAACTAAAGGAAAGAACAAGGTGAGAGTTAATTTCTAAATCTCATTATTATCTGTGATTGCTTATATGTAAGTATGTACTGGGACATATTTTTCATCCATGTCCATGTTTCATAAAAGAGTTTTCAAAAGTATTATTTTAAGGGACTCTTTAACTAAAACATCATTTTAAATGTTTTAAATATTTATTCTTCTAAACCTTTCTCATTAATATCCATGTTTTCAGAATGGTTTTAAGGATTTATTTATATGAACATAATTGTTTTAAATGTTAATCCATTTCAAAAGTTTCAAAGTGGTATGGGAAACATTGTTTCAAAAATATATTTCAAATGACTTATTTTATAAATTTTTGACTTTTAAATGATTTAAAAAAATGGTAAATTTCTCTTAAAGAGTTTTGCTGACCATCTTCAACTATGTCAACATCCTTTACTGACTATTATTCTTGATTGGGGTTGATTTATTAAAATAAAATCTTAAATATTTTCTTGAATGAGTTATGATATGTTTGACTGTGTATGTTCTATTTTTATACCATTCATGATTTATGGTTAAAGTATTGACATTTTGTATCCTAGTTTTAATAATAATTTTTATGTTATGTTTCAACATTTTCATATGAGGAATGCATTGGACTTAGAATGTGATAGTTGGAGCCCGCTATAACTCCTCGATGGATCGGTTGGTCTCACGAGAAAAACTAGTTTTTTGGAATAAGGCCTTGACAAAATTTTTATTTTTAGTCTTTTCACGAGGTCTTGACTATGTGGTTATGATGTCCGCTATTATGCATTCCCTCGTAATGAAATTAGTTATTACCTATGATTATTAGAATAGTAGAATATCCATGTGCATGTTTATATGGTAATGTTCGATTTATTTTTTCTGTATTATCTTCATGTTTATGTTTAAAAGGCTGTTTTTTTGTTACACATCATTCCTTAAAAGTTTATAGCTTCTGCTAAATTATTTACCCTTACTGAGCATCTGATCTCACCCCATTCTTATGTTTCAATTTCCAAGGATGCCAATAAGTGTATTATGATTTATATACGGGTTTAATCTAGATGAATAATAGAATCATCAAAAGATTATTTATATTGTTTTTGAATTTGTAATGTAACGTTCATGTATGTAATCTATTTTTAATGAAAGTGAAACTAATCGGGCCCTCAGGACTTGATTCCTTGTAATCATGCCAATGTATTAAAATAATGCACTGGCTCCGTGCTTATGGGGTCAGGGTGTTACACCCCAGGACCAAATTTTACACCAGATCTAGAGAGAGTCAAGAAGAAACATAATCACATGTCAACAGATATGATAACCCAATGCTATAGTGCTACCAAAATTTAAACGAAAAATTATTAGAGAGGACTAATAACTAAGAAAGAGGAAATTCAATCATAGTTGTGATAAATCCCTGAAGTAATCAATCCAGATCGAATAGAGGCTTCCAAAATCACTAGAAGATACCTCAAGCTCAAGAGGGGAGAGAGATAAGAAACGATGAAATAAAAATAAACTGATGCAGTGTCACATAATCTCTATCCATGGAATTTACACTGCGTGTAAACTATTTATGCATCATGTAATCCATGGGGATTACATACACTAAAAAAATCATCACCATTTTATTAAAAACCAATATTTTTAAAACTAAAAGATATGTAAACTATACACAATATGTACCCCCTTTCCCCTGTGTATGTGGTTCATGATATCTACCCTCTAGAGATCACATGTCGTGTATTCCCATTACAGTGGGTGTATTCCTTCAAACAAACATAGATCCCTGAACTTTAGGTCATTTCTCATATAAAATTTCCTCTATCTGTGGGAGTCCTAAGACAAACCCAAATAAATAATAAAACACTAAAAGTGAATAGATTTACCTAAATTTAGGTAATGGTATGTTATAATCCATCTTGAACTATGATAACTACATGAAGGGTGGTATTTATGGTATATTCTCATGATATAATTATTTAATGTGATTATGTTTTGTGATATATTTACTTATTTTTCTATGTTTCCATGACATGACATAATTTTATATTTGTGTGATTATTCTCCATGAATCATGTTATTTTCTCACATTGTTATTCCATGGTACATATTTTTCATTTGAGTTTAAATTTTCTTATATCATGAATTATGTAAAACTATTATTATTCCATGTTTTTTTGAAATGATATTTCATTCCTAATCATTTTTATCATATGTTTATAATCTAACACTTGATCAAATACTAATATGTTATCCCTTATAGATAATTCGGGCCCACCCCTTTCTTATAATTTCATTCCCCAAGTTATGAATATGAGTACAACTTATAAAAAGTATATAAGGGGTTTAGTATGGAGATATGTTCAAAATTGTCATAAAATAAGTTTCTTATATACATGATCATCAAAGATACTAGACTTTCCATTATTCATATTGTGGGGTTATTGTGATATGTAATGTTTAATTTATTGAAATATATATTTTTTTCTTGGGAAATATCACTTAAAATTAAATCCAACAATAAAATATGTATTTTATCACCAAACATGGGAGTGTGGGTTTGGGGAACCTCAGTTGATTTTAGAGTAGGTTTTAGTTTTTTTTTTTGACGAATTTTAGTTATTTTTAGGGATTAGGATAAGAGAACACTATTGAAAACCCTATAGATAACTCTAAATATAGGATTACATCTTGAATTTTTGGTAAAGTTATGATTTTGCAGTTCATAGGGAATTATTTCCATATTCGGATACTGGAAAGTTGATCTAGTTGTGGAATAGATGCAGCTAGGGGTAATCCCCATGAAAAAGTTTGGTTAGGTATTAAATTTATCTTCACATAGTGCATGATGAGTGGGTTTAAGAGTACACTTTTTTCTAGAAACTCATGTGCGATATGATTTGGTTGACCACAATCTCTTTATGAACCACCATGAAGGATTTGAGAACATACTTATGGTTGGTTAGAGAACATAATAAGAATATTACCATGAAAAAATTAGTTTAAATAAAAGGAGTTATAGGTTGCTCTAATAATATCAAAACTCATCCAAAAGTATCATATGTTGATATACGAGTTTCCCTAGAGAAGACATCATAGGATTGATTTTTCATACTAATATGATAATTTACTTTGATTTTATTAGATATTATCAAAAAAAACATACTTTTCATATTTGGTTGGAAATAAGATCATGAACATGATGTTGTGAAAGGTATATATCTAAAAACTCCTCTATAATACAAGCCAACTAAGAAATAATATTTGGCATAAATAGTTGTGATAAATGAAAGTCTGGACATATGTTAATTAAGAGATAAAATATGAGTTTCCAAGTCTTAACTTAGATAGTAAGGTAGATGTGTCATTAGAAATTTTATCATGAGTTATAACTATATTATAGTTACCATTATCTATTTTTTATTATAAATTGATAAATAAAATTGTAATAATGAAATATATTTAGGTTCAGGGGTGGGGATTCAACACCACAAGATTTCATTATATATTTTTTAAAATAAACACCATATGGATAGATTGTTTCACATGTAACACTGAACTAAAATGAGCCACAAAATATTAGATGAATATTATTAAGAAATTAAAGAATAATATAACCTATAGTAAATAAAAAGGCTTTAATAAATTTTAAATGCATAAAAAAATATATTATGAACACTATAAGTTTTAAAAATGTATTTTTTTCAATAAAAGAATATTTTCTTTGTATATTGTATTTTTACTTAAAAGTTAAATATAAGAATATTGTAATTAAAAAATTTAGAAGTAAATTGTTTTATAAAATCATCATCTCAAAATTAGTTCTGTTGATTTTTTGATATTTTTCTAAAAGAAATATTTATTTGGTGAATATTGAAAAATATCAATATTTTTAATAATGTCACATTTATGAAATTATTATAATAAAATAAAGAATTAAATGTTTTTAAAAACTTTTTTACATAAAACATATATATATAAAAATTAAAATAAATTATTTAAAAATTGTATTTTGTATTTTTAAAACCCATGTTTAATAATTTGAAAACTTGAGTATTCTTTTACACTAAAAACTATTTTTATTCGATTATATTAAAAATTAGTTTTTATCACTTGAAGAAATGAAATATAAATAAAATGGATTTCATATTTTATAAAATAATTTTAATATTATTTAATAAGTTAAATTTTATTTTTTTCATAAAAATATGATTACTAATATTATAGTTAATGACCATGATAACGATGAACATGTTATTTTAAAATAATTGTTTTGTTAATATTGTATAACTGATATCTAATAAATTAATTTTTTTTATTATATATAATAAATATGCTATTTTTTTACTTATATATACCAATATATTATCACTCATTTAATTGGTAATTAATTTTATATAATATTAAGATCACATAATGGTAAAAACAACCTTTTTTATAAAAATAGTTATCTATATATAATATGTTTTAATTTAAAAATTAATTTTCACATATTTAGAAATTAATTTAGATTAAATGGATTCTAAACTTTGGTTCCCAACATTATATTTATTTAAGATGGGTTATTTTATATTTTTATTAAAAATTTAATTACTTTGGTAAAAACTAGTTACCAAAGTAAAAAAACAAAATGCTAAAAGTTAAAAACCTAATAGTAAAAGACTAAACACCTCTTTAAAACATGCATCCAAGTAAATTTTGTAGGTATTATTGAAATTTAATCACCCCCACTTAATTATATTTTACTTTTTAATCCTTTTACATTGTAATAATTTCATGAAATTATTGTAATGTAATGAGTAATTTGAAAATACCATTTTCCCCACTTATAAAATGAGACCACTTATAGCACATTTATACACCCATTAAAAAGAATTAAATCTCCCATAACTATACCCTATTATCTTATTAACTCCCTAACCATATCCTAAAATACTTTTTATTTCAAAAAGACTAAGTTAAAGAGATTTAATGTGTTATCCAAGGAAGAACATCCAAACAGAAAGATAATTTTCTCAACTGAGATCTCTTAATTAATTTCTTATTTTACCCCCTCAAAACCATTAAATACCTGAAATTATGATAAAATTATAAATAATAATAAGTTTAAATTTATTATAAAAATGTAATATTACTTTTCTACCTTCCTTCAAAACCATTAAAAAATGAATTTTTTGTCATTTGTATGTGCAAACTACCACATCGATGAATGGCATGGTTTATTTTTCATCACCACCTTTCACAGATGGCTGTAAAACTACATTTAAATTATTAATATTATATTTATAACATTATTATTATTATTAAAATAAAAATAATTATCTATTTTCCTCCTGATCTATTGATAATGAATGCATCGCTCATGTGTATGTGTGGACTACCGCCTACACGAATGTGAAATAATCCATTTTCACTCTAGAATTTTCTTATTTAGCCCACTCTATTATAAAATAATTCAATAGATTAATAAATAAAAATAATATAATTATTATTTTACAATGATTATGTTATTCCAAATGAACCACTTTGTTATCAATACTCTCACATAGATTATAGCTTGTTCATGTCTGGTTTTTTTAACAACGTACATGAATAATGCTTAAAATTTCTATATTGGGTAACTAAAGAGACATAAATACTGGTGTTATTTTAAAATATTAAGTAAAAAATGATTTTTTTCCTTTCATAATAGTCTTGGTAATATCAATACCATTATTAAGGTACCACCCCTAGTTTGTGAAAATTACCAAAACAAGTTCTTCATTGATATCATCATCATGCATCATAAATAAAATACTTATAATGTGAAATTAGAAAATTATAAACCACTTTAAAATTTATATTACAAAAAATATAATGATATATGAAATAAGAAATTTTAATATATAAATAATAATTGATACCTTCATTATGAAACATGTACTAAACAAACAATCAAAGCTAATAATATATGATAATGAAAATATAACAAAACTAACTACTATATTTGTAATAAATGATTATAGATATGAATAAGGTTATTAAATAGGTGATTAAAATAGTTATTTTTTATACCGAAGGATAGATAAAACTCCACTAAGTTGGATTAAAGTTAAGGTTTTTTTCATATCAATTTTTCTTTATTGAGATATGATTCGTATTCACCTCCCATTTCCTTTTATGGTGTATATATTTTCATTCAAATTATTTTTGAAATAATTTCAATTTTTTTTTGTTTTTAAAAATCTATCACACATTAAATATTTTATGGGATATCCATTCAAAATATACCTAAGTTTTAAGGCTATTTATTAACTAAAATCCCTACATTGTGTTATAATGCTTCCTCTTGAACATATTTCGTCAGATTTTGGTTTCTTATAACCTATAATTTTATTTATTGTTAATTTATATTCCTCTTTTGGGGGAATTAGTTTTTAATTAAAATATTTTATCTTGAATATTTTATCCATAAAAAGTATATCTTATTGAAAATAATTCTCATACTCTTTAATGATCATTTCCCCACCTAGTCCATATTTTCCATTCCCAAGAATATTATAATTTTTATTTGGAAACAAAAACATGTGTTTTCATAAAATACCTTTAAATTTACCTTTTTTTCTTTTCAAAATACATTTTTAGTATCCCTTTTTAAAATATATATTTGCAAAAAAAGATTCAAAAGTATTAAAGTTTTTTTTCATTTCATGATCATATGTTTTATCTTACAATCCAAAATTCTTATAAAAACTTTTATATTAATTTTATTGATGAATTATTGAACATAAATTTTAATAGTAATTTTTTTAAAAAAAATTACTTTTCCATTTTAAAATTATTTTGAATGTTTCTCAAAAATTCATATTTTATGAGTACGATGATACATTTCCTAAACTCTATTTTAAGGTTTATATTTTTGTATTCACATTATTTTTATAAAGATTAATTTCTATATTTTAGTATAATTTTTTAAATTACATTAACTCTTGATGATTTCAAAAATAAAATGAAATATTTTTATATTTTTTATAAGTAAAAGTTTTATTTTTAAAAGGACATATAGATTTTAAAAGGTATTTTTAAGGATTGTAATTTTAGAAATAATTATTTAGTGTTTTATGTTTTCTCAAATAATGTTTTTCCAAATTCATTTACTTTATAAATTTTTTCTAAAATACATTTTTTCCTTTTAAAGGGTAATTTATAAATTGTTTTACCAAGCTCAATGTAGTCATTTTAATAATATATTTTAATTTATTCACAATAATTTAAAAAAGAGATATTTCTTCTTTTTTTCGAAGTTATTTATCCTATATTATTAAAAGTGTGTTTTACATCTATATCAATAACCTTCGATGTTAATTATATTATACTTGGTATATGTTTTTTTGACACCATCCACCTTTGTTCTTAGGATGACTTATGAAATATTCTATGAATTTATTCATGAAAACTATATATTTTACATGATTTAATTAATAGATTTTTGATATATGAAAAATAATTTAAAGTGGATCAAATATGTATGGATTATTGATAGGTGGGTCCTATATATCCCTCCAATTCATTTGTTATGGTTTTATATCTCATGAGATAATGAAGTGTGTACATACTTAGATTTGATCACAACATCAAGAGTAGGAATTACTAGATTATTCTCAAAACATAAAGGGTAATCCCTATTAAATAATTATCACAAGTTAAATAGTGATTCTTCTTATATTACTCTCACAACATAAAGGGTGATCCTTGTTGGATTACAGTCACTATATAAAGGGTGATCCTAGATTATGCTCAATTAATAATGTGTGGGCCATCTTAGATATGATCAAAATATAATGATTCCATGTGCTTGTGTTTTGTTCCATATTTATCTATTATGATATGTTTCCATGACATGTCATAGTTTTATATAATTGTGATTATGATTAATTGATCATACTATTATCTCACACTGTTATCCCAGGGTACATTTATGTTCATTTGAGATTACATATCCTTTTATCATGAATTATGAGAAACTCTTTTATTTACATATTCATTTTAATAATATATTTATCCCATAATCATGATTTATTATATGACTATGAGTTGACCCTTGATGGTGTGATGATAAGTTTCCCCTTAGTAAGAATTAAAAATCACCCATTTCTTATGTTTACATTGGGAAGGTTGTGAAGATGATTAAAAAGTATGAGAAGACTAGAAGGGGTTTTAGTGTGGTTCAATTATGAGGAAAAGTTCAGAAGTATTATACAATAATTTTATTATGTTACAGATCCCCAAAGACACTAAATCTAAAGTTCTTGGGATTTTTTTATTATTTTGAGATGTAATGTTTAAATTATAAAAATATATATATATATGTTTATGTTTTTTCATATCACTTGGTATCAAAGCTAGTTGTAAATTATGTCTTTTATCACCACAACTGGTGGTTCAGGTCTGAGAACCACTTCTTCTAATGTAAGTCACCCCATAAAAAGGAGTTTTTCTCACCCTTCTATTTTTCCCGTCCCCTAAGTACCAAGAAAGGATATTTGAATCACTTAATAAATTTTCTAAAAGGAATAATAAAGTTTTCAAGATTTTTATATTTTTATTTTTTAAAGTTTAAAATATAACATGAAAATACATATGTATCTAGTCTCTGAAGATTGTTAAATTGTCTAGTCCTTGGTGTTGTTCTCCCAATGAAATAAAGTAATCCCCAAACCATGGTTAAAAGAGTAATATGTGTTAATGTTGGTATTAAATTTTTTTTAATATAAACGTTTGGAACTAAATCCAGTGAAACATAGATTAGAGAACATAACCCTATGATAGAATCTATGGGTATGCTTGATTATAGGAAACCATCCAATTTTTTTTAGAAAAGTAGAGATTTTATGGATTCATAAAAATATAATCCCTATCAAGGTACAAAAAATTTGAAATAGTATCTGGTAAAAATACAACAATGAGAAATAGACCTGAAAAGGATGGTTGTGTATTTATTTGACATCTACCTTGTTTTTCTAACGAGAAACTAAATGAGACTTGATATAGATTGAAGAGCATTATGGTTATTACTAACAAGATATAAATAATTTTGAATAAAAAATTGAACATAGTAAAATTTAGAAACATACTCTGGAAGATAAGGATGATGTTTCATGGACGTTAAAGTGTTGAAAACCATAGAGGAAAGAAGTTTCAATTTTCTACGTGTCAAGAAGGTGGGTAGAATCACCCAGGAAAATGCTTCAAAGTAACCATAATATATTTTATGTGCATATAATAAGTACACATGTAAACTAATTATTGAGTTAAAATTAATAGTTTTTAAACATGATGAAGTTAAATTAATTTCATCATAAGTTACTAATAATTGTTAAATGTATTAAATGTGGGGAAATTGGGCATTGTCCTAGTCAATACTGTAACCCTGGAGATAGAAAGTATGATGAGAATAAGTAATCTAATAGATGAAAGTAAATTTTAATGGAATTTTATATGAAAACCTCTAAAGTGGATCATGATAATTAATGTACACTTATCCTCCAATCGGGAGTTTTGAAAATATTGATAGAGTTTTATTATAGGCACTATAGTATGTCAAGAAAGTTTTCTAATAGAATCGAATAACCACACTAACAATATTTTATTGAATAATAAAATAATAATTCTATTTATAAGATTATTTAATCATAATTTACCATTGGTGGGAATGTTACTCTCACAAATCTTATTATTCTTCCCTTAAATGAATTTAGTGTGTTTTTTTGAAATGGATTGGATTACTCTCTATGTAGAGGTAATATTAATTTTCAAAATAAGGAAATCATATTTCCTATCGACCAATAATAGTCTCTTAATGTATGTATAAATATGAACTCCATTTAAAAAAATTTCTATAATATGGGTCTTAATAGAGAATAACACGGGACTCTTGGCTCATTTGGTTTGAAAAAAACTCAATATTGGGGATATGCCTATTATGATGGAATAAATGAGTTTCCTAGTATCACCTAATTTAATGGTGTTAACCTATTTTTATAAATTATATCTTGAGTCTTATCTATCTTATGTATACCCTTATCCATTTTTAATGGTCAGTAATAATCGAAATTTTGAGGACGCACATTATTAAGATAATATTATAAGCATTAAATGAGATCATTATAATGTAGTTTTTGAATTGGTGGTTATGAATAGAAGTAATTTTTTCAAATGTATATAAAAAAGAAAAATAATTTTCATTTTTAATACCAATTCATTTAAAAAATTCAATTAGTGTAACTAAATAACTAAAAAGATCATTTTAGGCATAAAAATATATTTTCATTAATGTTTCTTTTTTAGGTACTATGAATTTTTTTAACAAACTAAATATATTATGAATAAATAATGATAAAAAATATTACCTATATTAATAATATATAAACCTTAATTTAATTTGTAATTGATAATAAAATAGAATAATAATAGTTAATATTTAAAATGTCATTTTCGTATAATTTATTTTATTTTATTTTATGTTTCCATTTAAGAAATAAATTAGTAGATTTTATAATTTTAATTTGATAAAATGAATTTATTTTTTATTTATTGTTATAATATTATATTATAATATTTTTTTTGTATTTTTATGAAAATACTGATTTTTAGGTGAATAGTGAAAAATACCATTTTTACAAATACCTTTACTTTTATAACATCATTAGGGTATAAGCCTAAATAAAACTTTATGAAAACATTTATTAATCAACTATTTATTCTATAAATAAAATTATATGTTACAAAATATTATTTCAAATCTAGACACCTATATTTTACATATTATAACTTAATTTATATTCTTCTCTAAAACTGTTTCAATATATTCTACATTTATTATTTTAGATTTTTTTTAATTTTAAAAATTCAATCTAATAAAATATATTTCATATTTTTAATTAAGTGGTAAAAATTATTTAATAAGGAACAGTCTATTTTTAGGTATAAAAATAAATTACTTAGGTAAACATTAGTTACCGGGGTAAAAGGAAAAATGATAAAAGGGATAAAAAAATGGGTAAAAGACTTAGACCATATTAAAAAACTATATCCAAATGGGTTTTTGAGGGATTTATTGACCCAAAATCCCATTTCAATTATTACCCAATTTTGGAGACATATTCTTTTGTAAGTGATGTGATGTTAGTATAAACTTTTGAATATTTACTAAAGTATCATCCATATCACTTAGAAAAGGCGCCTTTCACCACCCAACATTTCCCCACACCATAAGTCACTTAGTTAAAAAAATGTACTAAAATAACATACAAAAACTCTTATATATTTCTTACTTATTATTATATCCTCAAAAGACAACCCCTCATAGGCTTAAGCCGATTTCCCAAGAAGTTATTCCTAAAAGTAAGGTAAAAATTATCAAATCACTCTATTTCATTTATAATTATTTAAATCAAATTATCCAAAATGAAAAGTCTATTATACTGTGATAAAATAATAACACCACTATAATTATTATACTTGCGTGCTTTTATATTAATGAAATATTTATTTTCTACCATCCTCCCTTCTCCATAGAAAAGTGAAAACGTTGTCCATGGTTATGTGCGGACTATCAGCTACCGCCTCCATGGAGAACACATTCCATTTTTCATCATAGCCTTACATGGATGATTATAATATGTATATGATGAATATAAATGATATTAAGGGGTAATATATGTCATGAATAATATTTTTTAATGGTTACAAAAAAATTAATGATCATTATAAAGTAATCCATTGATATCGGTACATTTACTGAAATATGTCTATCACTGATTTCATATTCATGAATCGTGACTAAAACTATCATGGAATGAAAATATAAATTTATAAATCATTATAAATAATCTATTCTAGTAACTTGTATAATACTATAATGAATAAATTTTATTCATGGAGTGGGGTTTAATGTCACTATTATGAAACATCTGCTAAACAATCAAAATTTCTAACATCCCATGATAAAAATATACATAACTAGCTAATGAATGAATAATATATGATTACAATTGAATAGTATATAGGGAAATGGATATGAATACTATTCTGAAATAATTTATTTTGATGATTATATTTATTATATAAAAGTATAAATAGCATTCTTGAAATTCGGGAGCTAAAGGTTAGGGTTTCGTTTAAAATTTCCTTCTTTGAGACATGATTTATATTATGAAATTATTTATTTATATAGTCTATATGATTGTTCTTGAAGTATTTTATAATTATTCTATTTTTATTAATTGTATTTAGTTTTTAATTTAATTTTTTTTCTATCAATATAATTTGAATCAAATTTTATAAAATCTGTTAGGGTTTCTCATATAACTTTTATTTCTTTGTGACATATTCCATATTCATCACTTGTTTTACATTGTGTGGTGTATATAATAACCTATGGATGTTTCATCAAACTTTAATGAAAATCAAAAAATTTAAAAATACATATCAATTTCTATCTTTCAAGATCTTTTAATTCAAGAGACACCAATGTTTTATGGATTTTCTCATCTAAATTTTATCTCATTGAGATATTTTCTATATTTTACACATTATATCCACATGTGGGGTATATACTATCCCATTATTGTATAATAACATATTATTTTTGTCATGACCTATCCCCTGGGGCCTGTGTCGTGACTACCCCAAGCCCACCTTCTATAGGAAAGGGGCTCGTGACTAGCACTGGAAGGCATACTCCCTAAAACGGGAAGATATTTCCTTTAATCCTAAACAAACACACAGTCCAAGAACATGACAAAAACCAACTATGAAGTAAAATGCTGTAGTAAAAGAGTGTTGAATGTAAAAGGGGCCGGAATACTAGACCAACTGTAAAGGTACAAGTACAGATGGAAATACAATACAACTGAATTAAAAAGGAAAACAACTTTTGGGTTGTCCTATGGGGTTCCTACCTGAAGGGTAGGTACAGATCGCCACCTCAGCACTCTATGTCAATCTGTCTCCTCCGCGTCACGTCATGACGAATGGTCCACCTCTGTGCACCATTCAGTCCTGGCTCCCTTAGCCTCGATCAATGTCGTATGTCGTTTTCACAAGACACAACAAGGTGCAGGGGAAAACCGTGTAGGGGTGAGTATAACGATACTCAGTAGGGAACCTAAGACCCCGCAGGTCTCCTAAAGTTCCACAAAGGAAAACCAAAAATCAAGAAATCAAATCTACTTAGATATATTCCCATACATACACTTAATTTATTAAGATATACACATCCCATATATGAGGGAAGAATACCACAAGGTAACACCATAAAGGTAGATTAACACACAAGTAAATTTCCATATAGAAAAACCTCAATCACAAGCACTAGTTAAAGACAGCTCACACCATGATTTATTCTAGGGGTAATAATAAGTAACATCGCTAGTCACAACATCTAACGCCTCAACTTCTTGAGAAATTATCCTATATTGAGTACAGTGGGCCTACTATGTCACACAGAGGCACTTCTCGTTAACCTTGGACTGCAGTGGTATTCCTCTTGTTGAGTACCATGGGTCTTCCATGTCACACAGAGGTGCTCCCCACCATGGGTCTGACGTGTCACACAGAGGCAGTACCCCTCATGGCATGCTGAGGTACTCCCCCTGTCGAGTACCATGGGTTTCCCTCATCACAAAGAGGCACTCCCCACTGGTCCTGTCGAGTCACTCCGAATCAAATGGTCAACAGACGTCATGTCTCAGCTAGTCGTAGAGTTCTATACATAGCACGCTTGGGATAACCACTCCCCAGTCCATCGATCATATATCAATCACATTGAAGTCCGACGAAGAGGTATCCCAAATGTCTGTCACGTCATAAGGGACCAAACACAACAGACGACGCATCAATTGGATTCCAGCTCTATAGGTTATTATTTTTTCCGCTCCTAGGGCCCGGTTGGATTCGTGATTCGATCCAAACCAGCATATTTCAACTTTATCCAAAACACAAGTGGAGTATACTAAAAAGTATAGTCTCGGTCAAAGGATTCTAGTGACAGAGACGGTTCGTCAAATGGATGCCCGGTTCTCAAGTTACAACCAAAAAGGAGAAATTGGGTTCGATTCGGCCCGGGTCCAGTCCGAACCAGTCGGACCGACCCGGCTTGACGTGATCCAGTTGGCCTAGGCCGCAGCGGGCCCGACCTATGAAGGGGAAGACAAGCCCACTGGCATGGCCCGCAGTGCGGCCCTCTCGGCTAGGTGTGGGGTCTGCCCTAGCCACTGCCCGGGGAGAAGGCTCCCCCAGGTCACCCGAATGACCAAAGGGCCATTCTGTTTTTGGAGGCAGGACCCCCCAGAGCGGGTCCTTCTCGGTGCGCCATGTCCAGCCGGTTCGCCAGCCGCTCCTCCTCCACCCAGTGGCACGACGACGTCGCTGCCCTCCATAGCCGGTCGGGTGCCGGTCACCCTTCGACCTCCACCACGGCCAAGCTGCCACAATCTCCTTCTCCACCAAAGGCGTGACCACGAGCCGCCGCTCCGCCACGTGGCCGGTTGGCATGCCGGCCAGCACCCCTTGCTCCGACACGGCCTCTTTCTCGATCGACAGTGCAGACGAGCGCCACCCAACCTTCCTCGCAGTTGGTCGGGTGCCAGCCTTCGCCTTCTTCCATGAGCCATCGTGGCTTTGTTTTAAGCCTGACAAATAAAACTACCTCATATTCGTGATCCTCATGATGAGGGCTTCACATCCATATATCACACTCAGAAAAACTCAGTGTTTCCAGCATCAATAAATATTAGGCGTTAAAGAATGCACGAAGAACACACGAAGAATAAAAAGAAAGAGGAGAGATGTTTATGTGAGAGATGATTACAATGTTCATTTATCCATAATCATCATGAATTTAGAATATAAAGAATCAATAAAGTAAATTCAAACATAAATAAAACCCCTACCTCATGAATGATGGTGAGCACGAGTTTGTGGAAGCAGGTCGGTGTTCGCCGTCCCCCATAAGTAGCATCCAATGACGTCGCTCAATCATCGATCTTTGGTTCGGGATTTCAGTGTTACACATCACCTCCCATTAGTACCGGCTCCGTCCTTCAAGGGTTTGGCATCATTTCACTTTTTCATCACTTTGTTGCTTGGCGAAGCAGTGTCGACACCTATCCCCAAGCCCCATATAAATAGGGTAGGGGGAGGGTGTGCAACGTTCGTGGAACTAATAGAGGCCCATTAATTAGGAACATTCCTAATTCTCCATCAGTGTAGTTAATTATAATGAAAGGTCAATACATTGATTGTCTTGACACGTCACCGGTCCCACGTTTCCGCTTGTCCGTTGAAGGAAAAGAAAGAAAATAAAAATTAACTAAGTTATCTTTATTATCTTTTAAAAGTCTCAAATTATAACTTTTTCTCTGGGCCTACAATGGTCAAAGTGAAGCCTCTCTTAAGTGAATCCTACCATTGTGGATTCAATGGTGCCCTAAAATTTTTAATTCGATCACCGGTTCAAAAGTTACAAAATGCCACTCACGTATTTACTGAACGTACCCAAAAAAATGTTTGGAAAATTAATAACAGTGACCCTCGACCCGCACCGGTCGAGGTTAAGATCTGCCAAAGTGAAAAATCCCCAATAAACCAAACGGTACTCTCAGATTTGAAATCCAAGTTACCATTTAAAATTTATGGATTTTACAATAAATTAATTGTCACTTAATTATTTTATTTAGGCCAAAAACTAACATTAACTAGTGGCTCGTGCCGGCCAAGTTTAGTATCTGAATAAGGAAAACATACCCTCATGAGTTCATTTGTGGTCTCGGAATTTTAATCCGAGTTATAGTTTGTGATTTATAAGCATTTGGAAAATAACATAACTTTATTTAATTATTTTATTTGCGGTTATTCCATTTTTGGGTTTTCTCACAGGAGGCCCGTTCCGACTAAACTTAAGTCACACCTAGGGAAAAAACACCATCCTAAGCGCAATGGTGACCTCAAATTTCTGATCCAAGTAACCGTATAATATTTATTCCACTTTTTCAATAAAAAAACATGCATACACTAATTAAACAATAACAAAACTTTGAAGGACCATTCCGGGAATTCTGGACCTCGGAATCGCATGCCGTCAAATTTCGCAGTCTCAAAACAATTCCATATAATTTAAAAAAAATTAAGGAAATTACAGGATATTACATTCTCCCCACCTTAGGGATTTACGTCCCCGAAATCCAAAACAAAGGTAAAACAACCAAAAGAGGGTACTAAGAATGAATCTGAGCCTCCTGCTCCCATGTGCTCTTCTGGAGGTTCTCATGCTACCAGAGTACAAGCACCATAGGTATAAACCACCCATGAAGGACCCTCTCCTATTGATCCCCAGTCTCCACTGAAACCTCTAAAAACGTCACCCTATCATTGAAGTCCAGTTCTCCATGGTCAATGATGTGAGATGGGTCATGAACGTATCACCTCTACTGGGATACGTGGAAGACGTCGTGTACCCTCTCCAACTGCGGTGGAAGAGCCAAGTGGTATGCTACCTCAACTATCCTTCTAAGTATCAAAAAATCCCAGATAATATTTAGTGATCACTTGTCGCCTCGTCCAAATATCCATAGTCCCCATCGAGGAGAGACTCCCAAGAATACGTGGTCCCCCTCGTGGAACTCCCAGGGCCTTCGTATCTTGTTGGAATAAGACTTCTTCCAACTCTAAGCAGTTTTCACTTTCTAATAAGTGAGTCATCATGATACAAAATCTGCCACTGCTTTTTTCATCCTTGGCCATCAGTATTAACACTGAAGGTTCTGGTACATCTTCACTACACCAGTATATACCACCAGAGGGGACGTATAGTTTTCCCACAACACCCCCTCTTGTAGCGCCACTGGTACCATGGTCCATCCTCTGTAGAGGATGACGTTCTCCCCACCTTCATAAAATCCATCAGGTGCCTACCCTGAGCATATTTGAGCACGTCGAGCCCCGTAGTTAGTGTCCCCAAGCTACGACTCCCTGACTCGCTGAATGAGTGGGGGAGGGACAATCATAGACTGGAGGTATGATGTTCCATCACTATCCACAAAGGATAATTGTAACGCAGCTAGCTGCTCTATCACCTCACTCAGCAATTGAAGACCAAACCTTCTGCTAAGTGTATTTTCTATCACCTTCCCCTTCCCAGGTGTATATTCTATCTCAAAGTCATAGTCCTAGGGGAACTCTAGCCATGTTCATTGCCTCAAGTTCAGGTCCATCTCAGAAGAATATATAACTGAGACTCTTGTGATCATAGTAAACAGTAAACCGTTCACCCATCAAGTTGTTCCAATACATATTTAGCGCAAAGACCAGTAATGCTAACTCTTATGTCATGGGTAACATAGTTCTACTTGACAGTCTCTATCTCAACTATTGAATGCTCTGCTAACACTTCTTCATCCACAAGAAAGGCTCCCCCTTTTCTGTCAAAGCTGACAAGAGTTCCACTACCCTGAAGAAGATGGGCACAAATCTCGGGTAGTACCTAGCCAAAGCAGACATCCCTCTCCATTTGGAGAGGAAATCCTGGTAACATCTTTTGAAAAGATGTCCCCATGATCATCCACTTATATTTGGAACAATAAACTCAAAACTCCTAGTGCCACGAGGGTAGGTCTGGCCGAATTAAGAGTGATCGATTGTACCCTCTTATGCATGAGTTTATCCAATGCTTCCTGGGATTCCTTTTTCGCTGACCAAAGAAAATCCCATTCCAACGTTGTAGGTAAACCACAATATTTTTTCCTAATATAGTCAATTTGAGTATGAACTATGGATACCCAGTCCATACCTAAACTAACTTCTTAAGGCCTCGATGCTACCACCAAGAGGTTCCAACCGAAACTCTAACCTCAAGGGTCAGATCACATCATCGATGTAAGTGTGATTATCGAGTCTCTGTCCAAAGGTATCTCCTGACGTGAGGGTCAAGTCAACAGTTTAACCAGAAACTCTGGGTCATGGACAAGATTTGTGGAAGGAAGGAATTATTGGTAACTATGTTCATTAATACAGAAACTAGTAGTAGACACAGACCATACCTCAAATAATTCCTAGAACCCTTTGGTCCCACTCTTTGCCCGCTTGCATCTACTCCCATGTCCTGTCCCTCGGCTCCATGAGCCTAGTGGGGAGCACATTGGTGTGGTGGTTGTAATATGTTAAAAAGTACACCACCTCATGCTTCTCTTCTAGCTCCACTCCCACATCTGTATCCATGTATATTTTTCTGTCCCTATCACATCCTCTTCTCGAAAGGTTTTACACACTCATGTCTCTAAGACTAGTGCTAGTTTCCTGCTTTCCCACTACTAACATTCACCGACTGTATCCACTACGCCAAAGAACATTCAACCGCAAAGGTTCTCTCTAGCACCCAAACATAAGTAGGAATGCATAGAGGAATAGTGTGGGCCCAAACATCCTTAAACACACCACACTCAGAAGTCTGAGCCCCAAAGCACTGATCGTATCGTATTCATCGAGTTCCCGGAATGGTCGGTATGCCTCAATGAATACTCAATGACTGACATGTCATCCTACCAAAGCCGTAGAAGCTCTAGAGGATTCATAGCCAACCCCTTAAGCTAGTTTTCAACTGCCTGTGAGTCGGGATCACCTCAGAACCTGAGGGGTATCCGATGCTGAAACTCGTGTAAAGAAAAAAGCCTAAATGTTTCCTCTACCGGTACCACCAATTTTAAATGCTACCCAATGGGTAGTGATATAGCTGACACACTACCTGAAGGTACTCTCTCAGGCAACCTTCCACGTAATGAAATCTCATCACCATGCGGACCATCCACATGGTCACTCATTAGAAAAGGCTAGAATCTAAGATCACCATCTGCTCTACCAGTGTCTCAACTAGGCGGAAAACTTTAGTCATAGCCTCCAGCCAGTCCATAGATACCTTGGAATCTATCTCCCATCGAATCCTCAGAGTCCACTTTCACTGTAACTCGTTCAACACACTCAATCGGCGTGCACCCTCTGCAAGGGGGCTGGTGGCAACGACTTCCCAATGGGTAGTGGTGCTGCCAGTACACCACCCAAAGATGCTAACATTGCAAGAGTGCCTTGCACTAAGGCCCCATCTTTCAGTAGGCCGTCATCACATACCCTCTCAGGAAACTTGGGTGGCTATCTTTGTGACGACATCTAAATAAGGAACAGGTGTTCCATGGTCATTAAAATATACCTCGTGAGCTGACTCCAAATAAATCAAAATAAATTTTTTTCAAAAACACACGCAAACAATGTTTTCATGAACTATGTCGGAAATCAGAATCCAGGGTCCTGGTGTATGGATACGTTAGCCTCCACACTAACACTGGACTCCCCAAAAAAAATAAACTCACAACACTTAACACTATTTCTTCACAGAAAGGATCAAAGTCCTAGTTCTTCGGTAGAACTAAACTGCTCTGATACCACTTTGCCACGACTCGTACCCCATTGCCCATGTTGTGACTACCCCAAGCCTTCCTTCCATTGGCCAGGGGCTGGTGACTTGCACTGAAAGATATAGTCCCTAAAACAGGAAGGCATTTCCATTAATATTATACAAACACATGGTCCAAGAACACGACAAGAAGAAATTGTGAAGTAAAATGATGTAGTAAAAGAGTGCTGAATGGAAAAGGGGTCGGAATACATGCCCAATTGTAAAGGTAAAAGTACAAATAGAAATACAATACAACTGAAAGAAAAATGAAAATAGCTACCGGGTTGTACTCTGAGGTTCCTACCTGAAGGGTAGGTACAGATCGCCTCCTCATCACTCCATGTCCTTCCATCTCATCCATGTCACGTCAAGCCGAATGGTCCACCTCTGTGCACCATCTAGTCCTGGATCCCTTAGCCTCGATCAATGTTGTACGTCATCTGTACAAGAAAAAACATGGTGTGGGTGAAGATCGTGTAGGGGTGAGTATAATGATACTCAGTAGGGACCTCAAGACCCTGTAGGTCTCCTAAAGTTCCACAATGGAAAACCAAAAAGCAAGACATCAACTATACTTATATATTTTCCCACACATACACCTAAGTTATTAAGATATAAACATATCATACATGAGGGAATAATACCACAAGGTAACACCATGAAGGTAGATTACCACACAAGTAAAGTACCACATAGAATAACCACAATCATAAGCACATGTTAAAGACAACTCACAGCAGGATTTATTGTAGGGGTAATAACAAGTAACATCCCCAGTCACAACATCAAACGCCACGGCTGCGGAAAAAATCCTCCTCTATCGAGTACAATGGTCCTGCCACATCACAAAGAGGTGCTTCCCACTATCCTTGGACAACTGAGGCACTCCATATGTCGAGTACCATGGGTGTGCTGCGTCACACAGAGGCTCTCCCCACCATGGGTCTTCTGCCTCACACAGAGGCGTTCCCCCTCATGGCCTGCTGAGGAACTCCTCCAGTTGAGTACTATGGGTCTACCATGTCACACATAGGTGCTCTCCACCATGGGTCTACCATGTAACACAAAGTCGCTCCCCATTGGGCCTGTCCAGTCACTCTGAGTCGAATGGTCAGCAGTCGTCAAGTCTCAGCCAGTCGCAGGGTCCCATACGTAGCGCGCTTGGGAGAACCACTCTCCAAGCCATCATTCCTACATAAATCACCCCGAATCCCCACAATGAAGTATCACAATGATTAGTCACATCCTAAGGGACCCAATGAAATAGACGACGCGTTAATCGGACGCCCGGTATGCTGGTTATTTGAGTTTCCTCTATGAGGGCCCGGTTTGATTTGGGGTTTGATCCAAACCGGCCGTACTCCAACATCATCAAAGCCTCAAGTGGAGTATACCAAAAGGACATTCTTGATCCAAGGATTCTGGTGCGGTAGACGGTTCTTCAAACAGATTCCCAGTTCACATGTTACGAAAAAAAGGAGAAACTGGGTTCAAATGGGCCCGGGTCTGGTCCGACACAGTCAGACCGACTTGGCTCAACCCGACCCAGTTGTCCTGGGCTTCAGCAGCCCCTACCAGGCCTGTGAAGGGGTAGTCAGGCCCGCTGGGCACAGCCTGCTGTCGTGGGCCATGGTGGGGCCCGCCCGGCCATGTGCGAGGTCTTCCCTAGCCGACGCCTGGGGGGGGAGGTACCCCTAGGTCACTCGAACGGCCCAATGGCAGTTCAGTTTTTGAGGTGGGACTCGCCGGAGTGGGTCCTGCTTAGTGCGCCCTGTCCAGCCGATTCTGCTCCTCTTAGCGGCGCGACGACGCTACTGTCCACCACAACCGGCCGGGTGTCGGCCACCCTTCGGCCTCCGCTGTGGCCCAGTGGTCGTGGCCTCCTACTCCACCGGTGGCGCGGACAGTCACCGCCGCTCCGCCATGTAGCCGACCAGCATGCCGGCCGCCACCCCTTACTCCACCATGGCCGATGGGCTTCAGCCTCCTGCTTGACTGGCGGCGCAGACCCACGCTGCCCCACCTTCCTCACAGCTGGTAGGATGCCGGCCGCTGCCTTCTTCCATGAGCCATCACGGCTTCGTTCTAAGCCTGAAAAATAAAACTATCCCATATTTAGGATACTCATGATGAGGGCTCCACATCCATATATAGGGCTCAACAAAACACCATGTTTCTAGAATTAATAAATATTTGGTGTTGAAGAATACACGAAGAACAAATGAAGAATAAAAAGATAAAGGAGCAATGTTTATGTGTAGGATGATGCCCATGTTTGTTTGGCAATCATCTTCATGAATTTAGGATATGAAGAATAAATAAAGTAAATTCAAACATAATTAAAACCCCTACATCCAGAATGATGGTGAGTGTGAGTTTGGGGAAGCGGGTCGGTGTTCACTATCCCCCGCAATTAGCCTCCAAAGATGTCACTCGATCGTCGATCTCTAGTTCGGGGTTTCAGTGTCACTCGTACCCTTCTGTTGGTACTAGATCCATCCTCCAAGGGTTTTGGGTCACTTTACTTTTTCAGTACATCGTTGCTTGGTGAAGCATTGTCGACACCTCTCCCCAAGCCCCATATAAATAGGAGAGGGGGTGGGTGTGCAACATTTGTGGAATTAATAGAGGCCCATTAATTAGGAACCTTC
This sequence comes from Viscum album, assembly GCA_963277665.1. Taxonomy (NCBI): domain Eukaryota; kingdom Viridiplantae; phylum Streptophyta; class Magnoliopsida; order Santalales; family Viscaceae; genus Viscum; species Viscum album. The sequence continues at coordinate 229,348,470 of OY728165.1, forward strand.
CTAATTCCCCAATAGTGCAGTTACATAGAATGAATGGTCAAACCATTTCTTGTATTGACAAGTTTCTGGTCCCACGCTGCAGCTTGTCCGTTGGAGGAAAAGAAAGAAAATAAAAATTATCTAAGTTATTATTATTATTATTTTAAAAGTCTCAAATTCTACCTTTTTCTCTAGACATACTAGGGGGAAGCCTCCCTTAAGCGAATCTTGGCACTACAGATTCAACAGTGCCCTCATATTTATAATCTGAGCATTGGTTCAAAAGTTTCAAAATGCCGCTCACGAGTTTGCTAAACGTACCCACAAAAATGTTTGGGAAATTAATAATAGTCATCGTCGACTCGTGCCGGTCGAGGTTAGGATTTTCCTAAGTGAAAAAATCCCCAAATAACCCAAAGGTAATCTCATATTTCCAATCCATGTTACAGTTTAAAATTTATGGATTTTACAATAAAATAATTTTCACTTAATTATTTTATTGATGACCAAAAACTAACTTTCACTGGTGGCCTGCACCGGCCAAGGTTAGTATATGCCTAAAGAAAACATACCCTCACAAGTTCAAAAGTGGTATCATATTTTTAATCCAAGTTACCATTTGTGAGTTATTAGCATTTGAAAAATAAAATAACTTTATTTAAATTTTTTTATGGTTATGCCATTTTCGGGTTTTCTCCCAGGTGGCCCGCGCCGACTAAAATTAAGTCACGCCTAGGGTAAACCCTCCATATTGAGCACAACAGTGCCCTCATATTTCTTGATCCGAGTAACCATTTAAGAGTTATTCCACCTTTTCAAGAATACAGCTTACGCCCGCTAATTAAACCTTAACAAAACTTCAACGAACCATTCCGGGCACTCCGGGCCTCGAAATCGCACGCTGTCAGATTTCACGGTCTTGAAACAATTCCATATAATTAAAAACAATTATATGGAATTTTCTGGACATTAAAATTTTGGTAATAATCGGAGTTACAAATTTAATTAATTATATTTCTTTCAATGTCTTTTGATCTGAAAGTTACTATAACCGTAATGTTTCTCCCCTCATTTTTTTATTTTTTGAGGTGTGTTATTTATTACGAACCTTATATATTTTAATCAATGTATATATTACTAATTTGATATATTATCATGATTTTATTCTTACTCATGGTATTTAATGTTCCTTTTAAATTACTATTTTATAATATAATTTAATTCAAATGTTACCAAATCAGTATGAGAATTTTAGACTCAACCACCTTTTATTGAGTTTTGATCATTCTCCACTTGTATATTTTCCAACCACCATGTCCATTATTCACTATAAAGATTAATTTTTTAATTTTGGTAAAGTAAATATAAGTTATTAACTTGAAATTAAATCAATTTTTAGATATAAACAAGTGAATACAAATTGTGGTTTAAATTTGACTTGGATAAATAACCTTGAAAAAAGTAGGTTGGGTATTAACTCAATACTAACATTGTACATGATACGTTGGTGAAAATTTACACCTATTTTGACACTCTAAATATATATTCTTTACATATTTCATATTTATATTTCTAAACCATAATAAAGGATCATTTCGTATTGATATCCCCACACCATGAAAATAATCCTCACAATAACTTTGTTATCCTTCCTTTGATAAGGGTAATTCAAATACATTGTGGATATTATTTTCATTTGATATTAAAATAGTTATCAACATTATTACATTAAAATTATAAATATTTATAATATATATATATAATATTTATATATGTATTTTTTTACTTATCCATGATTATATATGAGGTTCCTTAGGGAATGTTAATATATTTAGTGATTAAGAGTCCAAATTATTTCTCTAGATGACTTATTATCATGTAATGGAATTTATGAACTAGATAAATTATAGACATCATATATGTTATTATTGAAAAAAAAAATTTATAAATTACTAAGGAATATTTACTATGAATTGAATTCTTAGTCATATCTTACTTATGGTGAATTCATTGGACCAAATGAAGTAATGTATATGGATTTATATTATATAGCTTCGAGATGCATTAGTTAGACTCATGAGACAAATGGTTTGTGTATTTTGGGTATTTATGACTAATAAATATTGATCTCTTGGTTATGAACATAATGAAAAATGATATCCTAGCTATAAACATGATAAAAATAATGACATATTTTCAGCAAACATGATAGATGGAATGTCGTCTCTGCTATAACCTTGACATAATATATGATGTCTTAGCTCAAGGAATTGATGGTAAGATTCAGAAGACCAAAAATCTTTGTAAAGTCCTTACTTTTTATGAAATATTTTTTATGAATAATTTAATTTCTTTGATAGCTTTCATTACACACAACACTGAGTTTTAGCGAACCACAAAAAACTATTAATATTATTATTTTAACACGACTGTTATTACCTTATTGTTAAAATTTTAACCATGAATAAGAATAATTTTTTAAAAAAAATTAATTTTACATTTTTTATATCAATAAATAATATTGATAAAAAAATTCTAATTATTAGTAAATTATTTATATGCTTCGAAAGATACTTTTTTATCAAAAAATGATTTGTATTGATTTATCTAAAAATATAATGAAATTAAATTTTTAGAATTTCAGTACATTTATTTTCAAAAATTAAATTAATTTTAGGAATAAACAAGTAAAAATTACCATAGGGTTAATTTTTTATATTATTTTGAGAAGATTGTTTTTTTGATGAATAGTGAAAGTAATTATTTTTATTAAAAACTGCCTTTTCATTTAAATAATTTATAAGGTTATTTTTTAAGAATGGTTTAGAAGGTAATAGTTGATCAATTATATTTTAATTCATCCATTATATGTAATTTTAATGAATTTCATAATGAATTTTTATTTAAAAACCTTTTCAAACATTTTAGATTTTCTCTTTAGAAAACTGCTTTTTTATCGCATCTGCAGGTTTAATATTAAATTTATACTTTCCAATTTAGTAAATAGAATTTTAAAAAATAGAATAATTTTTTTAATAATAATTATTATATTATAAAACAATTTCAAATTGATTTTTTTTCGAAATGAATTGTAAAAATAGTAAAAATTCATTACCGCGGTTAAGGTTAAAATAGGTTTACCAAGTACTAAACTAAAAATAGAAGGGATAAAATGACCAATAGACTTGTCCAGAACCCATCAGTTGGAAATATTTATACCTTATAACCTATATGGTTTGATAATGACCCATTTTTTATCCTTTTTAAATGTGAAAAAATATGGGTACACATTATTCTTTTCAAATATTCAAGGTGGATCCTCCCTCCCACTTATAAAAGGCCTCCCCCACTCATCTACAATTCACATTTAAAAAACCATTTGGTTGTGAAAATCCCTTGATAAATATATTACGTACATCCCTTACCACATACTAGAGTCCTTATTTTTTTAGGAAACCCTATTAAGAAGGATTTAGGTATAAATATAAAGTGGTTATTCTAATAAGAGTTATATTTCATAAATTTTTGTTGAGGTTTTATTTCTTCTCCCAACTCCTTAAAACCTTATTAAACTTTGATAATATTAGAACACCAGTATATAACATATAATGAGATTTTATTATGTAAATTTAATGACCTAAATTTACACTATCTTTCATCAAATCAGAAATAAAATCGTCGATCGTGTGTACATTGGACTACCGCCTCACGAGCCGATGTTATTCATTTTCCATCACCAAATCTCATGGATGGAAATAATGATGGATTTAATTTTTATATATGATATTTAAAATATTAGTATACCTAATTAATTATAATATCACATATAACTTTTAACACCTCGACCCCAGTTTCCCAGAGCCAGTACATTATTTTATTATATCGGAATGCTTACAAGAAAGTCGTATCCTGAAGTAATGAGTAGTTTAATAGTTTTGGAAAACCAAATTCATACATAGGTTAAATATTAAAACTTTAAATGAAATAAAACATATGAGTTATATTTGTAATATCCATAAATCTATGTTTATCCCTGAAGTCATTCATAATAAAATTCTTGATGTCTTGAGAAAATGAAACATAATAAAGGGGTGATATTAGATGCACAATAAGGGTAAGCAATACAACAAAAGATATCTTAATAATAAACATTAGGAATGGTGAATAATTGAAAACACATTCCTTTAAAAATAATAATCATGGGCATAATATGGCTAGAATATGAACTGAGTAAATATTATCATAATAAAACATAACTATAGGTATTCTACTAGTCAAATAACCACATGAACTATAAATTTCTAGCTTCATAATGATGGAAACACACATGCTAAACATTCTAAAAAATACCATCAAGGACTCGTCCATGAAATCTAAAAATGATTAAGGCCTCGGCCAAAATAATATCTAAAAATGGGCAAGGCCTCTACCAAGTCCATATCTATTTGTCTTGTCAAGACCCATACTCGGGGACCGTGTCATGACTACCCCAATCCTGCCTTCCATAGGCATGTGGATGGCGACTAACACCAAGGCGTAATTCCTGGTAAAAAGGGAAGGCATTGACTTTGTAAAGTAAACAACACCATAGAGTATGTAATAAGAAGAAATAAACACTAAGTAAAAACTGGGTACAACAGTAAGTGCGGAAAAGTAAGCGGGCCAGAATACAAACCCAAACTGAATGTAAAGTACAACTAAAAAGGGAAAACAACAACTAAAATTAAAGCCGCAGCCTCGAGCCATCCACTAGAAGTCCCACCTGAAGGGAGGGTACAGATAGCCTCCACAGCTCCTCGGGTCCAGCCGTCCGCTTCGTGTACGTCCCGCCCAATGGTCCACCTCCAGGTACCAACCTGCTTCTCGTGCCTCAACCACGATCAGCGCTATCTGTCGTCTGCAACCAACACATCGTAGTGCGGGCATAGCCCGTGCAGGGGTGAGTATAAACTACTTAGTAGGGACCCCGAGACCCCCAAAGGTCTCCCAGAATCCACAAAGGATAATCCACAAAGGAAAGATACAATAACAAAGTAACATCCGACTCTACTTAGGTATATACCCATACATATACCTAAGTCATCAATTCCAGTTCGCTCCAACCTCCAAGCCCATGTTCGATCACATCCACACAGGAAATCACATCCCAATCCACACAGGAAAGCATAACTTAATCCACATAGGAATGAAAGTCAAGATTCAGCTCACACAGGTATACTTCTTCGTATGACGATAGAGATGATCAGATATAGCCATTGATTCATCTAAGTCATTGGACCCACAAAGGTTCGATAGGTACTAACCCCCGCTATGACCCACAAAAATCTGACCCACACAGTATCAATAGGTAACTAACCCCCATAACGACCCACAAAGGATCTGACCCACACAAGATCGATAGGTAACTAACCCCCGCAATGAACCACACAGGATCGGACCCACACAGGATCTGTAGGCGCTGACCCACACAGGACCGCTGAGCACTGACCCACACAGGATCTAACCCACACAGGATCAGTAGCACTGATCCATGTAGGATCGCTGAGTGTTGTAGTCATCACCGCCGAATCCAGAGAGGATTTCTGCATAGTCGTCATCGTCGTCGCAGTCGCAGCCAGCTCTAGGGTTCCCGCACACAGCAAGTTCGTTCGGGAGGGTCCGCTCCACGAGCCTAGGGGATGATACATCAACTGACACATAGTCCAAAGTTGATGTATCCAAAAGTGCCGTATCGTCAACAGGAACTCAATGTCACAGACGGTGCGTCAATCGGATGCCCGGTCTGATAGTTATTGGTGTTTTCGTCCTTGGGGCCCGGTTGGTTTTTAAGTCAAAACCAACCCGACCATACTCCAACTGCATCCAAACCTCGAGCGGAGTAATCCAAAAGGTCCGTCTCACTTAGAGGAACCCAACATAGTCGACTGCACGTCAATCAGATGTTCGAAGCTCAAGTTATAAGTGTTTCCGCTCCGAGGGCCCAGTTGGTTTCGTGTACGAACCAACCCGGCCAAACCCAAAGTTATCCAAAACCCTGAGTGCGATATACAGAAACGACTCTCTCGATCCAAGGATTGCATTGCAACTGACGGTGCATCGATCAGAGGCTCGTAGCTCAAGTTATGGGCAACAGATCGAAAGAGGTTCGGTATTAGGGGGTTCGGGCCCGGTCCAACCCGGCTCGATACCCCTAGGGTCAGCCCGAACCAAGTCGGCCCGAACCGGGTCGACCCGAACCGGGCCCGGGTCCGGCCCGCTTGGGCGCGGCCCGGGCCAGCGCGCTGGTGCTGTCTGGGTGGCCAGGCGGCCAGCGCGGCCGTTACGGCCGAGCGAAGAGGGGGGGGGGGGGGCGCACACCCCCCCCCCCCCCCCCGAGTTGAGAACCCACGGCCCCCATGTGGGGGGCCGCACCTGCGGGCCGATTGGGGGTTAAAAACCCCCTGTTTTTCCCAGACCGTCCATCCCGCACTAGCCGGCCGGCTGCTGCCGCCACGGGACCGGCAAGGGACGGTTCCTCTGTTCCGACGCCGACGGCCCGGAACTGGCCGCCGGTCCCCCTGCTCCGCCGCGGCCAGGAACCGGCCGCGACCTTGGTCCGACCGGCATGGCGCAATGGCGTCGCGCCCCTCCTCCGCTACCCCACTCCGGCCAGGGTGCTTTTCTGATTCTCCGGCATGGCGCGATGGCGCCGCGTCTTTGGTTCATCTTCAACGGTACAGCGCGACGGTGCCCCGTCTTTGGTTCACCTTCAACGGCGCAACGCGGCGGCGCTGCGCTTCTCCCCCTTTCCTTAATAATTCCCGCGCGGTGCTTCAGCACCGCGTTGCCTTGCTCGTTTCGCAACAATATCAAACAACCTAAAGCGAGAGGAGGGTCAGCCTTGTTCGTGCGGTCCGACCCCCTCCTGTTATTACAGTAACAGGGGGCTCCATTGGAAAAGAAGAAATGCAACGGAAGAATTCACGAACAACAACTATAATAATTCTCTACCTCGTCGAATTCTATGAGAGAGGATTCATTGCGGAAATAACCTTCGTGGAAGAAGGCGTCGCGGAGGGAGGATCGTCGTGGAAGAAGGAACGTTACAAAAGAAGCGTCGCGTCGTCGATCTCCGAGGATCCGGCGTTCTTCGCATTCTTCACGTTCTTCGCATTCTTCGTCGAAGAAGAAGGCTTTTCTCCAAATCCTCTCCACGCAACAAGTTCCAACACAAATAAAATAATAGTTGTCTTATTTTATTAATGCACAATCCAATGTTTGAATTTCAAAAGAAACGAAACGAACAATTAATTGAGGAGTTTAAAACCACCCAATTAATGAGGCGTTTAATATCCAGATTAAACACGTGAGTTGACTTCATTAAAAAGGGGGGGTGCGGGTGCGTTACTTAGAAGAAAAGAAACGGTGGGGTTCGTGTGGGCCCCACCTCACAAATATCCTACCAAGTGGGTAAGATATTGTGGGTCCCACATCATCCACTTAACTTAAGTTCAGCAAAATAAAATAAAAATCGGTTGTGCCACTTTTATTTTATTTTTTAACTTAACCTTAAAAATTAAAAACCACACCCGAGCAAACGCAACTCCGGAAAAGATGTTTCTAAGAAAATACTGGCGCTATGATTCCATCGGTGCCCTCAGAATTTGATTCCGAGCACCGGTTCAAAAGTTAGAAAAAACCCGCTCGTTCGTTCACTGAACGTACCCGAGCTAAACTTTGGAAAAAGATTTCGGGCACACCGGGCCTCGGAATCAGGTGCCGTCAGAAACCGTGTTCTTGTAAAATTCCCAAGAAAATTAAGAAAAAAAAAATTCATGAATTTTTCAGGTCTTTAAATCACTCCCACCTTAGGGATTTACGTCCCTGTAAAGATACATCATTAACTAGGGAAACAAATGTGGGTACTGAGCACGCATATGAGCCTCCCACTCCCAAGTGCTCTCCTGGAGGTTCCCGTGCTACCATCTGATGCGCACTAGAGGAATCGACCGTCCACGTAGGACCTGCTCCCATCGATCCTCAATCTTTACCAGGACCTCCACAAAAGTCGCCCCATCATCAACGTCTAGCTCCCCATGGTCAATGACATGCGTCAGGTCGTGCACGTATCTCCTCAGATGGGATACATGGAAGACGTCATGCACCCGATGCAACTGAGGTGGAAGATCCAGGTGATAAGCCACCTCTCCAATCCTACTGAGGACCTGGAAAGGTCTGCTGAAGCATGGAGATAACTTGCCACCTCAGCCAAATCTCCGTAATCCACGTTGAGGTGAGACCCGCAAGAAGACATGGTCGCCATCCTATAACACTAGTGGCCTCCGCCACCTGTCAGCATAAGACTTCTGCCAGCTCTGAGCTATCGTCATCTTCTCTTGGATGACCTGGACCTTCTCTGTCATGGCCTGGACCATCTCCGGTCCCACAAGTGCTGACTCCCCAGGGTCTGTCCAGCACAGAGAGATCAACAAGGTCAGCTATACAATGCCTCGTATGGTGCCATCCCGATGGTGGAGTGGTAGTTGTTGTTGTACGCGAACTCCAACAATGGTAGGTGGTCCTCCCAGCTATGACCAAAGTCGAGGACACATGCACGGAGCATGTCCACGAGAGTCTGAATGGTCCTCTCGGTCTGACCATCTGTCTGAGGGTGAAAGGCGGTGCTCAGATGTAGTTGCGTCCCAAACGCCTCCTGAAACCCCTTCCAAAGCCGGGAGGTAAATCGAGCATCTTGATCAGAGACGATAGATGATGGAACACTGTGAAGCCGTACAATCTCTCGAACGTAGACGCGTCCCAATCTCTCCACTGAGCCCTGCTCTCTGATGGGTAAGAAGTGAGCCGACTTGGTGATTCGGTCGACAATCACCCAAATAGAGTCGTGACCCCTAGAAGTGTGTGGAAGTCCAGTCACGAAGTCCATAGATATCCCATCCCACTTCCACTCTGAGACCTCCAAGGGCTGTACCAAGCCTGCTGGTACCTGGTGTTCTGCCTTCACCTGCTGGTAGGTGAGGCATCGAGAAACGAACTCTGCCATAGCCTTCTTCATGCTCGGCCACCAGTGCTGTCGTCTGAGATCCCGGTACATCTTCGCCACGCCAGGATGTACCGCAAAAGTAGAAGTGTGAAACTCTCTCAGCACCTCCTCTCATAAAGCAACTGGCACCAAGGTACGTTCTCTAAAAAGGACGTCGTGCTCTCCTCATACAGAGAAACCATCTGGTGGTTGTCCTAAGGATATCTGCACACGCCGCGTCTCACAGTCAGCGTCCCCACGCTGTGCCTCTCTGACCCGCTGTAGTAGTGGAGGAGTGACTGTGAGTGACTGAAGGAAGGCCGCTCCATCTCTATCCACGAAGGATATCTGCAAAGTAGCTAACTGCTATGTCGCCTCCCCAAGTAGCTAAATTCCCCTCCTCCTGCTGAGTGCATCGGCTACTACATTCCCCTTTCCAGGAGTATAGACTATCTCAAAGTCATAGTCCTGGAGGAACTCGATCCATCCCTGCTATCTCAGGTTCAGGTCCTTCTACGAGAAGATGTACCTGAGACTCTGGTGGTCATAATAGACTGTAAAGCACTCGCCCATCATATAGTGTCGCCACATCTTCAGAGCGAAGACCACTGCTGCTAACTCCAGGTCATGGGTAGCGTAGTTCTGCTCATGCTGCCTCAACTAACGTGATCCATAGGCAATCACTACCCGATCCTGCATCAGGACACATCCGAGTCCAGTCCCTGATGCATCGCAGTAGACTACATACCATACTCCCTTCTCTGGTAGACTCAAGATAGGTGCGCTGGTCAATCTCTGTCTCAACTCCTGGAAGCTCTGCTGACATCTGTCTGACCACACAAAGGGTTTCCCCTTCTTTCTCAAAGCTGAGAGTGGTGCCGCAACTCTGGAGATGTCTGTCACAAATCTTCGGTAGTATCCAGCTAGTCCCAAGAAACCCCGCACCTCCATCACGCTCCTGGGTGGCTCCCAAGCTAGCACTGCCTCGATCTTCGCAGGATCCACCGCAACTCCTGCCTCAGAGATGACGTGTCCCAAGAATTGGACCTCACGTATCCAGAACTGACACTTTGAGAACTTCCTTAAAGCTAGTGCTCTCAGAGTGTGTCTTGTATAACCCGTAAGTGGTAGGCGTGCTCATCCTCAGTGGTCGAGTATATCAAAATGTCGTCGATAAACACCACGACAAATCGATCGAGGGATGGATGAAAGATCCTGTTCATGGGGCCCATGAACAGTACTGGATCATTGGTTACGCCGAATGGCGTATCCAAGAACTCATAGTGGCCATACCGACATCTGAAGGTCGTCTTCTGCACGTCCTCATCCCGAACTCTGAGCTGATGATAGCCTGACCTAAGGTCTATCTTTGAGAACCACCGTGCTCCCTTGAGAAGATCGAAGAGGTCGTCAATCCTCAGTAACGGATACTTGTTCCTCACTGTCACCTGGTTCAGGAGATGATAGTCGACACAAAGTCGCAAGCTCCCGTCCGCCTTCTTGGAAAACAATATTGGGGAATCCCAGGGTGAAACACTGGGTCAGATGAATCCCTTTCCCTACAAGTCCTCCAACTATACCCATAGCTCTCGAAGCTCAGTGGGGGCCATCCGATATGCTGGAGTGGATATCGGGGCTATCCCGAGGTACAAGTCAATATAAAAGTATATCTCTCTGCGAGGAGGTAGTCCTGGAACATCTTCGGGGGAAATGTCTTCATACTGATCCACCACTGCAGGAAAACCAGGACTCCGCACATCAACTGCTCCTAGGATGAAGCTAGCCAACTGATGCGTGATGGATTGTCCTCTCCTCTGCGAGAGTCCATCCTGTGTTGCGAAGGATCCCTTCTCACCGGTGAAGGTGAACCTGCTCCCGTCGGTGTGTACACATCACAGCTTGCGCCTAATACAGTCAATCTTAGCATGGACTGTAGATAACCAATCCATGCCCAAGATGAAGTCGTAAGGCCTCGACGCCGCTACAAGAAGATCCCAGCCGAAGCTCTCGCCTCCTAGAGTAATCTCACACTGCCGGCACCAGTGTGTAATCGTCGAGTCTGCTCCCGTAGGAGTCTCTAGCCGTAAGGATCGATCCAATGGCTCTGTGGGAATCTCTGAGCTCCGAACAAGGGCAGTGGATATTAAAGAATGACTCGCTCATGTTTCTATAAGAACTGCATCAAGGGTAGAATAGACATAGATAGTACCTCGAATCATCTCGGGTGCACCGTGGTCGTAGGCCTCTACTGCCTAGAGCTGTGCTTGTATCTGCCCACCAGCTCCCTGTAGTCGGGGTGGACCTCCTGGTGGTGGTGGTGGTAGAGCCTCAAAGCGTCGCCCACCACCTGCTGCTCGGCCAGCTCCTCTGCCTCGTCCGACTACTCCATGTAGACCACCAAGGTCAACCCTCTGCCTCTACCTGGGTGGCCCCTCAACCATCTTCTGCTCCTCGACACAGTGGGTTGGGTAGTCATGAGCCATGTGGCCCTGCCCGCCGCATGCGTAGCACTGTCTGCCTCTCGAAAGACTGGCTTTGCGCTGTGTTCCCCACACTGTTGAGCCAGTGTCCTGAGGTCGTCTGCCTGAGGGTCTGGTCTGCCTGGACCCATGAGTCATCCGTCGACTACCTGATGTAGAAGACTCTGCTACGTGCCGCCCTGTGGTAGGTCTTGCTGCTGATGTAGGCTCAGCAAGGAAGCTCTCGATTAGAAGGGCACGCTCCAGTACCACTGCCTGGGTCAGAATGCTAAGGGAGATCAGTGATGCCCTAATCTCCTGCCTCAATCCCTGCTCGAAGGTCCGGGCCTGGAAGAATGGATCTCGTACCATGTTTGTTGAGTAGCGCGAGAGATTGGTAAATCTCACCGAGTACTGGGCGACCGTCAAGCTGCCCTGCCGCAGTTGTAGAAGCTCTTGGACATGCACCGCACAAAGTGTGGCTGGGATGAACTCCGAGAGGAAGAGGCTCTCAATTAATGTCTAGAGGAGAGATGCCTCATCGTTCACCTAGAGAATCAAGCTCCACCATCTGCCTGCTACCGCATGCAGGAGGCTCGCTGCAAGGATCACCATGAGGTCTGCCGATGTCCTCACTAACCTGAAAACCCGTAGAACTGCCTCAAGCCAATCCTCGGCTGCCTGAGGGTCCGTCTCCCGGCAGAACCTGGGCGGTCGCTGGCACTGAAACTCGTGCAGTGCACTAAGGCGACGTGCATCGTCAGCGGCTGGGGCTGGTATCATCGGTGGCTCTGCGGGTAGAGGTACCGCCGATGCCTCTGCTGTCAAAGGGCCATGTACCGAGGTCTCTTTGCTCGATGGGCTGTCGTCACGCACAACTCTTGGAACCCTAGATAGCTGCCGTCATGGGGCCATCCTGAAAAGAAATAGGTGCACCATGGTCAAAAAGTATACCTGGTGAGTTGACACAAAGTAATCACAAAGAAAACTTGAAACACACATGAAATCAATGTTTTTGTGCATTACGTAGGAAATCAGAAGTTAGGGTCCTGGTGTACGGATACGTCGGCCGCCGCACCAACACTGGACTCCCTGGACTGATAACCACACTCAATACTCTTTACACTATTTCTTCACATAGGAAAAGATCAGAGTCCTGAGTTCTGCGGTAGAACCGAACTCCTCTGATACCAATTTGTCACGACCCGTCCTCGGGGCCCGTGCCGTGACTACACCAAGCCTTCCTTTCATAGGCCAGGGGATGGCGACTAGCTCCAAGGCGTAATTCCCGGTAAAAAGGGAAGGCATTGCCTTTGTAAAGTAAACAACACCACAGAGCAAGAAAGTAGAAGAAATAAACACTAAGTAAAAACTGGGTACAACAGTAAGTGCGGAAAAGTAAGTGGGCCAGAATAAGAAACCAAACTGAAAGTAAAGTACAACTGGAAAGGGAAAATAGCAACTGAAAGTAAAGCCGCAGCCTCGAGTCGTCCACTGGATGTCCCACCTGAAGGGCGGGTACAGATAGCTTCCACACCTCCTCAGGTCCAGCCGTCCGCTCCGTGTACGTCCTGCCCCATGGTCCACCTCTAGGTACCGACCTTCTCCTCGTGCCTCAACCACGTTCAGCGTTGTCCGTCGTCTGCAACCAACATAATGTAGTGCGTGCATAGCCCGTGCAGGGGTGAGTATAAGCTACTCAGTAGGGACCCTGAGACCCCCAAAGGTCTCCCAGAATCCACAAAGGATAATCTACAACGGAAAGATACAATCACAAAGTAACATCCGACTCTACTTAGGTATATGCCCATACATATACCTAAGTCATCAATTCCAGTTCGCTCCAACCTCTGAGCCTAAGTTCGATCACATCCACACAGTAAATCACAACCCGATCCAAACATGAAAGAATAATGTAATTCACATAGGAAAGCAAGTCAAGATTTAGCTCACACAGGTATACTTCTTCGTATGACGATAGAGATGATCAGATACAGCCACTGATTAATCTAAGTCGTCAGACCCACAAAGGATCGATTGGTACTAACCCCCACTATGACCCACGAAGGATCTGATCCACACAGGATCGATAGGTAACTAACCCCTGCAATGACCCACAAAGGATCTGACCCACACATGATCGATAGGTAACTAACCCCCGCAATGACCCACACAGGATTGGACCCACACAGGATCTGTAAGCGCTAGCCCACACAAGACCATTGAGCGCTGACCCACATAGGATCTGACCCACACAGGATCAGAAGCACTGATCCACATAGGATTGCTGAGTTCTGTAGTCGTCGCCGCCGAATCCACGAAGGATTTCTGCACAGTCGTCATCGTCGTCGCAATCGCAACCAGCTCTAGGGTTCCCGCACACAGCAAGCTCATTCGGGAGTGTACGCTCCACGAGCTGAGGGGTTGATACATCAACTGAAACATAGTCCGGAGTTGATGTATCCAGAAGTTCCGTATCGTCAACAGGAACTCAACGTCACAGACGGCGCGTCAATCAGACGCCTGGTCTGAGAGTTATTGGCTTTTTCGTCCCAGGGGCCCGGTTGGTTTTTAAGTCAAGACCAACCCGATCATACTCCAACTGCATCCAAACCTCGATCGGAGTAAGCCAAAAGGTCATTCTCACTTAGAGGAATCCAACAAAGTCGACGACACGTCAATCAGACATCCGGAGCTCAAGTTATAAGCGTTTCTGCTCCGAGGGCCCGGTTGGTTTCGTGTACGAACCAACCCGGCCGAACCAAATGTTCTCTGAAACCCTGAGTGCGATATACCAAAACTACTGTCTCGATCCAAGGATTGCATCACAACTGACGGTGCGTCGATCAGAGGCCTGTAACTCATGTTATGGGAAGCAGACCGAAAGAGGTTCGGTATTAGGGGGTTCAGGCCCGTTCCGACCCGACTCAATACCCCCAGGGTCGGCCCGAACCGGGCCGACCCGAACTGAGTCCGGGTCCGGCCTGCTTGAGAGAGGCCCGGCCTGGCTAGCGCGGCCCGGACCGGTGCACTGGCGCTGGCTGGGTGGCCAGGCGGCCGGCTCGGCCGTTATGACCGAGCGAAGAGGGGGGGGGCTGCCCCCCCGCATTGAGAACCTACGACCCCCATGTGGGGGCCCAAACCTACTAGCCGACCGGGGGTTATGAACCCCCAGCTTTTCCCTGACCGGCCGGCCTGCACTGGCCAGCCGGCTGCTGCCGCCACGGGACCGGCAAGGGCCGGTCCCTCTGTTCCGACACCGGCGGCCCGAAACTGGCTGCCGGTCCCCCTGCTCCACCGCGGCCAGGAACCGGCCGCGACCTTGGTCCATCCGGCGCGACAAAACGGCGCCATGCCCCTTCAACACGACCCCGCTCCGGTCGGGATGCTTTTTTTGATTCTCCGACGTGGCGCGACGACGCCGCGTCTTTGGTTCGCCTTCAACGGCGTGGCGTGACAGCGCTGCGCTTCTCCCCCTTTCCTTAATAATTCCCGCGCGGTGCTTCGGCACCGTGTTGCCTTGCTCGTGCCGCAACAATATCAAACAACCAAAAGGGAGAGGAGGGTCGGCCGTGTTCGTGCAATCCGACCCCTTCCCGTTATTGCGATAACAGGTGGCTCCAATGGAAAATAAGAAAGGCAATGGAAGAATTCACGAACAGCAACTATAATAAATCCCTACCTCGTCCAATTCGATGAGCGAGGATTCGTTGCGGAAATAACCGTCGTGGAAGAAGGTGTCGCGGAGGGAGGATCGTCGCGGAAGAAGGAACGTTATGGAAGAAGCGTCGCCTCGTCGATCTCCGAGGATCCGGCGTTCTTCGCGTTCTTCGCGTTCTTTGCGTTCTTCGTCGAAGAAGAAGGCTTTTCTCCAAATCCTCTCCACACAATAAGTTCCAACACAAATAAAATAAGAGTTGTATTATTTTATTAACGCACAAGCCAACGTTTGAATTTCAAAAGATACAAAACGAACAATTAATTGAGGAGTTTAAAACCGCCCAATTAATGAGGCGTTTGGTATCCAGATTAAACGCAAGAGTTGACTTCATAAAAAGGGGTGGGGGTGAGAGTGCATTACTTAGAAGAAAAGAAATGGTGGGGTTCGTGTGGGCCCCACCTCACAAATAGCCTACCAAGTGGGTAGGATATTTTGGGTCCCACATAATCCACTTAACTTAAGTTCAACAAAATAAAATAAAAATCGGTTGTGCCACTTTTATTTTATTTCTTAACTTAACCCCAAAAATTAAAAACCACACCCGAGAAAACGCAACTCCGGAAAATATGTTTCTAAGAAAATATCGGTGCTAAAATTCCATCGGTGCCATCATAATTTAATTCCGAGCACCAGTTCAAAAGTTAGAAAAAACCCGCTCATTCGTTCACTAAACGTACCCGAGCTAAACTTTAGAAAAAGATTCCGGGCACACCGGGCCTCGGAATTGGGTGCCGTCAGAAACTTTGTTCTTGTAAAATTCCCAAGAAAATTAAGAAAAAAATTTCCTTGAATTTTTCGGGTCTTTACATCTCTAATGATACCTACCAATGCATGAGGGGCTATAACGGGCCCCATATATCACATAATAATTATAATTAATTCATTATATGAAAGGGGTGAACATATTTAACATATAAATTCATATTGAAATTGACAATTGAAATGTAAATAACTTTCCCCAATCATTTAGCAAAAACACTAACCACTCAAATTAAAATGGTGAATTGTATCAAGATAACCCATCCACAATCAAACTAATCAGAAACACTTTAAAAACATATTGAAGATGATATCGAAAGAGATATAACACAATTAAGTACATGATTAAACATGGGATGTTGACATAGATGAGGATACATTTAAATGAGACTGTTGAAAAAATCTTGAGGAAACTATCCTTAAGCATTCCAAAGTTTCCCATTCCACCTTGAAAAAATCAAATCATAATCTCCTAGAATATAATGATAATAAGGAAAATATAATGATAATAAGGAGAATATTGATATGATGTACCAAAAGGGAATTACACACAACACTTGCATGAAATGAGTGGTGAAGAAGTTATATGTTTCACAAAAGTTAATTTGAGATGAGAAAAATAATTTTTACTTTTGAAGAAGAGTTCTTCTAGAAAATCATTTGTATTGTCCATGAAATCAAATTTTAAACATTTATATCTCCAAAACTCAAAGTCTAGAACAATGAAATTATATTTATTGCATAAAAAAGGTCCCACTAAATCAAAATTATGTAAAAATAGTTCTTAAGAATCTTTAGAAATAAAACATTTTTGAGCATTTTAAGGAAAGAATTAAAAAGAATTTTAAAGTGGAAAGGTATGTATGTTTTCTTAAAACCAGAAATGAACCAAGATAACTTTTCATGATAAAAATTATTGTTATTATAAAAATAATGGTGGCTTAAAATAGATTATGGTGTGCACTTGAAAATGGGTAAGAGTTCGAGAAGTTCCCTTGAATCGGGATAGTTTATCAGGATGAAATTTTGAATGATCCTTTAAAAACATGTACATATCCATATAATAAAGAAGTATTATGGTTGGTAACCATGTATATAACATTAAAAAAGACTTTATTAGGAGTAAATTAGAATAAATAAGGATTTCATTGAGGTATGTAGAGAATAAGAGTAACCCGAATGAAAATGGAAGTTCGGGTAGAAATCCCTTACCACTTTATAATCAATCGATTCATTTGCCCAAAAAATTAATAATATTAAAATGATACATTTAATAACATTAAAATAAATAGATTCATGATATTATACATCAATGGGAAGTATACATACACTATACACAAGTAATAGTATTGAATAAAGAATATATCACAAAAATGAAAGCGAGATGTGGAAACCCCTAACCTGAAGTCCGATGGTGTTTTTAACTTGATATTAATGACCTGAATAATCATATTTTGGTTCATTAATTAAATTTTATAGAACCTAATATACATTTAATTGATTTTTATTTATTTATTAGGTTCATCCATGGCCTTTTTATGGGTCAAGTGATTGAATTTCATTGTTCTGGTCTGTTCGTTTCATGATCAATATAATTATATACATGAACAAAGAATCATGTAAAATGAGGATAGTTGAATAGAATTGACGTTATATGTCATTAGTGAACATATATAAGGTTAAATTTTTTTAAATTTCATTTGGTTATTTGGAGTGGAGATGAATCATTATATAAATTACTCAATGAAAATTATTTGGGTTAATTGGTAGTTTTTGAACAAAATGAACTCATTTTGCTATATAAATCAAAACCAACTGTAAAAAAAGATTCCAGAACCATATATGAGAAATAATACATATATTATTGTCTATTTAAACCATAAAAATTATTTCTTCACCAAAATTGAAGATGGTAATAGAAATTGAAAACCCATCATCCATGAATGTGGTAAATTAGCACATCTCGGATGGTGTTTTTTTTTACTATTATCATAAAAGAAGGGTAAAGGGAAGATGAAAATAAATTATTCCATAATCATAAAAAAAAATTATAGTACATGTATTGTACTGTAGTTTTCATATAATTTGGATGAGGATAGGTGAGGATAGAAAAGAAAACAATGGAACTTGAAAAGAAAGTAAACGAATTGAGAAGAAGAATTTACCTCTTGAATTAATCATCCTTGAGAGCCTCTTTAGGGGAGAGGATTTGTTATTTTTATGAGACAAATGAATTATAGACATAGGGGAGGATCTTGGGAGGATATTTTGAACTGATTTTAGACAAGTAACAAGGCTTGAGAGGAGTGAAGAGAAGAGAGGAGTGTGGGTAGTTTTTATAGTGGAGGAGAGGAGGGTTTTTTTACTATTTTAATCATAAGTATATTATTTATCCATAAGACAAAACATATTTATGAATCTATGATCAAAAATAGTAATAAGTGAATTTGATTTATAACTAATGGTTGCTTACATAATCCTTTATGTTAGGAATTGTGTATTTACCTCATAATGTATTTATACCGTAATTACTGTATTTTATTATTCTAAAAAAATTCAAGTATTTCATAAAAATGCCAAAAAATTCCCCATAACCATTTTTCTACATGTAGAATACAAAAAATGAAATCCATTTTTAAAAATAATTTTCCAAATATGAGAAATTTAATTTCTAATTAAAATCATCATTTAATTGAGAAATACCAACACTTAAAAATGTTCATCTTCATTTTTAAGTTGCCTAAATTTTATTTACACTATCATGGGTAATATTATCATTAATAATGGTAATATTGCTATTTATTAGGGTAAGTTACTATTTATAAGGGTAAGTTACTATTTATAAGGGTATGTTGCTATTCATAAGGCTAAATTACTATTCACTAAAAATTAACTTTATTTTATTGGACTCTAATTAAATTCCTAAATTCAACCATGTATGTGTATTTTTCGAAATTCAAAACATAGAAGTGGAAAAGTTATATTTAATGGCTAGGTTATAACTATCTCCTATAACAAATTTTGTTTCACAGAGACTCAGTCTTGCATGTATAATAAGCTATCTAATGAATTGAAATTATTTAAGAAGAAGTATACCATAAAATCTTGGGGTTTCATATTAATATTAAACATATTTGTAACATAATTTACTATTTATCAAAATAATTATAATTTCCAATATATATATTATTCTTACAATTGTTTATTAAATAATCTATTGATAAAAATTAATTTTGAAATAAATAAACAAATACATATGTTCATTTTAAAATAATTTTTACACAAAATAATAGAGTAATACAGTATTTGTTTTTAGATAATTATTTTAAAATTAAATTAAAATCTATAAATTTGAAATATAAGTATTATTAATTAAGAAACATAATTTTAAATTATTATTTTTTCATAAAATTTTGTATTTAAAATAATAATAAAAAATACTAGGGTGTTACATTATTCCCCCATTAACAGAATAAAATCCTCACAATTCGAAATTATACTTCAAAATTTAAAGGTTGATAATTAAAAATTCCATTGTGGGAAACCCATATTAGAAATAGGGTTAATAAAATATCTTCTTAAAAAATGTAAGGTAAAAGAGGTGGTCACCAAAGAAATTATTCTTTAGAATGGGGTGACATTAGTTTGAAGTAAAAACCTAGATATAGTAAAAAAACATAACTATGAAGTTATGATGGAATGTGATAGAGAACATGTTCATATAAAGGTTGGTTACTTACAAAACTATAAACTTCTGCAACAGAAAAAAATCATTGATACTATAAGAGATTATGATAATAGTAAAATATTTTATTTAAGAATTTTTTCCATGATTTGAGGAATTATTCCACTCTCTAAGAGTATAAATATATTTTTTTATTTCATAAACACAATCTTATCCATTGATTTCTCCTTCAACTATCAATACTTAATCTCTTATCACAAGTTGCATCTTGTAGTTAAGTAATACATTAACCTAAAATCTCATTTAATGAATTACTTAAACCATTCATAAATGGTTAAATGTTCCAAAATAATTTAGAAATAAGTTCAGTAAATTTATAAGATGAACTTATCATTAGCCCTTAATCAACATGAAGAAGATCTAAATTTTCACATTTCAAACATGTTAATAACTTCATCATGTATCCTCTTAAAATATGGTAATAAATTTAAGTACCAAAAAATATTATTGGAAACATGAATTATTCTGTATCCCTTAATAAAGATACATGTTATTGAATATATTCACTAAATAAAAAAGTGTTTTCCACCCCATCGATGATAGCATAAACCACTTGTTGCAAAGTCAACAATTAGTTATAAGGTAGTCAGTACTTATCCTAATAAATCATTTCTTCATCATTATCACATTATTAGGAATGTATTTATGGTTCTATTTTCCTTTATCATGAATTTACAAAAAATTTAACTTCCCGCTAAATATATTTTCTTGGTACCATTCAACTTATGGTCTCAAATCCATAATGAAAAAGTAATACACTACAAACCTCATATATTCCATAATTATCATAACCAGTACATTGCTGGTAAAATATTAAAATGACATGACTCGTGATGAGGAATATTAATAAATTCATTTCATTTACAACAGTATCATAACTTTCTCATTAACTAGTGACATCATCTGGGGAATATTCCTTCGATGCTTGGGATTTTGATTCGCATAGTTTCCCATCTCCTTACAGTTCAATAATTGTACATTGGAAACCTTTTTCTTGACCTTGAAATCATGAACTTGGTGTACATTTTCTCCACACTTATAACAAACTCCCATTACATTCATGCATTTAACATGGTGATTATTTCCACAACTTTCACATGTGGGAAAACCCTTATTTCCCTTATTTCTTTTGTCCATGTTTTTCTTTGACATCCTCTTCTTATTTTCATTCCCTTAAAAGCCATATGGCTTAGAGAATTATTTGGATACCTTGTTAACACATGATAATATTTCCTCATATAATGAAGATACTTTGGAGACTATATTTATTTGAAATGATGGCTTAAGACCATAAGATATATGATCCTTCTTAATGTTTTCATCATGTGAATTGGTTATGTTCTCATTCCTTTTGGTAGTAAGCATTTATAATTAATTCCATATAATATTTTAGCTCATAAAATTATGAACTCTATATAACTCTAAACATGGAATAACACATAGAATAAATTTAGGCATTTTAAATCATTGAATGATATACTTTGGTTACTCTAGGGGAATAAATTATTTATAACGGTGAGTAAAGAAAATGTGAATTTTCCTAAGAATATCCCAAGGAAGTGTAATACTAGGTTCCTAGTAATGTTTGTTATAATGTACCAGGATACTCGAGGTCAAACCCAAAACTCCTTGTTGGAGTTGTTACTCCTAGGAACATCTGTTCCCAAACCACTTCCACTTGTAGTACCCAGATAGGGATTTATTTGATAAAAAGATCCAAAAAATATATTCTTTACCAAAATTATAGGATGTTCTTGTATGATTATCTTCAAAGTATATCTTAGAGGTTTTTCACTAATTTATATTTTCTAAACATATTTTCCATGTTTTCTACTAATCTTCCTTTGATACCAACTGCAACGACCCCACCCTAGTTTTCCTGAGGTAGTGCATTATTTCATTATATTTGCATGCTTATAAGAAAGTTGTATCCCAAAGAACTGAGTAGTTTTATAGTTCTGGAAAAAAATATACATACATAGGTTCAACATTACTACTTTATATGAAATACAATATATATGTTTTATTGGGAACATACACAACTCTAAGTTTATCCCTACTGGTCATTCATAATAAAATTCTTCACATCCTATGAAAATAAAACATAAGAAAGGGGTGAGCTTAGATGCTCAGTAAGGGAAAGAAATACAATGGAAGATATAATAATAATAATAATTAGGCATGGTGAATAATTTAAAACACATCCCTTTAAAAATAATAAACATAGATATAGTATGACAGGAATATGAGTTGAGTAAATATTGACATAATAAAACATAATCACAGGTATTCTACTAGTTGAATAACCACATGAACTATGAATTTATAGCTTCATAATGAGGGATATACATATGGAGAACATTATAAAACATACCACCAAGGCCTCATCCAAGACATATAAAAATGATTAAGGCCTCCACCAAAACTATATCTAAAAATGGGATAGGCCTTGGCCAATTCCATATCTATTTGTCTCATGATACCTACCGATGCATCAAGGGGCTATAATGGCCCCCACCCATCACATATTAAGTCTAATTCATTACTCATATAAAAAGGTGAAAATATTTAACATATACATTCATATTGAAACTCACAATTGAAATGAAAATAACCTTCCCCAATCATTTAATAGAAACCCTAACAATTCAGAGTAAAATGGTGAATGGTATCAAGATAACACATACACAATCAAACTAATTAGAAACCCATCAACAACATATTTTAGATGATATCATAAGATATATACCTCAATGAAGTAATATTTTCATCAAGGGATGTTGATATAGAATATGATACTTTTAAATGAGACCATTGAAAAATTCTTGAGGAAATAATCCTAAAACATTCTAAAGTGTCCCATTCTACCTTGTAACATTAAAATCGTAATCCATTATAATATCATGATAATAAGATTAATTTTGATATGATATATCCAAAGGGTAGTATATACAACAAATTCATAGAATGAGTGGTGAAAAAGGAATATGTTTCCTAAAAGATAACGTGAGACGAGAAAAATCCTTTTTTACATGTGAAAGAATAGTTCTTTTGGAAAATCATTTTAATTTTCCATGAAATTCGATTTTAAACATGTATATCCCAGAAAATTAAAGTCTAGGACATTGAAATTATATTTTCTAAAAAAATTACGTCCCATTGAAGTGAAATAAGGTAAAAATAGTACTTAAGAATATTTATAAATAAAACATTTAAGATCATTTTAAAGAAAGCATTAAAAATAATTTTAAAGTGGAAAGGCATGTTTATTTTCATAAAACCCAAAATGAAATAAGATAATTTTTTATGATAAAAATTATAAGTTTTATAAAAATAAGGGTGGCTTAAAATATATTCTGTTTTGCACTTGAAATTGAGCAAGGATTTGAAAATTTCCCTGTAATCGTGATAGTTTATCAGGTTGAAATTTTAAATAATCCTTTTAAAACCATTAAATCCACATAAAATAAAGAATGATTATTGTTGGTAACCATATATAAAACATTAAAACATAATTTATTTAGAGTAAATATGCATAAATAAGTATTTTCTTGAGGTAAGTAGAGAGTAAGCGTAACCCGAATAAAAATGGAGGTTCGGCTAGATATCCCTTACCACTTTGTTATCAATCGATTCATATTCCCCAAATTAATAATATTAAAATGATACATTGAATACTATAAAAATAAAAATATTCATGATATGATACATTAATGGGAAGTAAAATACACCTAGATAAGTAATAGTAGTAAATAAGGAATATCTCACAAAAATGGAAGTGATATGAGGAAACCCCTTACCATAAGTCCCATGGTGTTATTCACTTGATCTTAATGACCTGAATAATCTTATTTAAGTTCATTAATTATTAATTAAATAACCTCATATACATGTAATTGATTTTTTTATAACCTTATTAGGTTCATTCTTGGCCTTTTGATGGGTTAAGAGATTCAATTTCATTGTTCAGATCCATTTTTTCATGATCGGTATACTTATATACAAGAATGAAGAATCATGTAAAATGAGGATGGTTATCCAAAATTAAAGTTATATGTTATTAGTAAAAATTAATATTGTTACATTTTTTGTAAATTTAATTTGGTTACTTGGAGTGAAGATGAATCATTATATTAATTATTTAATGATAACCGTTTGGGTTAATTGGTGGTTTTTGAACACAATGAACTCATTTTGCTTTATATATCAAAACCATGTGTAAAAAAAGTTTCCAAAATTGTATATGAGAAATAACACATATATTATTGTTTATTTAAACCATAAAAATGGGTTGATGACCAGAATTGAAGACGATAATAGAACTGAACACCCATCGTCCTTGAATGTGGTAAATTACCACATCTTAGATAGTGTTTTTTTACTACTAGCGTAAAACATGGTTAAAGGGAAGATGATTATAACTTATTACATAATCATAAATAATTATAGTACATGTAAGGTATTGGATTTATCATAATATTTGGATTATGATATGTGAGGATAGAAAATAAAACAAAAGAAATTGAAAAAAAATTAAAAGAATTGAAAAGAAGAATTTACCTATTGAATTAATCTTCCTTGAGAGTCTCTTAAGGGGAGTGGATTTGGTCCTTTTATGTGACCAATGGAATTTGGACTTGGGGTAGGAGATTGGGAGGATATTTGAGTAGAATAAGGACAAGGAACAAGGCTTGATAGGAGTTAAGAGAAAAGGAGAGTGTGGGTGGTTTTTATAGTGGAGGAGATGAGGGTTTTCATAATATTTTTATCATTATTTTATTAGTTTTCCATAAGACAAGAAATAATGATGATTACATGAAACAATCATAATAAGTGAATTAGATTTTGAACTAATGTTTTCTTATATCATCCATGATTCAAGTAATAGTGTATTTATCTCATAAGCTATTTACACTCTAATTACTGTATTTTACTATTCACCAAAAATTCAAGTATTTTAGAAAAATACAAAAAATTCACCCTAACCATTTTTCAACATGTAAAAAAACATAAATTTACTAAATTTTTCAAAAATAAATTTCTAAATATGATAAATTTATTTTTTAATTTAAATAATCATTTAATTTAAAAATACAAACACTTAAAATATTCATCTTCATTTTTAAGGTGCCTAAATTTTATTTTTACTTTCATGGGTAAAGTTACCATTTATAAGGGCCCTATTAATATTAATAAGAGTAAGTTACTATTAATAAGGGAAATTTAATATTCAAAAGGGCAAGTTACTATTCACCAAAAATTATGTTGATTCTATCGAACTCTAAATAACTTCTTAAATGCAACTGTTTATATCCGTTTTTTGAAATTCCAAACACAGAAGTGGAAAAATTATGTTTAACGACTAGGTTATAAATATCTCTTATAAAAATGTTTGTTTCACAGAGACTCAATGTTGTATGCATAATAATCTATCTAATGAATTGAAATTATTTAAGAAGAAACATACCATAAAACCTTTGGGTTTCATATCAATATTGAACACTTTCATAACATGATTTAGTATTTATCAAAATAATTATAATAGTCGATATAAATATTATTCATAAAATATTTAATTAAATAATATATTGATGAAAATTAATTTTCTAATAAATAATAAAATACATATATTCAGTTTAAAATATTTTTTTACACAAAAAATACAGTAATACCGTATTTGTTTTTAGAACATTAATTTAAAATTTAATTGAAAGCTATAAATTTGAAATATAAGTATTATAAATTAAGAACCTTAATTTTAAATTATTTTTTAAAATAAATTGTTTTATAATAAATTATAAAAAAAATGTTGGGGTGTTACAAAACTTATTTCTTTCCCTTAGTTGGGAATACGACAATGTTGCTCATGTGTACAACGGAGTACCACCTCATGAGGTGATATGGTTAGTTTTTCACATACGATTTACATGGATGGTAATAAGGGTATATTTAGTGAATATATGTGATATATGAAATAAAATATATTCAAAAAAGTAATATATTGTTTACCTTACTTTCATTTCATCCTTTGATAAAATATAAACAATGTTCATATATACATATGACCTACCCTCTCCATTAATGGTGTAATTTATTTTTATCTATAACCTTAATAGATTAATATAAATACTTATATAATTAAAATATATGATATTTATATTATTATTATTAAAACACTAGATATTATTTATCCATGATAAAAATGAAAGGATCAAATATATCAAAACTAAAGATACATGAAAAATCAATTAGTTATTTGCTGAAATGTGATTTTAACAAGTAATTTTTAACCAACGGGTAATACAAGTTAATAAGTAAATAATATATGGAATGATAAATATGATTATAGTTATTTTATATATTTATAATATACCTATATTTATTACACAAGAGTTTTTAATGCATGAAAAGGAATTTTAGACTTATGGTAAATGATTTATCTTATCACTTTTATATTTATGAGATACATTCTATATTCACAACATATTTATTAAACGTGGTGTATATAATAACTATGAATTTATTTTATGTTCATATCATGAAAATTATATGGATTTAAATATCAATTTTATGATCTCTTCTCCCTAGGGTTTACAATTCAAAAGATACCAAAGTGGCGAGATATTGTTTTCTCAATTTTCCTTCTTGGAGACATATGGCATATTATGAACCGATATTATTTTATGACGTGTATAACTGCCCATTTTAATTTTTATATCATGAATATAATTTTATTAATTATATTTATTGTTTCATTTTATGTTATTATTTAATGAGTCTTATGATTCAAAAGTTACTAATATGGTAAGGGATTGATGCTACAATATTATTTTTATTATGATTTTTTATGATTACGATTTTAATGATAATATATTATGATATATTTTTAATAAATACAATTATTTTATTAACCCATTGTTATTAATTTATAATTATTTTTTTAGCTTCACTTTTCACTCTTTATGTCCTCAATGTTCCAAAATAATATTTTTTAAAGAAAACCAACTTTATTTCATTATTTGGTAGAAAACACTTTTTTCTTCCATATTTATGTTTTCTTAAAATGTTATAAAGAAATTATTTTCTATTAAAAACTTATTTTTTAAAGAAAATTTTACCTATGTTTTACTTTTTCACAAAATGGTTTTGAAAAGAATATTCTTAACATTTTCTAAATGAGGTACTTGTGAATTTATATAAAAAATGTGAAACGACTATTTATTTTAACACACACAAAATGGGAAAAAGTTCCACCATCATGAAAAATAAAATTATTTTAATATTACATTATTTTTTTCAAAAAATATTTTCAAAGAAAATCTTTTCTTTAAAATTTTAGAAAATTTTAGATTTTAAATATGTGTTTTTAAAAATGAAAGGAAATTTTAATCAAGAAATGTTCCAAGTGATATTTCAAAATAATTTAACATCTAAGATGAAATATTTTGATGTTATATAAGATTTAATAGGGATATGATCTCTTTGAACCATCCATATCCTTTCTCTAGATTTTTTTATATAATAAAAGATGTTTATGAAACCCATTTCCTTTCCATGTGTTACGTTATGATGAAACCATGGAATTTTTATGAAAATAATTTACTTTCCATTATTTGTTCTATGAAAACATGTTTATTAAAGTCATTTATTTTTATAGTTTATTATATGATTAATGTTTGGAGGTATTTTGGAATAAAAAAGTATGGTTTATGTGATAGGTGGGACCTATACATACCTATAATGAATTATGTAATGATGAATGTTATATGAGCTCAACGGGTACATAATAGGTTATCCCAAGACTAAAATAGGGTACATGGGAGGTTATCCTAAGACCAAAAGTGGGAACACAAGAGGTTATCCCAAGAATAATATAGGGTACATGGGAGGTTATTCCAAGACTAAAGTTGGTACATGGGTGTTTGGCCCAAGCCTAACATGTTATGAATGTCTTGGGGGATTTCATTAACAAAATATTTTACATAATTATGTATATTGAAAAAATCTATATATTATTCCAATTTTATGATCTCATGGATCATGTTATTTTATTACTTTATGATTTATTTCTTATGAAATTCCATGATTTATACCATGACTCAATTTTATGATCTATAATATATAGGGAATAGTTTTCAAATGTTATTCAGATATTCTCATATCCCTTTCTCATAATATATTGATAACTACATTATTTTCCCTTATTGATCATCTATGCGCACACTATAATATGTTTTATTTACATATGTTATGAAGAAATTATTATGTAT
The DNA here is from genome assembly GCA_963277665.1 of Viscum album. Taxonomy (NCBI): domain Eukaryota; kingdom Viridiplantae; phylum Streptophyta; class Magnoliopsida; order Santalales; family Viscaceae; genus Viscum; species Viscum album. Next base: position 229,376,422 of record OY728165.1, read on the forward strand.
GATATGTAAAAGAAGGGTGCCAGTTATGAAGATCTTAGTGAGAGATAATGTAGATCACTTATGGACCAATTGTTTATGAGTTAATGTTTCTAAAATCACTAGACTTGAATGATTCTGGAATGGATAATAATTTTATGTAATGAATATTAACCTATTAAGATATAATATTTTTGTTTGAGAAGTTTGGGTCTTTATAGGTGGTATAAGAGTAAGGTATAGTTATCCTTTGAATGATAGGATAAGAAAACTATTATGAGATCCACAGGGATATGTCTAAGGATAAGTCTAATGATAATTCTATGTAAATTAAAATATCCTAGATTTTTAGTGAATGATAAATTGAGCAGTTTTTAATAATTTTAATCCTTGTTTAGATACTAAAAGTGGATGTGGTTCTGGAACTGATGTACATAGTGGTAATAACCCTAAAAAAGCCACATCGGGTCTGATTCAAGTATTACCTAGTACATGAAAATGGGTATTACTTTGCACATAGTTTGTCACTATTTGGAAATATGATTTGGGAATTAAAAAAATCTTCATAAATAATCATGAAGGATTAAAATAATAACCTAGTATAATCCTAATTTTCCATAGATTGAAGAGAAGGAGTCACCGTTTCGACATCCTATATGTTATTTTTGGTGATTATGTAGTTTCCAATGATGATTATTATTTATTACACTAATATTTTTGGTTTTAGTTAATTGACAGACCCTAAAGGAATCATGTTAATTCTCAATGAAATGGAAAATGTAATGATTGTCCTTTTGAGAAACCAAATGTTAATAGAGATAGAATATGAAATCCTATTACTAGGATTAAAACATTTCTCAACCTATGAATCATGATGGAGTTAATGGGAAATGTCTGGAACAACATTTGATTGAGTCCTTTATGGGTAAATTTACACCTTATTATAGTGGTTCTATTAATCCACTAGTTTATGAGCAATGGATCAGTACCATCAAAAATGTATTTTACCTTCTCCAGTGCTTGAAGCATGAGAACTTATTTTTGGTTGTCCATCATTTGGAAGGTCAAGAAGATAAATAGTGTAATCTTATCAATAATATGAGGTAACTAGATGAAATTGACTCCCTGGAGTCGGATGAGTTTAAGAGATTATTTTTAATAAGTACTTTCTGCTTATATTTAATACAAAAATGGAGAAAGAATTCATTATACTAAAATAGAAGGATAATGAATCTGTTGGTACCTATGAGGAAAATTTTTCAACACATGCAAGGTATGCTTCTTACATTATAATCCATCTTTAATGTAATGTTGATTGATTATTTAGCGGTTTAAAACTATTTATTTTAAGGGTTTTATCCATTAAAGACTTTGATAACTATGAAAAAATAATTTGATGGGCTATAAAGGTATAAATGGAGATTGGGGTTACCCACCGATAACATGGTTTTTATAAGAAATGTAAGATTAAATTTAGGGAACTCTAAAAACTAGGGAGAAAAGAAGACGAACTTTACTTTATGGTCAAAGTGTGGAAGGAAACATGGATTAAATTTTCTTAATGGGACTAATATATTTTTTAAGTGTGGAAAAGAAGGCTATCGAGTGGATGGATGATTAAGTGATGGGAAGAAGTTGTATAATGATGAAAACTAAGGGAAAGATCTATAGAATTCACCACCAACACTCTAGTTCTTCTAGTGCAAGGAGATTGGGCATTACACAAATCAGTTCCCCAATCAAAGGGATAATAAGCTAAAAAAATAACTAAACACAAAGGATAAAGGGAAAGGTTATAAAAAGACAACATCTAAAGTGAATCATGATAATTAGGGAACACTTATCCTTCACTCTATAGTTATGAATATCATATTAGAGTTTGTATGAATGATTCCTAATAAAATATTATTGTTCATCCTTTGGTTAAAGATGATGTGATTCTAAGCATTGATTATCTCCCTCTACATGGATTATATAATGATTAAATCACATTTTATAATCTATCATTTCAAGAAAGAAACCAAGATCCCAATGGAAATTTTTTTGTCTAAGATAAGATATTATTTAAGAAATAAAGGGTGAATTATTTATTTGACATATATATGTCTATATGTATGATTAATTTAAGAGTTATGGATACCATCATGAGTTTATCATTGTAAGGTTGATCACAAGATAAAATCCTTAGACACCCATTTTTAGGTTTTTTTTGATGGGTGTTTATCAAGATTAAGGATAATTTGGGAGAATTAATGATAATACAACCCTTTGATTTAGTATATATTTTAGTGAAAAAGTTATTTGAGGAGGAATGAATTTACATTTTGTGAGAATAAGATTAAATGTATTGGTAACCTTTATGTTTTATATTATATTTTATGTTGAAAAAATTATTGGTTATTTCAATTTGGAGATGTTGAATGAATTATATTAAAATATTTTTGTAAAAACATAACCCACATTCTAGGAAACAACCTATCACATCCGATAAGGTCACGTTCCTTGAACCCATAGTCTATGGGTGACAAGGGTATGTCTTCTATAACTGTCCAACATGAAAGATTATTTCTAGTGGTACAACATTAATAGGGTTATTTTTGAGTATGTATATCAGTGCTTAGTTTGTCAGTATAGGAAGGCTGAGAGAAAAAATTATAAGGGGATGTTATAACCATTAAAAATACTAGAATGGAAATGAGAAAATATCACCATGGATTTTGTTTTCAGAATCCCTAGAACAATTAAAGGCTATAATGATATAAGGGTTATATTCAACTAACTTATAAAGAAAACAAACACCATCACTATCAAATAATATTTTTCTCTTAGTTATCCTTCCAGGTTGTACATTAATGAAGTTATAAGTTTGCATTAAGTATCACATTCTATTGTTTCTGATCTGAATTTGAGGTTTACCATGAAGTTCAAGATAAATATTCAGTAAGATCTTTATATGGATCTATGTTTCAGAACTACATATAATTCATAAAAATATAGTTAGTCTGATATATCAATTCAATCACTAGAGAATATGTTGATATCTAGTTCTATGGATTTCAAAGGTGGTTAGCATCAACACCTTCCTCTAGTTGAGTTTTCTTCCAAAAATAGATTTCAATGAAGCGTTACCATAGATCCTTATTAACCCCTATATGGAAAGAAGTATAAAAATCCCATGTATTGAGATCATGATAGATAAATAAATCAATTTTTACATATTTAGATGATTAAATTGAATATAAGGTTAGAGTCATTCAACAAAACATAAGGGAAGCTCAGAGTCAGCGGAAAATTTATTCTTGTAATCAATGACATTATTTGGAGTTTGAAGTTACTGAGAAGGACTTACTATGAATTTATACATGAAAGAAGGTTATGAGATTTATGAATAATGAAAAAAATATTAACTACGTATATAAGATCCTTTTTAAATTCTTGATTATAATTAGATAATTGATTATCGATTAGAACTTCCACTAAACCTCTCTCAAGTGTATGATGTGTTCTATATATATGTCTTGAGAAAGTATATACCCAATCCTTCACATATACTGAAATCAAAGGTCAAACCCCTTGGACCTTGATATTTCATATGAGAAAAAACTGGTGTATTTTTAGAATCATGTAGATAAAGTTTTATGAAATAAGATCACTCACCTAGTTAATGTTTTTTGGCCAAACCACCAATTTGATGAAGCTATCTAGGAACCAAAGGATATTATAAGGAATAAGTAATTTCATGTTTCTGTTAGAGTGATTAATTTCATGGGTCAAATTTATTTTAATGTTGGAAAAATGTAACACCTTTAGTTTTTTTAAAAAATATTTTTTTTGAATAACTAATTTTTTTTCAATATCATACATTACACACAACACTAGATTTTAATGAACCATGAAATGCTTTTAATATAATTATTTTAACACAAAAATTTTTAACTTGAAATTAAATGTAGTGAAATTTATAGGAATAATTTTTTTTAAATAAATTACATATTATGGTTTTATAAAAATAAATCATATTGATAAATTAGAATTAATTTTTAGTAATGTTTTTATATGCTTCAAAAAATATTTTTATCTAAAAAAAGATTAGTACTTTTTGAGAAACAAGATAACTAATCTTTCAAAATTTTATAAATTTTATTTAAAAATATGAACGTTATTTATCTAAAAAACATGTAAAAATTATCTTAGGGTAATTTTTATGGATTTTTCTCAAATGGCTAATTTTTCTATGAATTGTGAAAAATACTAGTTTTCATTAAAAACTACATTTTTATTTAAATAATTTATATGATTAATTATTTTTTGAATTTTTTTTTAAAAAGTTATATTATTTAAATTATAATATAATAAATAAAATCTAGGTCATTATAATCAATTTTAAACTAAATATTCATATAAAAAAAGTTTTATGATTTTAAAAAAATTTCCTTTGAAAAAACTATTTTCTCATCTCAAATTTGAGTTTAATTTAAAATTATTTTTTCTCCAATTATATAAATAGAATTTGGAAAAATAAATTTTATATTTGGAATAATAATAATTATTACCATATAATACATTAAACTTATTTTTTGGTCAAAATGTATAGTAAAAATAGTACAAATTAATTAATGTGGTTAATGTTAAAATGTGTTTACCAAGGGTTAAAATAAAAAGATAAGGGTTAAAATGACATAATATTTTTTACAAAACTAATTATATTGACATATTTAGATCTTATCACCTCATTGTTTTTATAATGACCCGTTTTTGAGACTTATTTAATGTACAAAACTTTGGTATACTTTATTCTTTTAAAAAAATTGATGTGTGTCATCTCCCGTAGTTACAAAAGGCCACCCCCTATACTTTCTTATCAACACTTTCCAAAACTATTGGTTTCAGAAAATACCTACCCAAATATCTTAATTTATTCCTTACACACATCCTCTAATAATTTTTATTATTATTAAAACCTCCAAATAAGGCATTAGGTATAAACCTAAAGAGGTTCTCTAAAGAAGAGGTAAAATTCTTAAACATCCATTTTTGTTTTCTTTTTTTACCACCTTATTAAAATATTATTAAACAATGATACTATAATAATAGTATTATATAAAATATAATGGTATATTATTATATAAATTTCATAACTAACATCTACCTCCTCTTTTATTATATGAGAAACGAAACCGTCGATCATATTTATGACGGACCACCACCTCGTGAACCGATGTTATTAATATTAAAAATCCACCCACATGGTTTAATATAATGATGTATTTAATGTTTATATATGATATTTATAATAATAATATCCTAATTTAATTATAATGTCACATAAAAGTTCTTAATTTACATTCCTTAGGAATATGATAACATCACTCATGTGTGTGACAGACTACCACATCACAAAGAGATGTTATTCATTTTTCTCATATGCTTTACATGAAATGTAATAAGGGTAAATTTGATTAATATATGTGATTCATATGAAATAAAAAATATTCTATAAAGGTAAAATATTATTTACCTTCATTTCATTTTATCTGTAGAGAAAAAGGAAACAACATTCATGCGTACCTATAACCTACTGTATCCATGAATGATATAACTCATATTTATCTTTAAATATATTGGATCAATATAAATGATTTTATAAAGAAAATATATTATATTTATAATCATGATTAAAATTATATAAATTATTTAACCACAATCAAGATGAATGTACCAAATATATCAAACAAAAACAAACATGAAAAAATGAATCAATTATTACTCGTAACATGATTTTAACAAAGAATTGTTAATAAATGAGAAATAAATGGTCATAAGTAAATACTATATAGAATGATACATAATATTATGGTTCTGTAATATATGTATATTAAACAAATATTTATTTTACAGGAAGTTTAAAAATTTACAAATGAAGTTGATACATAAGGTAAGATATTTTTTATCTCACTTTTATATCTATGAGATACATGCCATGTTCACCACTTTTTTCTTATATTTGGTGTGTATAATACACATGAATCAAATTTATTTTATTAGAATTAAAATATGGGGATTTAAATATCCATTTGAGTGTATATCTTCTATGGGGTTGAATGTTCAAAAGATACCAATGAGGTAAGGGATTTTTGTCTCAATTTGAATTCATTGTGATATATGTTATGTTATGTACCTATATTATTTTATGAAGAGTATATACTGAAAATTTGAAATTTTAAATCATGAATATAATTATAATAATTATATTTAATGTTTCATTTTATGTTATGATTTAATGGGGACTGTAATTCAAAAGTTACCAAAGTGTTAAGGGTTTGATGTTACAATCACATTATTTATCTAGATAGTTTATGATTATGATTTAAATGATGAAATATTATGATATATTTATCAATATATTCATGAATTTATTTCTTCTATGATTTTTCCTTGAAAATATTTTTTTTCCATTCATTTTACTCTCTTCATATACTCTATATTCAAAAATAGATTTTTTAAAGAAAACTGTCTTTATTTCTCTCCTCGGTCGAAAACCCATTTTCTTAGATATTTATATTTTCTAAAAACATGTTAAGAAATTTTTTACTATTATAAAATAATTTTTTAAAGAAATTTTTTCACATGTCTAACTTTGTAATATTTTTTGGAAGTAATATTCTTTTCATTTTCTAAACAAGGTACATTTGACATTTTTACCAAAAATGTGAAAGGAATATTTGTTTTAATATGATGGAATGAAAAAAATTCCACCATAATTACCACTAAATTATATAAAGACAAATTTAAAAATTAAAAAAGTTTATTTTAAAAGAAATTCACTTATTTAAAGTTTCATAAATATTTAGATTTTAAATAAGTGATTTAGAAAATGGAATAGATATTTTCCTCAATAAATGTTCCAAGTGATCTTTAAAAAACATTATCCATATAAGATGGCATACTTTGATGTTACTTAAGCTTTAATAGGTATATGATTCAATTATAAAATCCTTATACTTTCTAATAATGCATTATCTCTATCATGACAAGATGGTTATGAAACCCATATCATTTCCATGGGTTATGTTATGATGAAATGTTGAAATGTTTAGGAAAATCATTTCCTTTCCATGGGTTATGCTATAAAAAAGTATTTCAAACCCATTTAATTTAATTGGATATGATATGATTAATGTTTTATGAAATTTTGGCCCACAAATGTTTGGTTTCTATGAAGGATGGGATATATATCTCCCTCAATTGTGTTGGGTAATGATTAATGTTATATGTGCTAAAATAGTATATTAGCGGTTATCCAAATCCAAAAATAGGATATATATATATATAAGGATATACCAACCTCTAAAGAGGGTACATGAGTGGTTATCCCAAGGTTGAAATAGATTACACATGAGGTTATCCAAAGTTTGATGCAGGTACATGGGTGGTTATCCCAACCAAAACATGTTATGAATATCTTAGTGGATAGAATCAACATATGATTTTCTATTATTATATATTTTCCACAAATATATAACTTATTCTAATGTTATGAAATCAAGTCCCATCTTCTTTGATTTCTTTATGATTCATGTCTTATGAACTACCAAGATTTATTCCATGACATATATGATATGTTGGGTATGGTTTTCCAAATGTTATTCTCATGTACCCATTTCATTAGGCTCATGTTATATTGATATCTCACTTGTTGATATTTATTGAGCATATGATCTCACTCTTTCATACGTTTACTTTTCCAGATTATGAATAAATGTATTATGTGTGATTTTTTAAATAAGGGTGATAGTTATGAAGAAATCAGTGTGAGATGATGTAGCTCACTTATGGATCGGTTTTTTTTTGAATCCGTGTTTGAAAAAGAACTTGACCCAAATGATTTTACCATGGATAATTATATTACATAATGAATATTTTTCTATTAATATGTAATATTTATGTATGAGAAGTTTGGTTCCATACACTATGCATTCCATCACCAAGAATTTAGTTATTATTATTCATGATATTATTTATATTTCCATGTTATCAATGTATATACATAAGGCTCGTGTTATTGATTATATGAAAAGTTTATTGATTTTTCACACTTCCATAATGTGTATGCCTCTTTATCAATGATAGATTTTACTAGAAACTACACATTACTAAGAATTTGATCTCACCATTTTATTTTTATTGTTTCACCAGTGTAACAAGAAGGGATATTTGAATAAATTCAAAGATGTTTTAAAAGGAATAATAATGTTTTCAAGAAGTTTATTATGGTATATCTTAATGTTTCAAATGTAATATTGTAAATATGTATATGTAAAATCACATAAGACTAAAAAATTGAGTGATGATTTATGATGTTATCCTAATGTAATAAATTGAACACTGGCTCTATGTTACATGAGTTATGTTAGTTATTGTAGGTACAAATCATGTTTAGTATAAACCTTGGGAATTATATTGAGAGAAACATAGATTTGAGAACATAACCCTATGAAATACTCTTGGGATATGTTTTATAAAATGAAATCATCCTAAAATTTTGTTAAAGTGTAGATTTTAAAGATTCTTAGTAATGAAATACCTATATAGATACAAACATGTGGATGTAGGATTTGGTAGAATATTCACTTATGGGCAATAACCCCAAATAGGGTGGCTAGATATTAACTCTGTCTTCACCTAGTGAAATAAAATGAGGCAAACCAACAAACTTTTTTGAAACCCTTGGGGGATTAGTTTTTGGTTCATTTACCCACATTTTTTTAAAACATTGATAAAGATTTTAGTAAAAATTGATTATGTAATATATTTTTAATTTTTTAGATAAATTAATACAAATACGACAATGGATACCAATATTATGACCATGAGATTAATGAGATAGGTTATGAGTATATTTTATGAGATATTTCTTCTAAGTTCATATTTTCACCTTTTAACATATATTTATTTTATTATTCTCATAAACATTTATTTATTTAACTAATTACTAGAGTAAAGAGGAATTTATTTAACAATGAATGTGATGGATAATAAAGTGATTTTACTAACATAAAACAAAATGATATTAGATCTATATTGATTAATATTTTGGTTTTTACTAACCAAATATAAAAAATTATGATAAAAAAATTGAATATAGTTACATTTATAAACACTATATTGAAGAGAATAACAGAGTTTCATGGATGTTCAAATGATAAAAAATATGGAGGAAAAAGATTAAATTTCCTATGTGTTATGAATATAGGACCAAGAACTCAAAAAATTATTTCAAGGGAATGAAAATATGTTCTATGTGTGGAAATAGAGGACATTGAGTAAATAATTACTGCATAAAAATATAGAGTTTTATTAACATGGTGAAGGTAAATAAAGTTCATCCTAAGGTACCACTAATATTTCAATTTCCTAAATGTGGGGAAATTAGGAATTTTCAATGTCAATTTTCTACCCCAAAGGGCAAACAAGGATGACGAGAATTGACAACCTCCTAGACCAAAGGTAATTTAAGGGCCTTTAATATGAAAACCACTAAAGTTGATGGTGATAAATAAGGTAAAATTATATGCCACTCCAGAGTTGTGAATGAGTTTTTGGTGATTTATATAAGGAAAAATAATATATATACAATGTTTTCTAATATTATTATGTCACAACATCGATGATCTATGTAACACCCCAGGTAAATAAAGAATATGACATTTTCATATTTATCCATATTTTTGAATAAAATATTAATATTACTTTAAAGGGAATGCTATGCTCGAGGGCGTACCCAATACGCAATAATGAGTTTCTTTGAAATCTTACGTTGCACTATAATAATAAAATAATATTATTTTAAAATGTAGTTAACGCCTAGAAATTGTAATGGCGGGAATGAACAGAACTAACTAAAAAATTATTTTATATGTTTTTTAAATATTTTTACTTTTATCCAATAAATGTTGGAGGCTTAAAATGCAAATGAATCCAATTTTAAGCATAAATCTTCTAATATTCGTTAAAAGGTCAATTAACCACATTTTGATGGAGAACCCTTTTTAAATATAACTTTGAAAATTTTATATGTTTTATTTAACAAAATAAAATCCTTATTTAGAGTCTGGAAATCAAAATTTACTTGGTGTAAAATTTTGTTATTTTTCCGATAAAGATCATTTTTATTTAAAATGCTGCATTTTAATTTAAAACCTCTTTTTAATCTGATTTATTTATATGGATAGATTATATTTTTAATTTATATTAAAGTGTATTTAGAATATATTTTTACCATTTAATCTAATGGTGGTCATTTGAATTAATTTCACTTTGAAATTGGACTTAAACTAGTGTCAATAATTTAATAGATATTGTTTCTTAAAAACACGCTATTTGTTTTGACAGCAGGAATTAATTTTTAAATTAATTAATGCAACATATATGTTTTGAATTTTGTAAAATATACTCTATTATTTAATTTGTAATATCAAATATATCTTAGGGTGAATTTTTGTTATTTTTCTGAAAAACATCAAATTTTGATGAATAGTGAAACCACTAAGTGGTAATTTACAAACTGATTTTTCGTTTAAATAAAACTTTACCACATCTATGTTTTGAATTTCAAAAATCCGACATACATGGTTGTCATTAAGATTTAAAATGTGGTTCAATGGGATTAAAATAATTTTTTAGTGAATAGTAACTTTTAAGTTTTTAATCGCGATTAGAGGTAATTAGTGTAATTTAAGGTAAAAATAATGTTTTAATAATATGAAATGATATAGACACATGTAATACCCTAATTTTATGTGTCATGGCCGACCAAGAAAATCCATGGGTCAACTTGGGGACCCCATGGAGCCACTTTGGTTGGAAAATGACATAAATAACTTTTTATTTAAAGTTAAAATAAAAATGTCACAAGCATGAGTTGTTTTACTAAAACAATTTTTAAATGGGGTTATACAAGTCAAAGTTTTGAATATAAATATTAATTAGAAGGCTAAATATATTTCCTAAATCATGATATTTTTTTATTATTTTTAGACATTAAATAAATTAAATTATTTATGACATCATGATGATGCAGCGATTACCTCATTAATAAAGGATTTAAATAAAATGAAAAGATAATGTTAAAACTATAACTTACACTTGTCAAAGACCTATTATATGGGTATATTTATAACCCTTACCACCTTATCCTCGAAAAACATCAATGTGGGACCTTTAAAATCTGAAACTCATTTGAAAATAAAGTAACATTTTGTAACTTTCCAAGATTGACCCTCCTCTCCTCTTATAAAAGGCCCCCACCTCTACCACCTTACCCACACCTCTCAAGCATTTGGCTCGGACAACCCCTGCTCATTTTTCTCTCCACATCCCTCTATTACTCCTAGAGGCCTCACTTTGATCATAAGTTTTCCCAAGGAATCCTTTGAGCTCAAATCAAAGAGAGATACCCGATTTTAAGGTAATGTCTTCACTTGTGTTCTTTTGTTTTATTTTGCTTCTCCAACCCCATAAACTCTTTTTATTCATTTATTTTGTAACAAATTCAGTATCTTAAATATACTAGGATGTTTTTATAAGAATTATTTGAGCTACACTTACACACACCTACATCTAATGGTTAAATAACATATTGTTTCTGTGGATGGTGAATTTCTGCCTCATGAAACAACGATTGTTCAATATTCTTTTAACACCCTCAAGGGTGACCATTAATATGTCACTATATTTCTATATGATATATAATCTGTTTATGTTTTACTTAAGATTCTGTATTTTTCATTTATGGCATACCTTTATGGTTTCCATTATGGTTAAACGCGATATCTTCATTTTAGGAAGTGCGGACTACCGCCCCCTCAAAGTGATTTGATTCGTTAATACCATATGTGGTACATATAAAGGATAGATTTAATGATATTATATATGATAACATACTTTAATTATAATACTATTATGTATCATTATGTTTTAATTCCATTAAATAAGAAATGGAAATGGAAGTAGCGTTCATGCGTACGTACGGCTTACCGTCTCCATGAACGGTGCATTTCATTTCTTACCTCTAAATGTTATGTAATATTATAAATGAGTGTATATAATGGATATATATAATATATATAATATCTACATAATGAATATAATTCTGGATATAATATATATTTTACCACATGAACAACTTGTAATTATAAAGAGTTTATTTTTGACTCAAGTAGCAATGATCTACAAAATGACCATTATTAACTTAAAAAATTACATAGTGTTCATAGCATGGTATTAAGTGATATAAAAGGAATAATGAACTTGGAAAAGGTTATTAATCAAGTATAAATTAACTCATGATTATTATTCATGAGGTTAAAGAATGATTGAGTCAAGTCAGACCCAAGGTAAGGGATCCTACCCCTCTCTTTCTTTTTTATGTACACTCTTTTATGTTATTACTTTTAAGCTCATATTTCTTATGATTGGGATGTTATTTTAAATTAATATTACTATACTTTTTATGTTCATATGATGAGAGACCCTATTGTCTCTCATAAATCCATTTTAGATGTTTTAATTGGTGTCGTTAGGCTGCTGGAATTTTGTAAGGGGATTTTTATCTCACTTTGTGTTTTCGTGAGATTCATGCTACATTTGACAATATTTCATTTTGAGTGGTGTATGTACTGTCTATTATTCTACTCTTGTGTAACATACTTTCGTTTATGAGTATTTACATCAATTTTTTATAGTTCTTCTTTCATGGGGTGTACGTTTCAAAAGTTACCCAAATCGGTAAGAGAACCTTTCACCCTCCTCTTTTTAAAAGACTTCTTTTGTTATGTCTTTTAATTTTCATCTTATTATGTTGGGATATGTTATTATATATCCTTATTGCCGTAAATTTTATGTCCAAGTGATGAGATACCCTTTATCTCTTTCATTAACTCTTTTTCTAAAATTTGATGTGACACCATTAGGCTGTCAAGGGAACTTCTTAACCCAATTTAGATTTCTTTGGGTTCAATATGTAGTTATTGAATATGTCATCCTTTGAATATGTGTGAATGAAATTTTATTATTTTACACTTAATATCCACTTATATTGGGTGTATTTATATTTGTCACACATAATTATGAGATTGATTTATCCTTAATTTAAGGATACCATCTTTATAATGGATTTCATCTCAATTTACATTTCCATTGAGACTTCATTGTTGTTATGCACCAATTCACTATTATATGGTGTATATACTGTCCTTTGAAATATTATATCATGAATCCCTTAATTCTCATGATATTATTAAATGTTATTCCTCAATTATTTTATTCAATTGTCTCTCATTCTGTTAAAAACCCTTTAACTAAAATATCGTTTTAAATGTTTTAATGATTTATACTTATAAATATTTCTCCTTAATATCCATGTTTTAAAAATGGTTTCAGGTATTTATTTATATGGATATTAATGGTTTAAAATGTTAAAATATTTAATGTGGTATGGGACTTCGTCTCAATCTCCTTTCATTGAGGCATATTTTGTTTTATACACAACCTTACATTATACGGTGTGTAAACCCCTCTGACTTTTACGTTTATCCAAAAGGAATCTTTTTTATACGAAGCATTTTAATATACAAAAAAATGGAATTTTTTTGTCATAAGTATGCGGCGACAATGACTTCTCCTCCACCGTGACCATTATTTGAGTTTCAGCTTCCTCTAAAAGCCATACCTTTTTTTAAAAGAAAAATAAATACCATGGTTTACTTTTCTTTTATTTTGGTATTGAAAATGGTTTTCATAATGTTTTTATATCAATGTGTTGTATTGATATCTTGTGATTGAAAAGTGGAAATGTTATGTTTCTTTTATGCATGTTTTATGTGATACGATTATGTTATGGTTCTTGGGCATTATTATAAAGATGGGTGGTTCCATGATAAACTAAGGGCGGGTGAGCCCGATATAGCTCTCCAATGCATTGGGTAATGCGATTCAGTTAAACGTTAAGGTTTCTCCGAAGAGATTTAGGGATTATATTGTGATGGGTATTCCAAACGTAACCAAGATGGGTACTCCCTATGTAAGAATGTTATGAATGCATCAAGTTACCTTTATGTCTTATGATTTCTATGATTTATTCATGATTTTATGAGGTATGTTAAAGTTCTTATGTTTTATGGGTAAATTATGATTTCATTCTTATGTATATATGTACTCATGTTTATTTTCCATAATTTTTATAACCCTTACTGAGCTTTTTATGATCATCCCATGTTTTGGAAATGTTTTTCACAGGTCAAGGGAATGGTACATGATATGATGATAGTGTCAAGGAAGTGTCAAGAAAGAATCCATGTTTTGTTTTAAATATGTTTCCGTTGATGGGAAAAATGAATACTATCTTTTATGTAACCACTTTGTTTAAATTTGGAATGTAATGAATGTTTTATGATATAATTCTCTAAAACTCTAAACCTGAAAAGATCCTCAATGTGTAATCTTGTAATAACTCATGATTAAGTAAGGTTTAAGGCTGGGGCCTTATAGTTGGTATCAGAGGTCGGTTTAGATAACTTTAGAGGTTAGAGTGTTGTTTAAGAAAAAGTGACAAGTTGTGTATAACCACAATGGTTAGTATACTAGATGGAGTCATCGTTTTTTTTTTAAAGTTAGAATGAGTTTGAGATGACTTGGATAAGTATATCTTGGTGTTTATATTCCTCTTTTTTATTTGATGATTTTACTGATATACTCACACTGACCTTTTTGGTTTTAGTAAATGGATGGATCTAGCAGGCACCAAAGTAACAGTGGATTTGAAGAAAACTGTGATGGTTTTATGATAGAACAACTGAATGATATAGGAGCTGCAATGAGAACTCTTGTGGTTATCCTCAACTAACTATCTGGAGTCATGATTGACCACCTGAACCTTAGTGATTTTTATAAGGCATCGTATATGCGAGAAAAAATCCATACGGAAGATCATGTAATAATAATTCAGTTAAGTATGTTCAAAAAACCTATGTGTCAAATATGTGGAAAGAAACACATAGGAAAATGTTTCAAAGGGACAGAAAGATGCTATAGGTGTGGAAATGAAGTTCATAAAGAAAGAACCTACCATGGAAAAAGGAAGAATCTAGTTGACTCTATAAAAGGGAAAGAAGTTCTTTCTGAAGGATCAATTGAATGTTTTAAATGTGGTGTGCGTGGTCATTATGCAAATACATGTCCTACGAAGAAGTTTCGGGAATGGGGTCACCAAGATCGTACAAATATTCATTTACCAATACCTAATGCCATTCTGATTGAGGATGAAGAAACTGACAATGAAGAATGAAAGGTGTGGATTATTTCTTAACATATGTTTTCTTATTATTGGAATCTTAGGATTTGATTCATGATTTTGTTTTTAGGAAAGAATTATTTCAGAATAATTTGAAAAGGGATAGATAATGATCATGAAGAATGTTGAATGAGTAAGAAGTCATCATATAAGGGATTCAAGAGTTATGGTAGATTTTAGGATGGTGAAATTCCTAGATGTGTTAAGTCTCTTTTGATGATGGGGTTACATTAGAAGACTTTTTATAGTAACTCCGATGTTTGATATAAGAAAATTTTATTCATGGAATAAATATCCTTTCTTTTGTGGATATAGTTATAAATAACCATTTGGGTTTATATGATCTTTGAATTTGAGGCAATTACTGGTTAATACATTTTGGGTTTCAATCTTAGTTTGGTTTACTTTGTAGAATTTTATGGATATATGTTTATTGAATGGTCTTTGTTGAACTTTGGGTTTTGTTTGACAAATTTTGGAGATTAAGAATAGATTTTTTTATATATAAAGGATTATCCTTTTTGTGTATTATCTGATCTCATACTAACCTTATTGGTTTTAGTTTTGGTTAAGGTCTAAAGACATGGGATGTATATAGTTCTCTTTTTTGTATTAGGTGATTCTCTAGAAGTTTATTATAGCTCTCTTAATGTGAACAAGTCATCCTAAATACTTGTCTTTTAGAGAAAATATGAGTTTGTGTAAGAAATATAGTAAAAGTTGAATGTCAACATGAAAATTAAGTATGCTTCCTTATGTTTTAGTTAAACTCATAAATAAATTCCTCAATGAAAATTAACTTAAAAAAATGTTGTTTGTTAATTTTTCCTACTGGGGAGCAAATATCGTTTAACCCATCACAGGTTTGTGATTTTCTTGTTGTTAAATTTCTCCTAGACATGTTTACTATCACTCTTCATAAGAAATTGACCCTTTGTTTTTTCCTCCATATCTATATTTTCATACTTGGAATCCTAGAATGGGTTAACTCGGGTGACATTTGTACTTCTCTCCCATTCTTTTAAAGTGATTGTTTTACTGACTCTTGTTCCGATGTGGGATTTTCAATGAAGCTTCCAAGCCCAATTTTAAAATTGCAAGGATGCAATTCCCAAAATGGGGGAAGGATGTAACACCTGAGGTAAATAAAGAATATGACATTTTCATATTTATCCATATTTTTTAATAAAATATTAATATTACTTTAAAGGGAATGCTATGCTCGAGGGCGTACCCAATACGCAACAACGGGTTTCTTTGAAATCTTATGTTGCACTATAATAATAAAATAATATTATTTTAAAAGGTAGTTAACGCCTAGCCATTGTAATGGCGGGGATGAACGGAACTAACTACAAAATGATTATATATGTTTGTCAAATATTTTTACTTTTACCCAATAAATGTTGGAGGCCTAAAATGAAAATGAATCCAATTTTAAGCATAAATATTCTAATATTCTTTAAAAGGTCGATTAACCGCCTTTTGATGGAGAACCCTTTTTAAATATAATTTTGACAATTTTATATGTTTTATTTTACAAAATAAAATCCTTCTTTAGAATCTGGACATCAAAATTTACTTTGTGTAAAATTTTGTTATTTTTCTGATAAACATCATTATTATTGAAAATGTTGCATTTTAATTCAATTCCTCCTTTTAATATGATTTATTTATATGGATAGATTATATTTTTAATTTAGATTAAAGTTTATTATGAATATATTTTTACCATTTAATCTAATGGTGGTCATTGGAATTAATTTCACATTGAAATTGGACTTAAACTAGTGTCAATCTTTTAATAGATATTATTTCTTAAAAACACGCTATTTGTTTTGACAGCGGGAATTAATTATTAAATTAATTAATGTAACATATATGTTTTGAATTTTGTAAAATATACATCATTATTGAATTCGTAATATCAAATATAGCTTTGGGTGAATTTTTGGTATTTTTCTGAAAAACTTTAATTTTTGATGAATAGTGCAACCACTAAGTGGTAGTTTAAAAATTGATTTTTCGTTTAAATGAAACTTTACCACATCTTTGTTTTGAATTTCAAAAATCCGACATACATGGTTGTCATTAGGATGTAAAATGTGGTCAATGGGATTAAAATAATTTTTTAGTGAATAGTAATTTTTATGTTTTTAATCGCGATTAGAGGTAATTAGTGTAATTTAAGGTAAAAATAATATTTTAATAATAAGAAATGACCTAGACACATGTACTACCCTCATTTGATGTGTCATGATCGACCATGAAAATCCATGGGTCAACTTGGGGACCCCATGGGGCCACTTTGGTTGGAAAATGACACAAATAACTTTTTATTTAAAGTTAAAATAAAAATGTCACAAGCTTGAGTTGTTTTACTAGAACAATTTTTAAATGGGGTTATAAAAGTCATATTTTTGACTATAAATATTCATTAGAAATCTAAAAAGATTTCCTACATCATGATATTTTTTTTGATAATTTTTAGACATTAAATAAATTAAATATTTATGACATCATGATGATGCAACGATTACCTCATTAATAAAGGATTTAAATAAAATGAGAAGATAATGTTAAAACTATAACTTAAACTTTTCAAAGACCTATTGGATGAGTATATTTCGAAATATTACCACCTTATCCTCGAAATATATCAATGTGAGACGTTTAAAATCCGAAACTCATTTGAAAATAAAGTAACATTTTGTAACTTTCCAAGAGTGCACCTCCTCTCCTCTTATAAAAGGCCCCCACCTCTACCACCTTACCCACACCTCTCAAGCATTTGGCTCGGCCAACCCCTGCTCATTTTGTCTCTCCACATCCCTCTATTACTCCTAGAGGCCTCACTTTGAGCATAAGTTTTCCCAAGGAAGCCTTTGAGCTCAAATCAAAGAGAGATACCCGATTTTAAGGTAATGTCTTCACTTGTGTTCTTTTGTTTTATTTTTCTTCTCTAACCCCCTAAACTCTTTATTAATTTATTTTGTAACAACTCCAGTATCTTAAATATACTAGGATGTTTTTATAAGAAGTATTCTAGATACACTTACACACACCAACATCTAATGGTTAAAGAACATATTGTTTCTGTGGATGGTGAATTTCTGCCTCACGAAACGATGATTGTTCAATATTCTTTTAACACCCTAAAAGGTGGACATTAAGATATAAATATATTTATATATGATATATAATGTATTTATTTTTTACTTAATCTTCTGTATTTTTCATTTATGGCATACCTTTATGGTTTCCATTATGGTTAAACGCGATATCTTCATTTTAGGAAGTGCGGACTACCGCCCCCTCAAAGTGATTTGATTCGTTAATACCATATGTGGTACATATAAAGGATAGATTTAATGATATTATATATGATACAATACTGGAATTATAATACTATTATGTATCATTATGGTTTAATTCCATTAAATAATAAATAGAAATGGAAGTAGCGTTCATGCGTACGTACGGCATACCGTCTCCATGAACGGTGCATTTCATTTATTACATCTAAATGTTATGTAATATTATAAATTCATGTATATAATGGATATATATTATATATATGATATATACATAATGAATATAATTCTGGATATAATATATATTTTACCACATGAACAACTTGTAATTATGAAGAGTTTATTTTTGACTCAGGTAGCAATTATCTTCAAAACGACCATTATTAACTTAAAAAATTACATAGTGTTCATAGCATGGTAGTAAGTGATATAAATGGAATAATAAACTTGTAAAAGGTTCTTAAGAAAGTAGAAATTAACTCAAATTTATTATTCAGGAGGTTAAAGAACGATCGAGTCAAGTCAGACCCAAGGTAACGGATCCTACCCCTCTCTTTCTTTTTAAGTACACTCTTTTATGTCATTCCTTTTAAGCTCATCTTTCTTATGATTGGGATGTTATTTTATATTAATGTTACTTTAATTTTTATGTTCATATGATGAGAGACCCAATTTTCTCTCATCAATCCATTTTGGAAGTTTTAGTTGGCGCCGTTAGGCTGCTGGAATTTCGTAAGGGGCTTTTTATCTCACTTTGTGTTTTTGTGAGATTCAGACTACATTTGCGAATATTTCCTTTTGAGTGGTGTATGTACTGTACATTATTATACTCTATGTATAACATAATTTCGTTTATGAGTATTTAAATCAATGTTGTATAGTCCTTTTTTCATGGGGTGTACGTTTCGAAAGTTACCCAAATCGATAAGGGAACCTTTCACCCTCCTCTTTTTAAAAGACTTCTTTTGTTATGTCTTTTAATTTTCATATTATTTTGTGGGGATATGTTCTTATTTATCCTTATTGCCGTAAATTTTATGTCCAAGTGATGAGATACCCTTTATCTCTCTCATCAACTCTTTTTCTAAAATTTGATGTGACGTCGTTAGGCAGTCAAGGCAACTTCTTAACCCAATTTTGACTTCTTTGGGTTCAACATGTAGTTATTGAATATGGAATCCTTTGAATATGTGTGAATGACCTTTGATTATTTTACACTTAATATCCACTTATATTGGGTGTATTTATATTTTTCACACATAATTATGAGATTTATTTATCCTTAATTTAAGGATACCATCTTTATAATGGATTTCATCACAATTTAAATTCCATTGAGACTTCATTGTTGTTATGAACCAATTCACTCTTATATGGTGTATATATTGTCCTTTGGAATATTATATCATGAATCCCTTTATTCTCATGATATTATTAAATTTTATTCCCCAATTATTGTATTCAAGTGTCTCTCATTCTGTTAAAAACCCTTTAACTAAAATATCATTTTAAATGTTTAAATGATTTATTCTTATAAATATTTCTCATTAATATCCATGTTTTCAAAATGGTTTTAAGGATTTATTTATATGGGTATTAATGGTTTAAAATGTTAAAAGCTTCGATGTGGTATGGGACTTTGTCTCAATCTCCTTTCATTGAGGCATATTTTGTTTTATACACAACCTTCCTTTATACGGTGTATAAACCCCTCTGACTTTTATGTTTATCCAAAAGGAATATTTTTTATACGAAGCATTTTAACAAATGACAAAAGGGAATGTTTTTGTCGTATGTATGCAGCGACAATGACTTCTCTGCCACCATGACCATTATTTGAGTTTTGTATTCCTCTACAAGACATACCTTTTTTTAAAAGAAAAATAAATACCATTTTTTTATTTTCTTTTATTTTGGTATTGAAAATGGTTTTCATAATGTTTTTATATCAATGTGTTGTATTGATATCTTGTGATTGAAAAGTGGAAATGTTATGTTTCCTTTATGCAGGTTTTATGTGATACGATTATGTTATGGTTCTTGGGAATTATTATGAAGACGGGTGGTTCTGTGATAAACTAAGGGCGGGTGAGCCCAATATAGCTCTCCAATTCATTGGGTAACACGAAGGAGTTAAACGTTAAGGTTTCTCCGAAGAGATTTTGGGAATATACTATGATGGGTATTCCAAACATAACCAAGAGGGTTACTCCCTACATAATAATGTTATGAATGCCTCAAGTTACCATTATGTCTTATGATTTCTGTGATTTATTCATGATTTTATGAGGTATGTTAAAGTGCTAATGTTTTATGGGTAAAGTATGATTTCATTCTTATGTATATATGTACTCATGTTTCCTTTCCATACTTTTTATAAACCTTACTGATATTTTTATGCTCATCCCAAGTTTTTGAAATGTTTTTCACAGGTCAAGGGAATGGTAGCTGATATGATGATAGTGTCAAGGAAGTGTCAAGAAAGAATCCATGTTTTATTTTAAATTTGTTTCCATTGATGGGAAAAATGAATACTATATTTTATATAACAACTTTGTTTAAATGTGAAATGTAATGACAGTTTTATGATCTAATTCTCTAAAACTCTAAACCTGAAAAGATCCTCAATCTGTAATCTTGTAATAACTCAAGATTAAGTAAGTTTTAAGGCTGGGGCCTTATAATCTAGTATTTAAATATTCGACAAAACTTATATTTCTAGATTATTATATTCCAATTTGATGTTTGTGGGAATTTTTGTGACACCCTAAGATTTTAAAATAAGAAAATTATATGTGATATAGTAAAGGACGCACAAAACTATGTTCGTCTTGAATTACATGAAATACTAAATTTATTTCACGTTACATACAACCTTGATATTTTTATGTTTGATAGTGTATTCAAAATGCAACACAAAATGTAAATGACCATTGATACATATTATTGCTACAACCTAGAAGTTAAGATAGATGGTATGAATAGTATAAAATAATTTATGAAATACATATATATATATAATTATTACTTAATATAAAATATTGATGAATGTCTGTAAATAATCAATCAATTTGTAGTAAAGCGATTTTATTCTTCAAAAATATGTTTTTTTTAAATATTATTTTTATTGATTTTAATGTAAGAAATGTTTTCATAAATGTTTTAAAATTTTATACAATAAAATTCGTTTTTTAATCAGAATATTAAAAATTTTGTTTTAGTGAAATTTTGGGACAGTTCAGAAAATATTTATTTTTAGTGGATAATGACAAATACCGATTTTGTTTTGTAAATATTAGTTTATTTTCAAAAAATTTAGAAATTTAAAAGTCCCAATATGTTTGGAAGATGTTTTGAAGTAAACTTTGTATTATTTAGTTTTATTTATCCTCCTAATTATATTATATCAACTATAAATTAGTTTTTTGTATAATATTTCTTTTAAGTTTCAAAATTGGGATTTCAAAAAATTGTTTTAAAATGTATAATGTTTCTAAATTTTAATTATTTAAAATATTATGTAATGGGGACTGTATTAAATAAAATTTATAGAATATATATCATTAAATATTAATTTAGTTTCATGCGATTATTATAATTATTTATATAGTTAATACCGAATCATCTTTTTCTACAAATGTACTTTTCTTAAAAACCCATTATCTCATCACATTAGAGGGATTAATACTGACTTAAAATATTTACGATTATAGGAATTAAACTCTGAAAAATAGAATATATAATTTTATTAAAAATATTTTTTAATGTCTAATAAGTCTAATTTAAAATTTTAACATAATTATTAGTGAAAATTCTTAAAATAAATCTTAGTAATTAAGGTGAAAATGAGTTTATTAAGGGCTTAAACTTTAAACTTAATGGAAAAAATGACCTAGAAACGTTTCTAAAACCAATTTTATGAAAATATTTAATCCTTATACCTTTTATTATTTATACTATAACATTATTTTGGTATATTTAGTTGAATAAAACATAGAAAGAAACCACTATTTTTAAAAAAATACAAGTTTTCCGCACACCTCACTTATAAAAGGCCACCACCTCTCCTCCAATATTCTCACTTTAAAACCTATTTTTTAGTCAATAACTACCAAAATAACTTAATAAATTCCCCAATATCATCATATTATGATTAATTTTGGTATAAATGGATCCATGTAATGTATTTGGTGCAAACCAAAAGAATTTACCCAAAGAAGAGGATACATTCATCAATGAGAATTTTTGTTTTATTTATTTACCCACCTTCTTAAATTATTATTATACCGTGATGATATTATAAAATAATTAAATTACATATAATTATTTGTTTTTATTTTTATCTTATGACCTAAATACACATACACTACCATCAAAAGGTGTACAAAATCATCATTCATGTGTAAGGATGACTACCACCTCATGAAATAATGTCATTCATTTTTTCATTAACACCTCTCACAGTTGGGTATTATGATGGATATAAATTATATATATGATATTTATAAACAATTATTTTGATAAAGTCATTATATAATATATAAAATTTTATTTTCCATTCTATAAGGGATATAATAACATCGCTCATGGGGATGACAAAATAGTACCTCACAAAGCGATGTGATTCGTTTTTCAGTAACACGTTACATAAACGGTAATAAGGGTAAATATAATAAATATATGTGACATAAATGAAATATTTATCATTATATAAATATAAAATATTTTTTATTTTTACCATTTCTCTCTCTAGAAAAATTATAACGTCGTTTGTGGATGTGTGGACTACCGCCTCCTCGAATTGATGTGATTCATTTTTTTGCACCACCACAAAACAATAATTATTTATAAATATATATAATTAAATAATATAGTACTTATGATGTTATTATAATTTGGTAAAGATAAAATATTAGTTACTCTCTTTCCATAATGATCGTTGAAAAATAGAATCGTTACTTCTGAGTACGTACTACCTACTGTCTCAATTATTAAAACATTAGTTCATTTTTCATAGACATGTTTAATTATTGGGTTTAAATATATATTATATATATAAATATAATAATTATTTCATTATTATGATTATTGATATTTTTAAATAACTACCACTTTGGCCATAGTCAACATACCAACGTCATTTTTGACACATAAACTGAATATCGTCAAAACATCCAACTTAAATTAATTAATTAAGTAATTATATATAACTTGTTAATAAGTGAAATAAAATTAATAATAATCTTAAAAAAATTTCACAAGAAATTAAATAATTAACATAAATTTATTATTTTTGAAGGTAAATATCAATTTTGATGAATGAAAATCGAGTTAAGGGTTTTCTCGTATCACTTTTATTTATTTGATATATATGCCATATTCACCACCTATTTTTGTTTTGTGGTGTATATAATAACCATGAATGAATTTTATTATTAATATAATTAAATTTATTTGGATTTTAAAATCCATTTTAGGATCTCTCTTTCATGGGGTTTACTGTTTCAATGTTACCAAAGAGGTAAGAGATTTTTGTCTCAATTTGTATTCTTTGATATGTATGTTATGTTTTACACTTATATTATTTTATGTGGTATATATATTGTCACATTGAAAACTTATATCATTAATATACTTATTTTAAATATATTATAAATTTCATTTAATGTTATTATTTCATGAATATTATTATTCAATGTTACTAAAGTGGTAGGATCCTTATGTTACAATCTCATTGTTTATCAGGAATTTTTCTTATGCTACCAATGATGATATTTATAATCCATATATCAAGAAAATCATTAATTTTATTATTCAATGTTTATTCGTTATATTATCATGAAATATTACCAAATTTAAACTCTTTTTTACTTAAATTAATTTAAAAAATGTTTTAAGAAAATATGACTTCAATTCACTCTTCTGTCAGAAATCCATTTTTCTTCTAAAATTCATATTTTCTAAAAATGTTTTTAAAAAAGTTTTTAATATTTTCCAAAATTATTTATTAAATTCATTTTTACCAATTACTAATTTTTTAATTTTTTTTAAAATAAATCATCATTTGTTTTTCAAAAACAATTTCTGGTTAGATTTTACCAAAAATGTAAAAGGAATTATTATTTTAAAGTATATGACATAAATGAAATTTACCAGCAGCATGACCTTTTTTTTATTTGAGGATTAATTTATACATTTTCAAGGTTATTTTGAAAGAAAAGTATTTTTAAAATTTTATATATTTTAAAAAATATGTCTTTAATGAGGAAGGGTAGTTTCTTCAAGGAATGTTTTAAATAAATTTTAAATCTTAATTTATATGGTTCCAAGTTTTTTCATGGAAAATAATTTTAATAATATTTTTTGAATTTTTGAAAAGAGATTTTCAACATATAAAAATTATTTTCTTCAAAATGACTTTAATGATCTTTTAATGATATTTCCATTCATCAATGACAAAACCCTTATTGTTAATTATATCTAATGATAATATTTTGTATTGATTCCTATTTACCTGTCTCGATGGGTTATGATTATTTCAAATAGGTTTTTATGGAACTAGTTTCTTTTCCATGTGTTAATCATGTTTCAAAAAGGTTTAGTTGAAACCCATTTGTTTTCTATATGTTAATCAAGTTATAAATGGAATAATTATTGTTTTTATTAGTTTTATGATGAAATGAAATATATTTTTACGTTATTAATATTGAGGTTCTAGGGAAAAAGTTATACAATGGGGTGGCCTATATAGAACCAAGTGATCTAATTGAATCTTATATGATGGGCTGACCTAGATAGCACTGGTCCATCTAGCTATACCTTAAAGATTGGTGCAACTAGATCACACACTAATTTATTGGGTAATTTACCTTGTCTTAAGAGAAAATAATGGAGTTATAGAAGGGTTTATCCTATGGATTTATCTGGGATACAGTTATTTTCGACATGGGTTTAACAAGTTCTATGAATAAAAATGTTCCTAGATGCCAAAATATTTTTGTGATGCTTTTTATGGGATAATAATGTCTATTATGATGAAGATTGATATTACATGGATGATTATTATTGATTCTGATGACTTTTTCCTTTTCTATGTTTTCGTATTTGATGATCTGATTATTGATGGGTATGATCTATTTTATGATTAACTCATGAACTCTAATTATGTCATCATACCCTTATGCACTTTTTATTCTCATTGATGATATTCAATTGATAATAATTATGTATAACCTTAATAATTAGTTGAGATCACCCATATTATGTTTTATTTTCCCTAGGTTATAAAGAACTTGTTTGAATGAATTATGTCTAGAAGGGATTTTATATGAATAAGAATGATGAATTAATGTGAATTAAGGAAAGACAGGTTAAGTGAGATAAATTATCATTGGATGAATTGTGTATTCTTTATTTAGGATTTTATCCTAATTATCTAAGACATTAAAACTTAATAGTCCAAGAGTTTATAATTGATTTAAATTTTTCTTTTGATATTGTAAGGTTTGGATGGGAAAAATGGATCATAATTATCAGCATGAAATCTGAAAATGTAAAGTTTATGATTTCATCACAAAATTTGGGACTGTAGGTTTTGGGATGTTATAGTGGGTGTCAAAGGAAAGATTCGGATAAATTTGGATATTAGGTTGTTTTCTTGTGATGTTTTATTAAGAGTTATGGGAACCATCATATGCCTATAATATTATAGTTGATCATATGTTCAAAGCCTTAGACACCTCATTTTACGGTTTTAAGGAGTAATTTCTTAAGGTTAATTATATTATTGGAGATGTTTTTTTGGTTGAGTTATTTTTAACCACTAAGATCAACATGAAGTGTTATTTATGGAATAATTATTTTTCATTTTTAATAAAAAAATAAATCTTGTGTGTTGGGTGATAACCCATCACACCTAGAAATGGGGTGGGGCATGAACCCTGGACCAAATTACAATATTATTTTCATGAATACGATAGGTCTATGTGATTTTTTTGTTAGTATGATTTTTTATTGGTAAATATTATGTTCATTTCAGAGACATATGTGATTTTATTTTAGGAATAATGGTTTATTTGTCTCGGACGAATATTTGATCAGATCCTTCCAATCACTAGTTTTCGAACTTAGTTAGAAAATTATTAAATAATTATAAGGATAATTATTTATGGAATTATTTGGTTTGAACTTTGGGTATTACTGTGGAAATATGTATATTAATATTATAAATTTTATTCATTTTTGATATTATCTTACCATGTGATTACCATTTTGGTTATGGTTAATGTTTAAAGAAATTAGGAATATATTTTTATCCATTTTATGGTTATGTGGCCTTTAAATATTTATTTTAGTGCCTTATGAATTAATTATTCATCCTAAATATACATTTTTTAGGGAAATAGATGATATTGTGTTGGAAATTTATTAAACGATTAAATTATACTTATCAAGTAAGTATATTTTCGTATTCTTTTAATATAAAATGGTAATATAATTCCTCAATTATAGAAAAATGATCATGAAAAAAATTTCATCCTAATACCTTCATTTATGATGAAAAAATGGCTATTTAGATCATTACAAATTTATGGTTTTGAGTACCTTTCTTTCAATTGATCATTCACATTCTTTTGATCATTGAACTCAATCACTCTCTATAATTATTTATGTTTTTCTTCCTTTCCCACCTATGTTATCCTATTTTAAAACCTTATTATGTTTTATTAGATATAAAATTTTTCTTCTATTTTTATAATATTAAGAGAATTTTTCATTAACCCTTTTTATGTTGTGAGTTTACAACAACAGAATTTTGAAATTTCCAAACTCTGAATACTGAGAGAATGTTCAGATTGAGGGGACATAATTTATTATAGGGGGAGGATGTAACACCAAAATATTTTAAAATAAAGATATTGTATTCACTAGTGTAAAGGAAATGAAACAATAGTTTTAGATTTCATTACACAGATGACTTAGGTTAGGTTATGTTACATGAAACCCTAATGTTTTTATGTTCTATTTCATATTCAGTACGCACCACCAAATTTGAACGACCCACGATATATATTACTATTATAAACTAGCAATCAAATTGGTGGGTATGAATAATATAAAATAATTTATTATATACATATTTGTATATTTATTACTCAATATTAATTATTGATAATATTTTTGTAAATAATCAATCAATTTTTAGTAAAGTGATTTTATTCATCAAAAATATAATTTCTTCAAAAATATTTTTTTTGATTCTCATGAAAAAATATTATAATAATTTTTTATAAATTTTTCAAATTTATTTGAAACATTAAGCTCATTTTTTGAATCATAATATCAAAAATTTATTTTGGGTAAAATTTTGGGACTTTTCATAAAATATTGATTTTAAGGTGAATAGTGAAAATTACTGTTATTTGTAAAAAGTATCTTCTTCTTAATAAATTATTTAATTTAAAAGTACCAGTATGTTTTGGATATATTTTAATGTAACCTATTTTTAGTAATATTTAATCCACTTTATTAATTTTAATACACTTTATATTGGTTTTTAGTATAAGTTTTTTTGGGGTGTAAAAATGTGGTTTTCCTAAAAACTGTTTTAAACATCATAATCATTCTCTATTTTAATTAATTAAAATAATACTTAATGGGGAATTTTTTAAATTAATATTTTAGAATATATAGAATTAAATGTTAATTTATTTTAATATAATTGTAATTATTATCTATAGAGTTAATATAAAATCAACTTTTTCTAAAAAATACTCTTCTTAAAAACATGTTGTTACACCTCATCTGTAGGATTAGTAATAATTTAAATTTTGTCCCTTATATGAATTAAATTTGGAAAAATGGATTACATATTTTTAATAAAAATAATTAATAATTTCTAATTTGGTAATTTAAATTTTTACCATAACTATTACTAAAAAAATAAAAGTTAATGGTAGCGAATTAGGTGAAAATGATTATTATGAGGGATTAAAATTTAAACTCAATGGTAAAAATGACCTATAAACTATTAAAAACCCCATTTATTGGAAATATTTCGACCATATATCTTATATAATCAATAATAAACCATTATTGGGGCCTGGTGACATGAAAACAATGTGGTTGAATTCACTCTTTCAAAAAACATTCAAGTATGCTACTCAACTCACTTATAAAAGGCCACAACACCTCATCTCATCTGAGCACTTTAAAACCAACTTTTTTATGAAAAACAAATCCTAAATAACTTATAAAACTACATAATATCATCTTATACACCTTAATTTGTCTATAAAATCAACCAAATATGGTCTTAGGTGTAAACCAAAAGGAGTTACCCAAAGAAGATGTAACATTCATCAACGCTCATTTTTTTATTTATTTGTACACCCGGTTAAATTATTCATATAAAATTATTATATAATGAAATAATTATATTAAATATAATAATATCTTTCTATGTTAAGGTTATATCCTAAAACCAAAAACACTTCCATAAATGAGTTATGAAATCATCATTCATGTGTACGACGAACTACCACCTCATGAGACGATGTCATTCATTTTACCATTACCACCTATCATGATTGGGTATGATTATGAATATATGTTTATATATTATATTTATAAAATAATTATACCTCTTTATTCATTATATCAAATATACCATTTTATATTCCAATCTATAGGGGATACGATAGCGTCACTCGTGTGTACAGTGGACTACCGCTTCGCGAAGCGATGATTTTTAATTACACCTCACATGGAAGGCAATAAGGGTAAATATAAAAAATAAATGTTATATAAATGAAATATTTATAATTTTACAAATATTATATATAATTTGAATTTGACCTTTTCACCCACTAAAAAATCATAACATCGTTTGTGGGTTTGTGGACTACCGCCTACTCGAAGCGATGTGATTCCTTTTTCCCCACCACATCACAAGAAATATATATAAATATATATAAATTAATAATATTTTATATATAACATCATGATCATTCTTAAAATATAAAACATTATATACCTTTTTTCCATAATTATCATTGAAAAATGGAAATGTTACTCATGCAAACATACAACCTACCGTCTCCATGATTGTGACATTAGTTTATTTTTCATAACCATATTGAATAATCGGTTTTAAAACTATAATTGATATATAAATATGATAATTATTTAATTATTATCATTCTTTAAATATTTAAATAATGATATCTTTGACCATAGTCATCCTACCAAATTCATTTTTGACATATAAGCCGAATACGGTCAAAATATCTAACTTAAACTTAATTAATTAAGTAATTATATATAACTTGTTAATAAGTGAAATAAAAATTATAATAAAAATGAAAAATTATCTCAATAAAAAAAATAATTTATATAAGTTTATTATTCAATAAGATAAATAAAAAACATGAAAAATTGAACTCAGGGTAAGGGTTTTCTCATCTCAATTTTATTTTTGTGAGATATAGGACATATTCACCAATTGTTTTTGTTATGTGATGAATATATTACACATGAATTTATTTTAAGATTATTATACTTAAATTTATCTGTATTTCCATATCCATTTTAGTATCTATCTTTCATGGGGTTTTTATTTTCAATGTTACCAAAGCGGTAAGTGGTTTTTGTCTTAGTTTTCCTTCTTTGAGATGTATGCTATGTTATACACCTATCATATTTTATGAGGTGTATTTAATACACATTGACATGTTATATAATTAATAATATTATTTTAATGTTATTATAAGTTTAATTTATTGTTATTATATAATGGGGATTACAATTCAATGTTACTAATGTGGTAAGAGTTTAATGTTAGAATCTCATCGTTAATCAGGATTGTTTATGATTATTATTCAAAATTGGTATATTATAATCCATATCTCAATAAAATCATGAATTTTATTATTATATGGTAATAAATAATATTTTAAAGTAATAATACCATTTTCTCACTCTTCAGTTCTTAAATTAATTGATAAAATGTTTTAAGAAAACAGTACGTCATTTCTCAAGTTGGTTCAAAATATGTTTTTCTTATAAAAACCATGTTTTATAAAAAAAATTCCAAAATACTTATTAATATTTTTCAAATTATTTATTAAATTTATTTTTACCCATGATTTAAATTATATAAAATGTCTTAAAAGGAATTATTTTGTCTTTTTAAAAAACAATGCCCGAATGGTTTTTACTAAAAAATGTGAAAGGATAATTTATTTTAACATGTATAAAATGAATTTAATTTAGCACCATTATTAAAATTATTTTTATTGTAGATTACTTTATTATTTTTCAAGTTTATATTCAAATAGATGGATTTTAATTTTTTTATGTTTTAAAAGGATATTTTTCAACGGAGAAACGATATTTTATTCAAGTAATATTTTAAATAATTTTTGAAAATAATTTTATTTGTTTATAAAGTTCTTTTAAATAAAGTTTATTTCAAAATAATTTAAGAATATTTAAAATTTTATTTTCAAAATAAAAAAATATTTTCCTCAAAATGTCTTTAGTGATCTTCTAATGGTTTATCTATTCATCAATGTCAACGAACCGTGTTGTCACTTATGATACAATAGGAATATTTTGTATTGATACCATCCTCATTCATTATTTGGATGTGGAAATATTATTTCAAATTGATTTTTATGGGACTATTTTTTTCACGGGTTAATCATGTTACAAATATATTTCCATGACACCCATTTATTTTCTATGGGTTAAACATGTTATGAAAGGATTAATTATTTTTATGAGTTTATTATGAAATGAAAGATACTTTTTTACTTTATTAATGTTCTGGTACTTGGACATATCATACATGATGGGGCATCCTAGATAACATTGGGTGATCCTCTTATAGAGTATATGATGGGGAAACCCATGTAGTTCATGGTTATCCCATTATAGATTAAAAGATGGGTGCACCCAGATAAAACTCCAATGATTTGGTTAATATATGTTATTTTTATAGGAAAGAATGAGGGAGTTACTTAAGGGTTTCTCTAATGGATTTTACTGGGCTCTAACTTTCTGACATGCATTTAACAAGAGTTATGGGGAAAAATATTCCAAGACACCAATATATTTTTTATACTTGTTATGGGGTTATATGATTCTAATGATTAGGAGTGATATCACATGGGTCATGATTATTGATTTTTATAACTCTTTCCTTTTCCATGTTTTTGTGTTGGATGATCCAGGTATTGAAGGGTATGAGTTATTTTGAGACATTATCATACACTCAGATTATGGAGACATACCCTTATGAAATTATTATTCTTATTGATGAAATTAAATTACTATTTCTTATATCTATCATTTTTAGAATTTTTATCAACTTTCTTATCTTTCCTTTTCCATATTCTATAATGAATTATGGTGAATGAATTATGTATAGAATTGATGTCATATGAATGATGATTATGAATGAATGAAAAATAATAAATGTTGTATTAAGTTTGATAAATGATAATTTTATGACTTGAGTATTTTTTATGTAGGAGCTTGTCCCAATTATCTAAAAAATATCTAAAATGTCTTCGATAATGTATGTGATACAATTTTTATTTTACATATTGTAAGGTTAGGATAGGTATGGGTGATAATTATCAACATCAAAGTTGGAAATGTAAAGCTTATGATTTTAGCACTAGATTTGGGGGTGCGAGCTCTGGTCTATTATTGTTGGAATCAAATTAAAGTTTTAGATAAATTTAGATATTATGATGTTTTCATGTGAGGTTATCTTAAATGTTGTGGATACCATGATAGGTCTATAAGATTAAGGTTGTTCATAAGTTCAAAGTGTTAGACATATCATTTTAGGTTTATAAATAGAAAATATTTGGAGGTTAATGAATATTCTTAGAGATTTTTTTTGGGTTGATGTATTTGTAACCCCTAGGTTCAACATGAAGTGTTATTTAAGAATGAATTATTTTTCATGTTTAAGCAAAAAAGGACAATACATATGTTTGGTGAAAACCTGTTACATTTAGAAAGGTGGTAGGGCTTGAACCCATGACCAAAATAGGATAAGGCTTTCACACCTTCCACTCACCCATGTGATATCCTAGTTATTATTAAATTAATATAGGTAAAGATTAATTTTATTTAAGAAACATATGAGATTTTTTTTGAGTAATAATTTTTGATTTATCATACAAGAATATATAGTCAAATCCTATCATTTTAATTTAAAATTATAAAGGAAATTGTTGAATAATTTTATGTATACTTATTTATGGAGTGTTTTGAATTTAAATTTGGGTATTTCTCTTTAAATTTGGAGATTAATATATAAAGGTTTATTTTTTGGGGAATTATCTTACCATGTGCTAACCAATTTGTGTTTGGTTAATTTCTAATGATATGAGGGATTGTTTATTATACTTTTTATGGCTATTTGGCCTTCAAAGTTTTATTTTAGTGCTTCAAGCATTAAAAATTCTTCTTAGAATACATATAATTGGAGAAAAAATGATATTGTTGTGTAAATTGACTTAAAAATGAAATTCAAATAAACAAGTAACTATATCTCTATATCCTCTTAGTCTATATGGTATGAAAATTCTTTAACTCTAGATATTGAAACAATTTATTTCCCATGTACCTTCATTTATGATGAACAAATGTTATTTTCAACCATCACTAATTTATGGTTTCTAGGCCTTTTATTTCCATTGATCATTAACTTGATTATGATCAATATACTCAATCACTCTCTATAACTATTTATGTTTTTCTTCCTTTCCCACCAATGTTGTCTTATTTGGGAGCACAGTTATGTGTTATTTCATGAGAACTTTTTAGTTCCCCTTATATATTATTAAGCTTATTTTTTAAAAAATATTTTTACAATATTGGTTTACAAAAAAAGTATTTTCAAGTGTCCAACCTCTAAATATATAGATAAAGTTCAAATTATGAGGAATAAATTTATTAAAGTGGGGAGGACATGAAACCTTGAGATTTTAAAAGAATAAATTTATTTTATAAACTTTAAAGGAAACACAACAGTATATTAATTTTTAGTTACATATAACACTCAGTTTATCTTTAATTATACTCATTCCCAGTATTTTTATGTTCGATAGCTTATTAAACACGCAATACCTAACTTAAACGACCAATGATATATATTACATTTATAAACCAGCCATTAAATTGGTGTCCATGAGTAGAATTAAATAATTTAATATATATGTTTATATATTTATTACTCAATATAAATTATTGATAAATGTTTTGTAAATAATCAATAAATTTTTAGAAGATTGATTGTATTCTTTACAAATATGTTTCCATCAAAAATGATTTTTATTACTTTTTATGAAAAAACTATTTTATTAAATTATTATATTTTTTATATTTTTTTAATAAAATGAAACCAATTTTTGGAATCATAATATCAAAAAAAAATTGGGAAATTTTTTTGACTTTTCATGAAATATTTACTTTTTAGTGAATAACGAAAAATACCAATTTGTGTTAAAAGTATTTATTTTTAATAAATCAAGTAATTTAAAAGGACATATTTTTTTGAATATTTTTTTAAGAAACCTATATATTATTTATTTGTATTTAACATACTTAAACACTTTTAATCAAATTTATTTTGGTTTTTATTTTTAGTTTGTTTTGGGCTTAAAAACGAGTTTCTCTAAAAATTATTTTAAAATAAATAATGTTTCTAGAATTTAATTAATTGAAATATATCTAATGGGTAATGTATTAAATGGAATATATATAATATATATTATTAATTATTAATTTATTTTCATAAAATTATTATTATTATTCATAGAGTTAATATAGAATCATTATTTTCTAAAAAATATTTATCTTAAAAACTAGTTGTCTCACCACGTCTATGAGATTAATAGTAAATTTAAATTTTCCACTATGTGAATTGAATTTGGAAAACTGGATTCCATATTTTTAGTTTTTAGAATTTATAATTTCCAATAATTATAATTTAATTTTTGACCATAATTATTTGTGAAAATAGTTAAAATTAATCACAATGATTATGGTGAAAACGAGTTTATCAAGGTGTTAATATTTAAAAATTAGGGGAAAAATAACCTAGAAACTTTTAAAAAACCCATTTAATTGAAATATTTCTACCATATACCTTATAATATAGATAGTTTACAATTAATGGGTCCTTGTGACATGATAAAAACTTGCGTGAAATTCACTCTTTAGAAAATAATACAAATATTCCACTCTACTCACATTTAAAATTCCACAACATCTTCTCCCCTCTTCATACATTCAAACATCTTTTACATAGAAAAAACTAAAAAATCACTTCTGAACTCCCCACCTATCATCCAATAATCCTTTTTTTCACATAATGTTAACCTAGGAATTCCTTTGGTGCCAACCAAAAAGAGTTACTTGAAGAAGAGGTCACATTCATCAATGAGCGTTTTGGTTTTATATGTTTCCCCACCAACATAAATTATTCTTATACAATAATGGTATAATATAATTTGTATATTTAATATAATTATTTATTTTATGTGTACTTTATGACATAAAACCACAAACACTTCCATAAAATGGGTTACAAAATCACCATTGGTGTGTATGGAGGACTATCGCATGATGAAATGATTTCATTAAATTTTTTTCATTACCACCTCTCATAGTTGGTAAAATGATGGATATAATGTTTATATATGATATTTTTTACATAATTATACCTTATGAGTTGTTATATCTGTAAGAAACCAGTTCTTATTTTGAGGTATGAGTTTCTTATTTTATCCCTTCCTTAAGTGCTTTTAAGAAAATAAGGAAAATGGGGAAAAATCCTAAATTTTGGAACTACACACCGTGTACTTTTGCGCACGCTGTGTACTTTTGGCCATGTGTAATGAGTACATGGAATGTGTAGCCATGTCGGCAACGAAGGGTTTTGGAAGCAACTACATACCGTGTAGTAGTCCTTTGCACGCTGTGTAGTCAGTCGGTAGGCCAAAACAGTAAGGCGGTGGAGCAGCCGCCAGCTGGACGACAGTACATGCCGTGTAGTCGGGAGTACATGTCGTGTACTCATGTCAAAGGATGAACAGTGTGGCGATGCCGCCAGAGGAACAATTAAATTAAGGAAGTACACGTCGTGTATTTGGA
Source organism: Viscum album (assembly GCA_963277665.1). NCBI lineage: Eukaryota > Viridiplantae > Streptophyta > Magnoliopsida > Santalales > Viscaceae > Viscum > Viscum album. The sequence continues at coordinate 229,412,239 of OY728165.1, forward strand.
AGTACACGCCTTGTACTTTGTTTTTTTCACTTAAATGGGTAGTAGCCTCCCCTGTTCATAGGGAAGGATTAGAACCGGATGAGAGGAGTGGAGGAGGGAGGCCGAACCTCGGGAGATCCGCCGATCAAGAACTGGGAATCCGATCCTACTTCTATCGATCACGTTGGTACCGCGCGGGTAAGCCCTCTCTACTCCTAGTGTTTTTCTTACCAATTCTTCTCCTAACGGGAGTTATTTAAGGTTACGAGAGTTTCATTATTCATCAGATCTACATCATTCTTGGGCGTTTCTGGAATCGACGGTCGTGTATAGCGCTCGTTGGCGTATAAGGTAGGTGGCTTGGTGTTTTTTTTGTCAACTGTAGTGTGTTTTGTGTGTTTTCATTCCACGAACCCATGTTGGGGTGTCGTGTGGATGAGGCTATAGCTATTTTAAATACCTAGATTTGGATAGGTGATTTAAATGTGATATTAAAATGCTGGTTGGGATCGTTGCTTGGATCTGGAACCACCCCGGGGGTGTGTTCCACTGTTTAATCATTTGGCCAGGATACCCAAGGGTATGCCTTTAAAGTAGTAATTGTATAATTTCCTCGAGATGAATTTCTTGTTTAATGCTTGTTTATATGTTGGGCATGGCCCGGTTACTTATTCTTGAGGGCGGTGTTTTTCTATAGCCTGAAGGCGTGACTGTATTAGCCTGAGGGCAACGTTCTCTTTCTCCTGAGGGTAACCTTTCGTGCTTGAGGGCTTGACTTCTGTGCCTGAGGGAAACACTTCGTATGCCTGAGGGAAAGTTCTGTTACGCCTGAGGGCTATACCTGCGGATTGGATTCTGATTACCTGAGGGTGAGATTTTACTTGTCCGAGGACGCTGACTGATTATTTAGAAATTCACCGTAGTGGTTTCTAAATTTTAAACGGATTAAATGAATAAATAAATGGCAATATAACTAGTAAGTTAGTTAATTTTTAGTACTGCTTAGTTTATTGCATTTTACTACTGCACACTTGCTGCACGTTTTACACACAGTTGAGAACGGGACTTTGGTGGGTGCCTACTGAGATATATTTCTCACACCCTGTTTGGGTCATGTTTTTTCGTCCCAAACAGATTACGTTTCTGCAGGTGTGGATAGGGGAAAGAGTCCCTATATATGTACTTGAATTTTGCTGAGGAGTAGGAGGGCATGGGACTGAGCCTAGGCTCGTGATGCTGCCAGCTGTTTTGTTTTGTTTAGCTGTACTCTGTATTGTATTGTATTACACTGTTATGGAACATATTCTGACTTCTTTCTTAGAACTTGTGGCATGTTGCATCAACATTTACATACGGGGTGGTTATAACTATTACAGTTGTTTATTCCTGTTATGAGTGTGGTTTGTTGCTTCCACTATTGTTGTATGTTATTATTATATTCCAATGCGCTACACTTTGAAAAATGAGGGAATAGTTTCCCCAGTATCAAACCTGGGCCCTCGCTGCTAGTCGGTAGCCTCTGGCATTTGGGGAAATGCGCTTGAGGTCATGTGGCGAACTGGGTTTGGGGCACCCGTTGAGTGCCACCCGGAACCGGGACATTACAAAGTGGTATCAGAGGGGTTATTTTCTTTGACATACTATTTGGAGCCTTAGTCAGGGATAGGACGAGAACGGTAGTTGGTAATAAGTTGTGCCCGGGCGTAGCTAACCCGTGTACAGGGAAAATCCAATTTACCTCGTGTTGCAATTTTTTTGATTTTGCGATTTAGCAGTTGAATTGATTTTCACCGAAGGGTGACACACTTGTATCGTGCTGTTTATATTTTCTTAATGGGTTCCATTTAGTTGCACCCTGATGAGATGAGGGTATTCCATATCATGCATCATATAGGAAAATTCTAGAAATCACATGCCATGCATAGTTCCATACCATGTAGGTGCATTAGAAATTGCATGTTGTTGTGATAGTTGTTGTGCTAGTAAATCATGCTGTTGTGATAGCTGCTTTGATAAATACCTACTGTTTGATAAGGTATTCAGTATGATCCAATTTATAGAATGAACATCGAACTTTGGTTTTTGGGGAGTATGGGCCCCCATTAACCGGAATTCGGTGGATCATTGACTGTTCTTATGTTATAACACAGATAAGATGTCAAACATTGATTCGTGGGGAGTACGGGTCCTCAAGGGATGGAATTTGACACTTAGGTGTTGTTTTTCAGTATTTTCTAGGTTTCGGAGAAGTTTATGAGGCATACTCTCCAGGAAACCCAGAATACATGCCGTGTAGTACCTCATACACACCGTGCATGTTCTTTTGTTCGGGAAGAAAAATAAACTTTTGAGTACACGCCGAGTACCCAGAGTACACGCCGTGTAGTCTCTTCTCATGTCACAAACCATATGGGTGGCTGCACGGGGTAAGGGAAGGCTTGGGTAAAACACTTTGTGTACTTGATATACACGCCGTGTAGTGTTGACCTGGAGTCCGGCCGTGCAACTGACAACACGGGTCAGAGAACTCCTATACAGAACACACCATGTCAATGATGAACACGCCGTGTAATGTGACATGGGGACTCGGCCGTGTAACTAACAACATGGGTCAGTATCACCTCTCCTTGAACACGTCGTGTGCCTCTGGGACACGCTATGTATTCTTGTCCGAGGACAGACCGTGTAGGGTTAGCCATGTGACGGGAAAACGGTGTGGTGTACACGCCGTGTGCGGGTGTAACACACCGTGTAGTGTCAAGCCGAGTAGTCGGCTGTGTCACAGATGAAACAGACAGTTGGAAAATTTCACCATACACATCATGTAGATGTTATACATGCCGTGTAGTTTTTGTTCAATAGGAGTCGTGTGGCTTAGCCATGTAGAAGGACCCAGGCAGGGAAAGGAATGAAAGTACATGCCGTGTAGTCAGTATACACGCCGTGTAGTCAGTATACACGCCGTGTAGTCTTGTTTTTCGAATCTTGAAATGCTTTCTTCCTCTTATTCCCTCGTGGTTCCTTCGCTTTCAGCCTTGATAAACTTGATTCTAAGGTGTGCATTTAACCTTGTAGTGTCATGACACCAAGACAGCCACACGTTGTTTTCCAGGAGAGCGGCAACGACTATACTCCAGAGATGGTGGGACATGGGCTACCAATTGATCCTCCAGCAGAGCCAGAGGTGATGCCAGCCGTTATACCGAACACAGGCACGGAGGCGCTGTTCCGTGAAGGCTTTATGCAGTTCATGCAGACCTTTCAGGGAGCACCGCAGGCTTCCACATATATGGTTGAGCTGACATGTATCTTCCAGTAGCAGCATCTGCCTACGTTTTTAAGGGATGTCGGACTACATGATGCGGAGTCTTGGCTGGGATCGATGCAGACTATTTTCGAGCATCTAGAGATGCCTCCAGGGTAGAGGGTCAAGCTCACGACATATATGTTGTTTGATTCTGCCAAGAGGTGGTGGGATGTTACCACCCAGTCAGAGCATCATAGGGAAATGGTATGGGAGTATTTCTAGGCAATATTTTATGATTTCTTCTTCCCAGATATGCTGAGAGTAGATAGAGCTTGAGAGTTCATGAATTTGCAATAGGGCGCTATATCGGTGATGGACTATTCTGCTCGTTTCACTAAGCTTCAGCGTTTTGCACCCATGTTGGTGGATGACGAGACGTTGAGGGACAAAGGTTTTGAGGATGGTCTTCGTTATGAAATCCGAGCACTTGTGAATGTTTTTAGGTTTCCTACTGTACATGCCATTGTAAACCAGGCACTGATTACAGAGAGGAACCTGCGGGAAGCTAGTGGTGTGGGCCAGGGCGGTTCATCACCAATTACTGGTACTATTTCTTCTGGAAAGAGGAAGAGACGTATGGATTTCTCTCAGGGTGGCAGTACCAGCTAGGCAGTCTCTTCTGGTGGCCCGATCAGGTGCTACCAGTGTGGCAGAGAGGGGCACTAGGGACCGCATTGTCCACGAGACCCAGTGGAGTGCCGAGCTTGCGGCAAGATGGGTCATCTACAGTGCTTTTGCAAGGCGTTTCCACCAATGGCTAGTGAGTGGGTTTCTGTGCAGACTCCGCGTGCAGGAGCAGGACCAGTGGCTTCTTACCAGTCTAGGAACTGGAATACGTCAGGGCATGCTGAAAGAGATGGTGGTCATAGCCGTGGTAGCCAGACACCAGGATCTCAGAGGCAGCAGGGCTGAACAACTTAGGGTAGTCAGGCTGTGTCGTAGGGTCGCGGCATTGGGCAGACATATGCAGTGCAACAGACCCAGTAGAAGCAGGATCCCATACCTTCTACAATCAGAGGTACTATCTTAGTAGCATCTGTTTTATCTTCAGTACTTTTTGATACGGGTGCTACGCATAGTTTTACATCTGTACCCGTTGTGGAGAGACTTGGGCTCTATGTTTCTACTTCTTCTGATATCATGATACTAGACACGCTATTGGGAACTATAACAGCTGGTGTGTGTTAGTGCAAGGAGTTCCCCCTTGAGGTTGGTGGGTGTAACTTACTTTGGGACCTCTATGTCCTAGAGATGACGAGCTATGAAATCATTCTCAGGATGTACTGGTTGGTTCCCTATCGAGCCATTATAGATTACTATCTTCTCTGGGTGAGATTCACGCCACTTGAGGGCGGAGAGTTTCTATACAAGGGCGAATGGGATGTTCAGGAAATTCGAGCTGGACCATAGCATCATGGGCGAGGTGGAGTCACGGCCCATATTGCGAGTTTATATCTGGATGATCCGGGGACTTGTTAGGAAGATTTCCCTCCAGTGGTTGATCATTTCAGGTATGTCTTCCCAGACGACTTTTTAGGTCTTCCTCTGGAGCGAGAGGTGGATTTCTCTATTGATATTGTGTCAGGGGAAGCACTGGTATCCATTCCTCCTTATAGGATGGCTACACCTGAGTTTCAGGAGCTCAAGAGATAGTTAGAGGAGTTATAGGAGAAGGGATTTATCCTACCCAGTACTTCTCTTTGGGGTTCTCTGGTCCTTTATGAGAAGAAGGCAGACGATACCCGCATACTTTGCATGGATTATTAGAAGCTGAACCATTTGACGGTTAAGAATCGATAACCCTTTCTGAGGATTGATGATATTTTTGATCAGCTTCGTGGAGCACGAGTGTTCTCAAAGATTGACTTGATAACAGGAAATCATCAGTTTTGTGTTAGACCATCTGATATACCTCTCACAGCCTTTAAGAGTAGGTATGGTCTATATGAGTACTTGGTTATGTCGTTCAGAATCACGAACGCACTAGCAGATTTCATGGCTCTGATGAATCGTGTGTTCCATCCATATCTTGATTCTTTTGTGGTAGTATTCGTGGAAAACATCTTAGTGTACTCTCACACTTGACACGACCATGCCACCCATCTTGAGATCGTATTGAGTACACTGAGAGAGCGTCAGCTATATGCTAAGCTCTCAAAGTGCCACTTTTGGATGAATCCGATTCACTTCCTGGGTCACAATATCTCAGAGGCAGGAGTTGTAGTAGACCCAGAGAAGGTGAGAGTAGTAGTTTCCTGGGAGAATCCTAAGAACGTGTTTGAGATACGATGTTTCTTAGGGATGACTGGTTACTACAGATGCTTCATACATGACTTCTACTACTTAGCAGCACCGTTGATGGGTCTAACTAAGAAGGGTGTGAGGTTCATTTGGTCGGAAGCTTGCGAGGTGGATTTTCAGGACCTGAAAGGAAGGTTGACATCAACACCAATCCTGATACTCCCAGATCAGGTGAAGAGATATACAGTTTACTGTGAGGCATCAGGTAATGGGTTGGGAGCAGTTTTGATACAGGGCGATCGAGTTGTTGCATACGGGTCTTGGCAATTGATGCCACATGAGAGGAATTACCCAACGCATGATCTTGAGTTGGCTATAGTTGTGCATGCGTTGCACTGTTGGAGACATTATCTACTGGGAGATCATTTTTTGGTTTTCACCGATCACAAAAGCCTCAAGTATATCTTTACTCAGAATGACCTGAATCTGAGGCAGAGGATGTGGGTCGAATACCTACAGTCCTTCGATTTTGAGCTTTCTTATACACCTGGTAAAGGTAATGCAGGATCTGATGTGGGAGTTTCATGCTTCAGCTTGGGCAGTTCATCCCAGGGTTACCAAGATGTACCGTGACTTGAGACATCAGTACTGTTGGTCGGGTATGAAGAGAGATGTAGCTGGTTATGTTATGAGATGTTCCACCTGTCAGCAGGTGAAGGCAGAGCATCAGAGACCAGCTGGACTGTTATAGTAGTTACGCATTCTAGAGTGGAAATGGGATGACTTCACGATGGATTTGATGACTGGATTGCTGAGGTCACCTCGTGGGAATGACTTCGTTTGGGTTGTTGTGGATAGAATCATGAAGGTAGCTCACTTCTTGCCGATCAAGGATACCTTCGGTGTTGACGAGTTCAGAAGGCTGTATATCCGAGAGATCGTGCGTCTTCATGCGGTCCCTCGTTATATCATTTCAGATAGGGATGCTTGATTTACGTCTCGTTTCTGGCAGAGTTTTCAGAGGGAACTGTGTACACAGGTGCTTCTGAGCATAGCATACCTTCCTCAGACAGATGGCCAGTTAGAGCGTATGATACAGGTGCTAGAGGACATGCTGCGTGCATGCGTCCAAGACTTTGGGGGCTCTTGGGAGAAGCATATACCCTTAGTCGAGTTTGCCTATAACAATAGATTTCAGGCGACTATTGAGATGGCACCATACGAGGAATTATATGGTAGGCCATGCTGATCACCTTTGTGCAAGTTAGAGGCAGGTGAGACAGCATTACTGGGACCACAACTCCTGCAAGAGACTTCTGAGCAGGTCCAGTTGATTCAGAAGCAGATGGCTACCGTGCAGTCTCGTCAGAAGTCTTATGTTGATCGCTGCAGATGACCTTTGGAGTTCATGGTCGGGGATCAGGTTTTTCGACGTGTTTTTTCGAGGATGGGACACAAGCGGATCAGGAGACAGGGTAAACTTTCACCACGGTATGTGGGGCCATTTAAGATTCTTGAGAGAGTCAGGCTGGTTGCCTATCGGTTTCGGTTACCGTATTGGTTCCAAGCCATGCATGACATCTTCCATGTGTCTCAATTGCGTCGCTATCATTCAGAACCATCTCATGTCTTTCAGCCTGAGGAGGTTGAGTTGGAAGCAGTTGCGTCCTTTGAGGAGCATCTGATTTGTATCATTGACAAGAGCACGAAAGTTCTCTGAGGTCGGTTAGTTTCTATCGTACGGATGCTATGGCTGCATAGTCGAGTGCATAATGAAACCTGGGAGCGGGAGACCGATGTACATGCCCAGTGGCCGAAGTTTTTCACGACTATATCTTCACCACCCTTGGAAGGGAAATTCAGGGAGAAATTTCTATAAGGGGGGAAGTTTGTAAGAACCTGGTTCTTATTTTGAGGTGCGGGTTTCTTCTTTTCTCCCTTCCTTAAGTGTTTTTAAGAAAATAAGGAAAATGGGGGAAAATAATTAGTTTTTGAACTACACACCGTGTACTTTTCCACACGCCATGTACTTTTGGCCCTGTGGAATGGGTACACGGAGCGTGTAGCCATGTCGGTGAATAAGGGTGTAGGAACCGACTACACGTCGTGTAGTGGTCCTTTCCACACCATGTAGTCAGTCGGAAGGCCAAAAAAGTAAGGCAGTGGAGCAGCCGCCAGCTGGGCGATAGTACACGTCGTGTAGTCGGGAGTACATGTCGTGTACTCATGTCGATGGATTAACAGTGTGGCGGTGCCACCATAGGAATAGTTAAATGAAGGAATTACACGTCGTGTACTTGTAATTACACGCCGTGTACTTTGTTTTTTTTGCTTAAATGGGAAGTAGCCTCCCCTGTTCACAAGGAAGGCTTAGAACCAGACGAGAGGAGCGGAAGAGGGAGGCCGAACCTTCGGAGATCCGCCGATCGAGCACCGGGAATCTGATCCCACTTCTGTTGATCATGTTGGAACCGTGCGGGTAAGACCTCTTTTCTCCTAGCCTATTGCTTACCAATTATTCTCCTAATGGAAGTTATTTAAGGTTAAGCAAGTTTCATTATTTTTCAGATCTACATCGTTCTAGGGAATTTTTGGAACCGACGTTCGTGAATAGCGCTCGTTGACGTATAAGGCAAGTGTATTGGTGTTTTTTTTTCCAACTGTCGTGTGTTTTGTGCGTTTTCATGCCACGAACCCATATTGGGGTATCTTGTGGCTAAGGCCATAGCTATTTTAAATACCTATATTTGGATAGGTGATTTAAATGTGATATTAAAATTATGGTTGGGATCATTTATTGGATCCGAAACCACCCTGGGGGTGTGTTCCACTATTTAGCCATTTGGATAGGATACCCGAGGGTATTCCTTTAAAGTAGTAATTGTAGAATTTCCTCAAGAGGAATTGCTTGTTTACTACTTGTTCAAATGTTGGGCATGGCCCTGTTACTTATTCCTGAGGGCATTGTTTTTCTATAGCCTGAGGGCGTGACTGTATTAGCCTGAGGGCAACGTTCTATTTAGCCCGAGGGAAACCTTTCATGCCTAAGGGCTTGACATCTATGCCTAAGGGCGACATTTCGTATGCCTGAGGGCAAGTTCTGTTACGCCTGAGGGCTATACCTGCCGGTTGAATTCTGATTACCTGAGGGTGAGATTTTACTTGTCTGAGGACACTGACTGATTATTTAGAAATTCACCGTGGTGGTTTCTAAATGTTAAATGGATTAAATGAATAAATAAATGGTAGTATAACTGGTATTTTAGATACTTTTTAGTACTTCTTAGTTTATTTCATTTTACTGCTGCACACTTGTTTCATGTTTTACACACAGTTTAGAACGGGCCTTTGGTGGGTGCCTACTGAGATATATTTCTCACACCCTATTTGGGTCATGCTTTTTGGCCCAAACAGATTACGTTTCTGCAGGTGTGGATAAGGGAAAGAGTCCCTATACAGGTTCTTGACTGTTGCTGAGGAGTAGGAGGGCATGGGACCGAGCCTAGGCTCGCGATGCTGCCAGCTGTTTTGTTTTGTTTAGCTGTACTTTGTATTGTATTGTATTACACTGTTATATAACATGTTCTGACTGCTTTCTTAGAACTTGTGGCATGTTGTATCGACATTTACATACTGGATGGTTATAACTATTGCAGTTTTTTATTCCATTTATGTGTATGGTTTATTGCTTCTGCTATTGTTTTATGTTATTATTATATTCTGCTGAATTACACTTTGACAAATGGGGGCATAGTTTCCCCACTATCAGACCTGGGCCCTCACTGCTAGTCAGCAGCCTCTGGTGTTTGGGAAAATGCACTTGAGGTTAGGTGGCGAACCGGGTTCGGGGCACCCGTTGAGTGGCACCCGGAACCGGGATGTTACAAAATCATATATACCCTTTTACATTCAATTACTTAAGGTATACGATGATGTCGCTAATGTGTACGACGAATTACCACCTCACGAAGTGATGTGATTCATTTTTCAATAACATGTTACATGGAAGGTAATAAGGGTAAATATAATAAATATAAGTGATATATATGAAATATTTATGATATTAATGACATATTTTTTTCTATATATATAATAGAACATTTTATTTTGACCTTTTCACCCCCTGAAAAGTTGATAATGCAATTCATAGATATGTGGACTACAACCTCCTCGAAGGGATGAAATTCTTTTTTTCACCCCCAAATAATAAGAATGATATATATAAGTATATATAATTAAATAATATGTAATTTAAGATTTTATAATAATTATTTATAAAAAATATTACTTACCTTCTTTTCATAATGATCATTTAAAAATGTAAATATTACACCTGTGCACATATGGCCTACCGTATCCATGATCGAAAGGTTAGTTCATTTTTCAGAAAAGTATTTATTGAATTTTTTAAAATTAATATTTATGTATAATAATCATAATTATTTAATGATAATTATTTCTGATATTTTTAAATATTTACTTCTTTGACCATAGTCAACCTACTAAATTCATTTTTCACACTTAAGTCGAATATTTCAAAACATCGGACATAAATTTAATAGATTACGTAATTATATAAAACTTGTTAATAATTGAAATAAAATAAATAATAAACTATAAAAAGGTTAATTTGAAAGTAAATAATTAACATACATTTATTATTCAATAATATGAATAAAAAAATCTGAGCATACCTTTTCCGTTCATCATAAGGGAAAATAATGTGATAAAATATATGACCCATTACTGTCATATTCCATTCATCAAATCCCTAGATCTCACGGATTCTATGGATGAGCCCATTAAATTTATATGGTTTCACCCCTTTTGGGATGGAATTAAGCACACGAATTGAGAATTTTTATAGATTCACACATTATTTTATAGCATTTTGATTTGTGGAAATATGTGCCATCCTACCCTTACAAATAATTCTTCACGAGGAGGAAAATCACAATCCAAAAAAGAAATATTACCTGCATTATTAACAACATCCACACATTTTTTCTTAGAAACAGATCCTTCACAATTTCTAGGATTTGATATAATAGATTTATTTTTTACACAGAGATGAGAAATATCTTTTTGACCAATAAGGTTGGGATGATCATCAGCCGAATCATCATAAATATTCTTCCCTTGCTAATCAATTTTTAAACCATTAACCAATTCACCAAATCTAGGGTTATCACTCATCTTCCCACCTTTCTCCACCATATCTACCATTATAAATGGATTATCTAGGTATATATAAATTGTATATGATATTTATTACAATGGACATGATCATATAAAGATATGATTATCAGGAACAATAATATTCATTCATAAAATATTATTACTTTTATTCTCTAAATTACATGGTAATAAATTTGGTTAATAAATTTAATCACTTATAACTATAATAAAGAATAATATTGAATCTACTTATTTATGTAAAATTATTTAAACTTATACATTACTCAACCCCTATTGTAAGGCCCACCCGATATTAAACTCTAATTCACTAGAATTGTCCAAGCCTCTGAATACATTTTTTATGTGACCCTCTAAGATGTTATTTCATTAACAATTAGTCATACTCACAATAAAAGAGATAAATCTAGCATAATAACATTTCTACTAAGGAGATAAGAGGTTCCCACCATAATTAAACCTCATATGAACACACATCATGTAATATAATCTCCTCATATCAGGATATCATATAATTTAATTAATGCACATTATGTCATCATCTTTCATGATTTATTATTTTGTGAACTCATTGTATGAAATTACCTTATTCTATAGTCAACATGGATTTAATAAAGACACATACATCTAGGTTAATTGAGATTGATATATCTCTTATTTTTAGAAGAAATAAAATCTATCTTAACAATTAAATAAATTTTATACCACCAACGATACACATAATTAAATCTACCTTACCACAAAATAAATATCATGGTTTTTATTTTGAATCAATTTATACAAAAAAATGATACACATTAATAATGATCTAAAATTGAGAGACCAATGCACATTCTTGAAAATAGAAATAAAAAAGTGACAACTAAAATATGTAGTGTTATTATCGCCAAGTCGATCCACATAACCTCTTTTATTTGAGATCATCAGGTGATAATTCATATGAATACATATAAATAATTATGATCCCCCAACACCCAATATTAATATAAAATCTATATCAAGTTAGTATGATGTTTCTTTTTAATCTGATATATGTTGAAAATTACTATTATAGTAGCATTATGTTCTCATTATATCTTGGAACTGCTATAACCCATTGTTACTAAAAATATTATATGGAAATCATCCAATAAATAGAGGAATAATAAGTAACAAAACTATCGGGGTAAAAATTCATCTTGTATAACTCACTGTATAGATGATATGTTAATTAAGAAGTATTTCTCATACTGGGTCCAGGGTACCCACCTTCACAACACTCCCAATTTCATTGGAGCCAACTTTTTAATGATCAACCTACTAGCTCTCACATTATACGATCCTTCTTATATTGAGTAAATAATTTTTTCAATGATCCTTTTACCTTTTTCATTATGGTTAAAATGAAATCATTGACATTAACTTCATGAGTAAAAATACCCAAGAGATGATATCCTTTATTATACTCCTTTTTCCTATTTAATAATATTTACATCTTGTATTGTACAAATTTTATAATCTTATCATAATTTATATTATGATAATACTTTACTCCCTAAGAATGATTTTAAAATCGAGAACAAATTTTTGGGAACTTTATAATTCTTCTATAGTTACATGAAAATTAAAAACATACTCTACATTTGAAGATATGGATACCAAAAGAATCAATGTGATACTTTTTCTAATTACCTTTAATTAACCATGATATGGTATCCAAAAAATCCATATGAAGACTAATTTTTTCCCCCTATATAACTAGGTCTCACACATCTCCAAATACCAGGAATATATTTGTTGAAATTTATTATATACCACTGGATATTGCTATATACGTCTCATGTAGTTCATAGGAATTTATATGATATTTCCTACCCCATTTTTTGTGTTGGAAATATCATATATAGAACATAACATTAAATATGTGATATATCCATTGTGGAAGAATTTAAAGTTATACTAACTGCATTAACCTCCTCCCATGTATTATACTTGTATTATATGAGAGATTTATTCCATGCGACTTTGGAAATAATTATCTCTCAAATTATTGCAAATATTATTTTCAATACCATTTAATTATTTCACTATAAGGCCAATAACTATTTTGAATAAGTTAGAAACATATTTTAACTAAAAAATGGTTCTCCAACTAAACTCTTGTAGATACCTAGAATAATTTCATTCAAAATGAATATTCTAGAATAAAAATTCTTAAGTTAATTGAAAAAATGATATATAGAACTTTCATTCCTTATTATAATTATATAGGGTCACCAATGCTTTATCATTATATCATATAGGGACCATACACAAAATTTGGTAATAGAATCCAATACCTAATATTATGATCATTGAATGTTTCCATAAAAAGTTGAATTATAATGGATTTAGTCATTAGGATCACATATAACTACTCATGTCTTATTTGTATCTTTCTTGTACCCCCCATTTTTAGTTTTTATTTAAAACACAATAACATATTTACATCATATGAGAAACTAACAAAATAATGGCTTGATTTTGGTACATGGTATCCATTTTCTGAATTGATATGAACATTACAATTACAACTTATTTTTATTTACTACCTCTCTAAAAGATGAGGATTCATTATTCTTAGGAAAAATAAATCACTTCGACTTGGTGATCATAAAACCATCTCTATTGTTTAAAATTTCCAATGATGTGTCTTTATAATATCTTCTTTAGACAAGCTCTTGTGAAAATTGTTCCTATGCCAACTACATTCTATCTCAATGTTGTACTTTTATACAAGTCAATATTGTTCCCACTATCCCATGTAGATATTTCCAACTAATTATATAAATGTATTATTTCAATTGAAAATATATTTTAAATATTATAGATTCACATAATATATTTAGAAACTTTATGTATAATTATTTGATATTCACCTTTTATTTTTTAAAATCAAAACTATTTATTTAATAATATTTTAAAAACTCTTTGAAACTAAACACATTTTTATGAAATAATAGATTTACTCCATATTATAATTAATATGGAATCTACTTTATATTATAGTTGGTATATAGTGTTGTTTAACATCACTATTGGTGGATCATTTCCCTAAAGAATAATTAAAGTATTTACAAAACATATAAGACATAAAATTTATTATAATTTTATAAAAAATCATGTCTCTAATTTGTTTAAGAAAATACGAGTTTAGGAATAAATACACTCTACACTTTAATTATTAATGAATTATTTTTGTGGATAACCAATAAAAATAAAACCATTAGGATATGAGATCTATCACCATTTGAATTTTTTTCTCCAATTTTACATTCCATAATTTTCATAATAGAATATAATGAAGAACATAAATTATCTTTAGACTTTACCAAAAATTGTTTATAGGTATATTATGAACACATTATCGAATATTTGTAGAACTATCACCATTAATGTAAAAAGGTTCAATTTTCATTTTTTAAAATAATAAGAAATCATGTAAAATACCTATGCATTTTAACTCTTTATGAGTATAAAACCCCCTTATTATTACCTTGAAAATTTCTTATGGATTTACTTGGACAATTACAACAAGCCATAATTGGGTATTATAGAGTTTTAAAATCTATATTCATCATTTATTTATAATATAAAACATTTCATATTCCAATATATTCAAACTATCAGTTACACATCATATACCATAATATTTTATTTCAAATTTTAAATAATGTTTCTTTTATATAAATTCTAAATGAGAAAATTGTTTTAGTAATATAAATTACCTAATAACATTGATCAAATACACAAATATATGCATTAGGAATCATGATGTAATAATCTTATTAAGATGAACATGAAGTCAAGATTCATCAACAACATGAAGATCCACTTCACCCTTATTTCCTTTATGAAATCCCTTAATTCATATATTTTTATATAGATTTAGAAGTCATAAATTATATCTAATATCCAAGATTTAAATAAAAATATCTCAAGAATTGATGAATTTACCTGAAGTAAAAGCCTTTGATTTTTTCTCCATAAATTCATTTCAATTTCTCTTCTAGTGACCTTTCTTGTCTCATGAAAAGAAAATAACCTCCAATTAAATTCTCTCCCACTTTACATTTGGTTTCTCAGAAGGACATTATGAAGGTTACTTTTATATTGTACTTGAAAATTTCTAATTTTCTTGTTTATTCTTGTTTTCACCATAAAAACTAAATATTTATCTTTTATTACATTATTTTATTCTTAGAGAACCTTACCCAAAAGTTATTTAAGAAGTTTCTTCATCCAATTTATTTTATAATTTTCAATGAAACTAGTGAAATTAGGTTATAAGGATATGAGAATGAGTTATAATAAAAGTTCATGTTTCTACTTGTATCCAAATCCTTCAAACTAATCTATGTGATCTAAAATCTTTAAAAAATGAGGGAAAACATGAATTATATCATTTAATCTAAATAAGATAAGTTTAATTGTAATATCATAAATATCCTACTACACTATTCCCTTATATACTTCTTGAATATATGGAAATATGAAATAACCACTTATGTATTCATGTTTCTTTCAAAACTCATTGAACATTAATGATAGCATTATAAAGTAAATATAAAACACATCATCTTGGAATATTTTATAGTATTACTTTTAACCATAAATTCCTTCCTATATTATCTCATACAGTAATGGGGAATCATAGAGACACAATTGATTTTCACATCATAGTATTATAAGGAAGCGGTCATACAAATAATGGAAGTTATTGTGGTTTATAATGTGTATTTTCTCCTATTAATCATAATGAAATTTTTGAATTAGTTTTTATTTTTCAACAAAACAAAAATATAAAAGATTAATACTTTTTATTTGGATTACTTATTATTAGAATATATATATATATATATATTAATGAAAAATTTCTCCCACTCTTTTATCAAATACTAGTATTCCACCACTACTAGATTCAAAATAACTTGTCATTTGACTATTCTAGTGGCAAGGAACATTAAAACATCTCCTCATAGTCTAATCTATGATGTCACAATTACTTAGAGAGTTTCAATGTATGATTTGGGATGTATAATTACACAAACTCATAGATCATTGATATGTTGAGTGGTGTCTCTTATCTTATAAATAATAACTTTTGTTTACTGAACACTTTTCCTCTAATTTTATAATGAGATATATATGAAAACTTATTTACTTCAAAATTTAGTTAATTCAACCCATAATTATTATAATATCACCATTGTAGTAAGGGTTACCCTAATCTAGGGATTATGAGTAACTTAAAAATATGATTTTATTCAAATTGAATTTGTTGAAGTCAGTAATGACTTGGAATTTTCTTTTAGGATCATTATAGTTTTCATAACAAATGAAGTCCGATAATAGTTATCATAGTTTCATAATTTGATCAAACTTACAACTTATCCATGTATAAATAGAAAAAAATTATGGTATATGTTCATTTTATCTACACATGATTATTTATTATTTTTGTGTTCTTGTCTAAACTAAAAAACAAAACATTATAAACCATGAATAAATAAATAATTCAATTATGTGATCATGATATTTTATAATGATTTATCCATTGAGTGAGTTATGTATCAATTGAGACCCTAATGGTTACTCTATCAGTTATATTTTAAATGATTTACAATGCTGACCCTGTTCAATGTGGTTAACTTCTATAAAATATTTATCTAAATCTTGACATGAACTACATTTTATTTCTTCCACATCCTTATACATACACACTCACACATAGGTGAGGGGATATCAGGAATGTGGGATACACATAAATATAAGAATCCATGGACATAGAAATTATTATCCATATATTTAGTGAGATGTGTGATGCACAAACTATCAATTATTAATTAATTCTTACAAAAACTGTACACACAATAATAAATAAGTAAAATTATAAAAATACCAAATATACATTGGTTGAACTCTCTCATTATCAATCATAATGAAATAATATCTCTAAATAAAATAATTTTTTTAAATAATTTTACTATATGGTATTCATTATAGATTAAAATAAATTAATATAATTTTAATTCAAAATTCATAAGTCACATGGTTTTGAAAATATATTTTTAACATCCTACTTTTTTTAAATTTTTTATAAAATTTTCTGAATTTTTTAGGGAATCAAGATCCTTGAAACCCCCATACCACTTTAATGGTTCTGAACATTTATTGGGATTGGAATGGACCATGTGGGTTTTGCTAACCTAGCTCATCTATTAGGTTGGGTGGGTGAAGGTGTTGTGCATGAGTGTATAGGAAAGGGGGAATATGCAACACAAACATGCATAACTTGTTTGATTTAAAAAATACTATTTTTAATTAAACACTCACAACCTATATAATGAGGGTGACTGTCACCTGACCCCCCAAAAATGGGAGTGGGTGGGGGGTATTGAATAAAAATGGTCGCATTTTCACCAACACATTAGTTTTATTTATTATTATTTTTAACTTTCATTTAAGGCTACATAATATAATTTTTTTACTCTTCTATAATAGTTTTGAATGGGTATCCCCTGCTATGATCATATACACCAACCACTTTCGTCTATCCCATGTTAATTACATAAAACGGATTCAACTAGACATGTCTCCAAAAATATATTTATATATATAATTTGTTTTATTTTTTATACCTGAAAAATTTTATATGGACATAACTCAACCATTTGACCTATGATCGATGTATCGTTAGTGAAACTGAGATATTTAAAATCCCCTCAACATGAATTTTCGAAAATATAATTTTAATTTCTCTTAAATAATAATGGAGAATATATAATACAAACTTTTTTTACTAGGCGTGTAGTAGAAGTGTGAAAGCATAAAAAATTAACATTTTATGATGTGAGTAATGTTATAATATTGTTTCCAGTGTAATTTTATCCCAATAAAACTAGATTATCCATTGTAATTAAGAATAATTAGGAAAATAAAATTGAAATATTATCTTATTTTATTTGAATACACTGATGTTATCCACTCATCAAGGGAGATCACATCTTGAAGGAGCCAACATCAGATCCCTCTAGATCATTCATATACACTAAAAATTCATGAGGATTCATTTATTTCCTATTTTTTTGATCTATTATGCATAATAAATTATGTATTTGATTATTTATGATCATTGGATCGCTACCATTGATCCATGAGGGATACATTAACTAGGGTGCCCTGATTAATACTTCATCTCTATAGAAACTGGGAGAGTAGGGACAGGATCTAAAAATTTCAAGATGAACATTCATCATGAATAGTGGATTAAATTTACTAAATTAGGTGTGTATCATTTATGAAAATTATATATTGTCCCTTCTATAAATGAAACCATCAAAATGTAACCATATTAATTGTGTGTTACATAATAAACTTATCATAGAATTCATAAATATTTTATTGGTTACTGGTAACATCTAAAGTGTTCTATGTGATAAAATATAACCCATTATCCAGACTCATTCCACATGAAAGTATTAAACAAACCTTGAATAAAAATATTCATTCATAAAATATTTTTCTTTTTATTCAATAAATTAATTGTAAATACAATTTTTTAATAAATTCAATAAATTTTTATTCTAAAACTACGAGACATTGATTTTATTTATTCCATTTTAATCATTTGAACTCATACAATTCCATATCCCTATCATGGGACCCACCATGTACTAAACTCTAATTCACTAGAATTGGCCAATCATTTGAATTTGTTCTTTGTGAGAACCTCTAAAACATTATCTATGTAGTATAGAGTCTTAATCACATTCTATAGTGGTATCAAGAAACACATCATAGCCCCTATGTGACATCTGTATGTGACAAATGTTTTTTTTTTTTTATGGATTTTAATTCCATGATGTTTTTGAGTTTGAATTTCAATGTTATAGAAATTTTTTTTGTTGAATAGTTTACATGAAAAGTATTAGAGAGAATATGTGGGTTCTGGCATGTATAGATATTTCTAGTTCATTTATATGCTTCACAATTTACGGTTCATAGGATACATATTATTTGGATCAAATCGTGAAAGGTCTAGTGAAAACCATGTGAAATATTTTGGGTTTGAAGTATTGGTGAACAACATGCTCATGGATCGGAGAAACCATGGTTGAAAATATTTTCCTATGATGTAATTTTTAGAAGGGGTGTCTTAAAAAATCAGTGAATAGTTTTAGAAATCATTAATATAAGCCATGTGAGTATATTTTTATTATTTAGTTTATCCTATGTGGTTAGTGCACAATTCACTAAACCGTGCATACTACATATGCTGGATTCCAAATTAACTTTAAACTTAAAATTCCTAAAGTTTCATTCAATAATTTGAAATCATTTATCCTTCATTTCTCATCCTCTTTGATTGTAAAACCCTATTTCACATTAAGGGAGTCACACACTCCCTTATTCTATGTTTTTATAGTCCTTGTCACTCGATTTAAATTGGAAACTCTAATGTAATGCCTTTATTTATCTTATTTTACTTTCTACATTCTCCCTTATTCATTTTTTCAGGTATTTGTCTCCTATCCTAAACATAATCATTGTGTAGTTCATTATTGGGGTTCTAGGTTTTTCTAAAGTATGGGTTTTGCTTTTTATGAATTGATAAAGCTCTCTCTTTTCCTATTTGAGTGTTCTCTATCCAATGAAATATGTTGGGTCTTTCAATGAAGGATGTTAAACTGGTTCATGATAAGTGTTTTTACATATTACCTTTATGTTTCACATCCTTAAATTATTTTTAGTTTTAAATGATTTTTTATTTTAAATTAATCATATATGTGATTATTATTTCATAAATGTTTTATAGTTGGAATCACATCGCATAAATGTGTTAAATAGGTTTTTTCTTTTCTAAATCATGGTTTTAGTGCCATGTGTTTTTAAAATATTATTAAATGTATTATTCATATAGAAATTTATTATTAAAGGAATGTTAACATATTTTGTTTATATTTAAAGAGAAATTATTGTTTTGCATGGAACTTATTGAAGGGAAGAAAGTTATTAGGTTCCTCTATAACATTAAAATAAAGGGGTATTTTTTTCAAGTGGATTTATATTTGGTTATCCAAAACATAATTTTAAATAATGTTTTGAATCATTTTCAACGGATATTTGAAATTTTAATTCTTGTGGTGTTAACAAACTGGAATCAAGAGCTTGTTATTTAAGAAAGGATTGGTTGAAACATTAAATAAGTTATTTCTAAAACATATGAGACGATTGATTGATTCCCTTTTTTTGTGTCAAATAATTTTTGGAAATTGTAGGTGGTTTTATTCGTATTATACTTATTTATGTTTACACATGTAAAAATGGGATGTTTCATGTGAGGTTGTGGTAGGTGATACTTGATATTTATATATTTTATTTTATTATGGGTCATTGAATGAATCTTTTGGAATGATTGTTTTTAAACTCTGATTTGATTTATCATGAGAACCAGGGTATTTTATAGATGGTCTAAATGCATTTTGAAATTTTTTGGAATGTTCACACTATATAGTTTCTTACGAGAGTTTTGTTATACTATGGGTATGATTTGTACTCAGGAACCAAAAACAAAAATGAGAGGGATGTTTTGGTTTCACTTTGAGGGCCATTAGAGAGGAATTAATTGTGGAAACAAAGTATATTATCAACCATGTTAGATCATTTTGTATTTCCATAATACCTGGTTCCTTGAAGAAATTCTAGGGGTTTCCTCATGACTATTTTGTATTCCCTAGGATTAATTGATTTCAAGGATCCATTTATTTATTTAAGAATTTTTTATACCTTTTATATATTCTTGGTGCTTGCTAGTGTTTATATTTATTTTATTTATAGATTCTTTTTACATTCAAATCAATTTTCAATTTTGTTATAAATTTGGTTTTGAAAATGTTTTTTTCCTTATGAAAAGGTATTTGGAAATATTTTTTGTAAAGGGGGAATATTTTTGTCTTGATTTCATAAATTGAATGATAAATACTCTTTCTACATTTTTAAAGGTGTTTTTTAAATTGGTTTTAGGATTTTATATTATGAGCTAAAAAATAAAATTTTGTTTGAAATGTGTTTTTAGGAATGATTTCTGGTATCATATCATGTGTACATGGATAAATCATTTTCCTTATAAATATTTAAATATAGTATAAATAAAACGACTTTTTAATTAAAATGGAACAAAATCTATGGTAAAATCCTGTCGGGAATGTTTATCTCACATCCTACATACACCAATGGGTGTATATAGCTATAATTTTTTTCAGGTTCCTAGTACATGATATTTAATGGATTTACTCTCTTTATATGAGTATGTTGTGGATTTGATCATTTATGTATGGTTTTGGTATTTTTTAGTGACCATGGATTACATGTAGCATGTTGGTAGTGTTTTAAAATATGTTTTAGGTGTGCCTTTTAGGGTTGGTTAAGTATCAAATAGTCCATCCAGATGTTTTTTTGTATATGTTTTAGCCACATATATATTTTGAGTTTAATATTTTTTGTTATTGTGATTTTTAGCGGTACTTATTATTGCTATAATTTAATATAATTTACTTATTTTATTTAATAATGGGCTGATTTATTTATTAAAGTATAAGTCTAATATGTTGATGGATCATGTAGGATTTATATTAAGAATCTAGGTTGTGTTTTTCAAGATTTTAATAGTTGAAATCATTCTCAACTCATCATTCTAAATATATAGGCACTCGTTTATTCCTTGTGGGGATCGGGGAAAACTTTGAGAGTAGTGGAAATCCCAATTGGGTGACATGTCAAGTTAGATTGTGAGAGGTACTTACAAATGATATTAGTGTTTAGGTTCTTGGGGAGAGCTTAGTTTCCAAAATATCCCTCTTAATATTTGGTAATTTTGGTAGTATAGAGAGAGGTATATTGGAACTCAATAGGTAGGTGTAGGGAGAGTGTCGGAAGAACGTTATCACCTCAATACTTAAGTTACCATGGGTAGTTAATATTTTAATCTTGATTTTGAGGTTGTTCCTATATATTCTTGTTGTCTTTTTATATGATATTTTTTATATTTGTATTCCAACTAAGTGATTTGTTGATTTTGGGAGTCCTATAAATCTTCTGGGGAAAAAATAGAGAAATAACTAGAGCTTTAGGATTAGTTTTCAGGGCCTATAATACCATGTAGAGACTTTTAAGATCACTCCATCACCCGTCATGTATAATTCATTATAGTTTATATATAGTTATCCAAACAATGTGATAGAATAATGTAGTGTTTTTCTTTTTCATTGAATATCTTGTTTTGGATACCGTCTATTTTGATTTGATCTTAATGGTTTCTAACATTGGTTTGAGGTCTATTAAGGGAGTTTTATGGTGTTTTTATTTATGTGTTTTTCCTTATTTTTATACATTGTGATTTATAGAGCTGTGTTGTGTTTTGGTAATTTTTTATGGATGGAAAACTATTTTTTTAGAAATTAATTAATTAAAAAACCAATTTTTAAAAGGATATATATTTTTTTATGTTTATGAAAAGTTTTAAAATGATATTATTTGAATGTGTATGAATTAATTATAGAAAATTTATAATAATTTTTTGGTGGAGGAAAAAATTGACAAAAAATTATTTAAATAAATGTTTGTGTTCATATGAGGTTCATTGAATCAAAAGAAAGCTTTATGGAAGATTTGGTTTTATAATGGGGCTCATAAAGTGTTTATGAAATAAAAGTAGAACTTTGAGAAGTTAAAATTTGTTTTTAAGGAAGATGAATGATTTAAATCATGTGGGTTGTTTTATGAAATGATTTTTAGACCCTTTTTGAATTTTAGAGATTTTAATGAAAATATTTATGTGAGTTTTATATTTTAATTGGAATGTTTACAAAGGGGATTACATTTCCCCATTTTTTCTATTTCATTTATATAATTAATTCTATAACCCTTTTTAAAATGGTTATTGATTAAAAAAATGTTTTCGAAATATGTTTCACTATTTATTTTTTCTTTTGAAAATTTTAGGTATTTAGGTGTGTCCATTTTTGTTTATTGATGCTATTTATTATGGTTTTAAATCATTAGTGGGTTAGATTAATGTTTAATGTTATTATTTATTCATATCTAAATGATCTTGGGGGAATTTAGAAAGTATTGTTTTAAGTAGGATATGTTTGGTGAATCCTTTTTTTCTAGGTCTATTTCATATGGTTAGAGACTCTATTAAAGCTTCAAGGGATGTGGTGGAGACAATAAGATCTATTCTCTAGGACTTATTAAGTCACTATCAATCCTTTTACTTTGATCAAGGTCATTTTTAGTTGGTAAAGTGTTTATAACATCTTGATAAGACCTAGACATTGAACTACCTAGGGTATTATAAGGTGATTGTTTGTTTTGAGTTTTGTTCTTAGTGAATTTGGAATGAGTTGAGGTTTTTAGGTAATTTACACTTGGTGTTTTTTTAGGTTTGATAATTTATGATGTTTTAGTTTTGATTTTTTACATTAGTGGTTGATCCTATTTATTGAGGATGGTGTGTGGCACTTACAATGGATGGGTTTTATTGGGTTAGTCATGGGAACAACTTGGGTGTGTGGGTCAAGTGACATGGATATATATGTAAGTAGATGAGATTATTTACCAGCTAGTGTCAGTTTGGATCTTATTGGGTTTATCGTGAACAACCGTTCTAGTTATAAATTATTAGATTACCCTTCTTCTTATTTTTATGACCCAAGGTCAGTGCCTAGGTTTTTTTGAGGCATGTATTTGATTGAGGTAACTTTTACCTTTGGTGATTTGTGTTGTGATGAATTTCGGTGAATTCCCATGATTATTGTTTTGATAAACATTGGTTTTTTATTTTTTAGAGGTAATTAGATCCATACTCATTTGTTTATTATGGTTTATGGAGGATTTTTGTTTACTTTTGGTTATTTGTGGCTTTCCTTTCTTTAGAGAGTTTTTTTCTCCAATATCACTATTTAATATTAATTCTAAATAATGGAGAATAGTATTACAGGTCCTTGTCTTCTATGAATCTATGATTGTTGGTTATAATTTGGTTATTCTGGGAGATGTTTGATGATGTATGAGGATTGGATACCTGATTTTGAGGAGTTTTTTGTGGTTCGTTTCATTTTTTTCATTATACCTCTTTATACATTCATATCCCTCCCATGTTTGATGTAGGTTTCATAGTGCTCAATATTTTCTTGTTTGTACTTTTATCAATGATTTTTTTGTGGTATAAAGTGGCATGATTTGGATAATTTCAACTCTCACTTGTAATTTTTTGTTTACCTTTTTTTAATATTTTGGGGTATTAAAATTTCAAGAAGATTCAAGGATGAATTTTCATTGATTTGGAATTTATTTTAGATGCAAAAAAAATCTTTTTGGGTTAGGAGAGTCCAAATGGGTTCTAAATAATTTATAATTTATAATTTTATTTTTGCTTGCATGATTTATAATGTATGAGTAACACACAATTTGTCTCAAAATTTTCATATTCTAGTGGAAATAGTGTAAGAAATTTGGTCCTGGAGTGGTATTAAATGGATTGTTCATGGTTTGGAGAAATTTTACGAGTGACCATGAACAAGTGTTATAGTTTTTAGTATAGGTGTTTTACATGGTTGACACATAGTTTTTCACACTATAAATCCGAAATATGTGATTTCATTTTTCTTGACTAGTTTCTTACACACAGTTGGTGAGCAGTTGACCAAATTGATCAACTTAACCATGATAGTTTCCCAATTTTCATATGACATGAAATTTACAATGTTTGATTTCGTGTTTATAAGTAATTTGGCATTATTTTCTCCTCCTCATAGCTCTACCAACCTTAGATTTTTGAAGGCAAGTCCCTCTATCCCTTTTTCTAAGTTTTATGGATATTATTACTTGATTTCATGTGAAAACTCTAAGGTAATTTCTTAATTTCTCTTATTTTACTTTTTTATTCTACCCTCTCTATTTATAATTGGCTTAGTCTCCCCCTATGAACCATAATCACTTCATATTTTGGATTTTATTTTTATAGATGGTATAACATATGGGTTTTGGTTGTTATGGTAGTAGAAATGTGCCTCCTTGTCTATTTATGTATTCAACGTCAATGGAAATGTGTTGTGGTTTTATATGTGGAATTTCCACTTGATTATTAATTAGTGTTTTTTGTGTTTCCTTTAAATTCCCTGTCATTTAATTCTTGATGGATTTAAATTCCATGTTTTTTATAATGAATACTTTATGTGATAACTATAGTAGATTTTATAAATGTTTTAAAGGTTGAATCACCTGACATAAATGTGTTAAATGGGTTTTCTTGGATTAATTTTTT
Organism: Viscum album; assembly: GCA_963277665.1. NCBI lineage: Eukaryota > Viridiplantae > Streptophyta > Magnoliopsida > Santalales > Viscaceae > Viscum > Viscum album. The sequence goes on from OY728165.1 coordinate 229,437,309, forward strand.
TATTTAATTCAATGTCTTTTAAAATATTCATACGAGGGATTTTCAAATTGAATTTAATGACTAAAGTCATCTGACCCTATTTAGGCTTGGTTTAAATGGTTTTTCTATAGATTTCATAGGATTCCTCAATGGGAATGAATTTATTGGGTTTATAAATGGATTTTAAATGAATGGGGATTTGGTTTTCAATGATATTTTATCTTTTTCTATAAAAATTTAGATTGGAATATATTTTTAATGAATTTTTACAGATGTTTTAAATGAGATTTTTTGAAGTGGAATTAGCTTGTAAATCCCAATATGAAATATAAATAAAGGTTTAGTTAAAAATTTAAAGAAGTTTTTTTCTGAAACATGAGATATCCTTTATTGAGACCCATTGTTTGTATTGAATAAAATAATATTTTGACCCAAAAGGTGGTATTGTTTATCATTTTTAGAATTTTTTATGACAATAAATGTAAAAGGGGTTGTTTTATATGGGGGTGTTTGAGGTGAGAAATGAGATATATATATATTATTAAAAACAAGATGAATCTTTTAACAAGATTTTTTGATCAAGTCCACTTTGATTTATTATGTGAACCTGGGAAACTGATAAAAGGTATAGATTCATGTTAGACTAGTGTGATGTTTTCATACTAGCTAGTTCCCAAAGGGAGTTCCATCCTTCTAGGGGTATTCTTTGTATTTGGTGACTGAAAAGGGTGATAAGGGTGATATTACAATTTTTATTGGGGGCCCTTAGAGAGGATTGAAATAAAGAAACAAGGTCTAGTAGGATTCATGTTAGAGCCTAGTGTGTTTCCCATGATACCTTGGCTCTGCTAAATATTGTTTCTGGGATTAATTGTTCCTTGTTTGTATCCTCTATCCTTGATTGATCTCAATGATCCATTGTTTGATTTTTAATTTTATTATATATTATAGATGTAATTTGTTCATTCTTTTATTTATTTTTCTTAATGTTAAGGATTCAATTTACTTTTAAATCAAATTCAAGTGGTTTATAATGTGGGATTTGAAAAGGAAAATTCATTGTGTGTTAAAATAATTATTTTAAAAAATGTTTTTGAAATGATGAATGGTTTTTGTCTTGTTTTCATAAATTTAATTATAAATCCTATTTCAACGGTTTTAAAAGTTTTTGATAAGGGGTTTTTGGGATTTTAACTCATTTATTAAAGAATTGGAAATGTTTTTCAAAACTGTTTTTTGGCATGATATTTGGTTTTATCTCACATGTATGTGAATATACTATTTAACATAGTTTTTTTCCAAATTATAATTACTGAAATGAATATTTAAATTCAATATAACAATATCTATGTTGATATTCTGTTTGGAATGTTTAGCTTAAACTTTGTATACACTAATGGATGTATGAAGCTCTCATGCTTTCTTTCTGAGGGCCAGTTCACGATCTTCCTTGGATTTTATATCCTTACATGAGTATTTTGTTGGTTGGACTATTTTGGGAGGGTTTGGAATTTTATGAGTGTCCATCGGTCACATAGAGCTAGTTGGTAGAAATTTAAGTTCTTTTTTGGGTTTATCATTTGGGTTTGGTTATGTATCTTCCCATATTTACTTCTATTTGTTTTGTTACTATTTTAGTTGTATATTTATTTATTGAGGATTTTGTTTATTATTATTAGGATTTTCATTTATTGTTATTATGTGTGGAAGTTATTCTAATTCTTTTATTTCATTTATTAGTAGATATGTTTATTTTTCGGCATGGGAATCCAACATATGAATGTCTTAATTTATATTTCTGATAGAAATATGGTTTGTGTTTATTATGATTTTAGAGGGTGAAATAATAAGAATGGATTCATTATTGATACATTAAAACATTAATAAAAATAAGATTAACCAATGTCACATGAAACATGTAGTCTTACTATTGGAAGGACTATCCTCATGATCTACACTAGTTGATCTCAATTAGTTCAAACTTCATGAGATGAATTCTCAATTCTTATGATCCCCCATCACTAATGGTTAGACATAATCCATGTCCAGTAAGTTTATTTTATCTAGACCATTGGATATTTTTTTAAGATTATATGCATAGAAACTCATGATTATCATTAAAGAAGAAAAAATTTATAACCTATTGGTATGATAAATAATTTATATTCATTACCATATAAATATTGTAAAAAACGTATCGACAATGTAATTGAAAGAATACATCATGTACAACTCACTGTATCCATGGAATAGTATTCAAAAATTCATGTTGAAGTGGGGTCTATGGTCAGAACTTTCACAACAAATAGACCATATCAAGAACATAATAAGATTCATGTACTAACCCGACCATACCTTGTATTAAATTATGTATGTATCTTATAATGTAAGTATATAATCATATCCATTTTATATGAATATGTTGTCCATTGCACCTTGTACAATATTATCTCAAATATCCGAGTAAACTATAATACCTATAACATTATTTTCATAGTTTTCCCAAACCAACCAAAAAGTCATGTGTTAAAATTTTAAAATTCTACTATAGATCAAAATTAACTCTTTTATTAAACTTTTTTATATCCCAACTCCACTAAGACCCCTCCCTGGATTGTTAGCGATATTTATTATGACCAAAAATCACTCCTCTATTAGGCAATGGTTCTATGATTGTAACTAAGGGTATAAAACTCAAAAGTTGGATGTATTTCCCTATAAATAACCCAATATAAGACTATAAAATAAAATATAAAACACTAAACCATGAATAATAATGAATAAATAATATAGATTTTATATATCATAATAATTTAAAAAAACATCCCCTAATAGGACATCACTGATGAAAAATATGATAGAAAACTCAAACAAATAATATACATATGTAGTACATGAACAAATCTATAAATAAAAATCTCCAGAAATTAATATCCTTCACTAATTAAATACTTAATGGTAACTCAACCAAATTTGTTTTATAAGATTATATATAAATGTTAAAGAGATCATATCTATACAATCAGTAGAGTAACCCCCAAGGATGAACAACAAAGTCACTATCATGCACACAAGATAATCAATACTGAAAATAAAAACACATAAGCATATACTCACCAACTGAAACCATATATGGTAATTTAAGAAAACCATCAACTAGTGAAATATCTTATCCTCATGTATGATAGGATAAAAAAACATAACATTATTCATTTCCAGCAATTCACACATCAGAATTCATGATTCTAATTTTTCAGGGCAATTTGTTCCTAGTCACACTATATGAATCACTCTACAAATAACGAAATGTGTATAAGATAGAATACACCATAAAAAATATATAATTCCTATTTCAAACCATCTAAAAATATCAAATGCTCTATATTATCTCAATTCTTAACATACTATGACCAATCCCCCATTATAATTAAAATATATCTAGTTTATCTATATTAATTGAATCCATAATTACTAGTTCCCCAAAGTTAACTAAATACATAATTACATCACATATAGTTTAAATATATGAACTAGATCTATATTTAATCTAAAAAATTTGGTGTTCCGGAGGAATGGTCTACTAAGATGAGCATTTAATTTCTATGTGAAAACTAAATATTTTTTGATACATGAGAAAATATTTATTGGATAGTTGGATGAGTTGTATATGATACTCTAATAATTGAAATAAAATTAGTAATGAAATAATAAATAATTAATAAAACCCCATACCCATAATTTAGAAACTAATACAACTGATAATTATATATCCATGTAACACCTTTAAAAATAAAACTATTTACCTCATCAACATTATCATCAAACTATATGTATCCTCATTTTAATCCAATTGATAGATATCAAAAGATTATGGTACTCATGCTTGTATGGTATAAATATAATATAATATTTCAACTAGTCCATGTAACTATTATAACATCACATCACAATACCACCCTCCACCATGGTATACACTTATAAGAGATATATCAATACAACATCTTTACAAAAAATGTCTCTAATAATATAGCTATCATGAATCCCACTAGGTCAATATCCAAACTAGCACCTAACCTGGTCCATGGAATGAACTGAATGGAATTCATGATCCCAACGTGATGAAAACACATGCATGAGTATCAAAAATACAATATGGGAATGATTTACCTGAATCTATAAATATAAAACAACCATTGATAAAGTAAATATAATATAAAAATCCACAACCAAATATACAATACATAATTTCTAGATTGGAGTTACAATGTTTACCCAAACCAAAATGCTACAACTAGAAAGAAAAATAAAACTGTAAAAAACCACCATGTGATAAGAGGAACATCTCACTCAAGCCACCCCCAATAACCCTACACCATGGAAGTCCTCTAGAAACCTAAATCACCATCTCCAAAAGCCTATCCCTTACTCGTGTCAAATATAACAAAGTCTACTTACACCCAAATGTGCATGTAGGGTGTGATCCACATCCCAGTAGGATACCACCCAATAAAATATTCCATGTAATAATAATTATAAGATAAATAAACATTCATAATTAAAAAAAATGAAATTCGAGAGCCAATTTTATGAATTTTTTTTAAAGAAAACCATGATAGATTTTGAAATAACCAAAAATTATTCTGTATATTGATTGTATGTGCGATATAACCATAGAACACTAGTCACGTGAAAACCCTCTTAGAAATTTCTTTAAATAGGACAATAGGTACATCATATCTTAGTGAAACATGGCTTAGAAACCACCACCAACATCATTATCATTCATAAGCCACTAGGAGGGGACACCCCATGGGCCTAATGGTCTCCAATCAACATCAATATTTAGTTAGTGTTGTTCTTTTCAATCAAACTAAGTGAAATAAGGTCAAATACACTTATGAATCACTAGAATACTAGTCATAATCCTTGCACATAGTTTTACATGCTTCCCTTTGAGATCAATAAAGTTCTATATTTCACATAACACACCATTTCCACATTTCATAAAACAAACAAGGAAATACAAATCACAAGACACTATTTTCACACCAAAAATCCTCCTTTAAAATCAAACACATGAAAAAACCTTACTAGACTATGCTTCACATCGCTTGAATAATTTAATAAATCATTTTCACAATTTATAAAACATTACCAAGATGCACAACAAGGCTTCACAACAAAAATACAACCAATTCCATGTAGAAAACCCATTTCAAAACCTATTTCTTATGAAATCCTTTAAAACCCCACTTTCTCACCACACACATAAATCATAAAACATTCCAATTTACTGAAGAGAGCATAATTAATTAATCAAATAATAGTTAAGAACATAATGGACTACCTTGGGTATAGAAACTCATGGAATCATATGTGAAACTTCAACCACACCTCAATAACACCATATAGAAGAAAGATCAAACCATAAACATGGATATTAAACCCAAAAATTTAAGATTGAACCCCAAAATTTTAACCCTATCAGATGGATAAGAGGAAACCAAGAAAGTGGATAGAAAACCATAGATTAGTGGGAGAAAACAAGGGAGAAACTCACTTACTCGAACCATCAATAAGGTATATTACTAAATAAACCACAAAAATAGAGGTGAAAGGAAGAAAGATAAAGGAATATAGGCTTCTAGGGATAAAAATATTTAGTAGGGAATAAGAGGGGAGGATTTGAGGTTAAATACAAGACGGGAAAAAGGGTAAAATACACATTTTTAACGACACGGATGGGCCACATAGTTAGCCCACATGGTTTATCAATCCATGCAGCAACTATGTTGTTTCTACTGTATACCCATGACATTCAAAATCATTATCCCACATGGTTTAAAAACCATGCTCTAACCATGTGATAATATTTTATCAAAAACCCCACATGGACGAATGGTTACCTAGTTAGGGAACATGGTAACTAATAACTGTGTGCCAACCGTGTGCCAGGGTATGTCCACCCAAAATTTTCCATTTTAATCAAAAAAACAAAAAGAAATATAAGAGATAAAATTTAGACAATAAATGAAAGAAAAGTAACTCAAAAGAGAAGCTTAGATGTGAAAATTTACCACACCATGAAAATGTTTCCTCCCCAGAAAGTCACCTAGAATCCTGATCTGGAAACTTGAATGGGTACTCTTTCTCAACCCATGAATTCCACACCCAAGTATCATGCATATAATTATGATTCTGCCAAAGTATTGAAAGTTGTGGAATAGACTTATCATGAATCACTTTATCTTGGGAATCTACTATCCTCACTGATGTTCAGACACGGATCAATCAGTCTATTACTCTAATTCTTTCTAATTCAATACATGATGTGAGCCTAGATTAAACATCTTCAATTGGGAGACATGAAACACATCATTAATTGATGTCAACTAAGAAAGAAAATCTAATTTGTATGCCACCATTCCAATCTTCTTGGGAATTTCAAAAGGCCTGACATACCTAGGAATTCACATTGCATGATTCCCTAAACAATGATGACCTAAACACAGTGACACGTTCATGAACTCTCAGTCACCCATAGAAAACAGAAGATAATGGATCCTATGATTAGAATAATATTTTTGATGTCTCCAAGATGTAAATAATCACTTCATGATCAACTTGACTTTATCAGATATCTCCAGCATATGGATCAGTCCCAACAGTGATGTCTCACCAACTTTATCCCAACACAGAGGTGACCAATATATTCATCCATAAAGCACCTCAAAAGGATAATTTTAATAGATTATTGGTAACTATTATTATAATAGAACTTCAACAATCCCAAATGGCTATCCCAAGAACCACCAAAATCCAGGACACATACATGAATCATGTCATGCAGAATTTAATTCTCTTTCTCCATCTGACCATCAATTTGAGAATGGTATCTCATTCCCTTATTGATTTTCAACACCAATACCTATTGAATTTATTCCCAAAGTTGAGAGGTAAAGAGTGGGTATCTATAAAAAATAATCATTGACAACACGTCATGAAGCCTTACCTCCTACTGGTCATATAATCGTCCCAACTCATCGACTTTCGTTGAATGTTTGATCTGAATGAAATGGGATAATTTGGTGAAATGGTCAATTAACTCCAAAATTTCATACCTTCCCTGAGGTGTATGTTGAAATCCAATAACAAAAACCATGTTGAACTCATCCCAATTCTATGTAGGAATGGGTAGTGATTGAATCAAGGGATATGGTCTTTGATTCTCTCTTTTCACCTGCTGACACATATAACACCTCGATATGAAGTTAGATATGTCTCACCTCATGCATGTACACCATAACTATCAAAGAACATCATAGCACATCATGGTATCACCAAGATTAATAGACTATTTAGACTATTGGATTTCCTTCATCACCAACCTCCTTAGAGATAACGATACCACAAAGAGACTCTGGTAACAGAAGGTTTTCTCAGGAGGCAACAAACAGTCGCGAGATGTCTCCCCACCATGAAAGAACTGCAAAGATGGATAAAATAGATAATTACTAGGATGTTCTAGCTGAATCAACTCTAGAATAGAAGGATTCAAATGAACACTAGCCATGTAAGTTCCTTCAATATGCTCTTTAGTCTCTAGATTCAGTTGGGAAAAAGAACCATCAACATCCCCTCATCACTAGTCTATTTCAATGACCACATCGTCACTTTTCTACTCAAATCATCCTCTAAAACATTACTGTTTCCTAGGGTATAGACAATATCAAAGTAAAACCCCTTCAGGTATTCAACCTGATGGAACTGCCTTAGATTCAGATCCTTTTCGGAGAAAATATTGGCCAAGATCTTATGATTATAGTAAACCACAAATTTCTCCCCAAACAGATAATGACTCCATGTATTCAAGGTCTGCATCAATAGTGCTAACTCCAAATCATGGGTTGGGTAATTCCTTTCATGTGGTCAGAGTTAGAGAGAGTTGTATTCCACCACCTAATCATATTGCATGAGAAATCATCTGTGACCCATACCTGAAGCATCTAAATAAACCACATACCACTTTACTTACTCTAAAAAAATCCCCACAATTATGGTAGTCAACTAATAATTCAGATCCTCAAAGGACACTTCAGATTTTGGGTTCCACTAAATCTTCACCCATTTTTCAAGTGAGTGCAACCTTTAATTAAGTAATCAGATAGAGATCCCAAAAAAACCTATAATAACCTGTTAGGCCTAAGAAACTCTTGATCTCAAAAACATTATTCAGCTACTCCCATGACATAACTGCACTAATATTTTCAGGGTTTGTTGAAACCCCTTACTCTGAGATCACATGGCCCTAAAACATAACTTCTTTGTTTGAGAAATTTTACTCCAAAATCTTTTCATAGAGAAGATGATCCTGGAGAGTTCTTAACATAGTCCTTAAATGATTCTCATTCTCTTCCTCAGATTCTGAATACACTAGGATTTCAAAAAGTAATACCACAACCAAAGAGTTCAAATAATGGTGGAATGAACTATCCATTAGCACCATGAATACTGCTGGATCATTCATCAATCTGAAAGGCATGACCATGTACTTGAAGTGGTCGTACCTACATGGGAAATATTTTTTCGGAATATCCACCTCTTTCACCATAACATTGTGGTAACTAGAACACAATTCTATCTGGGATAACCACTCTTCCATTTTCATTTGATCGAACAATTCATCATTTTCGGGAAAATTATAGTTTTCCGTGATGGTTAACTTATTTAAATTCTACTAATTGATACAAAACTATGGATATTCATCATCCTTCTTTGCGAACAAGACTGGGGAGGCCCAATGAGAGACACTCGAGAAAACGAACCCTTTAGATTCCAAACCGTCTAACTATATCTTTAATTACATTAATTTTGTGGGGACCATATGATATGGGGGAAGAGATATAGGTTGTGTTCCCAGTTCTAAATTAATTGAAAACTCCACATCATGATCTAGGGGTAAACCTAAAAAGACAGGACAGAAATACTCTAGGAACTCATCCAATGAAGGAGGTAATACACACTCAAAATAACCACCTTCATCCTCCTATGGGAGTAATGATAATAAAAAGGAAATGATACATAACTCTGGGATTGTGGGTCTAGTATGACCTGACCAAGGATCCCATTCCCCAAGAAAAGCATAGGAACTCCCATCAGGTTCCATTAAACATACCCACCACCTATAACAATCAATATGCACTTGGAAGTGGACCAACCAACACATGATAAGGATTACATAAAAGAGGTCCATATACCAAACTAGGAAATCATATTCTAGCTCATCCCCTAATACAGAGAGTGCACAAGATGGGTACCTAAGACCATGACTCTTCTTCTTACATAATAGAGTTGACAACTCCATCACAAAATAAATAAGTGCCGTTGGAAAATTCAACAAGTTCACAAGGCGGGAAGAGATAAACAAAAAAAGAAGCAAAAGTATGAATCAAAAAAACTATTATATAAGATGAAATCTGAATGGTACCTCGGACTGTAGAGGGACCAAAATCTGGTCACATTGGTTCTTGATCTATGACATGAAGATACCTGGTCTCTACCATAGTCTGAATATGACCACTGAACTATGGCTCTAAGCTAAACAAAATCTTAACAAGAAGCTTAACCAGTCCTGTCACCACAACCAACGAACTGAGATCCCACTATCCTAGACAACCCTAGCTGAGATAGCATTCCCAATGAATCCATATATCACAAAACACTTGGATATGGGAGTGTCACCATGAAAAAATGTTGTCGGTTCCCCATAGATCCACATCGATGGAATGATATAGGTGGGGATAGACACATATGTCAGATGTGCTCTTACTTCTAACACTGATAGTACACAACATAACCTGCATCAGAAGCAACATATGAAGGCTTCCGGGATGGATGGAAAAAACTAACACCTCCATTTTTACCTTTCTTATCTTACTTCATCTTCTTCTCAGATGGTCTACCACTGCCCATTACTAAAATAGCCCTAGAGGAACTAGACCATCCCTTACGGTCAATATCCACCATACAAGCTCAATCAACCACATTAGCATAGGTATTTATCTTGAACATGAAGAGCTATGAATAGATATCCAGTTGCAAAAACCTTTCAATCCTCAGAAACTTAATCTGGTCATTGGAGAATATTTTAGGTTTATACCAAACTAACTTGTCAAATGAGTTGGCATAGTCCATTACTGACTCATTCACATGAATGAGATCTATAAACCCTCAGGATCTAGCATAAGCCAAGACCTCAGGGAAACAATGGTCATTGAATACCACCAACAAGTCCTTCTTGCTCATCTACTCATTCTTCCCTGTTTGGAACACTGAGGGCCATCACCTTTGACTATGACCTTCTAGAAGAAAAGAAGTACATTTCAACCTGACTTTATAAAGAGTTTCAAGGAATTCAAACATGCACTCTATCTTCTCAAGAAACTCATATGATTTTGGAATCTTCATTCTACCTTATAAATAGGTAGGTTTGTTCTTAAGAAACTCATGGGATTTATCCTTCAAAGGATCAGGTTCAGCTTCCCTGACTGGAGAAGGATCATGGCCGACTTCATGTCCCAAAGCCTGAATATCTCACACTATAGATTCCACTAACATTTGGTCATACAGTGAGGGTAAACCCTCTCTTGATTCTTCCCATGGTTGTAAGAGAATACTATGGGGATGCAAGTTGCTATAAAAAGACACGACCATAGGAAAAATCATTAAAATAGAATATCTGAAAATTATTAACAATAACAATAAATAAAAATAAACCAGACTTTTCATGAAAACACGAAGAATAAATCACTTCACCCCTACACAAAATCCAGGTACTATCTATAGCCTACACCTCTCACCTAGAGGAGAAGTGAAATAAATATCCCAACACCCCCTAGAGACTCAAAATCTATCACCCGGTGTGTTGGCCAGGAATCCCACTGGAAACCAGAACTCTGAGCCCTAAAAATCCTAGCTTAAATATTTCTAGAATAAACCCAAATAACATAACCCAAAGAGCTTAACCTCCAATGATGCCATTTTTTCACGAACCAAGATGGGTCATCATCTGAACCAGCGACCAAAATGGTACGTGACATGGACCTAAGAGCATTCCCAATCCCCACAGGCTGGCCCCAAGTTCTCGGGTATTCAAAATACAATATGGGAATGATAGTCCTAAATCTACAAACATAAAAAAAGTGAAAAAGTAAAAAAAACTGAAAATCACCCAAAAAACCATACATATTTTCTAGATTGGGGTTAAAATTTTTACCCAATACAAAATGTTATAACCATAAAAGAAAAAAAACTATCAAAAAACCACCACTTGATAAGAGGAACATCACCCTCAACCCACCTCTGTCAGCCCTGCACTAAGGAATAGCTATAGTAAACCAAACCACCGTCTCCAAATGAATTGAACTTACATGTGTCAAACATACCAAAGCTTACTTACACCTGAAGGTGTAAGTAAGGTGTGAGCCTAAGACCAATAGGATTCCACCCAATAAAATATTCAATGAAATAAACATTATGAGATAAATAAACATTAATGTCTTATAAAGGATATTCTAGAGTCAATTTTATGGAAAACAATTTTAAATAAAAAAATGCTTGATGTTGAAAAAACTACAAATTATACTATATGAAGACAATATGTGTGATATCATCATTGATCAATATTCATAGGAAAACCCTCTAGGAACTAGATAACAATGAGAAACTAGGTAAATCATATCTCAGCGAAACATGTATTAGAAATGATCACCAACAACATTCTTATGCATGATCCACTAGGAGGGGACATCTTATGGGACTAGTGGTCTCCAATGATCATCAATATTTAGTTAGTGTTGTCATCATCAATCTCTCTATGTAAAACTAGGTCAAATACACTTTTGTATCACTATAATATTTGTCTTAGTCATGCCACATAGTCACCCAGGATTCCCTTTCTGCTCAATCAAGTTCCACATTTCACATAACACACCATTTCCACATTTCCTAAATAAAACAATGCAATACACATCACAAGACACAATTTTGACAATCAAAATCCTCATTTTAAATAAAACACACACATATGCCTTTCCAAACCATGATTCAAATCACATGAATAATTTAATAAATCATTTTAAAAATTTATAAAACATTCCCATGAAGCACAACAAGGCTTTACACAAAACATTCACCCAATTTCATATAGAAAATACATTTCTAAACCAATTTATTATCAAATCCTTTGAGATACACATTTTTACCTAAAAAATAAATCATAAAAAATTACCAATTACTCATTAAAGAAAAATTAATTCATCAAATAAGGGTTAAGAATGGAATCACCTACCTTGGGTGTAGAAACTACCGAAATCGAGTGTGAAACATCAACAACACCTAAACTGCACCATAGAGAAGTAAGTTCAAACCATAAACATGGATATTAAACCCAAAATTTCATTATGTAACCCCAAAATCATATCCTTGGACCCTAAAAAAGAGGAACCCAAGAAGAAGGAAAGAAAACCCTAGATTGTAGGGAGAGAACAAGGGAGAAACTCACTTTCTTGTAGAGTCTCGAAGGTCTCCCACCAGATCCACCTAAAAAATAGTGGTCCAGTGAATAAATATGGAGAAATTAAGGCTTATAAAGTCGAAAATCCCATGTGGGGAATTAGAGTGGTGGATTTTGGGTTAAATTTGAGAAGGGGAAAATGGTAAAATCCACATTATTAATGACATGTACATGCCACATGATAATTCCACACAGTTCATCAAATTGTGTGGTGATCAAGCGGTTTCCACCGTCTAACTAGGACATGCCCCGCGGTTAGCCTAAATAGTTTACAAACCATGCTTAAACTGTGAAATAATCCTATGTCTGAACACCTAACTTGGTTGCATAGTTAACTGGGAATAGCACACAGTTACTACTAACTGTGTTCCAATCATGCTCTAGGGTCTGTCCACCCAAAATTTTCCATTATACTAATAATACTAAAAATAAATACAATAGGGAAAATTTATAAAAAAATTAAAGATTTATACCTCAAGATAAAATAAAAAATGTGAAATTAATTATCCATGTCACTCTACTGAAGAAAAATAACTGAACAATAATATAAAAAACTAGTATTGAACACAATTTAATCATCCCAACACTATTATATAAGTAACCATTAGATAATCACTAACCTATCAAAGAATCAAACTTTGTGGGTACTACAATATTATATATTAAAAAATAGGGAAATATGAATAATTATAAATATTTTTTTTCATCATAACATAGAAAATAACCATATAATATGTGTTCAACAACATTAGATAATAATCACATGCAATTAACCTGTAAAACTATAATTCATCACAATGCCTAATTTACATCATATCCATGGGAGTTTCTAAATATTTTTATTTTATTAAATTAATTTAATGGTAATTTAGGAAATTAGGTATAAAATAAAAAGTTTTATTTTTATTTTGTTTGGATTAAGAAACATATCTTTTATGGTGTTTTAGATAATTTTATCCTATTATCTGGAGATGATAAATGGTTAAAAAACCTACAGATTTGAATTTATAGTGTTATATTTTTTTATGTTTAAATGAGATTTCTATTACTGGCTAATGAGTACTCGATATAGTGTCACTAAGTACCTGGTGAGTTTTTTACTGAGGCAGTATCTACTAGTTTTTCACCAGATGACCAATGGAATACCATTGGGTCTATGGTGGGCCACTTGGTGTCATGTTAGAGTTTACATAGTATCCGATGGTTCCTTATTCCCTTTTTTCAAATATAACCATTTTAATTTTTTTAACATAAATATCTTTAAAGGCTTTTTTGGGTCCTTTCCAAGATCATTTACTCCAAGTTAGCCAATGAATATAAATAGATTCCCAAGGCTCTTTATTTTACTACCTTATTCCAAAATTTATACTAGGTGTCTCGGGGAACTTTAACTCAATGAATCATGGTAGATCCTACCCATTACCCCTTCTTTTTTATTATTCTTAACTTTAATTTTATTTTTTCTTGTTAGGTTAGGGTTTTAATTTATGATTCCACTGAATCATGATGGAATCAATATAAATTGATAGGGATTCTCTGTTTCATAGTTATATAGGACAAAATAATATTGACTGCTCACTTTTGAATACTATTTTAATGTATATTCATTTTTTGGTGGACTTCCTTATGAATTTTATTGAACTTAAGTTGACTAATGACTATTAAGGTCAGGGAATGTATATATTTTGTGGTTAATGGTGTCTATTTTTGGTTAGGATTTCATTTTGGTTAGTTTAGTTTAATATTTTATAGATATAATTTATAATATTTAATTTGTCTTTTGAAATAAATTTCATTATTGTAACCAGAACATGATGAGAACATTGATAAGTTATACTGGGAGGTGGTCTCAATCCCCCTTGGGTTTAATTTGGGTTTTATTCCATTTTTCCTGACACTTTACATTAAAAAATTTATTAAAATCTAATGTACGATTTTGAAATTATAAATGAATGGTTTTTGAAATGTAATTTTTATGATAAATTTAATAATTATATCATAATTTTATCAATATGTGTTTAATTATTTTAATATTTTTTTATATTCCATATCTAAAATATGGTGTCATATCATTTTTATTTAATTATTAATTCATTTTTCAGTGTTAATATTGTCCATATTTTAAATTAAAGTGATATTTCATTAATTTTACATAAATAAGAAAACTAATTGATTGATTATACTAAGATAAAATTATATATCTCTGATTATTTGTGTTATTACTCATATAGTTTTTGATTGGGTCTTGAATCAATCCTGTTTAGTATATATTAGTTAGTTGTTTCTAATTATTCTAGTCTTAGTTTTTTGTTATTAACTATAGGTCAAACCATTAATTTACATATATAACTTGAATGAATTATAAGTTAATGAAAAAACCTAAACATTTGTTTTGAGGTGGAAATAGTGATGAGGTAATTTATGGGTATAGAAAAAATTATAGAGGATGATTTGTTCATTTAACATTAGTTAAACTTTTTCTTAAAGAAAATTGATTTATTTTTTAAATATTTTAACATGTTCAACCCTTTTACTTGATCATGGGTGACCTAAAGAAATACCTATACATGAATGTTTAGGTTAATTATGTTTTCCTTCTATGAGACTTAGGATATACCCTATAGGGACTATTTTAGTATACGTGAGGTAATCAATTAAATATTATTTCTTCCTGACCCTTCTCCTATTGTTTAAATATATTCTATTTGGAATGAATTTGGGACTTCTTAATGTCTATTATTTGTTTATTTGGGTTAATATATTTAATTAATTGGATATTTCTTCTCAATATTCTTCAATATTATACTTTTTTTATATGTTTTTCTTGGTTCTTCTATGGTCAGTTTATAGAGGATATGATGATGTGAATGAGATTTTGAATATTATCATAAAAACTAGTTGAATATTTTTCTTGGAGATTCATTAGTGACTATGATATGTTTATAGTAGAAAGTTATAGGGATATATGTTAATAATATATTGGTTAAATTGGATGAAATGGGGTTTTTTGAACTTTTGGAAACACTCCGATCTTCTAATATTGTACGTGAGGATAGAGACTCTTTATAACATAGGAATTTGTTTATATAATCTATTTAGGACATGATTTTGAATGATGATTTAGGAGGAATAAGATGTATGGGAAGAGAGACTTATTTGGAATATTTTTTTAATGAACCAAGAGTTAATTATTATGTTAATGGTTAATAAAGTTATAGAGAGGTTTTGATATGAAACTCTATGGTTACAATTTAATGATGGAAAAATACTTGAATTTATTCATCATTTGATACATAAATATTTTATTTTATTATCCCATATTGGTTTCCCCAACTTTTATAATACTTTTTTATTTTAATTTTGTTAGACATTGTTATTATTTATACTTATTTCATGTTTATATATATTTTCTGGAACTATTTTAAATTGTTCATGTATGTTCCATAAACCTTTTAAGAGGTTGATTATGGACACACACATAATAGATTATCTCCCTTATTATGAGAAGAAGAGATTATGTAAATTTACTTCATATATAGAATTTATAGTCCCAACCAACATGGATTCCAAGCATGGTATCAAATCATGTATAGACACTCCTATGGGAGAGAGATTTATCTATGGTTCTTCTATGATTTTTTAAAATAATTCATCATGTATTAATTTGATTTACTATTTAATTTTTAATTAATAAATATTGTATATCCTATGAAAAAATCCATATGTATACACCTAATTATCAACTTTTAAGAGTTGTGGTATTTTAGTTGTGACTACGGGTGTTTCATACTCTTTATATATATGTAAAATTTAGTGATCATATAGTTTTTAATGTTGAATTTTAGGTACATGGAAAATTACATGAATGTTATAAGGGGTAAAAAGACATTGGAGTTTCAGGTCGAAATGTTTTCTTAACATTGATTGCAGATAATCTTCATTTAAAGGAGGAGTCTTAGAAATATCAATCCATTTGAATATTTATATTTTCTTAAGTCTTTTTTATATTTTATTATTATAGTAGGGATATTTATATACTATTATATATGTATAAATACATATTTATAGTTTATTCATATTATTATATAGTTAAAATAGGAGAAATCTTATATGCAGGTTCTCTGTTTCAAATTCTTGGAAAAAATATAGTTGGGTCATGTTAGATTTTCAATAGATTCCAACATTGTCAAAATTATCAAAAAAATAAGGTGAATCATTCCTTGATGATTAACTCAGATCCTCTGTTATAGTCTCTAAAACTTGTGATCAGGGAATGTGCTAGGGGTATTTTGTCGTCTATTTTGGGTAAATAGAATATTTGTGTTGGGTCATTAAATTATATGTTTTGGGTATATTATATGTATGGATAGGTCATGATGGAATTTAATTTGATTAAAAATTATTTCAAATCAATCCCCATTGATATTCTTATACCCTCAATGATATTCATCAGACCTGTTTGGTTGGGGAATTCACCTAGATCATATGGTGGCCGAGTCTTGGTCGATAGGGGATCCATGGCTGTTAATTATAGATATTCTATATAATGAAAGAATAAATAATATATATTTATATAAGAAATATAAACTTTTCATATATCATATTTACATAACTTACATATGAACTCCTTCATATTAAAGTATATGGTATATTTCAAATCTATACAAATTTTTCCTATTAACAATGTAAATAATTTAAATTTTTTAATATCTTATGTTTTATATTAATTTAAACCATCATATCATTTAGTAAAACCATTTTAGAATAGTTAAAAAAAATAAAAAATAATAAAATAATATAATATTTTGATATTATTTATAAACATTGTATAAAAAATTTAAATAAAATCTTTTTTTGTTTTTCAATTTTAATATAAACACTTCATTTTATAATCCTAAATCAAAAACCATGTAAATTTATGGAATTTAACTATGAAACCTTTATTTTATTATATATTTCATTCAAATTTAAAAAATAAATATTTAAAAAATATAATTAATTTATGAGATCTTTATAAATTAAACAATTGTTTTATGTGATTTAATTATAATTTAAAATGAATTCTATAAATTAGAATTCATTTCATAATTTAAAATAATATAAAAACTAAAAATACTCTATATTGTTGGTGGTGAGACATGATTATCACCTTTTGTGATATAAAAATGACTATGTAACAAGTGAACTACACATTAAGATATCCCTATATCATTGTTCTTACTGTAAATTGTAATATCCATATTTCACATGAAACAATACAATGATTAAACTATCATATATTGATTAATGAACTATTTCTCTATATATTTTGAATAACAAGTAGTGATATCCTTTTCTTACTAATCAATTTTAATAAAAACCAATATTTCAAACCACACCATATATGGAGATATAATATATAATAGTTCCGACATGACCCTTTATTTTTTATATTTTCCAATTAGATCCGTCATAGACTGAGATATCACATACCACTTCTTATGATACCTTGATTCATGACTATAATTCTACAACACATGAGTTATAAATATGATGTAAATTCATATTAACAAATTAATACCTATAATATCCCAATTCTTTAGAAATTTCATAAATTTCATAAATTTCATAAAATTAAAAAATCCTTTAAAATTTTATAGCAATGAATTTTATGCCATTAAAGGGTTTTAATAGACATTCCTATACCCAAAATTCAATGTAAAACTTTACAAAACCCAATACCACATGATCTACCATGAAAGGTTTAAAATAAAAATACAAAATAAATCACATACCTTCTATTTAATCCATATATTAACTATAGTTGTTGATAAAAATATGATGATAACAAGCAATAATTTTTCAACTTCCATGGTTTTCATTGGTTGTGTAAATTTCCAAGAACTATTATAGTAAGATTTCTCTCACTCTATAAACTACTAGATCCTTATAGAAAATATATTATGAGAAAAAGAGATATTAATCCTAGTATTTATAATTCAAGGATTTATATATAGTCACATATAGTTCAATATCCTTTATATTGGAATCCCTTGGATTCTCTACAATTAATTGTTATATTATGTTTCAAGGGCATGTAACGTTTCTAGGCCATATTCCTATGATTATTATCCACAAATCATGTTTATTATATCATGAACCCAAACTATTTTAAATGTGGTATATGTTTTTCATTTGAGTTTACATGTCCTTATATCACTACTTATGGAGAAATACTGTCTTTTACACGTTCTTTTTAATATGATATTTATCCCTTAATCATGTTTTCTCATATTCTTATTATTTAACACTTGATAACAAAATGATAAGTTTTCCCTTAATAAGATTTTGAGATAACCCATTTCTTATGTTTCTATTACCCATGTTATGAAGATGAATATAGCATATGAGAAGTCTAGAAATAAATATAGTGTGGCTCAATATGAAGAAATGTTAACAAGTATCATAAAATATGATTTTAATTTAGATGATACTCAAATAAACTAAACATTTAATTGTTATAGTTTTATGATTATTTATGTGATGGAATGTTTAACACATAAAAGTGATGTAAAATAAAGATATGTTAATATACCATAAACTCACATGGTGTAAAATACAATATTTAAATAAAATATTTTTATCTCCAGATTTAGAAGTGTGTGTATAAGGAACCTCAATTGTTATTAGAGAAAGTATTAGTTATTTTTGGGAGACTAGTGTAGTTATGTTTATGGATTATGAATATATAACCTTAGTAAAAACTATAGGAATGAGTCTGAGTAAAAAATTACTTCCTACATTTTTGATAAATTTTTGATTGTGTGGTTTTCCTATAAATGAAATCATTTTCTGGGTACTAGTGAGTGTATACTTCAGTAGTGATGATGCACCAAGATTCAATCACCTTGAAAATATTGGATTAGTATCAACTGAATATTTACTTTGTATATGATGAGTGGTTCCAAAACTAAACAACTCGATAGACACTTTAAGGGGATATGATTTGGTTAATCATATTCAATTTAAAAGACGTTATGAAGAATTTACTATGTTATGTAATTATGATATGAGGTACAATATAGATTAACATAGAGAGACCACGGGTGAACTAAGAGTTATTTAGGATAATAAAACTATAGAATAATATAATGGTGAAAAATAATAATATATTTTGGTATTTAAATTTTTATATAATTATCTTACAACAACTATTTTTTAATTTGAATTCCTCATTACTCATGTTATCTGCTTTTAGTTTTAATAGTGGCTGAAGCCTAAAGGTTTCATGTTAACAATGGGAACCATAGATAATGAAAATATTGTTATAATGGGAAACCTAATAGGATAATAATTATAGTGATAAACCTTGTGATCATTCTAAACCAAATTTCATAAATTATGATTAACAATGTGAACATAGTCAAATTTCCAAACACACCAAAGAACAGAAGGAGATAATATCATGAAAGTATTATTGAAAATGATAATGGTGGAAAGAATATTCAATTTAATATGTGTTAAAAATGTGGGAATAATTACACAGTTAAATGTTTTAAAGGAATTGAATGATTTTTTATATGTGAGAAAATGTTATATATAGTAACTAGTTGCTGAGAAATAAATGATGATTTCGATTAACATGATAAATAGAAATAATGATCATCTTAGGGTGCCACTAATAGTTTGATGTCCCAAATATGGGGAGGTTAGGAATTATCCAAGTCAATGAACTAATCTAAGGTATAATAAGTATAATAAAAATATGTAAATTCTAATGCTTGGGGATAATATAAATCTTATATGTGTCCCATAAATGAAGTCAAATAAGGTACATTAATCATCTACTGAAGAATTGTGAGTGACATATTGGATTCTGGATCTACCTACACATTTAAAACAAAAATGTTTTATATGGGTTTTAAATAAACACTAGTATTATTTAATTAGGAAGGAAAACTTCTAATTTTGTGATTATTTTATCCCAAATTTAATTTTATGGGATTTTTCATTGTAAAAATCATATTATTCTTCCTTTTATAAATATTATGTGATTTTAAAAATAAAATTTTTATCTCCACATAAAATGTATATTAATTACTTAAATTTTAAAATAATATTTAATAATATAAATCAAGCTTTTATCATATTTTAGTTTAATTATAAATAATAATTCTCTAGGGAAATTAATTTTATTAAATGATTCTTACATAAGTGGTGATTAGGTTAAAGGATTTGATATAAACCCAGTATTGGAGATATTCATATTATATTTTATAATTTTACCTAATATACTAAGGTTGATATATATAAAACCCTAATATATTTAAATAATAAAACTAGGTTCAATAGAATATATGAAACACAACATCGAGCTTAGACAAACCATGAAATACATTTCTTTAATTTTAATCTCTTTGATAGATTGCAGAACACGATACCTTGAGAATAAAATGAATCGTAATATAATATACAACTATAACCTAGTCATTAAATTTAATATTATGAATATTAATAAATATAATATGAAAATTTTGGTTATCTTTTGAATATTAATAAAATATTAATCAGTTAAAATAAAGTCATGTTTTCTGAAAAATTGTATTTTTTTTAAAAATAGTTTAGTCCCACTATGTGTACATAATTTAAAATTAATATTTAACTATTTAAGAAAATCTGTATGAAAATATTAAATTAATTTTTTAAAATAACAATATCAAAATTATCTGAGGATGAATAATTGTGATTTTTCTGAAAATTTAATTTTTTGATGAATAAAAAGAATATTGTTTTTATGGTAAACTACCTTTTTGATTAAATAATTTAAATGGTTAAACTATATTTTAAATTTGTTTTAAAGAAAAATTTGTTCTATAATATGAAAATTCATTTTATTTAGGTCATTTTAATCAGTCCTAAATTGAATTTTGATATTAAAACATTCTATACATATGATAAATTTCTCTTTTGAAACCATATTTTCATTGTGTCTGCGAGTATAATTTTCAATCAGATTCTAGAAATTATATGAATTGAATATTGATAAATCTATAAAATATTCTAAATCATAATAATTTATATTATATTATATGCTCAATTAAATATTATGCAATAATTAATATTAAACGTAGGAAAATTAATTACCGTGATTAAGGTAAAAAACTAATTTATCGGGGGTTAAAATAAATATGATATGGCTTACAATAATCTAAAAAGTATTATAAAACATATTATATGAACTTATTTATATATTATAACATATAAAGTTCAGTAATGAACCATTTTATACTTTTTTCATGATTAAAATGTGAGTTTAATTGATTCTTTTCGAAAATTCCTTGTGTGTCATCTCCCCCACTTATAAAAGGCCACCCCTTATCCTTCTCTATTCACACTCCATAATATATTTGGTTCATAAATTACATAATAAAATAACATAATTGACACCTAGAATTAAAATGGGGTAATTTTTCAATCATAAATCAATCCTAGGATGTATTTGGGTGACAACCTAAGGATATTATCCAAAAAAATAGGTAACATTATTAAACGAGAATTTTTATTTTTGTTTTTCGTCCACCACATTAAAATATTAGTAATTTTATTTATATAATATCCCAAATATCTTCCATATACATTGATTTTTCAATTTTATGTTCATTTACTATATAAATCACCTCTTCCATCAAATGGAAAACAAAGTCGTCAATTGTTTGTACTGCAGACTACCACCTTGTAAACCAATGTAATTCATTTTCAATCACCACCATTAAAGGCTAGATAAAATGTTTTATTTAGAAAATTTATATGATATATATGATATTATTATAATTATATAATTATAATATCACGTATATAATCATTCTTTCAGTGCTATTTTAAATATGATAACGCCAGTTGGGTGTACTGTAGACTATTGTCTCGAGAAGCGATGTGATTCATTTTTCACATAAACTTTAAATGGAAGGTAATAATGATAAATTTTGTGAATATATGTGATATATTAGGAATAATATTTATAATATAAAATTAATATATCATACAGTTACTTACCCTTTCTCCTATTAAGAAAATGATATTGTTGCTCGTGCGTATATATGGTCTACCATCCCCACAAAGTGAAGTAAACCATTCTCCGTCTTTATATTTCAATAATGATTATAAAAATTCATATAATGAAAAAATTATATTTATAAAAAATATATTATAATATATATTATGTAATTATAAAATATGTTCAAGAAATGAAACTTTCCTGACAAAACACGCATGAGAAAACAAGATAATTAACACCACAAACAATGAATGTAATGAATTATAATTAATAAATGGGTGGTAAATTGTAATAAGTGGATCATATATAATATTATAAATATGTATATCATTCTACTGTAAATTAATAACAATCTTAAAACCATTATACATGAGGTTAAATAATGTTCAACCAAAAGGAAGTGTGGGTTAAGGGACTTCGTTTCAATTTTACATCATTGAGGAATATTGATGTGTTAGGCACCTAATTTCATTTATATGGTGGATATACTGAACCTTTTACATGTAATATAAGGATTCATTAATAATTCATGGTATTTTAGGTTTTAATTTTAATTATTTAATCTGTGTGGATTTGAGTTAAAATCAATTAAGCGGTAAATAATTTCATTACTCAATTTCTTTTCAAAGGATAATAATAATTCTTAATTGTATTTGATGTTATAATATTTTGTGTGTAAATAATTTAGATTATATTATTTTTATTTAAACTTTATTATGTTTATTTACATTTTATACACAAAATCTACTCATTTATCAATTCTCACTTTAACGTTACGATATTTGTGAGGGATTAGTTCATAATATAATTTTAATCATGAATTTCCATTGAAGGAAATAATTTAATTATTTGATAATAAAACCATTTTATTTTACTTTCCTCTGATTATTGAAGATTTTTAATGTAATATTACAATTATTTACACTCAATTTTACATAAAATTGTTTAGAAAATATTTTTTAAAAAAATCGACTTCATTTCACTTTTAATTCAAAAATAATTTTTCTAATATAACCATGTTATATTAAAATGATTTCAATAATGATTTCAACCTTTTAAAAATGATTTGTTAATTTTTTTCCCATTTTTACTTTTAATTTTTGTGAAATGAATATTCATGTCATTTTCAAAACAAGGACTATTTGGATTTTACCCAAAAACTGAAAGGAATATTTTTTAATGTTTATGATATGAACTAAATTTAACTTCATCATGACCACTCAATGTTTTAAATAATATTTTATATGATTCAATGGTTATTTTCAATGAAAATTATATTCATAATATTATGTGAACCTTCAGTTTTAAAATGTGATTTCAAGGTGAAAAGATATTTTCCTCAAGAATGTTTTTAAAGATATTTTTATGAGTTTTCCATTAGTCAACAAAAAACCCTTTATTTTACTTATAATATATAGGGAATATATTGTACTAATACTATAATTATTCTTTATATGGATGGATTCTGTTCATTTTGAACAAATAACATATTTATATTCCCATTCTTGATTCATTTTGGTAGTCATCAACTTACCCTTGAAATGATCACTTTCCTATGATCATTGCGCATTAAATTTACACTAAATATATATATTATTTATAATGGATATTTTTATTGCTTAAAATATATATAATTTCAACATATAGTGTTTTAAATTTAATTTAATTGTTTCTTTTCAAGGAAAATATTGATAAATTTGCATTCTTTAATCAATAAGGATATTTGATGATAAGGCACATTGTTCATGAATTAAATCCGTTATTTGATATATGAAGAATGATTTGGACATAAAGTGATGGAGGGGGGGGGGTAAAATTATATATACCCTTGCTGGTTCAATAGTCTCATGAGGTGAATGAGTAATCTAAAAATAAATTTTTTTTACCTATAGTTTTAAACTTTCTTGTGAATGGTCTTGATAGTAGAGGTATCGTGATGCTTGAGATCATTAAATCTAATAATTAAGTATTTATTTCATTAATAATTGAGTTATTATTATCAATCATATTTTCACAATGATATTATATCTAGATGCATTTCATTCTCAGTTATTGATTAGATTAAACTTATTCTCTATTATTTACCTCTACATATTGATTATTACTTATTTATTAATGATACTCATCATATTTAAATTTAATATGTGTTATGTTATTTACCTTTCCACATTTATTATTACTTATCTACTCTTGATAGTCAATTTATTTTTTAAATGGAATATTTGATCAAATATTTACCATTTTATCTTGATTATTGTTCATTTAATTATGATAGATTCCACTATACATAACTGTAAATGGGAATTTGAGATCACCCTTATTTTTTTACTTTCCCATGAATCTAGGAATTTTACTATGAATGAAATGCATGGATATTAAATTGGGTGTAATTATATTGTTGAAAAAAATTATACGTTAAATTCATATATTCAAATTTAATATGGGAATCATTCATGTATGTAGTCTAAAAAAACTAATAAACTATTCAGTCCATTTAGATGCGATTATTTGAATCATATTCCTATATAATGAATTAGACACTGAATTTGGGTTACTTGAGATAGGTTCATTATGGTTTGTATTAGAGAGAGGTTTATTAGAATCCTTAAGAACTGGATTTTGGAAAAAAAATATATCAGAGAACATGACCCTATGATAGAATTTTAGGATATATATTTAAGAACATCCGAATGTTGTGGATATGTATAAATTATATGGATTTCCATTGAAATTCATCCCCTTATAAAAACTACAAGTAGAGATGGATCAGGTAAATATGTACCTATGGGTAATAACTATTATAATGGTGAATCTATATTGAATCATGTATTCAGTAGTAAATGAAAATGTGAATTACTAAAAACCTGGTGTTATAGTCCTAGGGTATATTATTTGGATAATTCACATTTCATACAATCTATTATGAAGGATTTGAATAGTTTATGACAATGAATGATGTATGTTAAACCTAAGGTGTCTAGATATTAAATTACGTGTTATGATTTAGAAATACTATAATTTGACATATGTCTTTCCCACTATGATTATTTATCAAAAACTATAATTTTAGGTTTTAGTCAATGGACTAAACATAAAGGAATCATGTTAAAAATGAATATAATAGACAATCTAGTGGCTATGAGCTACCAAATGGGATGATGATAGGAGTGAATGATAATGTGATTATGCCTAATTAGTTATCCCAATGTATTATTAATTGACCACACATTGAACAACTCAAAGTATCACCAAATAAGAGATGTATGGATTTCGCTAAGAGATTGAGTGGTGAAGACCATGGAGAAAAGAAGGCTCCATTTACATTATGATAGAAATGTGTAAATTTACACCCATGAATATTCTTGAAAGGAACGGGAAAACATTTTTTGTGTGGAAAATATGGGCTTGAATGAATGAATTGTGGAGGAAAAATTTATAGTTTGATATAAGGGAATAAATTTCATCCTGAGGATCCATTTATAATTCTTTATCTTAAATGTGGGGCACAAAGGAATTATCTGAGTCAATGAAAACTTATAAAGTTTAAACCATAAACCAAGGGAGGACTTATGTTAATGTAAAATTATTGAAGTATTTATGTATTTGGATTGAAGAGTTATATTGTATAATTTTTTTTACTAAGGGTATTTTGGTAATAGGAATCATGAAACATCTAAGGATAATGGAAATTTTGGAAGCATATATATATTTATGTAATATTAAATTAATAGTTATGGATACTGTCATGGGTTTATGATTTTAAGATTGATCATAAATTCAAATTATTAAACAATACTTTTTAGGTTTTATGTGATGATAGTATAATAAGATTAATGATATTTTTGGAGACATTCATGGAAATACAACCCGTTGGTTTAGTATATGTTTTAATAAAGAATTATTTAAGGTAGAATACCCTTAATTTATGTTAGAATATGTTTAATGGTTTGGGAAACCTTTAGTTTTTATATTATCTTTGATGATGAATCAACTATAGGTTTTTACACTTTAAAAATGTAATAGGGTTTATATTAATTTAGTTTTTGAAAAAGGAAATCCTATTGCATCCGAGGATGTCTATGAGGCTTGAATCAATAACTAATGTATTTTAAGGGTTTAACACCTACCCCTAGCCTACATGATGGTATGTATAAGTTGTCATTATTTTTAATAAAGTATTTGATGAATAAATATTAATGATTAATTAGGGGTGTCACTATTAAGCTATAGAGATTAATATATTATATTGGATAAATTGTGATAACCATATCAGTTTTGGAAAATATTTAGAAAAAATAGAAACAATTTACTCTATTTTAGGGATTTTATGATCTGTTAAACGTTAATTTCAGTACTTCAAGGAAAAAAATCATTTTTGGATATTAATTTCTCGGATTAATAAAATTAGTGGAATTTGATTGAAGCACATCCCAAAGATTAAATTGTGATTATGAAATAAAAACATATCAAGTAATAATATTTTAGTAGGTGTTTGTGGGTAAAATTACATTCAAACACACACATACACACACCACACACACAATCCTAAAAGGTAGGTCATATCCGCTCTAGGGATATCCCACCCAACCAACTGATTTAATAAATTATATATTGTTGACTTGAAGGCATAATTGGCTTGAATTCCATTACATGGCTCATTGAACTACCATTGGTTGGATTGAAAGCCATTATTTCATCATAATTTCATCACCACTTTCACATCATGCTTGATGTCGCTTCCCCATTGATGGCCTGAAGGCCCCGTGGCACAAAATCCCATTTAGGATAAATAGCACCACTACTATAGTTCCCTTCTAAATCCCCTCCTATAGTATTGACACTGTTATAGTTCCACCGTATTACTAGAGTACCTACTACAGATTTGTGGCCTTTTAAATAATCACATATTTATGGTATTTAGGTCCTTAACATTACATTGATCATTCACTTTCATATATTCAATGATCTTTATCACTCTCTATAATTATTTATTCTTTTCTTAAATGTACATATCATTACTTACCACCAATTTTACACTACATAAAATCCTTGTAATGTTTTATTAATGATGAAAATTATATTTACATTTCTCCTTTATCAAGGGGATGTTTTATTAACCCTTTTATGTTTGCGGGGTTTCAAAAATGGTATTTACAAATGTGAAACCCTTGATTACTGAGATCGAGTATAAATTGAGAGGATGAAATTTATTTTAGGTAGTGAAAATTTTAAACCCCAAGATTTGAAAAGAAAAAAAATTGGGTTTGATAATATATATGACACACATCACTGATCTTAAACAACCCAAAACTATATTTCTTTATATTTAATCTCTTTGATAGCTTGAGGAACATGATTTTGTGAGACTAAAAGAATAAAAATATAGTATACACTTATAATCTAATATTTTAATTATATGGTATTAATAATAATAATTAAATTATGAAAATTATGGTTATCTATAAATTATAAATTAAATAATAACCATTTAAAATAAAAATAATTGTTTTTTGAAAAACTATTTATCCTTCTGAAAAAAAAATTATTCACGATTTGCCCACATAATTTAAAATAAATATTTACCACATTTAGAAAAATTATTTTACAAAATTGAATTCATTTGGGAAATCATCATATCAAAATTATCTTGGAGTGAATTCTTGGGATTTGTATGAAATGTTTCATTTTTTTGTTTAATGGTGAGAAGTACTCATTTGTATTGAAAAATTCCTTTTCATTTAAACAATATAAAAGGATTAATTATTTTTTTAAATTGGTTTAAAAGATAGTTTAACTAAATTATATTAAACATTAACTAATTTAGGTCTTTTTAACTATTTACATAGTAAATCTTGATTTAAAACATTCTATAATTAAGAGATTTTTCAAATTGGAAACCATGTTTTTCATTATGTCCACGTGTATAATTTAAAATTTGTTTCAGCCACTTCTATTAATTGAATTTTGAAATATGTATACCTTATTTGGAATGATAATAGTTTATATTTTCAAATAATTACTATAGATACCATTTTTCCCTTATAATAATTTTACTATATTTAGAAATATTTTTAGAACCAGGTGCTAAGACAACTGACAATTCTGATAGACAATGTACTAGGAATTAATTTTATAAAAATTATATAAATATTTTATATCATGTGAAGACTATTTCTTAAAAAAATTGGATAAATCATAAATAGAGTCTCATATCAAAAATCTAAGGGCATGGTTGAATCTATAACTCAAGGTTTACCTAAGGCATAACCAAAAATGGGTCGGCATGGGGTGTTTAGATAAATCAATCATTTGTGGTCTCACAGTGGATTAAAAAAATGATTAATGAAAATAACATATTAAATAACCTAAATTAGAATACTATATTTAAGACATGATTTGGCGGATCTACATGGTTAATTTCATAACCCTGGTATCGTTGAGAGGAGTTCCTTCCACCCTCTATTGGTGAATTACAATCAGATGAAAATGAAACTCCGGATCTTGGATGTTCAAGGTGAAATGAACACAAAAACATCAATCATTTGTTTTAGAACATGTTATTCAACAAAGAATTATCTAATTTTTTTGCAGGACTCTTAATTTGTATATTTTCCCCCAAGTGATTAAATTGATTAATAATAATCGAATATATCTCTCGATATTCTTTAATTCAAGCCCCTACTTCTACCTATATACCAAATTTAAAAAAATTATTTAGTCTTAGCACTCTAAAAGAATTTCAATTTGAATTTTTTATATAAGAACTATTGTTCAATGAATGTTTTACATTTTTTCTTGTTTATTTCACCATAATGTTCTTTAATGATTTGACTATGGGGTCTGAGTTCTACATTTCTAGGAGGCATCGAGCCTGATTAGACCCCCTAATGCATAGAGGATTAGCATGTGATGTACATAATGAAATATCATGGATGGATTTGGTATATTTTTGGGATAGGGATGAATTATTTATGGAGCCAGGATCTAATGATGGGTTTTGGTGTGACATGGGAGGGCCCCTGAGCAGCGGTGGTGCGTGAAACTTTGTACGAATGAATTATATATTCATTTTCTGGCCAACAAATATCCAAAAAAAAACAAATCGAGGTTGTTTCATTCAATTTTGAGAATCCTAGAGGCAATATGTATAACAGAGGGGATGGATCTGGTATGCTAATGGAAAGATCTAGAGTTTTGTGGAAATACTGAATATAATCCATGTAGTTTATAAGAACACATGATGTGTAGGAACTAATTTGAGAAGGTTGGGGTCTAATGATATTATAAGTATCTCACACTATGTGTGACCCCACACACCATGTAAACCTTGTGCTGGAAACCTGATGTGTACTCTGGGATTACACAACAAATGCTTTCTTGGAATGTGCTATGTACTCAGACATGGCTAGGGTACATGAACCTAGCCTAATGGACACATGTGGGACATTATATGAGAGGACACAATATATAACTAAAAAAATAGACATGAAAAACATTACATGGACATGACCATGAGAACATTAAGGACTTCGGGTGGTTCAGTCATGTCATGTAGTCCCCTTACATGTCGTGTAGGAATTCATGGGAAGAGATTCAAGTACTAGTAGGGAGAAGACTAGAAAAAGAGAAGAAAAACAGACGTGTGGATCCCCTTACATGTCGTGTATCCCTTATTCAATTTTTATGTACTTTATAACTCTCATATATCCTTCATTTGGACATAGATTTGGTCCACAAGTAGCCTATCCAAAATGATTTTCTGCATTGAATGTGATGGCGGCCTTTGAGGAAGATTTTGGGACATGATAAGAGGTACACTAAGTGTGACACTTATTTAGGTGGATCTTGATGAAAATAGTGATCAGGAAAGATCATGAGAGAGAGGCCGAGGTTGGATCCCCCTATTGTACCAGGGTGTGGGTCCCCCATACTCGTTACATTGTTTTGAGAAACAACCCTACTGAATTTGGATTCGAGTACTCTATCTAATAATTTATACACTCTTATGGAATTAAGTAGTGGGTCCTATATCTAATGAGTGTTACCCCTACGGTGTTAGCGTGAGGGTCCTCTATCTACTATGTGGTATCCTCAATGTTTTTAGGGTGCTGGTCCTCTATGTACTTAGGGGTACCTACCAATAGAGTTAGGGTGTGGTTACTATATCTAAAAAGAAGTATCCCCATCAATAATTAGTATGTTGGTCCTAAACCTATTGAGTGGTAATCCCTATGGAGTCGGGGTGTGGGTACACCATCTATAGAGTTTTAACCCCTCTATAGATTAGAGAACATGTCCTCCTTTCAATGACTGGAACCCTCCAATATACTAGGCTATGAGTTCTATGCATGGAGAGTGTGCCCACTCAACAGTGGAGTAAATTGGAGAGGCATGGTCCCTCCACATAGTTACTTATATGAGAAAACATGTTTCTTGAGTGAATATCTCAGGTCAGAGAACCTAGTGTTGGTGTGATGGCTGATGCATACCTACATCATAACTCTGGATACCTACCTGTCAAAGCAGTATACTGAGACATTCATTATAATGTTCAATGAAACATGCATCATATATGATTGAGTCTGGGACTATTCTTCTTGAGTAAGCTCCCTATACATATATATTCTCATCTAACTATGACATGTTTTGATTCAAATTTTAGGATGCCTCGACGATGACAACCAGTAAGGTTATTGGTTCTGGATCATGATATAGTTATGATGAGTAATGAGGCCTCAATTCAGGTTCCATCCCATGATATCCATCCTCCTGGTGGATAGGTAGAAACACCCCCACCTATAGAGCAATAGATTATACCAACAGAGCATGATAAGGATGTTTTTATGATTAATGCACACCAAGAGTTCCACTTCCAAAGGAAACTGAGGTTCTAAAGTGAGCCAGAACCCTAGGAGGAAGAGGATTGGATAGAGTTAGTGATCCTTGTCTTCAGGATTACCTAGACAGATAATGATGAGGTGGTTATGTTGGAATCTATCCTTTTCCATGAAAAAACTGGGTGCTCGTGAAGTCTAGTTTATATGATCAATGATGAGTCAACACTCTGATGGACTAACTTACATAAGCTAATATATAAGAGTACTCTCTCTCCTTTTTGAACTATTTTCAAATTTAGGATTTTATGGAGGTCAAATAGAGAGGGATGATAGTGGTTGATTATTCTGTGAGGTTCATAGAACTTACCCGATACTCCCTTAAAAAGTTTTGAAATGGATACTTCTGTGCCTGAAAGTTTGAGTATGGTATCCTTAGAAATATTCTCAGCAGTGTAGTTATTTTATGAATTCCCACCTATGTTGGAGTATTATAACAGGCGCAGGTTATAGAGAGATTCCTGTCATAGGGAAACCAAAAAAGCCTAGCTGGTGGTGGTTGTTATAGGGATGAGTCATCTGCAATAGTTAGCATATTTCTGTTGGTATAATCTCGGTACAGGAGACCTCTCCATGACTATACTTAATAATGTGGTCATATGGAACCTGGACCACACATAGGTATAGGGTACTCTGGAGAGGAGATCTGCTATGAATGTAAAGGGAGATGTCACAGAAAACATGATTTCTTAACCATAGTTTTTTTATGTGGTTATGCAGATAACTGATAGGCCACAATAGAAGTGGTAACACTATGATAATGGATCTACTCGGTGAGGTCAGGAAGTACCCTAGGGAGATAAAGATGGAAAAAGACTAAGTGGAGATCTCAGAGGAGGTGTTGTGGGGGGGTGGAAGGCACTATGATATCCTTCCACCAACACCACCACCAGGTGACCCATTTTAGGTTCCAAGAGTTAGCTGTTAGGGTAATGGAATGATATAGGCTATAGAGTCAGAAGACCCAGTGGAGTGGGATAAGATTAGGGGTAAGATCTGTGCTTATTATACTCTTACATTAGTAATATTATACACATGTTCGATTAATTACTTCATCTCTTCACTCCTGGTGTGATATTTAGAGCTCGTAATATAGGTATTATCCCAACATCATTGTCTTGAGGATCCTTTAGGGAACATTTTTCTATATCATTTACCCACTGGTGATGGAGCAATATCTTGATGGAAGGTGGTTCTTGTGGGACATTTTGGTCACCATGACAAAAACCTATAATTTCATCATGGGTATGGATCAATTTTCTATGGTTTGATCCTAGATTGATTGTCATATTAGATGATTCAGATGAATTTTCATTGTTGGGATGAGATTACCCTTTGTGGGAGGGATAAAGATATCATGTTAGGGAAAGTGGGTTTTGATATATAGAGGATGTAACCCATCACCCATCAATTAGAGAGCACAAACATTGGTGAAAAATATATTTGGGTATCAAGCTTTCTTTAGTCATAAAGGATTTTATAGACATATTCCCCTAGGATGTTGCAAGACTACCTCTAAGGAGGGAGATGAAGTTTTTTATCTAATTTCATTAAATGAACAAACCTATGTATTCAAAGGCATATCAAATGGACCCGACCAAGTTCCATTATCTTATTTTTTAGTTAGAGTACCTTCAAGAGATGGATATTATCATACCATGTATGTCCCCATGGGCAGATCAGGTGTTTTCTGAGAAAAAGTAAAATTGGATCTTGTGAATTTGGGTGGACTATCATCACCTGAACGATGAGATTTAATGAAAAAGTACCCTTTTCAAGGATTGATGAACTATTTGATCAGTTTCAAGGAGTGATATGTTTCTCAAATATCGATACTAGGTCTTTCTATCACTAGTTGAGAGTTTGTGAGACTGATATTTTAAATCTAGAATTATGTTGTTACAGTAGGAACGATGAGTTCTTGGTGATATCCTTTTGTGTGTAAAATGACACTCCATGTTTATTTCTTTGATGAACCTGATTTTACAACCATAATTGAAATATGTTTTTATTGTATTCTTCGATGAAATACTCATATACTGTGCATTAGTGGAGGATCGTGTAGAGAACTTGAGGTGGCCCAAGAGTTTCTCTATGAACACCATATTTATGGTAATCTCTCGAAGCTATAGTTTGGGATTTATGAAGTTTACTTCTAAAGTATGTCATTTCTAAGAATGTTTTAGCTGTATGTAGACCTACTGAATATTGGTTCCTTTATTTTTTGGGAGCCACCTAAGAGTGTGTTAGATGTGTAGAGTTTCCATGGATTGGTGGGGTACTATTAGATGATTGTGGATGACTTATCTAGGATTTCATCCCCATTGACCACCTTGAAAAAAAGAGATTTCATATACATAGACAAAGAAGTGTACGAGAGAATTTGTAGAGTTTAGGTTGAGGCAGATGAGTGATCCTATTTTGAGACAACTGGATGAGGGTGTGGTGTATGTAGTGTATTAATATGCCTTAGGAGATGGGTTGGTCTACTTATCGATTTAGAGATAGAAATTCTCACATATGGGTTAAGGTAGTTGAGACCCTAGGAGAAGAACTAGGTGAATCATGACTTAGAGTAGGTAGAAGTGGCCCTCTCTCTAAGGATATGGGTGTACTAGCTTTTGGGAGAGAACTTTATTGTTTGCATAGATCATTATAGTCTTTGGTATGTCTTCACCCATAGAGAATTAAACCAGAGACAAAGGTGGTGGTTGGAGTTACTGTGGGAATTTGACATTGACATATTCTATAATATTGGGAATATAAATTTTGAGGAATATTACCTTATCATGATGTATTAGGATCCATTAGTGTAGGAGGTATTTGATAAGATTAATTCCTTGCAGCTAACCCTGGTTGATAAAGGGGGTGATACTTTTCTTTAGTTGACAACGTTGACTCTTTCGATCCTATATTCCTCTAGAATATGAGGGAGACCTAGTTGTGAGACATCTACTGTGATTTCTTTTAGGACCTGATATCCACAAGAGATTAACCAGATTGATTTTATGAATTATTAAATAATGTTATTTATTTCTAGGGACGACTGGTGGTCCCGGTCAGGATCCTAGAGGGGTGGATGAGAAATTTTTAGAAATCTTCCTTGGTTTTACATCCAGGTGTTGGGAAGATGTATAGAGACCTTTAGGGGAAGTTTTGGTCGGATGGGATGAGGCTGAGGATGGTTGAGTTCATCTATCTGTGTCTCACCTATCTATAGTTGATGGTTGATAACTATGTTCTAGTAGGTTTGTTGCAGTACCTTGATATCCTTATATTGAAATGGGATGGTATATTCATGGAATTTTTTGTATGGATTCAAAAAATATCATGTGTCCATGATTACATAGGGGTTATAGTCGACTAATTCAGGATGTCGGTGCACTTCTTTGCTATTAAGTAGTAGAGTTTGGTTGAGAGTTTGGATTAGTTTTATGTAAGAGAGATTTCTCACTTTCCTGGGTCATCTTAATCTATTTTCTTTGAATGTGATGCATGGTTCACGCCAGAGTTATCAAGAGGTCAGCAGGAGGAATTTGAGACCCATATGAGGATGAATATAGACTTCCTCCCGGAAAAAATGGATAGAAAAATTTCACTATCTCGGTGATGGATGATATTTTTAATGGATTTCATGTTAGAAGATAGAGTTAGTTGGGAGAATCAATCTCTATTGATATATATTGTCTATAATAATAGCTTTCACTATACTATTGTCATATATATATTTGATTCCCTATATGGGAGAACTTTTAGGTCACTTATATGCAAGAATGAGATTGATGGGACATCCCTTGTTGGGACAAAGATGGCGTAGGTGATAGGGAAAAGGTCTAGGTCATCAGTGAGAAGATGAGGATATCCCACAGTAGCCATAAATATTTTACATATTGACATCATAGGCTTTTGTAGTTATATAAGGGATACCATGATTTCCAAATAGTATCCTCACATGAGGGTTTTAGAGGTCAGGCCGGGGAGGCAAGCTATCACTAAGGTTCATCCGACCGTTTGGGATTTTAAATAGGGTTGGATAGGGTGCTCAATGCATTTACCTATCTCCAAAGTTAGAGAGGGTTCACAATGTCTTCTATGTGATGTAGTTGAGGAGATATGGGCATGAACATATGAATATTATTGATTGGGGTGAGCTGGATATTGGGGATGTGTACACTTTTGAGGAGTACCTGATGGTGATCGATTATTGATAGGAGAGGACCCTATATGAATGGATAATTACCTTGATTTTTCTGTGGTGCAAGCATGTGATAATGTAGAAGAAATCATGGTAGTAGGATATCTAGAAGAATTCTTAGTATCCAATGATTTTTTCTTATTTTTTACTTTTAGATTATAAAATGTTTAAAGGAGACAATAATATGGAGACTGTTTTTTCTTTGTAAGACGTTGAAATATATCTAGAAATATTTTTAGAGTCAAGAGTTGAGACGATGTGTGATTCTAAGGCCCGGTTATCCTAGAATTAATTTTTTTTAAAATATTAAAAATATTTAATATCATGTGCATATAGATTCATAAAGAATTTGAAATAACTCTCAAATATTGTATTGGATTAAAAATCAAAGATTACAGTTGAATATGAAACATGATGTTTACCCCTGTAGTGACCTAAAATGGGTCGGCACATGTAATTCATATAAAGAAAACATTGGTGATCATTATGTGGATAAATTAAATGATTAATTTAATTAAATTATTAAATAACATAAAATTAGAATCCTTTATTTAAACCATGTCATGGTATATTTCTAGGATTATCTGCATAACCCTAGGATCACTGGGAGTAAATGATTCAACCATTCGTCGACGAATCATAATGAAATGATGTTGAAACACCTAATCTTGGATGATCAAGGTGTAGCAAACACAAAAACTTCTCTCATTAGTTAGTGAGAACATTCTTTATCAGAAAATGATCCTATTTGAGGTAGGTCTCATTAATTTGTGTATTTTCTGCAATTGATTAAACTGAGTGATCACTATTGAATCAATCACTTGATTTACATTAAATCAGGCCCTTTCATGTCCCAATGCACTAGTCTAATTTTTTATTCAGTTTTATCACCCATGGGAATCCTAATTTGTATTTTTTGGACAATAAATCTTTGAAAATGATTGTTATAGGTTTTTTATTGTAAAATTATCCCAACCATTCATCAAATTCTCCACTGATTGGCCTACGAGTCTTAGTTCGACATTGTTGGGAGTGACTATGTCCAATTGGACCTCCAAATTTCTGGCATATTTACATGTGATGAATGGAATCATGAATCATGGATTTATTCAAAGGATTTTTGGGTAGAGGATGAATGATTCATGTATTTGAGATTTGATGTTGGGTTCTAGCATAGAACAAGAGCAACCCCAAGGTGTTGTGGAGTGTGAGACTTCTTATGAATGAATTATTGATTCATTTTTAATCCAATAAATGAAGAAAAAATGATGAATGAATGTTTTTTATTTCAATTTTAGGAATTCTAGAAGTGAGATCCATGGTGGAAGAGCCAGATCTGAAATATTGGTGAAAAGATATGTAGCTTTGTGAAAATCATGAATACATAAAGTGTATTTTTGAAGAACACATGGTTTATAGGGCCTTGACTATAACGACTATGGTTTCATGAGATTATAAGAATCAAACTTCACGTGGGACCCCCATAAACTATGTAACTCATGTACTATTGACCCAGAATGTTCTCCAAGAGTACATGGGAATGTGCATGACTAGGAACACACTATGTACTAGTAAATAGATACGATATACAGACATGGAAAGAAGAACATAGGTGGACCCTATATGGGTGAACAGACAATGAACTAGAGTACACCGACAAATAAAACTTTACAAAGACACAACCAAGAGAACGTTTTGGACCCTGGGTTATTAAGTCACAGCGTGAAGTCCCCTTACCAGATGTGTAGGGATACATGGGTAGATATCCATGCACATGTAGGGACACATCCAATAAGAGGAGTGGGACCACATGCCATATGAGTTCCTTTATATGCTCTATACCCCTTCTTCCTTTTAAATAACCTTTTAACTTTCATATCTCTTTCATTTGGACTCATATTTTGGCTTATGAGTTGTCCATCCTGAGTTTTTGTCTATATAAAACATGATATTGGCCTTATTAGTAGATTTTGGGATATGATGCAAGGTATAATGAGTTTAATGATTCTTTAGGTAGTGCTTGACGATGGTAGTTATTATGAAGGATCATCAAAGAGAGGAAGGGGTTGAACACCCCCTATTATACCAGGGTGTGGGTCCCCCATACTCCTTACATTGGTTTCAGTAGCACCCCTAATAGATTAGGGTGCAGGTCCTCTATCTATTGAGTTGTACAGTATTATGGAGTTTGGGTGTTGGTCCTCTATCTACAGAGTGGTACCCTCTATGGAATTTGGGTGTGGGTCCTCTAACTACTAAGTGGTAATTTCATATTGTGTTAGGGTGAAGGTCCTCTATCTATTTATTGGTACCCCATATAGTGTCCAGGTGCATTTTCTCTATATATTGAGTGGTACCCCTATAGAATTAAGGTGTGATTTCTCTATATACCGAGTGGTATCCCCTATGGTGTTAGGGAAAGGGTCCCCTATCTACAAATTTGTAACCCACCTATGGTGTTAGGGAATTATTATTCTATCTACTGAGTTATACCCTTATCAACTAGCGTTCAGTTCCTCATTAAATTGAGTGGAACCCCCTGACATTGTTGGTAATTGCACCTCTTCATGGATATTTTTCCCCCTTAGCTGTGAAAAACATTGGTTAGTAATGGGCCCTTCGTATGGTTACTTTTATAGATAGACACATGAGATACTTGTAATCAATGATTGACCATCTGAATTTATGGATGTTTTTCCTGCGTTGGGATATGAGATGTAGATCATATTTCTCTCTAATTTGGGATTATTTTTTTGAGGATGTATATATATATTTATCCATGTCATTTTATTTTTGTACTCCCATTATTTGGGTTGATTTTTTTATTCCTATTGTGTCTCTTGGTGCCCCCCCTTCAGCATTCAAGGTGTCATACTGGGTATGTATATACTGACCCCTACATGGGATTTTTCTGCATGTGTTGTATCTTATAAATAATATGGAAATGGAAACAAAGATTATAAAGGAAGATAGGGATACCTAGTGAATTTGACCATGTTTGGTTCTCATATCTTGGAGATTCAGAGTTAGGATCTCTTAAAATTTACATTTCCTATTTTTTCAGGTTGGGACTTCTTTCTTTTTGGATGTGTATTTTTACCTTTTACATTGAAATTTAATCTATCAAACTGTTATAATCAATATAGGTTTTACATTAATTTATTGTTCACCATATATTTCATGTTTCATTGTTATCAATTTATAAATTTTCATTTAAATGATTGGGTGTGTGCATACAAGCACATCAGGAAAAGGCCTCCTATATTATTTATTCATTTTAGATCTAACTCTATCCCATAGCCTATGGATAAATTATTTGGTTAGTTTGGGGTTGATCCCAATCCGGTTGGATCATGAAAATTACTATATAGGTTTTTTACCATTTTGAATAATAGAGGTAGTAATAATTAATTACCGTGATTAACATAAAAAACTGATTTATCAGGGGTTAAACTAAAAAGATAAATGTTAAAATTAAATAACAACTGTTACAAAACCAACTTTAAATCCATATTTCCACCTTCTCACCTATAAGGTTTGATAATGACCAATTTTTTAGGCTTTTGAAAAAACAAAAAAATGTGTGGAATTGTTTCTTTTCAAAAATTCTATTTATGTCTTCTCTCTCACTTATAAAAGGTTACCCATTCTCATACCCTATTCACACATCTAGAGCCATTATATTTAGATAATAGTTGACCAAATTTCTTCCTTACTCCATTTAAACCCTCTTATATCCCATGGTTTGATCATGGAGGAAACCTAAGAAGGATTTAGGTTCAAACCTAATGATGATTTCGGAAGAAGAGGCAATATTCTTAAATGTAAATTTTAATTTATTTTCTTATTCCACCTTCAAATATTTAAAACTAGGATTATTAAAAAAATAGTATCCTACATAATTTTATATATTATTATTTTATGTTCATGACCTATATATGTCTCTTCTTTCATCAAAATGGGAAACAAAACCATCAATCATATGTATAGAGGACTACCGCCCCATGAACCATTGTAATTCATTTTAAATAACTACATTTAAAGGTTGGATATAATGGTGAATTTAACACATTTATATGATATTTTTTGATATAATTATACTTTTTCAATTATTATATCACACATAACTTCTTAATTTCCTTTATATTTAAAATATGATAACATAGCTCATGTGTACGGTGAACTACCACCTCACAATGTGGTGTGATTCATTTTTCACTTTCGATTTACATGGAAGGTAATAATGATAAATTTAGTGAATATATGTGAATATATGTGAAATATATGAATTTTTATTGATTCATGAAATAATATTTTCACATACTTCCTTACACTTTCACCCATTAAGGAAATGATAACATCTCTTATGTGTACGCATGACATACCATCTCCATGAAGCGATGTGATCCATTCTCCAAGTTCAAATTTTAATAATGATTCTAAAAATGTTAATAATGAAAAAATTATATTTATTATTTTAATATAATTATGTATATTATGTAACTATATAATATCCTTTAGAATTATAACTTTCATGTAAACACATGCTTGAGAAAACAAGGAAATTCACACAAGAAACAATGAAAGTAATGAATTATTTTTAAAAAAATGGGTGGTAAAATGTAATCATGGGATCATATATGATATTATAAATATATATATATGGTTCTAGAATAAATCAAAAACATGATTAAAACTATTATATATGATTTTAATTCATGTTTAATCAAAAGGAAATGTGAGGTGGGGTACATCATCTGAATTTTCCTCTTAATTAGGCTTATTTATATGTTGTGCACCCATTTTATTTTACATGGTGGATATATATCAACTTTGACTTGTAATTTCATGATTTATTAATAATTCTAGGTATTTTATGTTGAAAATTAAATTATTTCTTCCAAGTATATTTGAATTAAAAGTTAACAAATGGTAAATAATTTCATCACTCAATTTCCTATGATTGGATTATATTACTTCTTCATTATATTTGATATTGTAATATTATATAAGTAATGGAATTTGATTATGTTATGTTGTATTTAAACATTTTTATGCTGATTTACATTTGATACACATAATAAATTCATTAATTAATTCTCACATTAACATTACTATCATTGTCAGGGTTTATTTGACAAACTCATCTTAATGGGGATTATTTATGATTGAATTGACAATAAAGGAAACTATTTTAACAGTGGATAAAAAATACATTTAATTTTTTTATCCTATGGTTATTCATTAATTTTTTAAAGTAATAATACTATTTTTTAAATTATTGGTACTTAAAAATGTTGGATTTTTTTAAAGAAAATTTGGATTTATTTCTCTCTTCGTAAAAAAATAATTTTCTTCTAAAAACCATTTTTTATAAAAAAATATTTCCAAAATTATTTTATCATTTTAAAAATAATTCATTAAATAAATTTTTACCCATACTAATTTTTTAAAAATATTTTTAAAGGAATCTATATTTCATTTTCAAAACACGGACGTTTTGGAATATAAAAAACTGAAAGTTATGTTTTTTTATGTGAATGACAATAACATAGTTCCAAGCCATATTGACCACTCAATGTTTTAAATAATATTTTATAATATTAAAATTTTATTCTAAAAGAAAAGTATTTTAATTTTTTTTGGATCCTCTAGTTTTGAAATTTAACTTTCTAGATGAAAAGGATATTTTCATTAAGAATGTTTTAAATATATTTTATGATATTTTTATTTTTTAATAACAGTAACCCATTATTTTAGAGATAATAAACTAGGAATATGTTTTAATAATACCATAATTCTAATTTACATGGTTTGTTTTTTATTATTTAGAAAAAGGAAAGTAATTACACTCAATTTTTTGATTAATATTTGTATTATTTAACTTTCCCTTAAAATATTCACTTTCTTATGATCATTGGACATTAGATTTCCCCTAAATATTTATATTATTTATCATGGATAGTTTTATTTCTTAAACTGTATATTATTTTAACATATTTCCTTCTAAATTATAAGTTTTTTTTATCTAGGGAAATAT
Organism: Viscum album; assembly: GCA_963277665.1. Classification (NCBI taxonomy): domain Eukaryota; kingdom Viridiplantae; phylum Streptophyta; class Magnoliopsida; order Santalales; family Viscaceae; genus Viscum; species Viscum album. The sequence goes on from OY728165.1 coordinate 229,479,024, forward strand.
TTATAATCCATATTCTTTATTGAATACAAATATTTGATGATAAAGAAAATTTTTCTAGAATTTCATAATTTATTTGATATATAAGGAATTATTTGATCATACAGTGATGGGTGTGACCATAAATTATATAGCCACTTGAAACATTGATAGTATCACAATGTGAATTAGTAATCTAGAATTAAATTAGTCTTTACCCATAGTTTTAAAATGACTTGTGAAAGGTCTTGAAAATAGGGGCATCATGATGACTAAGATCATGTCGTATAATAATTAATCATTCCCTTAATTTAGAATTACAATTTTTTATACATTATCTTTTCACAATTATATTATCCTTGGATGAATTTCATTATCAATTATTTATTAAATTGTATGTGTTTTCAATTATTTTCCTTTCCATATTGATTATTATTTATCTATTCATGATATTCAGGTTAATTAAATGGAATTTTTGTTTAGTTATTTAAAATTCCCAATTGATCATTCCTTATATAATTTTGATAGAAATTTTATTGATTCAATGGAATATGTGTGAAAAAAATCACCTTTCTATGTTGATTATTCTTAATTTAATCATGATAGCTTCCACTTTAAATAAATATTACAAATAATTTGAGCTGACCATTATTTTTTTTCCTTTCCTTGGAATCCAAGTGTATTATGAATGATATAATAGGATATTCTATAGACAATAATTATATTCTAAAAAAAATTATGTTTTTTATTTTTATATTCAAATATAAAATATGAATCATGAATGTATCTTGTTTACCAAGACTACTAAACTATCCATACATTCAGGATGTGATTTCTTGAATCTTATGATAATGTAAAAAAGTAGACATCTGATCCATGTTACTAGAGTATGGTTTCTACAATATCTAATTAGAAATTTTATCTTGATATATATCTATCTTTTGTATAAAATTACCCATTTTAATTAGTAATATATAATTAAAATTGCGAGGACATAAATTTATTAAGTGGGGGGTGATGTAATGCCCTAAAATTTTGGAGATCATTTTATGTTAAAATAAATAATATGATTAATATACTACCTCACAAAAATAATTAAACTAAAATAAAACCAATATAATTTAAAATAAAATTATTAAACTTGAAAATTATAATATTATTGTTAAATTATTATGTATAAATAGAGCTAACCGCATTATAGAATTTATGTATAAAAATGGAAGAAATAGAACCATGTTATGATGGTCTTGCTTTTGAAGATCATTTTTTTTTTTAGATTAGAAATGAGGTAGTATCACTAAACTTTTCCCTATGATAATCCTAATCTCAACTATAATAATTAAGGTATGAATGGAATCGTTTTTGGGAGAAGTTCAAGGTTGTGGAAATTGTCACGAGAACCATGCTAGAAGAATAACCACCCATAATGGACACTAGAAATTATATTATTCATAGGTCCTACCAAAATATCATTAATTTAATTCCAAATATTCTTGTTTATATTTTCTATTAAAAAGGAAACTTTGTTAGATAGCATGTATCTCACGCAACATCGAGCTTAAACAAACTATGAAATAATTTTTTTTAAAATATAACCATTATAAAATATTAATAGATTTTGAGGGTAATAATATAAGTAATACCATTATTAAATATATGTATAAAGGTCATAATAAATACAAATTTATTAATTTATTATTAATAAATATGCACTTAATTTTCTTGTAAATTCATTTTATACATCACAAATACATTTTCTTCAAAAATGAGTTATATTTCTTTTTAAGAGTGAAAATTAAAATTAATTTCTACCAATTTAAGAAAATGTATTTGATAAAAGGATACAATTTTATAAATAATCACATCAAAATTACCTTAGGGTGATTTTTAAATATCTTAAAATATTTATTTTTCAATGAATACTGGAAAATACTAATTTTATTGAAATCTATTGTTTTTTTCATGTACTTAAAATTTACTATTTTGGTTTGAGTTGGTTTTAAATTTTTAATAATTTCTGTTGACTAAAAAAACAACAATTTTTTTTTAAATATGTACTATCTTGATGTTAGGTATAGAAACATTTTTTCTGTAAAATTTATTTGTCTGTAAAGTTATTTTCATCACATTTTGCGGGTTTTTTTATTTTTAATTTATTCCACTTATAAAAATTTAATTTTATAAAATGGATTCAATATTTATATTCATAATTTAAAAACAAATCAAATTAGTTAACATTATTTTTGGCTTTAATGGATAGTAACCATGATAAAATTTATCACTATAGTAAACGTTAAATCAAGTTAAGTAGGGTCAAAAGAGATGTGAAAAGCCAAAAAAATCACCATATCACTTGATTTTAATTTTTTTATCAGTGTATTTTGAACAAAACCTTTGTATTTTCGAAAATATGAAATTATGGGTCCATTTATATTTGTTAATGACCTTTATATTATTTTACCAAAAGAATATTCCTTAATTTCCACTTTCTTGATTTTAATATATCTAATATGTTATCACAAAGATAAAAACAATTCCTGAATGTTTCTAAGTGGTTATTTTTAATATTATAATTTTTTAGGATTTTAATTAATATTTAAAATTTAATGATCACATAATAAACTTAAATGCATACAGAATGCCACCAAAATGCTTGAACAAGCAGTAGATTAAATGATTTTAATAAACATACAAAGTTATATTTTTCAGGTTCCTTCAGGTGTTAAAGTAATTTTTTAAATAAATATAATGTATTAGTGGTGAGTTTCAATTATATATTCAAACTACAGTACTGAATTGATATTTTCAAATTAAATTATGTGAATAGTTTCAAAAATGACATTAATGGTATCTTATGCAAAATGATATTTTATTAAATGATTTAAAATTCATAAAAATGTCATATTTATCAAAATGAGTTGGATATGGTCTTTCATATCCAAAATTATCAAATTATTGGTCACTTTCTATTTTAAATTAACTTTCTTGACTCGTAATGGATAAAAATGATATTATCATGATAATCATTAAATAGGGTTAACAGGGTGTTAACACTAAGAGACAATGGATTAAAAATCATCTAAACTTATTTTTTTGGATGAGAGTATTTTGAACTATATATATCCTAGTATAAAAATATATCAATATGGTTTCACTTGAACATTTAAATTGGTTTATATTAATTTATTACATTATGTAATTCCAATAGCACCCCTCTCATCTATTTTATAACAAAACCAACTCTATTTTCTTCCAAAAACATCAATAAACACCTATATTTAACTATAACATCTAAAATCCATTCCTAAACATCCTCTCCATGAGCTGAGGCTTTGGTCATATCAAAAGTCCAACCTATAAGGAATAATGTGTAATCCAGATGTGGTTTTTTGAAGAAGAGGTAAAACTATTAACAATGTTTTTTATAATTTTTTTCTCTGACACATTTTCAAATATTATATGAACATTCTCATATAATATAAAAAGTATCATATATTCACTACTGAAAATAAGGCCATTAGAGACCGCCATTGGCGGTGGCTAAAGGCCTTTAGCGGCCGCTCAGCGACCGCCACTAGCGGTCGCTGTTGCCTCGTCGCTAGAGGCTTTTAGCGACCGCCAATGGCGGTCGCTATAGAAGGCCGGCAGATCGGCCTTCAGCGACCGCTTGGCGGTCGCTGAAGCCCCCTACCGGGCACCCTATAGCGACCGCCTATGGCGGTCGCTATTCAAAAAAAAAAAATTAATTTTTTTTATTGAATTGAATATATAAATATATATATATATATATATAAATATTCATATATATACTATTAAATACAATATTTTAAATATATATATATATATATATATATATATATTCATATATATACTATTAAATACAATATTTTAAATATATATATATATATAATATATTTTAAATGTTTTAATATATATTTAATATATATATAATATCAAATCATTGTGCTATAATAATTTAAAAACTTCGATTCAAGAAATAATCTCATTTCAGGTCTTTCGGAGCACGTTTGCTCCGAATGGGACCGCCGCACGCCGTTTTGGTGTTTTATGGCGCCGGAAACGCGTTTCCGGCCGCCGCGGTCACACGGCACCTCCGAATGAGGTGACGTCTTGCCGACCATTTTACAATTCACGCCCCGGATGTTTTCGTACGGTTTCGTGGCATTCGGAGGTCGTTCGGGTGGTTTTGACCCCCCAACGCGACATTTCAGCGCGCGCCGCGCTGCTGAAAACGACACAATCAGACGTGTCGCGCGCACCGCACGTCCGATGGACGTGCGGCCTCCTCCTGCATCTCAGGAATAATATTTCTATCGTTCCCGTGCGGTTTCAGGTCGTTCGGAGCACGTTTGCTCCGAATTGGACCGCTGCACGCCGTTTTGGTGTTTTAGGGCGCCGGAAACGCGTTTCCGGCCGTCGCGGTCAAACGGCACCTCCGAATGAGGTGCCGTCTGGTCGACTATTTCAAAATTCACGCCCCGGATGTTGTCGTACGGTTTCGTGGCATTCGGAGGTCGTTCGGGTGGTTTTGACCCCCCAACGCGTCATTTCAGCGCGCGTCGCGCTGCTGAAAAGGACACAATCGGACGTGCCGCGCGCACCGCACGTCCGATGGACGTGCGGCCTCCTCCTGCATCTCAGGAATAATATTTCTATCGTTCCCGTGCGGTTTCAGGTCGTTCGGAGCACGTTTTCTCCGAATTCGACCGCCGCACGCCGTTTTGGTGTTTAATGACGTCGGAAAAGCGTTTCCGGCCGCCGCGGTCACACGGAACCTCCGAATGAGGTTCCGTCTGGCCGACCATTTCACAATTCATTCCCCGGATGTTGTCGTACGGTTTCGTGGCATTCGGAGGTCGTTCGGGTAGTTTTGACCCCCCAACGTGCCATTTCAGCGCGCGTCGCGCTGCTACAAAGGACACAATCGGACGTGTCGCGCGCACCGCACATCCGATGGACGTGCGTCCTCCTCCTGCATCTCAGGAATAATATTTCTATCGTTCCCATGCGGTTTAAGGTCGTTCGAAGCACGTTTTCTCCGAATGGGACCGCCGCACGCCGTTTTGGTGTTTAATGGCGCCGGAAACGCGTTTCCGGCCGCCGCGGTCACACGGCACCTCCGAATGAGGTGCCGTCTGGCCGACCATTTCACAATTCACTCCCCAGATGTTGTCGTACGGTTTCGTGGCATTCGGAGGTCGTTAGGGTGGTTTTGACCCCCCAACGCGCCATTTCAGCACGCGCCGCGCTGCTGAAAAGGACACAATCGGACGTGCCGCGCGCACCGCACGTCCTATGGACGTGCCGCCTCCTCCTGCATCTCAGGAATAATATTTCTATCGTTTCCGTGCGGTTTCAGGTCGTTCGAAGCACGTTTTCTCCGAATGGGACCGCCGCACGCCGTTTTGGTGTTTAATGGCGCCGGAAACGCGTTTCCGGCCGCCGCGGTCACACGGCACCTCCGAATGAGGTTCCGTCTGACCGACCATTTCACAATTCACGCCCCGGATGTTTTCATACGGTTTCGTGGCATTCGGAGGTCGTTCGGGTGGTTTTGACCCCCCAACGCGCCATTTCAGCGCGCGCCGCGCTGCTAAAAAGGACCCAATCGGACGTGCTGCGCGCACCGCACGTCCGATGGACGTGCCTCCTCCTCCTGCATCTCAGGAATAATATTTCTATCATTCCCGTGCGGTTTGAGGTCGTTCGGAGCACGTTTGCTCCGAATTGGACCGCTGCACGCCGTTTTGGTGTTTAATGGCGCCGGAAACGCGTTTCCGGCCGCCGCGGTCACACGGCACCTCCGAATGAGGTGCCGTCTGGCCGAACATTTCAAAATTCACGCCCCGGATGTTTTCGTACGGTTTCGTGGCATTCGGAGGTCGTTCGGGTGGTTTTGACCCCCCAACGCGTCATTTCAGCGCGCGCCGCGCTGCTGAAAAGGACACAATCGGACGTGCCGCGCGCACCGCACGTCCGATGGACGTGCGGCCTCCTCCTGCATCTCAGAAATAATATTTCTATCGTTCTCGTGCGGTTTCAGGTCGTTCGGAGCACGTTTGCTCCGAATGGGACCGCCGCACGCCGTTTTGGTGTTTTGTGGCGCCGGAAACGCGTTTCCGGCCGCCGCGGTCACACGGCACCTCTGAATGAGGTGCCTTCTGGACGACCATTTCAAAATTCACGCCCCGGATGTTGTCGTACGGTTTCGTGGCATTCGTAGGTCGTTCGGGTGGTTTTGACCCCCCAACGCGTCATTTCAGCGCGCGCCGCGCTGCTGAAAAGGACACAATCGGACGTTCCGCGCGCACCGCACGTCCGATGGACGTGTGGACTCCTCCTGCATCTCAGGAATAATATTTCTATCGTTCTCGTGCGGTTTCAGGTCGTTCGGAGCACGTTTGCTCCGAATGGGACCGCCGCACGCCGTTTTGGTGTTTAATGGCGCCGGAAACGCGTTTCCGGCCGCCGCGGTCACACGGCACCTCCGAATGAGGTGCCGTCTGGCCAACCATTTCACAATTCACGCCCCGAATGTTGTCGTACGGTTTCGTGGCATTCGGAGGTCGTTCGGGTGGTTTTGACCCCCCAACGCGTCATTTCAGCGCGCGCCGCGCTGCTGAAAAGCACACAATCGGACGTGCCGCGCGCACCGCACGTTCGATGGACGTGCGGCCTCCTTCTGCATCTCAGGAATAATATTTCTATCGTTCCCGTGCGGTTTCAGGTCGTTCGGAGCACGTTTGCTCCGAATTGGACCGTCGCACGCCGTTTTGGTGTTTAATGGCGCCGGAAACGCGTTTCCGGCCGCCGCGGTCACACGGCACCTCCGAATGAGGTTCCGTCTGGCCGACCATTTCACAATTCATGCCCCGGATGTTGTCGTACGGTTTCGTGGCATTCGGAGGTCGTACGGGTCGTTTTGACCCCCCAATGCGCCATTACAGCGCGCGCCGCGCTGCTGCAAAGGACACAATCGGACGTGCCGCACGCACCGCACGTCCGATGGACGTGCGGCCTCCTCCTGCATCTCAGGAATAATATTTCTATCGTTCTCGTGCGGTTTCAGGTCGTTCGGAACACGTTTGCTTTGAATTGGACCGTCGCACGCCGTTTTGGTGTTTAATGGCGCCGGAAACACGTTTCCGGCCGCCGCGGTCACACGGAACCTCCGAATGAGGTGCCGTCTAGCCGACCATTTCACAACTCACTCCCCGGATGTTTTCGTACGGTTTCGTGGCATTCGGAGGTCGTTCGGGTGGTTTTGACCCCCCAACGCGCCATTACAGCGCGCGCCGCGCTGCTGAAAAGGACACAATCGGACGTGCCGCGCGCACCGCACGTCCGATGGACGTGCGGCCTCCTCTTGCATCTCAGGAATAATATTTCTATCGTTCCCGTGCGGTTTCAGGTCGTTCGGAGCACGTTTTCTCCGAATGGGACCGCCGCACGCCGTTTTGGTGTTTAATGGCGCCGAAAACGCGTTTCCGGCCGCCGCGGTCACACGGCAACTCCGAATGAGGTGCCGTCTGGCCGACCATTTCAAAATTCATGCCCCGGATGTTTTCGTACGGTTTCGTGGAATTCGGAGGTCGTTCGGGTGGTTTTGACCCCCCAACGCGCCATTTCAGCGCGCGCCGCGCTGCTGAAAAGGACACAATCGGACGTGCCGCGCGCACCGCATGTCCGATGGACGTGCGGCCTCCTCCTGCATCTCAGGAATAATATTTATATCGTTCCCGTGCGGTTTCAGGTCGTTCCGAGCACGTTTGCTCCGAATGGGACCGCCGCACGCCGTTTTGGTGTTTAATGGCGCCGGAAACGCGTTTCCGGCCGCCGCGGTCACACGGCACCTCCGAATGAGGTTCCGTCTGGCCGACCATTTCACAATTCACGCCCCGGATGTTTTCGTACGGTTTCGTGGCATTCGGAGGTCGTTCGGGTGGTTTTGACTCCCCAACGCGTCATTTCAGCGCGCGCCGCGCTGCTGAAAAGGACACAATCGGACGTGCCGCGCGCACCGCACGTTCGATGGACGTGCGGCCTCCTCCTGCATCTCCGGAATAATATTTCTATCTTTCCCGTGCGGTTTCAGGTCGTTCGGAACACGTTTGCTCCGAATGGGACCGCCGCACGCCGTTTTGGTGTTTAATGGCACCGAAAACGCGTTTCCGGCCGCCGCGGTCACACGGCACCTCCGAATGAGGTGCCGTCTGGCTGACCATTTCACAATTCATGCCCCGGATGTTTTCGTACGGTTTTGTGGCATTCGGAGGTCGTTCGGGTGGTTTTGACCCCCCAACGCGCCATTTCAGCGTGCGCCGCGCTGCTGAAAAGGACACAATCGGACGTGCCGCGCGCACCGCACGTCCGATGGACGTGTGGCCTCCTCCTGCATCTCAGGAATAATATTTCTATCGTTCCCGTGCGGTTTCAGGTCGTTCGGAGCACGTTTTCTCCGAATTGGACCGCCGCACGCCGTTTTGGTGTTTAATGTCGCCGGAAACGCGTTTCCGGCCGCCGCGGTCACACGGCACCTCCGAATGAGGTGCCGTCTGGACGACCATTTCACAATTCACGCCCCGGAAGTTGTCGTACGGTTTCGTGGCATTCGGAGGTCATTCCGGTGGTTTTGACCCCCCAACGCGCCATTTCAGCACGCGTCGCGCTGCTGAAAAGGACACAATCGGACGTGCCACGCGCACCGCACGTCCGATGGACGTGAGGCCTCCTCTTGCATCTTAGGAATAATATTTCTATCGTTCCCGTGCGGTTTCAGGTCGTTCGGAGCACGTTTGCTCCGAATGGGACCGTCGCACGCCGTTTTGGTGTTTAATGGCGCCGGAAACGCGTTTCCGGCCGCCGCGGTCACACGGCACCTCCGAATGAGGTTCCGTCTGGCCTACCATTTCACAATTCACGCCTCGGATGTTTTCGTACGGTTTCGTGGCATTCGGAGGTCGTTCGGGTGGTTTTGACCCCCCCAACGCGCCATTTCAGCACGCGCCGCGCTGCTAAAAAGGACACAATCGGACGTGTCGCGCGCACCGCACGTCCGATGGACGTGCAGCCTCCTCCTGCATCTCAGGAATAATATTTCTATCGTTTCCGTGCAGTTTCAGGTCGTTCGGAGCACGTTTGCTCCGAATGGGACCGCCGCACGCCGTTTTGGTGTTTAATGGCGCCGGAAACGCGTTTCCGGCCGCCGCGGTCACACGGAACCTCTGAATGAGGTGCCGTCTGGCCGACCATTTCACAATTCACTCCCCGGATGTTGTCGTACGGTTTCGTGGCATTCGGATGTCGTTCGGGTGGTTTTGACCCCCCAACGCGCCATTTCAGCGCGCGCCGCGCTGCTGAAAAGGACACAATCGGACGTGCCGCGCGTACCGCACGTCCGATGGACGTGCGGCCTCCTCCTGCATCTCAGAAATAATATTTCTATCGTTCTCGTGCGGTTTCAGGTCGTTCGGAGCACGTTTGCACCGAATTGGACCGCCGCACGCCGTTTTGGTGTTTTATGGCGCCGAAAACGCGTTTCCGGCCGCCGCGGTCACACGGCACCTTCGAATGAGGTGCCGTCTGACCGACCATTTCACAATTCACGCCCCGGATGTTGTCGTACGGTTTCGTGGCATTCGGAGGTCGTTCGGGTGGTTTTGACCCCCCAACGCGCCATTTCAGCGCGCGCCGCGCTGCTGCAAAGGACACAATTGGGGGGCTGTACAGGGGTGCGGGGGGCTGTACGGGGGTGGCGGGGGTCTGTACGGGGGTGCGGGGGGCTGTATGGTGGTGCGGGGGGTTGTACGGGGGTGCGGGGGGGGGGGGGGGGGGCTGTACGGTGGTGTCGGGGGGCTGTACGGGGGTGAGGGGGGCTGTACGGGGGTGGCGGAGGGCTGTACGGGAGTGCGGGGGGGGGGGGGGGGGGGCTGTACGGTGGTGTCGTGGGGCTGTACGGGGGTGAGGGGGGCTGTACGGGGGTGGCGGAGGGCTGTACGGGGGTGCGGGGGGGGGGGGGGGGGGGGGGGGCTGTACGGGGGTGCGGGGGGCTGTACGGGGGTTACGGGGGGCAGTACGGGGGTACGGGGGGTAGTACGGGGGTGCGGGGGGCTGTACGGGTGTGCGGGGGGCTGTACGGGGGTGCGGGGGGGCTGTACGGGGGTGCGGGGGGCTGTACGGGGGTGGCGGGGGGCTGTACGGGGGTGGCGGGGGGCAGTACGGGGTTGCGGGGGGTTGTACGGGGGTGCGGGGGGGCTGTACGGGGGTGCGGGGGGCTGTACGGTGGTGCGGGGGGGGGGGGGGCTGTACGGGGGTGCGGGGGGCTGTACGGGGGTGGCGGGGGCCTGTACGGGGGTGGCGGGGGGCAGTACGGGGGTGCGGGGGGTTGTATGGGGGTGCGGGGGGGCTGTACGGGGGTGCGGGGGGCTGTACGGGGGTGCGGGGGGCTGTGCGGGGGTGCGGGGGGCTCTCCGGGGGTGCAAAGGCCATTCCATTGATTACAAAAGTGAAAAATAAAAGTGATAACATCTAATTAATACATATTTCTTTTATCGATACCATACAGAAATTTATAAAAAATATATTGGATAATACATAATCTATAATATCAGATTTATTGATCTGTTGGAATTAGTTCGACTTTTTCAAATGTAGAATCATTTAAGATTATCTGATCAATAACTCAATATGTGTATAAAATATTTAAAAGACCACCATGGATGGTAATAATGCATTACTTAAATGAATAAATACAGTACATCAATGTCAACCCTACCAGTAAAAACAAAAAACATATCTCGTGAATATATGGTGCGTCACGCGTTGTCATCACTGCTACCTTCTTCTGGTGGGCCAGGTGCCTACAACAAATAAACATTATAAATATTTTAATAACAAAAATAATTTAAATTAAATAAATAAATACAGTATATACCTGCGTCGTATGATCCCCTGTACCATCAGCTCGACGCACATATTCCCGCAGTGCTTTAACCTCAGCTGTCAATTGCGCATTTGTCTCCTCGGAAGCGCGCAGCCGTGCCTCAAAATCTGACATCTGTTGTGTCATATGAGCAACAGCAGGACCGACAACCGCAGCGCGTGACACTAAAGAACGAGGAATCCCTGCTCCATAGGTCAAACTATAGCCATGCCCGTCCCGACCAATAATGCGATGAAAGATCTCATCCCGTCGCATGGGAAGTTGTCGCTGGTCCTCTGGAAGATGTTCTAACTCAGCTTCAAATTGATCCTGTGAAATATTTAAATATATATAAATATATATATGTTAATATATAGATTTATGTAATTATTGGTAAGTACAGACACTTACTATCAATGCTGCAACCTCTGGATCATTGCGATCACGAGTCCTTATCCACACCGACATTTTATCAGTTGCTGCACCTTGCCCTCACAACTGTATATTAAAAGAATATAAACACAAAACCATATTAATTAATTAATTAAAAAATGAATAATATATACCTCATGTCGGATCTGTTGCAATAAGGGAAAGCAAATTCCCCTTTCGTACTCCAGCCTGATAAATTTGCATAAGCTGGGAAGTCATTGATTGTCCACAATAAAGCAGCATGCAGTTTGAACATTTCATTCGTTTCGCAGTCATAAGTCATCACACCATCGCCCCAAAATTCATTCAACTCATCAATCAATGGCTGAAGGTAAACATCAATCTTATCCCCTAGACTTTTAGGTCCATCAATAAGAGTGGAAAGTAATATAAATTGTTGCTTCATACAAAGCCACGGAGGAAGATTATATAGAACCAACACCACGGGCCATGTGCTATGAGTTGCACCAACCATAGACTTGAATGGATTGAAACCATCAGCTGCCAATCCCAATCGGACATTACGAACATCTTTAGCAAATTCGGGATGTCTCTTATCAAAATCCTTCCATGCATGAGAGTCTGCCGGGTGGGTTAACATGTCACTTTCATGAACTCTTTCTGCATGCCATCTCATTAAATTAGAAACTTTAGATGACATAAAAAATCTTTTCAACCTCGGTTTAAGGGGAAAGTAACGCATTTGCTTTACGGCAATCAGTTTCCCCTGTATCGCAATCTGACTTTGATGAGTCTTATTTCCCCTGTTCTCTTTCCACCTGGAAGCGCCACAAACCGTACAAATATCCAAATGAGCAGTTTCATTTCTAAACAACATACAGTTGTTTGCACATGCATCTATAGTCTCATATGTAAAACCTAAGTTCTCTGTCAACTTACGAGCATAGTAATACGACTCAGGAATCTTAGCATCGACAGGAAGAACTTTTTTCAATAAAACCAAAAGCATGTCGAATGATGTGTCTGACCAATTATTCAAAGTCTTCAAATGCAACAACTCCACGATAAACAACAGTTTATTGTAAGAAGTACATCCAGGATATAATTCTGTTTTCGCATCATCAAGTACTTTATAAAACCTCCTCGAATCACGATCTGCACCAGAGCGAAGATTTATCTCACCGGTCTCAAGATTCTGGATGTCAATGCCTTCAGGATCAAACCCACGTACCATTTCAGTAAGCATTTCATGCATTGGATCAGTCATCCTTGCATCAACATCCATCTGAGCTGCATCTGTATTTTGACAACGAACATATTCTTCTCCATGACGAGTCCAACTCTTATAATTTTTCAGAAATCCATTAAAGAAAAGGTGCTCCCTCACAGTATCTCGTGTGAATTGATATCTGTTAGCACATTTTCTACATGGACAACTAATATAGTCACTTTCAAATCCTCTCGTGAAGTCAATAAACTGCATAATGCCATTGAAATATTCTCTAGACGTTCTATTTGGAAGATCAATCCAACTCTTATCCATAATAATATCTGTATAACAAACATTTACACAATACTTATTACATTTACATTTTTCAAATCAACTATATTCAAAATAAATATTAACAATTTGTTTATGAACCATTGATAAAATAATAATGTAACTGAAAGCTCGTGTTACCTGATTGAGCTACAAACCTGAAAGGGAGGGGAGCCGAAGGCGGTGCTGCGAGGGAGAGGAGGCAGCGAAGGGGAGCCGGAGCCAAAGGCGGTGCGGCAAGGGAGGGGACGGGCGGCGGCGACGGCGGGGAGCTGGAGGAGAGGAGGCGGTGAGGGGACGGGGGACGGGCAGCGAGGGGGGGGGGGGGTCCGGGGTCGGGGGGGGGGGGGCTGTCCGAGGTGCGGGGAGGGGTGTCCGGGGTGTCGGGGGCCTGTCAGGGGTGCGGGCAGGGGTGTTCGGGGTGCGGGGGTGTCCGGGGTGCGGGGGAGGGGGGGCTGTCTGGGGTGCAGGGGGCTGTCGGGGGTGCGGGGTGGGGTGTCCGGGGTGCGGGGGGCCTGTCCGGGGTGCGGGGGGGCTGTCCGGGTTCGGAGGGGGGGTGTCCGAGTGCGGGGGGGGGATGTCTGGGGTGCGGGGGGGCTGTCCGGGTTCGGAGGGGGGTGTCCGAGTGCAGGGGGGGCTGTCCGGGGTGCGGGGAGGCGTCCGGGGTGCGGGGGGCGATCCGGAGTGCGCGGGGGGTGGGGGATGTCCGGGGTGCGGGGAGGCGTCCGGGGTGCGGGGGGCGGTCCGGAGTGCGCGGCGGGGGCTATCCGGGGTGCGGGTGCCGTCCGGGGTGGGGGGGAGGGCCGAGAGGCCGGAGGGCGGCGGCCGGAGGCCCGAGGGCGGAGGGTGGCGGCCGGAGGCCGGAGGGCAGGCGGCGAGGGAGGGCGGGCGGCGGGGGAGGGCGGGCGGCGGGGGAGGGCGGGCGGCGGGGGAGGGGAGGGCGGCGAGGGAGGGCAGCGAGGGAGGGAGGGGGTTAGGGCACCGATGGAGGGGGCGCGAGGGGGGGGGGGCGCAGAAGCCCCCCGTTTTTTTTATGTAGGTTAGCGACCGCCATTGGCGGTCACTATTGGTTAGCTTTAGCGACCGCCAATGGCGGTCGCCCGAGTCTGGGGGCTCCAATGCCCCCTTTTCTAGTAGTGATTCTACTGAAAATTATAATATAAATTATGTTTACGTGTGACCTACCATTTCCACATGGTGGTGCAATCCATTTTTCCTCGCCTATTTACAAATATTGTTATAAATATGAAAGTAATGAATTTATATGATATTTATAAAATAATTATTATTATGGTAATATAAGATATAATTTAAATTCTCACCCTTACACCCATTGAAAAATTATATTGTCACACGTGCGTACATGTGGACTACCACCTCCGTGAAGCGATGTGATATAATTTCCAAGTACATTATACAATAATGATTATAAATACTTTTATAATGAATATATATAACATTTATATCATTATAAACATTATAAATATGATATAAGCATGAGAAATATGCATGGATAGAATCTAATGAACCTAAACAAACATGAAAAATGTTGTAGATAACACTTGAAAATGATAACATAATAATGAATTATTAATAAATGAGTGTTAAAATGTTATTATTTGATAATATATGATATTATATGTTTGTATATGGTATATTTAGAAGTATGAAAAATTTAAAATTATTAAACAAGAGTTTAAGAACACTTATAAAAAAATTCAAATGTGTGGTATGAGTTTTTTTCATAATCTCATCCTTATTCCGAATTAATAATAATTATATTTATATTAGTGGAATTATTTGATATTTCTATATTCACCCCCTTATATATTCCTGTACCCATGTTATTTATATAAAATATTTTTTCCCTTTTATTTTTATCTTATTAAGAAATAAAATGCCCAAAAAATTGTTTTAAGAATAAATAATTTTGTTTCTATATTTAATTGGGAATAATTTTCTTCCACATCCATATTTTCATTAAATATTTATTGATTTTTTCTTTTATCTAATGATTTATTAAATATATTTTTACTATCATTTTAATTTCAATAGAAATCTTTTAAGGGAATCGTCTTATCATTTTCTGAATGAGGTGCTTTTTTACTGATGGTGTGAAGAGAATACTTTTTTAAAGTACAACACATGAATGAATTTCTAACCCAAAATATTATTATTTAAATTTAATCCATCATTAAATGTTTCTTTGATTATTCTGAAAAAAAAAATTATTTCTAATATTTTTGAAATTTTTATATTTTAAATAAGTTATTTCACAACGAAAAGGTGATTTTAATCATTTAATGTTCTAGTGAGATTCAAATTAATTTTAATCGAAATCAAAATCCTTTGATAGATATTTTGATTTTCTGGTGATATACTCTAATGAAACCATACACTATATTTCTCTAGATGGATTAAGATATTTTTTATTGTGGAATCTATTGACATTCTATGTGACTATTCTTACAATATAGATAATCATTTTTTATAAATGTATACTGATCATGTTGTATTGTTTACTCATATAATTCAGGCATTAGACTTATTAAGTGATGAGTGGGTCCTAAAATTATATATCCCCCCCAATTAATCAATAGTTATAATGGGAAAAACATATTGGGTATTTTTCATATGACCTATATAGTAATGTATGATGTCATGGAACGAGGCCTCAACAGTTAATGTAAGATGTCCAATATTATATATTCCATCAATATGAAATCAGCTTTTGATGTCCTTATGTTTTTACAAATAGTTAAATTATCCAAGGATAATTTTTAATCTTTTATGACTATTTATAATTATTTATTTGAATATAGTATATTAATTCAATATTATTCATTCCTCATATATTCGATGATGGATTTCATTGTACGCATTTCCTTACTAAGAAACTAATATCACCCCTCTATTTTGTTTTATTTCCCTATGATTCCAAGAATTGTATTATGATTGATATATATGTATATTATAGAGGTAATAATAATTTACATAATGAAAATAATTTTTTTATTTTATTTATTCAATTATAATAAGAGATTCAAGCATGTGTGTATCTTTCCAAGACTGGAAAACTGATCAATCACAAGTTCTGTGATCCATTGTAACTAGATCCAATTTAAAAAATTAACCACCAAATATAGTATACTAGTTTTTTAGTCATTATAGTTAGTATCAAGTAATATTTAGTAGGACCATTGAGAATTATATTTTTGAAAACATATATTATAGAATGTAACTCTCTGATAGTTTCTAGGGATAAGTGTATGTATAGGGTAACATCATGAAGATTTGATAAAGTATATATTGTATTGTTTTATTAGAAAATACATACCACATTAGTTACTGGATAGTGTATGAAACTTTTACATAGATTCACATAGGGTTAAAAATTGTAAAAGGGTCATATTGGGTATTAACTTGATCATTATCTGTGTGTGATGAGTGGGCCTACAACTGCACACCAAGATGGAAACCCATGAGGGTATATTAATGGGTTAATTAATATTTTCTGATTGAACCATTATGATTAATGGGAGGATAGAACCTATAAAATCTCATGTTATTACATAGTTAAATTGGATAGACCTAATTTTTTGTGAGTTCAAAAGTCTATGGTTGATAAAATTTTTAATGTCATAGATACCCCTTTAGAGGATTTATGTGATATGATTTTAAGACGATTTTAGATATTTTGGGGGGAATTTGTGGGAGTACAACCCCATATTTTAGTATATGATTTATTGAAAAGGATATTTAGGGATGAATTATTTTATATTTTATTTAAATAAGTAGAAATTTATTGAAAAAAATTATGTTTAATATGATCTTTGTTATTAATTTGGTTAATTGGGATAAAAGGGTTGTTACAGTTTGGGAACATATGTTTTGTTAAATATATAACCTTGGGGTAAAAAAATGATTTATAAACTAAGTAATTAATATAATTTTTAAATATGTTCATAATATTTGTAACATTATATGATTAAGGAAAATTAAAATATGTTAGGCTAAGATGTGTTATTATTTAAAGAGTAAAGGTTAAGTAATCATTGAAAAGAATATATGATTTTGTTGTAACTTAAGGTTATTTATGTTATTTATAGGATTGATCAACTTATTTTGGATATTATATAAAATAATATATACATATATATATTTATTTATTATGTGACTTTATGAGTGATTAATGTTGTTTGTAGATAAATGTTATATTTATCTCAAAATAATTTGTGATAAAATCTTTTCGGTTTTGGATTTCAACTCAATTAGGAATATTTTTATGAGTTTTAAGGTTAGTTACTTACAAAATGATGTATGTTTGTCTTTGGGTGTTATTGTTGAGGCTTTAGAGATTAATTTACTATTTACTCACATGAAAGTTCAATCATATTTGTTATTATTTTAGAATGTGATAACTATTTCAATTTTAGACACAAGAAATATATTTTCATCATTTTGTGGATCTTATAGTTGATTAAAAGTTTATTTTAGTGCTTCAAACAAGAAAATTCATCATTATTATGATTCTGAATAATAGAGTATGAAATTATACTTATAAATTGGGAATAATTCATATATGTAAATTTTATCATATTTTTTATCCCAAAAGTAAAGAAATTTTTTATGAATAAGAAAACTAAAGAAAAATCAATTGAGTAATACATGGAAAGTGACACTCCAATACCATGTTATATTTTTAAACACCTATATGAAAATAATATTCTCATAGAGATACACTAATAATTAGTTTCATTGTTATAACCTATAATTTAATGAATATAGATGATTTTGTTACAATATTATATTCAGTATGAAAAAATTTTAAATTATGAGAATGGAATTTATGTAAAGAGTGGATCATTTTTATCTTAATATTTTATTTTATATTTCATTTTAAAATAACACTAATATCGATAACCTGTTCCATATGCAACACAGAACATAAAAATCATGAATTAATATTATTTAAATATGATAATAATAACCTAGCAGTTGAGTTGGTGGGTTTGAATATAAGTGACCACATTATAAAATAAATGTATAAATGTCCTACTCAATAAAAATTTATTGATTATTTTTTTTAAATAAGAACTCTGTTTTTGGTAAAGTCATTATATACATGAAATCTAAATTATCTTCAAAAATGTTTTTATTGGTTTTTGAGACTGAATATTAAAATTAATTTATAAAATAATTATAAATTATATTTGATAAAAGGATATCATTTTTTAATTTATCATATCAACATTATTTTAGGGTGAAATTTTTGAATTTTTTTAAAAAGATTTATTTTTCACTAAATAGTGATGATATAGATTTTATAGAAATTTTCATTCATTTTCATGTATTTAAAAAGTATATTTTTGTTTTGAATTGGATTTAAAATTTAAATAATTAATTGTGAATAAAAATAATCCAATTAATATTATTAAATTAAAAATTCCATTTAATTTTTAAACAAATACATTTTTTAGATAAAGAACATTTTTCTAGAAAATCATTTGTCATCGAGTTTTCAAGTTTATTTAAAATATAATTTCATCCACTTATGGAAATTAAATTTTATAAAATAGATTTCATATTTGGATTAATAGTTTTCAAATATGGTAAATATTCCATCTTTACTTTTAATCATAATGAATAGTAACTATCAAAAAATTTATCATTATAGTAAATGAAAAAATAGTTAAAATAGGGTTAAAAAATGTGAAAAGACATGCAAATCACCCTAAAACATTATATTAAGATTTTTGATGAATTTTGATCAAAAAAATCCATAATACAATTGATAATATGTCATTTTCAGCCAATTTTTCTCAATAAAGAAATTTATATTATTTTGTGTAATGAATAATTCCAAAATGTCACTTTCGTGATTTTAATATCTCTAATATATTTTTCAAAAGGATAAAAACAATTCATGAATGGTTATAAATGGTTATTTTTTATATTATTATTTTTTATAATGGTAATTTATTTTTAATTTATAGTGATGAAATGATTACGCAACACTAACATAGTTTATGTGAAAATAAAAGAGAAATTAGGTAAATGATATTAAAAACATATAAAGTAATATTTTTTGGGTGAGTTATGGTGTTATAATATTTTTTATATACATATATTATATTAGTGATGTGTGAAATGTTTATATTCAATCTAAAAAACTATAATGATATTTTTCGATTTCAATTATGTGAATAGTCTTGAAAATGAATTTAATTATATTTAGTAATAAATAATATTTTATTTAATGATTTAAAATTCATTATAATATAATATTTAGATAACTTAATGGTATATGGTCAATAATATCAACCAGTGTCCACTTATGTGTCACTTTTACTTTTATAGTAACTTTTTTAGCTCCAATGTGTAAAAAACATGTTATCACAGAAATAATTAAAGTGGTTCAATGAGGGGTTAAAACTAAAATATAAGGGTTAATACATAACCTAAACTTATCATTTTTTTTGGTTTAGAGGTGTTTTACTTATATTTATCCTATTTTGAAAAATATAAATTTAGTGCATCTAAACATGATAATTAATTTCAAATAATTTAATAATTTATGTAATTCCAAGGGTGACCTTATCATATAAAATATTGGTAATCCACCAATCCTATCTTATAAAAATTATACAAACAATATGTTCCACCAATAATTTCATAACCACCCTCCCCATGTCCTAGTTTCTATTATCTCATCAATGGACCAACCTAAACAACTTTAGGTGTAAGCCAAAAGTTGTTTTATGAAGAAGAGGAATAAATATTAACTGAGTGTTTTTGCTTTACTTCCTATTATACCTAATTAAATAATTATATAAAAAGTATCATATAAAAACATAAGTATCTTCCATTCTATGTAAGATATAATGAATCTCTCATGCATACGTATGGCCAACCATCTCCACATAGTGGTGTAATTCATTTATCATGAACACATTACATGGATGGTTATAAATATTGAAATAAGGATTATATATGATATTTATTATATAATTATTATAATAAAAATATAATATATGATTTACCATCTTATCCTTCAATCCATTAAAAAATGATAATGTCACTCGTGCGTACATGTGAACTATCACCTCCATAAAGTGATGAAAGTCATTTTTCATTTCCACATTTTGATAATGATTACAAATATGTATATAAGGAATATATGTGAAATTTATATCATTATTAACATTCTATCTATTATGTAAAATTAATAAATATGCAAATAATGATACTACCGAATCAAAACATACATGTAAAATGTTAAAGTTAGAACTCAAAAATGTTTATTTTAATAAAGGATTATTAACAATCATGTTTGGAAGTTTTATAATTGGATCATATATGATATTATAAGTATGTATAAACTTCTGGTATATGATTATAATTTCTTTTTATTATACAGCTGGTTAAAATCACCTATGAAGTACGTCTGACCTGAGGTAAGGGTTTTTCTCACAATCTAATCCTTAGTTGGATTGGTTTATGTGTAAGTTTTCATTGGGGGAATTATATAATCATCCTATATTAAAACCCTTCCATTTTACTCTGATTTTTTTATTTATATAAATTATCAAAATTCCCCTCATTTTCCTCTATCTAGATACTCAAAATTCTTAAAGACTTTTTTAATAAAAAATGACAATGTTTTTTAATTTGTTCAGGAATAGTTTTCTTACGTGTATATACGTTCATTAAAATGTTTTCAATAATGTATTTAAAAATCTATAAGGATTAATTAAAGTCATTTTTTAACATTTTTAAATTTTTATTGTATGATATAGATAGAATTTTCTTGTCATTTCATGAATGAGGCACATTTTTCTGACGATGTGAATAGAATATTTGTTTTAACATACATCACATGACTAAAATTACACCCCATAAAAAAATAATATTTTATTTGAATATTTATTTAAATGATTCCATAATTATTTTCAATCAAAATGTTTTTCCTAATATTATATAAAATTTTATACTTAATAAAAGTGATTTTAAAATGAAAAGTGCATTTTTCTCAAGAAATATTCTGGTAATTGTTTTGAATTATTTTCATATATATCAACCTCCATTGATAAATCCCTTGATTTAATGGGGATATGATATAATGATACCATCCCCTATATTTTTTTGGATGTATTATGATCATTTTTATTGGTGGATGTACTGAAATTTATTATGTTATTTATTCCAATATTGATAGTTATTGATTATTATGAAATGTGGATTAAGTTATATTATTTATTATTATGATGAATTTATTTTAATTATTATGTGGTGTGTGGGATATGAAATCATATATCCCCTCAATGAATTAGTTGGATTCATGGGAAAAAACTGGTTGGGAATTTTGATTGGACCTTCCCATTTATATATGATTCCTTGGAATGAGTCCTCAAAGGTAAGTTTAAGATGCTTGGAATTATACAATCTATCATTGTAAAAGCAATTATTAATGTCCATGTAATTATTTGAATAGTAATGTTATTGGTGGCTAAGTTTCAAGATCATGTTATTATTTATATAGATTTATTTGATAATCATTTATTCCTTTTATATTATTCATACTTTATTTATTCCATGATAGATTCCACTATGCATATTCTATAAATGAGCTTCTGCAGACACCATATTATTTTATTTATTTTACCCCCGGATTATAGGAAATGTACTATGATTAATATGGAAGGATATTCTAGAGGGAATAATAATTTCCCCCCAAAAAACTATGTTTTATTCTAGGTTTTCAAATTTAGTATGAGATTCAAGTAGGTATATAATTTCCCAAGACTGTAAGGTGCTCAATATTTATGGGTATGATAACTTTTACCTTGTTCCAATGTAAAAAAGTAACAACAGACTCTGGTATATTTAGGTTAGGTTTGTTACATTGAGAGGTTATGTAAATATAAATTAATATGACATAAACTTGTAATTGTTAATGTAATAAATTATCTATATATCATATTTAATTTTTAAATATCATATTTTGAATTTTAAAGAATAAAAATTTCATTTTAACACTAATACATTGACAAAATTCAATTAGTACACCTAAATTACTAATAAGATCACTTTATGCTTGAAAATTTATTTTTTTTTTAAATTTTATTTCAATGAAATTTATTTTATAAAACCTATTATATTATAGATAAAACATAGTTATATATATAAATAATATATTGAAATAAATCTAATCAATATTTTATAATAAATAATAATTAGAACAATAAATATTTTTAAAAATATAAGTTCTATTGAAAACTATATTCATTATATTTCTATGTTTTAAATTAAAAGTATAATTCTAAAATTTTTTAATTTTAATTTGAACAAATTAACTTCATTTTTTTACATAGAATAATATTATTATCTTACTTATATATTTTTTATATTCTTATGTAATAATTAATTATTAGGGGAATAATGAAACTGCATTTTTCAACAACACTGTAGTGTTTATGAAATTATCATGAAGTAAGCATGAATTAATAAATTTTAAAATATTTTTAATGATAAATTTTTTTATGGAATACAATTATTCATTTATAAATAAAACATTTATCTTATAAAACCACTGTTTAAAATTTTGGTAACTCAACCAATATTTTACTTGAAAAAAATATTTTTAGTCTGTTTCTATTAAATATGTATCGACATGGTGTAATTCTATTTTTAGTTAACTTCAAATTAAAATAAAACGTATTTGGTCAATAATAAACATATTATTTTCATATAATTCAAAAACATTGTTAAATTTATTTAAATAAAAAATTTGATGAATAAAAATATATTTTTAAAAAAATTGGTTTTTACGTGTTATGTTCACTAATATTAATATTAATTATTACTATACCCATCAATTTTAACTAAAAAATGGATTTTATATTTGGAGTAATTAGGTCCAAATTATTTAATAAGTATTATTTTATTTTTATGTATAAAATGTAAAATACTATAGTAAAAATTAGTTGCCCTAGTAAAAATAAAAAATGGTAAAGGTGAAAAAACAAAGAATAATGTACCAAAAAACATATTAAAAACATGTCTTAAAATATATGGTTGCAGATTGATCAACCTTATCTCTTCCACCACTCTGTTATGATATAATATTAGATCCACTTGACCTTTAAATAGTTTCATTAACTTTTATATTATTACAAAAGGGAACTTGACTCATTTATAAATGGATCCATCACTACCCCACTTCTCCACATATCCAAAGTCACATATATTTGAAAAAAATATATGCCAATAAATAGAAAAACTCTAAGATACTTATTATTAGTTTTTTTATACTCAAAATACCAACTCTCAATGTCTTAATCCCATTTACAAAGGAGTTATTCCAAGGAGTAAGGAAAAATTCTAAAATTATCAATTTTTATTTATTTATTTTTATTTATTATTATACCTTATTTAAACATACTATAAACATGTTTAAATAATTACATTATTATCATAAGTATAATATTTCATTATTATGTTTGTTTTTAGCTATTTTCTACCTTCCCCCTAACCATTAGAAAAATGAAAATGTTGGTTATATTATCCATGGACTACTAATTCTATAAGAGATGTGATCCATCTTCTATATCTACCCTACATAGATGGTTAAAATGTGATATTATTGAATAAATATTATAATTAATTTATTATTAAGATTATAAAAATATAAATCAATTTCTACATTATTAACTTTCTATGAAAATGATAATGATGTCTTAGTGTGCGTGTAGACTACTGCCCCCATGAGGAAACATATTTCGTTTTTCATGAAGAATTTTATTATATATCTAAATAACTTAAAATAAGATTCATTACTTTTAAAAAATGAAAATAAATACTTATAATTATATAATAATGAAATTTTTCCAAAATTGTCACTTTCTTAACCATACTCACCCATCAATTATAGTAAGTTCCTGTTTTGGTAAATTTAACCACCTATGTGAAAAAGATATAAATTTTAATCATGAATGGATATAGAAAATTAAATATAGGTTTTATAAGAGATAAATTATAAAATAATGTTTGGATTATAGTTCTATAAAGGTTATATTTATATTTAACTTATTATAATTGGACCACACTTATATTAATTAAAAGTTACTAAACAATATCATAACCAATTTCATCATCTTGAATAATAATTAAAATACATATGAAATTAAATTAGAAAAATAAAAATAATTATAAAAAATTTATTTCAGTACCATAAATTATCTTATAATGATTAACTTTAAATCCATAAACAACAATCTACACCACCATTACAAAACCAGTACTAAAAAATTAATCAAAACAATTAACATTCAAGGATGATCATAAAATATTTCTAACTCATATATTTTTAATGAATTATTATAATAAATGTTTATAGATATGAATAATTATTTTAAATAGGTTAGTAAGAATTGTATTTTGATATACATGATTTTAGAGCACGTTTGGACGAAGTGGTATTAAAAGTAACAGTTTCCTAACTCATTTTCTATATTGAGTCAAAATTTTAATTATTTGAATATGGTATTACAATATTGAGTTCTTGTGTTTTTTGATGATTTTATAATGAATTTGATCATTATTTTGTGGATAATTCCATTGATTTATTTATTATATAAATTTTTTAATGTAAAGAATAATTTCCCTCCTACCTAAATGAGCTATTTCTCTTCCATATCCATGTTCACTCTTCTCCGTAATATTCTCATTTATTACCATGAAATGGAAATATTTTTTTTAATATTAAAATTTATCTTTTTCTATTTTCTAATTAAATTATTATCAGCCACTTTACGATGTGGGTTTCAATAAATGTATTTTAAAAATATTAAAAATTATTTTATTCTAAATTTCCAGTTTTTATCTTCCACTCAACCTTTACTATGTAAAACCTTTAAATATTTATCAATTTTCAATTATTTGGATTTATTTTAAAATGGTTTATTAAAAATTATTTCATGTTAATTTCTTGAAAATGATTTCTGAATTTTATTTAGAATCTCACCATTTTATAATAATGTTATGAAGTGTTTTCCAAATTCACATTTCAGGGTTTAGTTTCCATTTTATTCATTAAATGATCTACCTCCTATGAAGTTATGTTTTATTAATCCCTGTATAAAAATATCTATGAAATCTTCATTTTGAGTGATTGAATGTTGATATCATTCAATATGATCCCTGATTATTATTTATAAGATACCATTTAGAAGTGATGGTAAACCCATTTTATTTATATTGGTTCTTTATGATATTATAAATAATTTATTTTTAATGGAACACATATATATACGGATATTGATTGGTGGGGTACTATACCAACCTCAAATGAATTAGTTATTGTTTTATAAGTCGTGAGATAAAATAGTGTGGTCCATCTTGGATATTATATCAAATTAAAGTGAAAGACTTCTTGGATATGATCACAAAATAATTGGAAGTCCTTCTTGGATATAATCAAAAATTAAAGGTGGATCCTTCTTGGATATGTTTACAAGATAATGAGTTGTGCATGCTGTATATGATCAGAATAAGGTGATACCCTATTCTTATGTTCAAGCCAAAGTACAGTTTTATGCTATGTTTTAAGGGAGTATTATGTTTTTATTCCATATGGTTCTAATTATTCTCAATGGATCGTGTTTATTATCTCATGAATCCAAAATCATTTTTCTTTGGTATATAGTGTTCATTTGAGAATACATGTCCTTATATAATGACTTATGGGGAAATATTATTGTTTCATGTTATTTTTAATAATATATTTCAACCCTTATCATGTTTTCTTATATTATTATTATTTAACCCTTGATGAGATGCTGATAGGTTTTCCCTTATTGATAACTTCAACTCAATAATTTTTTATTTTTTTATTCCCCATGTTATAAAGGTGGGTATAACATTTTAGAATACTATAAGGGTGTCCAGTGAAGATTAATTTTAAATAAGTATTCACAAGTATCATAAAATGAGTTATTAATACAGTCAACCCTCAATGATATTAAACATTTTGTTCTTTGGATTATTTTATTATTTATGGGATATAATGTTTAGCTTATGGGAATGATTTATAATAAACATATGCTTAAATTAGATCATCTCACTGGGTTTTGAAACCAGTATATAAATAAAGTTTTTTCACCACTATATCTAGGGTATTGGTCTAGGGTGGCTCATAAATCTCAGTATCTATATACTATAATTGATATATTTTATCCATGATTTTTAGAAGAAAAAAATATGTTTAACAATATTAGCTAGAAAACAAAAATACTTAACTGAAAATCTAAACCTGTTTATGTAAATTGAGATCATATAGATAATATATTGAAAAAAAATCATTATAACTTTTATTGAAACCAAAAAATATTTTATAAATAAAATCACAATGTTGATTAAATATTTGGTAATAACAAAAAAAAAACTAATTCACCATCATAATGTTTAAGATATAGAAAATAATTAAAATAAATTGTTTTTTCTAGTAGCCTATTTTCTATTAGAACATCATCTTATAGATTTTCTAGATGAAAAAATAGTTAATGGTTTGAATCATTTTGTACCCTCGATGTAAATATTATGGTGATGATTATATTCTTAAGGCCGGTGGATAATGAAGAGTTAGAGTTGGGAAGTAGTATTTATAAGAATCATTTTGTATTAAAAATTATGACATCAAAAACTATTTTAATTAAAAAAAATGTTATAATTCTTAATAATAATATATTATTATGTAAATCATAATTTGTTTGAAAATTAAATCTAAATGAATAATATTAAGTAATGTTTTACCGTAAATTCATTTTTAAAAAATATTTACTATGAGCTTCAACCAGTGTTCACATATCAGATCATCCATTGAATTAAATATGGGAATGATTGAAGTTTATATATATTACACAAGTTATTCCAGGTGGTCAATGTAGTTTTATTATTTTATTTATTTTTAATATTTTATCTTTTTATATATGTTCGATAAAAATAAAATTGAAAAATTAAGAAAATAAAAAAGGAAAGTTTTAACTATTATTTACTTTAAACCAAGTATATTGAATAAAATTTTACTAATTTTATGTGGTCTCAACAAATTCTAAAATAATAACTATTAGAATGAATTTCTAACCCCAGAAGATAATGGCCCAACTTGTCAATCCATCAATTCTGTCTCTCATTTCAAATCACCGGTTTCAACTCACAGTTAAAAAAAATATCTTTTGGAAAAATTATCAAATTATAAATTTAAAAGATATTTCTGTTTTCTTAATAACATAATTAATTATACACATATATTCTATAAAAATAGTACTAATTTCAAATCTATAATACATAATCTATCATAATTAATGTAATTCATTTAAATATAAATTTATTTAATAACATTTTTTCTTATATTCTGAAAAGTTAATGTACCCTATTTTCCCATTATC
Source organism: Viscum album (assembly GCA_963277665.1). Lineage (NCBI taxonomy): Eukaryota > Viridiplantae > Streptophyta > Magnoliopsida > Santalales > Viscaceae > Viscum > Viscum album. The sequence continues at coordinate 229,506,322 of OY728165.1, forward strand.
AAAATGTATTAAGGTGAAATTAATGAATAAATTATCAATTATTTGTTAAATAATAATTAATTTATTAAAAATATTAATATATTAAAATATATGAAAATTAATTAAAATAAGAGACCATTTAAAAAGACACCTAGAATTATTCCAACCTCATGGCAGATCACCACTCATATATAATGTACTATATTTTATTATTTGAGGCTATCAACTATAATATAGAAATGAATACATACTGAAGATGAACAATATCTATTAGGTCAAATTAACTCCTCAAACTAAGATTTTTTTTTAAAAAAATCCAGTAAAGTAATCTTTATATTAGACAAATTCTATAACATGTTTTACTAAATAAAAAATATTTTCTCAAATATTATTGGGGTTCACAAAATAGACACGCCCTATACATTCAAATGTATACTTATATACCCCAAAAAATGGTGATTTATGAAAAAAATTAAAATAAGCACCCCACATACCAAGTAACCAAAAAAATAAATCAATAAAATAGAGATAAATAAAACCAAATAATATCATGAAAAATGTATAAATAAATAAAATTAATAACAAATTACCTAATTAGACAATAATAACCAACCAAATAATGAAATATCCACGGTCAAGTGCAATCTAATACAAAAACCAAATTCCATAACCAAAATTAATCACTATAGCTGCAACAAAAAAATGATTTCTCGTGTGTTGATGTGTATATGTAGGGGGTGAGAAAAATGGTTGAAATTTATTCCCCATATGACTCACTATATTCACCATGAAATTAACAAATCCAAATATTCATGAATGTTTTAAGAAAATAGGAATGTTCTTGGACCCATGAAAATAAAATATGGTAAATAAATTTACAAAACAACATACAAAAAAATAAAAAAAACTACGAAACATTATAATTTTAATCAATGTAGACAAGTTAAACCATAACATTTATATTTCCACTCACACCAATTAATATAGACTCACACCGCCCCAACATGTTCTAAAATAGGCTCCCTTAGGAAAGAGAAAATTTATGTCAAATATGTGATAACAAGGGAACCTCTTTTCAAAAAATAATATGATTATTCATGGTCATCAACCTTCCCAAACATACTATAAGAACACCCATGGAGAAAATATAACAAGAAAACTTATCTGGGTGATGAATCTACCAAGACACCAAGCCCAGTCTAGGATCATTTCTCTAGTCTAAACTCTCCCTCCCAAAAAAGTTCACAAATATATTCCCAAAATAACCCCAGCTAAAGAATATAATATAAATGAAATTAAATTATTCAAAATATAGATTCTAAACCTTTCAATAAAATCCTAAAACCCATCATTTAATTCCGTAACATTTTTTTTCAAAACAGCCATTTTTAGATCAAATATGTAATTTTAAACACCAATTAAATTCAAAAAATTTAAACAATATTAAATAATCAATGGTTTCCAATGAATAACCAAAAAACTCCTTTATAATTTATCAATAGAATTTGAAATGGGTTTTATAAAAAACAATTCACCCAAACATAATGGAATTTTCTATCCATGGGAAAACATACAAGTCACCTACCATAGTTTTCATTATAAATAATAATATTTACATGTTTTGGTCATTAAACCACTCATTTTTTCCTATAAAATCAAACCTGATAAAATTTTTAAATTAGAGAAAACATTAAAGTATTGAATATTGGTCCCGAATCTAAAACAAATCAGTAGATTGCCATGTAAGGAAAGTAAACCCTCTAACAAGGTGTGTTTAACTAGTTTTAACATCCTTTAACTGCTTATAGAATAATACATATTGATATTGGTGGATTCTTTATGCTTTGGTGAAACCCCTAATTTTCAAATCCCTATAAATTAGAAAATAATACATGTAAAAAGATATAAGGAGAAGAATGTGAAAAATAGGAAGAGGGGTGATAATAAGATGAAATACCTTGATCCCACATTTCCCATCAAGAGAGGAGAGTTTAATTGGATCCCATGGAAGAGGATGTGGAAGGGAGGTTTTGTTGTTTCCCTTCACATTGATCACACAGTTCTACAATGGTGGTGGGGTATTGTTACATATATTAAATTAATGTACTAATAATGATAAAAATAAAAGTAATAATAAAAATAAAAATAATTACTATTATTATATAACAACATAATCTTCAAAAACAAAAAAAAATAACTTGTTTCCATTTTAAATTTTAACCATTCCCACCTATCAGTAACATCCTGCCCCTCCTCATTGGCTTAAGGAGTGATGGGGATGCTACTAGACCTTAGCTGACATCCCCATGAAACCAAGGGCTAAAAAAAATTAATAGGTCATCAAGAACATTTTAAGAATGATTTTAACTTTGAAAGATGAACCATACAAAAAAATCAACAAGACCTCTAAATGATGCATGTATAAAAAAATACAACTGAAGACCAAACTAGACAATAAACTATATCAAAGTAAAAGTACAATCCAATATTCATATTCAAGTGGACCAAAAAACCATAATACTCAAAACTCCAAAGTGACATAAACCAATAACACTTAAGATGATACAAGATCCACTCCACATGCCAATCCACAGTATCAAGAAGCATCACAAAATAAATGAGATAACATTCCTTTACCTGTGTCCTAATAGATTACATTATCAAATTCACAACAGTGCCCAAGGAGTGGGTGAGTCTAAACTCTGATGGATTTTCTCAATGACTCCCCAAATCATGTTACTTGGAAAAAACTTTTTATAACATTTTATAAAATTGATTTATGATGTAATAAAAATTCATATCAAATCCATAAAAAAAATTTCAAGGCAATAGTCAAAAAATACTTTTAACCATTTATTAATTTATTTTCAATATTCTTTTCCTTGCCTACACACATAACCACACATAGACACACACCCAAGATTGGTGTCATAATTGATGAGGGCACGTCATGTCCATATTTTATCCTATTTGGTGGTGTTACTCTATAACCATTATTTATCTCATTCAAAAAATGACTAAATCATTATGTCAGTATCATGCCAAGTCATTTCAATCAAAAAAATTATTTCTTTTTAGTGTATTTCAATAAATAATTTTCATTCATCAAACCAAACCGTAATTTTAATGTCATCATTTTAAAACTATAAATAATAAGTGGTTTACAAAAAACAAATAACTTTCCACGATTTCTAAGCCAACACCAAAATATTATTTCATTCAAGAAACATAGAAACATTTTAAAATAATTTAAGAAAATAAATCAATAAAAAATGAACTCTCAAATATTAATCTAGTGGATTTAATATAGAAGCCACTTACCACACAAACATTTATGATAATAAAGAATGACACTATAATTCTCGGGACAATGACGGCCTCTCAAGAGCTATCGGTGGCGATATCTTCACAACCGTTAGGGTTTATCTTCCTCGAATCTCTTCGGTGCGATGAAAAATTGTAGATCTCATTTATCATGGCAGGAAACATTCCAGACTGGGAATGGGAGCTGTCCTGCGGGAAAAATTAGAAATTGGCGAAGAAGGAAGAAGCTACACTGATCGAAAAAACTAAACCGATCTCCTTCCTCGAAGCACTTAAAAGCTCAGATTTTTGCAGGGACACCTCGAAGAAACCCTCGTTCTCCAAGAAATTAGACGATAGAAGATTCAGGGGGGAAGCTGATCCAAAGGCACTGCAGCAACGAAAGAATCTTTGTAAGTTCTCAGTAATGGGTCACATAGCCTATTTTAAGGGTGACAAACCATGGTCGGCCATGGAGCTCAAACCACGAATTGCACATATTTAGGGATTCAGTGATTGGAAGCTCATCCCTTTCGGACGCAGCTACTTTCATATCCTTTTAGGCTCAAAGGAGGCTTAAGATCGCATCTAGAAACTTGGTAACGTTCAGCTGAAGCCAGGACTCCTCCGAATTTATGATTGTGATTTCGTGTTCAACCCAAATACCCACAGAAACACAATGGCGCAAATCTGGGTAAGCTTTCATGGATTGAACTTTTTATTTTGGCATCCTAAAATTTTGAGTGATATTGCCTCCTGCATCGGAACCCCGCTGAAAATCGACCCTCGGACTGTAAATGCGGAACTTGGGATGTATGCGAGGGTGATGGTGGAGGTCAACATGGAGCATAAGCTTCCTAATGTCATGGCTTTCAGCACAAACGATTATAAAACCAAACTCCGATTTGAATATGAATGCCATCCTCCTTTCTGTGAATTTTGTAAAATCGTTGGACACTCCTTGATGAACTACCATGCGATGAAGAACCAGGTGAGGAGTTAGGAGGATAAAATGAAGGATGATGGATGGATGTAGGTCCGTAGAAAGAAGAAGGACATGGTGACTGCATCCGGAAAGAATGAATCCCCTGTGAAAAAATGTGAGAGATGGGTAAAGAAATCACTACAGCTTGGGGAATCCACTGGTCCTAAAAGGTCAGACAAGGTGGGGGAGTAGGGGTCTGATATTGTTGATGTCAGTATAATGGTGAAGATCGAACAGATGGTGCGATATTTACTCCATCAGTCGCAGCAAATACATGAAGAACCTGCCTCATGTTATCATACTTCCTCGGGCGATGGCCTGCAGGCAGTGGCTCGTAAGGTGGATGAGAAGGGGTCTATCAATGTTGATGTCAGTATAATGGATGAGATTGAACACATGGTGAAGAATATATTTGTTCATTCGCAGGATGCTCCTGATGACCCTGCTTCATTTCATGCACCCTCAGGTGATGGCCTGCGGGCAGTGTCTAGTATGGATGCGCCAGGTGATACAAGTACACAAGAAATGAACACTGTTGCAGGTATATCTCCAATTTTATTTTGCTACATGAATAAGGATGACACAATTTTAGTGGATTCATAATCCACTACTGTTTATGTTGACCAATCTAATGGACTACTTTCCCATACTGATCAATCTGCTTTTATTTCAAAGTCCAAGGTGATAGGAACAAATGACCAGATAATGGCAGTGGGATCTATGGCCACTGTAAATGTCTCCATAGGCATATCTGACATTCTTATACCTGATTTTATTCCAAAACATTTCCCCACAACCCCACGTTGGCCTGCAATCCCTTTGGAAAAACATCAGGGTGCTGATATTAAAAGTACTTCTAATGTCTCTGCTTCCCCTTATGAGAATAAACAGGGGAATGAATCCAGCCCAGCATCCATTTATGGACCCAAAAGGTCAGCACGGAAAAAGGGCTCAGGTGCTGAAAAAAATGTTGTTCTGACTCCAAACGTAGGTTTAAATGAATTATTTATTTTGGAATTGTCAGGGTATAGCAAACTCTGATACTTTTATTGTGCTTAAGAGATTTCGTTTAACTCAAAAACCTAAATTATTTGTTATTACTGAGACTAAAATTAATTTTTCTCTGAACTATTTGCATTAATACTCATTTGTATATAATTTTCATAGTGCTTGCAAGGATGGAATTGCTATTGAAACTCTTTGGATTTTCTATCATTCATCTTTGAAATCTGTTAATGTTGTTAAATTTTCTGATCAAATGTTTACTTGTGAATTTTCCTCTACTAGTATACGTACATTCTACACTATGATATATGCAAGTAATGTATATCAAGAGTGAAGAACCCTTTGGAATGACCTTCTCTCCCTCTCTAGATTTATACATGAACCCTGGTTTTTGATTGGATATTTTAACTCCATTCTTCTTCCAAGTGAAAAGATTGGACCATCACACTCTTCTATCTCCTCACGGGAATTCAAAGCCTCTATTGAGGATTGTGATATTATAGAAATTAACCTCACTGGGGCTAAGTACACTTGGAATAGAAAGTATCTCAATAGGGTAGTGGGTAGGAAACTTGACAGGGCTTTCACTAATTCTGTTTCCCTTGATAAATGGGTTCCCATCTCTAGTATTAATTTACCTAAGATCAACTCTGACCATCACCCCATTCTTGTTAGTATTTTCTCCAAGGGTTCCAAATCTCCTACCCCTTTTAAATTTAACAATGCTTGGGCTGTGGACCTAGAATGCTCAAATAAGATAAAAGTTTTTTGGGTCGGAATGCGACATCAAAATGATTCTTTTTCTTGCATTACTAAATTAAAACTCCTGAAGAAATGTCTTAAGGGCCGGTGCAGCTCTAAAACAAAACAGCTTGAGAAGGATATCTCCACTTTGGAGAATGACCTTATTCTCATTCAAAGCTCCAACACCAGCTCTGATTTTTCTATTCATCCTCAATCTGAAATTACAACATCTTTGAAGCTCAACTCCCTACTAAAGCTGAAATATAACATGCATAAGTAAATTTTCAAAACCAAATGGCTTTCAGATGGTGACAGGAATACTATGTTCTACAATTCTCTTCAAAAGGTCAGGAAATCCTATAGGCCCCTTGCCTTTCTTAGAGTTGATGACACTATTCTTGACACTGAGGATTCCATTTCTAATCATGTTGTCGATTACTTTCATAATTTGTTCAATGGTCCAAAGTTTTTTAATGATCTTCCCCCTGATATTATTCTTAATATAGTCACTGCTAAGAATAATGACCATATATTAAGCATACCCTTGGATCATGAAATCAAGGGCACTATCTTTAGCCTCAAACCTGACAGTGCTATGTGACCTGGTGGTTTCAAAAAATGGGTTTTCCCAACAATACTGGGAAATCATTCACGTGAATGCGTGTAAACTGGTCAAATCCTTTTTCTGCACTGGTTTTCTCCCACATGGGATAAATGCTCAATTTCTTACTTTGATTCCTAATGTGGAAAATGTTGTAGAAATTCATCTTTTCCGGCCTATTTCTCTCATCAACACCATCTTTAAAATTATCACCAAACTCTTTTCCAAAATACTGGCCTCCATCTATAATAAAATCGTTTCATGGAATCAATTTTGGCTTCATCAAAGGTAGATCTATTCAAGATTGTATATTCCTTGCCTTGGAATGTACTAATATGTTGAATAAATACACTAGAGGAGGCAATGTGGCCATCAAACATGACATCAGGAAGGCGTTTGACACTATGGATTGGAGTTTTTTTTAAAGTTTCTCAAAAACATTGGGTTTAATTACTCTTTTACCACTATGATTCGCTCCTTGTTCAATTCGGCTTCCAAATCTGTGCCGGTTAATGTGGCTCCTAAAGGATTATTTAAATGCACCAAGGGGGTTTGGCAAGGTGACCCTCTTTTTTCCATCATTTTTTCTATTTCTGAGGATTACTTAAGTAGACTTCTCAGGAACCTTATGAACCAAAACAAGATTAACCCCATCAAGGCTTCTAGAAACTTAAATTTTCATACCCACCTTTTATATTTTGATGACATTATTTTGTTCTTAAAAGGTGATAAAAGGAACATCCAAAACCTCAAAAGTGCCCTGACTCACTATAAAGAAGTCTCGGGCCAAGTGATAAGTTGGAGAAAATCCTTTGTTTTCTTTGGGAAAATTTTTCCCCCAATAGAAAAAGATTCATTATTAGTTATTTGGGCATCAAGAAAGGCTCTATCCATTTTAACTATCTTGGGTTCCTATCTTTTGGGGAAGACTAAAATCCATCTATTTTCATAGCATTGTTGATCAAATTACCAATCAACATTCGTCCTGGAAGGGTAAATCTCTTTCCTTGGCTGGCAGAGTTTGTCTTGTCAAATCTACTATTGTCTAAAACCGGTTTACTCGATGATGGTCTATAATTGGCCTGCTAGTCTTCTTAAGAAGATCAACGTTTACATCAAAAAATTTGTATGGACCGGTAGTACAATTGAACGAAAACTTGTGACCATACCCTGGGTCACTTGTTGTAAACCTCTGGATAAGGGTGGTCTTGGCATAAAAAATATTAAGCTTTTTAACGAATCTATTCAATCCAGGATGACTTGGAATCTGATTCATAGCAACTCTGATTCCAATTCCTTTCTCAAGACTAGATTCATTACCAATCTTAGACAGGGTAATATGAGTTACATCACTTCTTCCATCTGGCCATCCATTAGATTCTCTTTCATTAATATCATGAACAACTCTAGATGGATGGTTAGCACTAATTCCACTATGAATTTCTGGCTGGATAACTGGACTGGTGTTCCCTTAGTCTCAATATTGACGCCCACCACTATTCCTGGCAATACCAACTCCTCTATTAGGGATGTTCTTACCTCCCATGACATCACCTTACTAGATGACATTGGTCATATCATTGACAATTATCATTTCTCCAACACCGATGATTTCCTCATTTGGGAACCTTCTTTTAATGGAGTTCTTCTTTCCAAATGTTTCTACAAAAACAATTTTATCAATTATGATTCTAGATTTGTTTGGTTGAATGCTTTTAGAAAAACTTGGATCAAGCCCTCAAGACTTACTCTTATCTGTCATATTTCCCACATTAGGGTTCCCACTGATGTGTGCCTGCAATCCTTTGGGATTCCCCTTCGCTCTAGATGTCATATGTGTAATCAACACCGTGAGGATGCTAATTTTTTTTTGTCTTTTGCTATAGCTGCAGCTCTTTGGAATTACAATTTTGACATTTTTGATTGTAGATGGTCACTTCATGACTCCATCAACTACCAATTGCAATGCTGTGTTAATGTGGTTTGCTCCATGCAAATCAAGAATATTTTTCTGACTGTGGTGGCGGAACACCTGCATGTGATCTGGTATGATCGAAATAATTTTCTTCATAATAATTGCTCATTCAGTATCACTGAAGGTAAAATGCATAATCTCGTGGCCATCAAGGATGCTGCCTCACTTTGTAAGGATCATTGTGACAATTCTGTTGGTGATTTTGAGATCCTTCACCGTCTTAGGATTGCGGGATCTTACAGACAACCTTGGCGCACTTTTGAGGTATTCTGGAAAGCTCCACTTCCAGGATGGATCAAAGTGAATGTTGACGGCACCACGAGAGGAAACCCAGGTCTGGTAGGTTGTGGTGCCATTTTTAGATACTATATTGGCAGGTGCCAGGGCAGTTTCTTTGGTGGTTGTGGTTTTGCCTCAACGCTGGAAGCAGAAATGCTGGGAGTGATTCATGCGGTGGAGTTTTCCAAACAAAAGGGTTGGAACAATGTGTGGACTGAAAGTGACTCAACCACTGTGGTGAAAGCTATCTGAAAGGGGGTGGTTCATCTTGCATGTCTGCTTACTTCTCGTTGGATGCATGCCTTGCTTCGCTCTCGGACCTCAACTACATTGCCACACATGCTTACCGTGAAGCGAACATGGTTGCTGACAGTCTTGCCAACAAGGGGGTCAACCAGGTTATTACCTGGATGAATGATTTTCCTGGTGATTGGATCCCTCTTTATGATAATGATTTTAATAAGATTTCGTCTTTTAGACTTTTGTAACTTCATTTCTTTTTTATTCAATAAATTGTGCCTCGGTCTTTGACTGAGGCACCACCTTCTTAAAAAAATCTATACTTCTTGGGATTCTATAATAGATCTTTATCCCTCCAATCGAAAAAGTCATAATAAATCTAGATTACTATAATATAATATGGTTCTATCCATCACGTATTGGATATATTATTTTGAAAGAGAGGTTAAGGCTGGTTCTAAGATGAAAAGTGACGAACAATAACTTATTGATGAATCTGGGCATCCAACACACATTGATTTACCTAAGGATCATGCTCAGATAAAAGGGGATTATCTATTATGACTTATGAAAAAATGAATTTGAGTTATTGGATAAATATGGTAAAAATGATGGTTAAGAGAAAAAATTTATATTAGATCAACTTTTTATGGAAGAAAAAATGCACAACTCATGGTTTGTCTACATAGTTTGTCAAATAGTGTACGAACTGTATGGTGATACTCTCTAAAATTCACAACTCAAATAGTTATAAAAATAGTGCAACAACCATGTGTTTCCATCTATTTCAAGATCCAATGTTTCTCCTATTCATTATCAAGGATTGACCAAATAGTGTACAAACCATATGTCTGCTATGTGTCGACTGTCTTCCCTTCTTTGGTTTCATAGATATACTTCATGGTTTTTAATAACTGTGCACAAACCATGGACCTATAAAAAATCCTCCATTACTTTCCTAAATCCATAAGAACCTCCCAAGACATAATAATAACATTGTATAAACTAAAGTGAAATGAATAAAGGTAAATTTACCTAAAACTAGGGGTGAAACATTCCCTCCACCATTTCCATTTCCCTCCATGTAAATTAGAAAAAACCCCATTGGAATGGAAGATTTTTGTCCATTACTCCACCATTTCTTTTTCACACTCCCATGTTTATTCTAGAATTGAACCATGCTTCCATAAAACCCACACTAAACAAATGATTTTCCACTAAAATATCATCTCTTACCTATCTACAACCCTTACTGTCACATGAATCAATATATCATTCAGGTCTTGGTTAGAGTTATCCCATAGAATCACATAGTCAGGATTAGGTTGGTTCATCTTCAACTAAGATACATGAAACACATTATGCTCTGAACTGAACCATGGTTGAAAATAAAATTGTTATTCCAAATTAAAAATTATTTCATGTATCCCATCATGTCCTATATATCAAAGTGATAACATTAATTTCTTACCAAAATGACAATTCCAAATCCTAAGATAGATTCTAAAGAACACATGATCACATACCTAAAATGAAAATGATCATTGATGAAAATAAACAATTGATTTTTGTTGACTCTGATACATCTCTATTGTCTATCTGATCAACTGAATCTTCTCTATTTTCTCTTACACAAAGCTAGGTTCAATTAATGAAGTATCAATAATTTCCACCCAACACACTAGAGAATGAAAATAAGGCCAATACAATGCCTCAAAGCAAGACATTTGTATTAATAATTGGTAACTATTATTTTATGAAAAATCTACTAATGGTAAATGATCCTCCCATGAGAAACCAAAATCCATTATAAAATCCAAAAATAATTTCCATTAGGGTTTGGATTTTCCTTTCAGTTTTTCTATCTGTTTGGGGATGATAAGCCATAATCACAGTCAAATATGTTCAAATGGATTCCTGTAAGGATTAAAAAATATATAAACCTAGGGACTCTATTCAATAAAATAGATATTGGAATGCTATGTATCTGTATAAATTTCTGATTGTAAATTTTTTATAGATATTATACCATATTAGTTTCAAGAATCAGGATGATGTGAGCCGAATTAGTGAGTTGATCCACTATCACCCATATGGAATCATGTTTCCTAACAAATACTTAGTATAACTATTATGAAATCCATGGTCAACAAATCCCATTTACAAATATTAATTAGTAAAAACTACCATATAACTATCGGTCCAAGATATTACTTCTTTAACTACTATTAGGAGAGGAATATCGAGATATACTCTACTATTTCTATTTTCATGAAAACCCACCAAAACACATTTTTCATTGCCTTATTCATTTATTGAATCTTAGGGAAAACATACCATCTGAAATAGTGGTAGACACTCAAAATATGTTAAAGAAGAGATAAAAGTATGACCATCTGATCTCAAAACCACAACACTAAATTCCTATCCATCTTCCTTCCCTCAATGGTCATTTTACTATTAAGTTCTTATGTCATACTAACATAATTAGGATTACATTTATAATAAATTATTACACTACTGGAAATATAATATTTCCCAACGGTTCAAAACCGTTGGGAAAGCCCCTCTAACCGTTGGTATATGATATACCAACGGTTGTGATAACCGTAGGGAAGTAAGCCGTTGGGAAAAGGTTTTCCCAACGGTTTACTGGAAACCGTTGGTATAGGCTCACAAAAGCCACCCTATCCCAACGGTTCTTCCAAACCGTTGGATAGTTTTTCCCAACGGTTTGGGAGAACCGTTGGGAAAAGAGATATTTACCAACGGTTCAATGAACCGTTGGTAAAAACTTCTTTAGGATTATATGCCAATGGTTTTAAACCATTGGCATACCCTATGCTGCAAATTGCAGCACCCTGCAATTTGCACAGCCCGTGTCCATCCGGCCCCTCTCCATCAGGCCTCATTTTGACCTCATTTTCAATCCAATTATTGTACCTGCAATAAAATAAAACATACATATACAATTATGAAAAAATTCATACACATTTAACATATAATGGATCCTGAAACTATACAAATCCATAATTAAATTAGAATTCATAACGTAATTATAAACGTACATAATTCATATAGAATTCAATTTAAAATTTAGATGACAATTATATGTGGAATCCGAAATTCAATTCATAATTTGATCAGTTTTTTCTATACCATATATTTTTACCTCAAATGCTGTCCATTTTAAACAAAATACATACACCTGAAGTGATACCGGTCACACCGCACCTCAGATTGAGTCGGGGTTGACTCGTACACGTCACATTTGACCCATGGATTGTTGTGCTAAAGTATCGACACAATCCGAATGCGTTTGGTCGGTTTTCCGTATGCCAGTTGATGTTTTTCACTTAAAATGACGTCCTTTTGAAACAAAAGACGGACACTATGAGTGGTGCCGACCACACCGCGTCTGCAATTGAGGCGGGGTTGATTCGTACACGTCACATATGACCCATGGATCGTTCTCCTAATGTTTAAATTGAAACCGAATGCGTTTGGTCAGTTTTCCGTATGTACTTAAAATGTTGTCCATTTTAAACAAAAGAGTGACACTTAGACAAATCATGACCACACCGCGACTCAGATTCATCCCGGGTTGGCTCGTACATGTCACATATGACCCATGGATCGTTGTGATAAATTATCAAAATATTCCAAATGCGTTTGGTTGGTTTTGCGTATGCCAGTTGTTCTTTTCATTTATAATCATGTCCATTTTAAACAAAAGAGACAGAGTTAGAGCGGTGTCGGCCACACCGCGTCTCAGATTAAGACGGGGTTAACTTGTACACGTCACATATGACCCATGGATCGTTGTGCTAAAGTATCGAAGAATCCGAATGCGTTTGGTCGTTCTTCCGTATGTCAGTTGATGCCTTTCACTTAAAATGACGTCCTTTTGAAACAAAAGACGGACACTTTGAGTGGTGTCAGCCACACCGCATGTCGGATTGAGGCGGGGATGATTCGTACACGTCACATAGGACCCATGGATCGTTCTCCTAATGTTACAATGGAAACCGAATGCGTTTGGTTGGTTTTCCATATGTACTTAAAATGGTATCCATTTTAAACAAAAGAGAGCCATTTAGACTGATCCCGGCCACACCGCGACTCGGATTGACCCGGGTTGGCTCGTACACGTCACATATGACTCATGAATCGTTGTGATAAATTATCAAAAGATTCTGAATGCGTTTGGTCGGTTTTGGGTATGCCAGTTGTTCTTTTCACTTATAATCCTGTCCATTTTAAACAAAACAGACACAGTTAGAGCGGTGTCGGCCACACCGCGCCTCGAATTGAGGTGGGGATGATTCATACACGTCACATATGTCCCATGGATCGTTCTACTAAAGTTTCAACGGAAACCGAATGCATTTGGTCGGTTTTCCGTATGTACTTAAAATGGTGTCCATTTTAAACAAAAGAGAGCCACTTAGACTGATCCCGGCCACACCGCGACTCGGATTGAACCCGGGTTTCCTCGTACAGGTCACATATGACCCATGGATCGTTGTGATAAATGATCAAAAGATTCAGAATGCGTTTGGTCGGTTTTGCGTATGCCAGTTGTTCTTTTTCACTTATAATCATGTCCATTTTAAACAGAAGAGACATAATTAGAGCGGTGTCGGCCACACTGCGTCTCTGATTGAGACGGGGATGATTCGTACACGTCACATATGACCCATGGATCGTTCTCCTAATGTTTCAATGGAAACCGAATGCGTTTGGTCGGTTTTGCGTATGCCAGTTCTTTTCACTTATAATCCTATCCATTTTAAACAAAACAGACATAGTTAGAGCGGTGCCGGCCACACCGCGCCTCGGATTGAGGCAGGGATGATTCGTACACATCACCTATGACCCATGGATCGTTCTCCTAAAGTTTCAATGGACACCGAATGCGTTTGGTCGGTTTTCCGTATGTACTTAAAATGCTGTCCATTTTAAACAAAAGAGAGCCACTTAGACTGATCTCGGCCACACCGCGACTCAGATTGAGCCCAGGTTGGCTCGTACAGGTCACATATGACCGATGGATTGTTGTGATAAATTATCAATAGATTCGGAATGCGTTTGGTCGGTTTTGCGTATGCCCGTTGTTCTTTTCACTTATAATCCTGTCCATTTTAAACAAAAGAGACACAGTTAGAACGGTGTTGGCCACACCACTCCTCGGATTGAGGCGGGATTGACTCGTACACGTCACATACGACCCATGTATCCTTGTGCTAAAGTATCGATACAGTCCGAATGCCTTTGGTCGGTTTTTCGTATGTCAATTGATGTTTTTCAATTAAAATGACGTCTTTTTGAAACAAAAGACAGACACTTTGAGTGGTGCCGGCCACACCGCGTCTCCGATTGATGCGGGGTTGATTCGTACACGTCACATATGACCCATGGATCGTTCTCCTAAAGTTTCAACAGAAACCGAATCCGTTTGGTCGTTTTTCCGTATGTACTTAAAATGGTGTCCATTTTAAACAAAAGAGAGCCACTTAGACTTATCCTGGCCACACCGCGACTCGGATTCATCCCGGGTTGGCTGTACACGTCACATATGACCCATGGATTGTTGGAATAAATTATCAATAGATTCGGAATGCGTTTGTCGGTTTTCCGTATGCCAGTTGATGCTTTTCACTTAAAATGACGTCCTTTTGAAACAAAAGACGGACACTTTGAGTGGTGCCGGCCACACCACGTCTCCGGATTGAGCTAAAACCACCGTTCAACATTCTAATTATTATTCGTGGCGTGTACGCGCAGACGGCACGTCAATCGGACATGCAGTTTGCGCGGTACGGCTCAATATTCGTGTTTTAAGTGATGCGCGCGGTTCGTAAACGCGCATGAGGGGGGTCCAAACGGGCCGAACGAAGTCGTAATGACCTGAAATCAGATGACAAATACGAGAGTGATTTATGAAGTGGTCGAGCAGACGACACGTCAATCGGACGTGCCGTGTGCCCGCGGTGACCGACAACGCAGTTCTGGTGTCATAAACGGCCAAAACGGGCGTCCAACGGTCAAATTCATAGCGGACGACCTCAGATTGAGCTGAAAACACCGTGAAACATTCTAATTATTATTCGTGACGTGTACGTGCAGACAGAACGTCAATCGGACGTGCGGTTTGCGCAGTACGACTCAATATTCGTATTTTAAGTGATGCGTGCGCTTCGTAAACGCGCGTGAGGGGGGTCCAAACGGGCCGAACGAAGTCGGAATGGCCTGAAATCAGACGAAAAATACGGGTGAGTGATTTCTGAAGTGGTCGAGCAGACGACACGTCAATTGGACGTGCCCTGTGCCCGCGGTGACCGACAACGCAGTTCTGGTGTCATAAACGGCCAAAACGGGCGTCAAACGGTCAAATTCATAGCGAACGACCTCGGATTGAGCTGAAACCACCGTGAAACATTCTAATTATTATTCGTGACGTGTACGCGCAGACGGAACGTCAATCGGACGTGCAATTTGCGCGGTACGACTCAATATTCGTGTTTTAAGTGATGCGCGCGCTTCGTAAACGCGCGTGAGGGTGGTCCAAACAGGCCGAACGATTTCGGAATGGCCTGAAATAAGACGACAAATACGGGTGAGTGATTAATGAAGTGGTCGAGCAGACGACACGTCAATCGGACGTGCCGTGTGCCCGCGGTGACCGACAACGCAGTTCTGGTTTCATTTACGGGCAAAACGGGCGTCAAACGGTCAACTTCATAGCGGACGACCTCAGATTGAGCTGAAACCATCGTGCAACATTCTAATTATTATTCGTGACGTGTACGCGCAGACGGCAGGTCAATCGGACGTGCGATTTGCGCGGTACGGCTCAATATTCGTGTTTTAAGTGATGCGCGCGCTTCGTAAACACACGTGAGGGGGGTCCAAACGGGCCGAACGAAGTCAGAATGGCCTGAAATCAGACGATAAATACAGTAGAGTGATTTCTGAAGTGGTCGAGCAGACGACACGTCAATCGGACGTGCGGTGTGCCCGCGGTGACCGACAACGCAGTTCTGGTGTCATAAACGGCCAAAACGGGCGTCCAACGGTCAAATTCATAGTGGACGACCTCAGATTGAGCTGAAACCACCGTGCAACATTATAATTATTATTCGTGACGTGTACGCGAAGACGGCACGTCAATCGGACGTGCGGTTTGCGCGGTACGGCTCAATATTCGTGTTTTAAGTGATGTGCGCGCTTCGTAAACGCGCGTGATGGTGGTCCAAACGGGCCGAACGATTTCGGAATGGCCTGAAATCAGACGACAAATACGGGTGAGTGATTTCTGAAGTGGTCGAGCAGATGACACGTCAATCGGATGTGCCGTGTGCCCGCGGTGACCGACAACGCAGTTCTGACGTCATAAACGGGTGAGTTGATGTTTTTCACTTAAAATAATGTCCTTTTGAAACAAAAAACATACACTTTGAGTTGTGCCAGCCACACCGCGCCTCGGATTGAGGCGGGGTTGACTAATACACGTCACATATGACCCATGGATCATTGTGCTAAAGTATCAACACAATCAGAATCCGTTTGGTCGGTTTTCCGTATGTCATTTGTTGTTTTCACTAAAAATGAAGTTCATTTTAAACAAAATAGAGACACTTTGAGTGGTGTCGGTCACACCGCGCCTCAGATTGAGGTGGCGTTGACTCGTACACGTCACATATGACCCATGAATCGTTCTCCTAAAGTTTCAACAGAAACCGAATGCGTTTGGTTGGTTTTCCGTATGTACTTAAAATACTGTCCATTTTAAACAAAAGAAAGTCACTTAGAGTGGTCCCGACCACACCGCATCTCGGATTTAGGCGGGGTTGACTTGTATACGTCTCAAATGAACCATGGATCGTTGTCTTAAAGTATCAACACAATCCGAATGCGTTTGGCCGGTTTTCCATATGCCAGTTGATGTTTTTCACTTAAAATGATGTTCTTTTGAAACAAAAGACATACACTTTGAGTTGTTTCGGCCACACCGCACCTCGGATTGAGGCGGGGTTGACTAGTACACGTCACATATGACCCATGGATCGTTGTCCTAAAGCATCAACACATTTCAAATGCGTTTGGTCAGTTTTTCGTATGTCACTTTTTGTTTTCACTTAAAATCTTATGGAAATTCATATAGAATATTTTTATATCATATTTAGTATGGATTAGATTTTAGTTGATCGTGCTATGAAACATTTCAGAGCTAATGAAATTAAGGAAGGGGGAGGGGCTGTCCGGGGGGCTGTCCGGGGGGGCTGTCTGGTGGGTGTCCGGGGGGCTGTCCGGGGACCAAGGAGGAGGGTGGGGGGGCTGTGCGGGGTCTGTCCGGGGGGTGTTTGGGGGTTGTTCAGGGGGTTGTCCGGGGTTGTTCAGGGGGCTGTCCGAGGGTTGTTCAGGGGGTTGTTCAGGGGTTGTTCAGGGGTTGTTCAGGGGGTTGTCCGAGGTTGTTCAGGGGGCTGTCCGGGGGGCTGTCCGGGGGGTGTTTGTGGGGTTGTCCGGGGTCCAAGGGGGAGGGTGGGGGGGTTGTCCGGGGGGCTGTATGGGGGGCTATCCGGGGTCCAGGGTGGAGGGTGGGGGGTTGTACGGGGGGCTGTCCAGGGGGATGTCCGCGGGGCTGTCCGGGGAGTGTTTGGGGGGTGTTCGGGGTCCAGGGGGGGGGGGGGGTTGTCCAGGGTCCAAGAATGAGGGGGGCTGTCCAGGGAGTTCTCAAACACACAACCACTAAAAGACAACAACATCCATAAAAACAGACAATATATAAAAATAACTCAACTCCAATACTATACTACGAGTCTAGATAAAACCAACAACTTGAATAGATTAAACATCAAATCTCAGTAATATAAGTCAAAAATGTAACGGATCAATATGTCCCACATCAGCATCAGCATCACCATCATCATCATCATCACCCTCGTCATCATCCTCCTCATCGTCCTCACCCTCCACAGCGCCCTCCTCCTCGCGTATGCCCTCCTCCTCTCCCTCCTCATCTCCCTCCTCTTCCGCATCAGACTCCTCGCCATCATCATCTTCAAGCTGGACATCGACCTGACCACCACTGGAACTACCACCTGGTGCACCATATATATAATGTATCGATCACATGTATTCATCAATCGCTGGGCTGGCCTCTGCTGGAAGTGTTGGACGTAGAACTTCAATAAATTTCATAAATGCACTGTTTGCCCTAGCAGACTGTTCTGCCGTCTCTGTGGCCCTTTTCTCAGCCTGTTCTGCCTGTGCCCTAACTTGCTGCAGCTCGGTGGCACTACAACTCATACCTGAGGCAGGCCAATACCTCGTCGGGGCTATCCTAGGTCGACAGCCTACTCTGCCAGAATGATCCTCTCCCAACACCTGATGTAAGTGATCAGATGACCCAAAATTGTCTGCTTCTTGGGCATCGAGGGCCTCTAAAGAATCCTGTTACAAATATAAATATATTATTAAGTTACAAAATAGATATTAAAATATAAAATCAACAGATTAAAACTTACAATCTGCTGCTGAGTCGTTTCGTTGACAGCACTTCCATCCTTTTTTCGTCTACTCGAGCAAAACAGTTTTGCTCGAGGCACACGTCCTTCAATATTTTGTACTTTCCTCTACAATGACATTGAAAACAAAAGTTATATAAAAACTTAACAAATGATTAAATAATTGAGGAAACAAAAGAAAATGTAAGTCGTAAAGAAAACTTATAAACAATTGTCATACCTGCTGCCTCTCATGATCCGGCATCGTCGTGCGTCCTAGTGTATGGAGGTATTTTTTTTGCATCAATGTTTTTTTTCCAGATGATTCCTAAATAAAATTCGATAATGCAAAGGATAATATTAATGCAAAACTTGAAAGTTATTATTTAAATACCTCAAATGTAATTCATACCTTAAACTGGGTACTCGTCCAATGAGTAATCATCTGACGATACTGCTCTATAGGACAATCATCCACGACTGGTACCGCCTCTAACTCAGTGCCAACTCTAGCGCGCCAGCCAATATACAGCTCATGCTTGTAGGCTCTCCAAAGCTCACCTAAATCCTTTAGACGTTCTAGTCGTGCACCCTCACCATCAGGAAAATTAAATCGAAGCTGAAATCAAAATATTAATTCATATAAATACAAAAATAATTCATGACATTAAATACAACAGATTTTTTACCCATATCTCTGCCCAAGCTCTATCTTTGACCTCATGTGACAAATGTCTCCACGACAGCGGGCTGACGGGAATGATATCGGAGTATTTGGCAAGCGTCGCCAGAAAACTCCGACATTGCTGCCCTGTTTTTCTCAACCATCTGATTGTCTTCATTATATTCCACCATAACCTGTGTGCGACGGTTCCACACTGAACGCATGCGTGTACGGCCCCGCCCCCGCCTCCTGTCAGTATATGTATCTGTCATGAAAGAAAAACAAATATTTTATCAAAACATGTTATAATGAAAATAAATATTGCTATAAAAATTTGTTAGGGTTTTATAAATATACCTGCGCTAGTCTGATCAATGAGTGGCGCCGGATCCACAGAACCTGATGGAACACCCTCTGGTGGAACAGGAGTTGAAGACGATGGAATATAAAAGCTCGGAGAGACAGAAGTAGAAGGAAAAGAAGATGGAACAGCTGTATGACCTGATGCTGACTGGGGAGTGGGAATCATTATGGGATGTGAAAATGATGTGGCAGAAGATGCAGAAGGTAGCGAAAACATGAGAGGCCTAAATACCCCGTGTGTCCCTAACGACACACCGGGATCAGAATGTGGGAAGGCTGAAACGTCAGTGGGAGGGGAAGGGTCTAGTCGGGCACGCGCAGCTCTACGTCCACCTCTGGTACGAACCCTCCTCGTACCACCGGCCTGAGTACTAGGACCAGTACTAGGCTCCTCGTCGAATAACTGTCGACGTAACGGTGGATCCTACAAAAAAGTTTACAAAAAAATTAATCACATGACATTATATATTCTGTAAATATATATATATATATATATATATATATATATATATTTGAAATAAAGTACTCACTGTAGGCACTAATGGTGGAATGCCCAGCTCCTCCATCCGACGATTGTTCTCCGCCATTTTTTTTCTTCGTCTCTCTTCAATTGGCTGCATTTCCTGCATTTGAAAACAAATATGTAATTAATTAGAAAAAGGAAATTAATGTGTAAACCAAAAAACTAAATATATGAGGGAATGAGTGGATTCATTGGTAATTTAGCTATCAATTGTTTTAGAAGAGTTTGAATGAATTTAATAAAACATACAAGTTGTAATGTTCACCAAGTTAGAAATATTGTTTGATTTGGTTTGAATACAGTTCAATTCCAAATTAGAAAATGCAATTCAAATAAAATAGCAACCAATAAACATTGAAAATTCACATAATGGTCAAGTCAGCTAAAACATATTTGTGATCAATACTAAATAAATATGAATATTACCAACCTTAACAACCCAACTCGAGGTAAACCAAAAGAATTGAGAACATGGATGAATGATTCTATATATTTCTAACCACAACTTCAGGTTCACAATCAACTCTGACAATTGAGTTATTGTAGTCATCAAAAGAAATAAATGGATTGGTTCCAATGACAATAGAAACAGTGTCAATTCCATCATCAGCATCATCAAAAATATGTCTTGGAATTACATCAACTATGACACCAAATTCAGGTTGAAGTTGATCTTTGACATAAAAAACTTGTTTAGCCATTGATGTCAACACATATGGTTCTTCGGTAGCAAGAGTGCGGGTCTTATTAATTACTCAAAATCCACAATCATCAATAAATGTGCCATGTCTCGTCATCGAATCAAACCAATGGCATTTCATCATTGTGACTCGTCCATGAGAGTAATAATCCAATATTATTATTTTCTCAACGACTCCATAATAACCCACATTTTCAAGTCGCGGTCTACTATCTGATGCACTGGCATAACAATCTGTTGTGGCAGTAACCATAATACCATCATGTTGTGTTCTCATGTTTTTGGCTCGTTCAGTGACAATAAATCTGTACCCATTGATAACAATTGATTTACAGTCACGAACCACGGTATTAGGACCAAAAGCCAAAGCTCTTATTTCCTCAGAGACAGAGTCAGCAGACAAACTCAATACTTGCAATATAAATGACAGTTAAACTTAAGTAAATATTGAAATAATTAATTTAAACAGTAATATTTTTACCTTCAATTTTAACCAAGCAGAAAACTTTTTGCTATGCAAAGTCTCTCTCTTTCTCAAAGATAAAGAACGATGCTTCCTATTTATCATTGTTTTATGTTCCCTGTAGATAAAAAAATATGAATAGTTTAACAGATATATATGTAAGATATACATATTCAATTTTGTTACCTGATATAGTCATCGAACAAATCACAGTTGAACAAAACTGTGCGATGTGCCATCTCCCGCTCTTCATGGCTTAATGTCTTCAATGTATATGATCCAGGAATTCCTCCTGTTTGAGCAAGTGATGGAAAACTGGGTTCAATTTGCTCATATTGTTCTTCTTCATTTCTCATTGGTTTGTTCATTCTTGTAGTAAGATCAGACAAATACATCGAACAGAAATCCATACATTCTTGAGCTAAGTAACCATTCACGATAGAACCTTCGGGATGATTCTTGTTTCGAACATAAGACTTTAATGTGAACATATTTCTTTCAGTTGGATACATCCAACGAAAAGAAACAGGTCCTCCGAGAAGTATTTCAGTTGGAATATGGACAGTCAGATGCAGCATGCATGTGAAAAATGATGGGGGAAATATTTTCTCCAACTCACACAAAATTAATGGGGCATCTGTCAACATTTTTTGCAAGAAAGACTTGGACAACTTCTTAGCACAAAGATCTCTCAACAAATGGCACAACCGAATAACACCCACCCTTACATTAATGGACAAAAGATGACGGATTGCTATTGGAAGCAACTCATGCAGTAGAACATGATAATCATGAGTCTTCAAAGATTTTAGCTTCAACTCTCTTCTGTTGACCCGTTTAGATATGTTGCTTGAATAGCCATCAGGAACTCTAATAGTCTCTAATACTTCCAGAAATTGTTTTTTTTTCAGTAGGTGTCATCACATAAGAAGCACATGGAAGTTTCCATTTATTTTCACTGATACACACATGAAGCAATTCTGGTCTGATGCCCCAATCCACCAATTCACATCGAGATCGTAAATCATCTTTTGTCTTCCCCTTGACATTTAGAAGAACTGAAAGCAACATTTCACATATATTCTTTTCAATATGCATTACGTCTAAGCAATGACGTAGCAAATTGGTTGACCAATAAGGCAAATCAAAAAAGATACTCCCCTTCCTACAATTGTAACAGGTTTCTGTGGAAACATTCTTTCTCTTTCCAGATTTCATTTGACCCTTCCCGAATGAAAAACTAAAATCTTTCAATTCATTAAGCACATCAGTTCCAGACATACGCTGAGGTGGATCATCGGTCTCTATAGTATTATCAAATCTTCGACGATTCATTCTATATGGATGATCCTTTGGCAAAAATCGTCGATGTCCCATAAAACTGAAACTACAACGATGTTTCAGTCTTATGGATCGTGTATTCTTTATACAAACTGGACATGACAGTTTTCCCTTCGTGCTCCATCCAGACATCATTGCATAAGCTGGAAAAATCATTGATCGTCCACATAAGCGCAACACGCATCTGAAATATGTCTTTCGAACATGCATCGTATGTGCGCACACCCACATCCCAAAGAAGTTTCAACTCTTTTATTAAAGGTTGCATGTATACATCAATATCAATGCCGGGATCAGAAGGACCAGATATGAGTATACTCATGAAAGTGAAAGATTTTATCATACACAACCATGGGGGAAGATTATAAATGTGTATAAAAACTGGCCATGTGCTGTGCGAAGTAAGCATCTGCCCAAACGGATTAAAACCGTCACATGAAAGACCGAGCCTCACATTACGCACGTCAGCTGCAAAATCAGGATGTCGAGCATCAAATCTCTGCCATGAAAATCCATTTGCAGGATGAACCAACTCATCATTAGTCTTCTTTCTCTCGGTATCATGCCATCTCATTTTCATTGATATGTCATCAGACATAAAAAGATTCTGGAGTCCCGGATCAATGGAAAGTGCCACATTACTTTCTGTGGAACGCGGGATGGTGTTCCATCAGATTTTGACTTCCAGTGGGATGTGCCACATTTTATACATTCATTTCGTTCAGCGGTTTCTTCCCAGAATAAACTGCAATCTTTCGGGCAAGCATGAATTTTGTTTCTGGAAAATCCAAGTTCTTCAACTAACTTCAATGCCATATAGTGGTTTGAGGGAATATATGCATCATCTAGAAGTAAATCCTTCAAGAGGGTAGGAATGTAATCGATTGCTGTATTAGAAATCCCATACATAGTTTTTCCATGAAACAATCAGATTAAAAAATTCCAGCTTTTTCATTTTATCGCATTGTCGATATACTGGAGTCGTGGCAATATCATTCAATTTTTTCACCCTATCAATATCATCATTTTCACTAGATGCATCAGTTGTCCTCATATCGACGTCTTCTTGAGTCGAAATCCTTTCTTTTTCATGATGATGAATAAACGGAAACCGATCATCTAACAAATTCTCCATTCCAGTCCTTTCATTTCGATCATCACCAATTTGAGATTTCATTTTCTCCCCATTGTGATACCACACAAAGTAGTTTGCTTTAAAACCATTTTTGGTTATGTGGTAGCTGACTTCTTCACGACTCAACCAAGGTCTACCAACACAATTGGAACATGGGCAGTGTATGCGACCACTATCTGAAGCATTGTGAAATGAAAAATCTATAAAGCTCTCCAAATTGTTTTGAAAATCTCTTGAGATACGATCGGTTTCATACATCCAACTTCTGTCCATTCTGTAAAAAGAATTCATATAAGTCATTTTGTCATAAACAATTCAATAGGATTGAACTTTAATAGAAAATACATTTAAGTAAACGATAAAGGAAGAAAATAATCATGGTATCAACTACACATGTGAAAAAAACATACTAATGTGTTATTGAAAAAATGTAAAACCAACAAGAACTTAATGTGTTATCACATCAGAGCATGCCTCATCCCATAACCATATTAGTAGGGTATCCTCATATGCGATTTACCTTTTTGAATTAATATGCACTTCCTCACCAGGTACCTGAGTAGATTTCATAGATATAATCATCTCACATCCTGTAAGGCTTCCATTATGTATGATCTGAAGAATAATTTGAGTGATCATGAATCGTGCATGAGATCTTCCCATGATCACTATAGATTATGAGAAGGAATTATGATAGGTCACTTGAAGAACATCAAACACATATTTTAGATAATTTGAGACATAATATAATAAAATAATGTACAAATCTATGGAATTTGGGATAAAAGGTGGGTTTTCCACGGGGTCGATGATGTTCGGACGGGGGGTTCGCGAGAGCACGGCCACCCCCTGTGGCTAGCCCACCCACCCCCCCTGGACAGCCCACCCACCCCTCCTTGACAGCCCGGCCACCCCCATGGACAACCCGTCCACCCTTGTGGATAGCCCGCCCACCCCCATACCCCCCTGGACACCCCGTACCCCCCTGGGATAGCCCCGCCCACCCTCCAAACAGCCCACACCCCCCTCCCCTGCAACCCCACCACCACCACCTAGGACATACCAACCCCCCTGGACACCCCACACACCCCTCCCCCACCAGGACACCCCACCCAGACCCCCAGGATAGCCCACACCCCCCTGGACAGCCCCGCCCACCCCCGTGGACAGCCTTTCCCACCCTCGTGGACAGCCCGCCCACCCCCGTGGACAACCCACCCACCCCCGTGGACACCCCCTACCCCCTAGACAGCCCAACCACCCCTGTGGACAGCCCACCCACCCCCCTCGACACCCCTTCTCCCTATGGATAGCCCTCCACCCCCTTGGATAGCCCGCCCACCCCCCTAGACACCCCTACCCCCTGTGGCCAGCCCAACCCCCCCCCCCCCCCCCCCCCCCTGGACAGCCCGCCCACCCCTCCTTGACAGCCCGACCACCCCCGTGGACAGCCCGTCCACCCTTGTGGACAGCCCTCCCACCCCCGTACCCTCCTGGGACACCCCGTACCCCCCCGGGATAGCCCCGCCCACCCTCCCAAACAGCCCACACTCCCTCCCCTGCAAGCCCACCACCACCACCTAGACATACCAACCCCCCTGGACACCCCGCACACCCCTCCCCCACCAGGACACCCCACCCAGACCCCCAGGACAGCCCACACCCCCTGGACAGCCCCGCCCACCCCCGTGGATAGCCTTTCCCACCCCCGTGGACAGCCCCGCCCACCCCCGTGGACAACCCACCCACCCCCGTAGACGCCCCCTACCCCCTAGACAGCCCAACCACCCCCGTGGATAGCCCACCCACCCCCCTCGACACCCCTTCTCCCTATGGACAGCCCCCCACCCCTTGGAGAGCCCGCCCACCCCCTTGGACACCCCTACACCCTGTGGCCAGCCCACCCACCCCCCCTGGACAGCCCGCCCACCCCTCCTTGACAGCCCGGCCACCCCTGTGGATAGTCCGTCCAACCCCTTATGGACAACCCGCCCACCCCCGTACCCCCCCTGGACACCCTGTACCCCCCCTGGATAGCCCCGCCCACCCTCCCAAACAGCCCACACCCACCTTCCCTGCAACCCCACCACCACCACCTAGACATACCACCCCACCTGGACACCCCACACACCCCTCCCCCACCAGGACACCCCACCAAGACCCCCTGGACAGCCCACACCCCCTGGACAACCCCGCCCACCCCCGTGGACACCCCCTACCCCCTAGACAGCCCAACCACCCCCGTGGACAGCCCACCCACCCCCCTCGACACCCCTTCTCCCTATGGACAGCCCCCACCCCCTTGGAGAGCTCGCCCACCCCCCTGGACACCCCTACCCCCCGTGGCCAGCCCACCCACCCCCCTGGACAGCCCGCCCACCCCTCCTTGACAGCCCGACCACCCCCGTGGACAGTCCGTCCAACCTTGTGGACAACCCGCCCACCCCCGTACCCCCCCTGGACACCCCGTACCCCCCCTGGATAGCCCCGCCCACCCTCCCAAACAGCCCACACCCCCTCCCCTGCAACCCCACCACCACCACCTAGACATACCACCCCCTGGACACCCCACACACCCCTCCCCCACTAGGACACCCCACCCAGACCCCCAGGACAGCCCACACCCCCTAGACAGCCCCACCCACCCACGTGGACAGCCTTTCCCACCCCCGTGGACTCCCCCGCCCACCCCCGTGGACAACCCACCCACCCACGTGGACACCCCCTACCCCCACAATCCATTATCCAAAACATATCAAATTGGTTTGAACACAATCCATAATTCCCACAATCCATTATCCAAAACATGTAAACGTTCACGATAGCCTCCCCCAACCCTGATTTACATGTTTTGAACACTCTCCTTCCAAACATAGAATACAAAAACATTAAATAAGTCTTCACAAACACAAACAATAACCTATTTAGATATTAATTTCAATAATCAATTAAACCACCAACACCTGGAAAAAATCTATTCATTAAAACAACTACAACAATATGGTTGAGATCAAATTTTACCTATTCGTATGGGGGTGTACCTGTTGGGATGGGGGTGCTGGTGTTCGGATTCGCGAGAGCAATGGAGTCGGATGGGGTTCGAGAGCAGCGAAGCGAATAGATTAGGGATCTGTCCGAATGGGGAGAGGAGATGGAGATCTAGAATTTGGGGGAAACCTTTTCCAACGGTTTATAAAAACCGTTGGCAAAAGCACACATTTCCCAACGGTTCCAGTGAACCGTTGGGAAATGTGTGAATTTAGCACCCCTTTCCCAACGGTTCCAGTGAACCGTTGGGAAATGTGTGAGTTTAGCACCCCTTTCCCAACGGTTCCAGTGAACCGTTGGGAAAGGGTCCACCGAAATTCCATTTGCCAACGGTTTTGTTAAACCGTTGGCAAAGGCTCACTATACCAACGGTTTAAGTAAACCATTGGTATACTACTGTTGGGAAAAGACTAAATTCCAGTAGTGTTACTTGGCCAACAAAATCAGGAAAAAATGAAACTGGATTGATAAATGAAACATTACATTGGTCCAAACAATCTGGATGCATATCCACTATAATTTGAATAAGTATCCACTAGTCTGACACCTCTTTATCCAAATAATAAAATTAATTCTTTCTCATTTAATCTGTCACATATTTTCCTTTACCTACTTTATAAATTGAGTTGAAGTAAAAATATAGAGATTCTCCATCCATATGTGGTTCTTCAAATTGAAATATCCTTTTTGAGAAAATATGATTCCAAATATTATGATCAATAAACACTAGGATTTTCCCACCAAAGAGTTAATATTTTCAAGTATTAAAAGCATGGGCCAAAAAAATAATTTCAAGTCAAGTATTGGGTGTTTCATTTCATGTTACCCTAAATACTGTGGTCTAAAATCAACAACATGATCTCCATACATTAGAACACATCCCAAACCAGATCCTGATGCATCAAGATAGACTACATAGCACTTTCCAAACTACGTAATAAAGATGATAAGTGATAATGTAACTCTAACCATACGTTCTTGGAAATATTTTTGACACTTTTCATTCCACTTTAAAGGCACTTCATTCCTCATCAAATGTCTCATTGTTGATTCAAAGCATGGAAAATCACATAAAAAATTATTTTAGTATCTTGATAATACAACAGAACTACATATCACAAAAACATTCCTCAGTGTTTGCAAAGAGATAAAAACATATATATTTTTCATATCTCCAGAAACACCTTTTTAAAAATGAAAGGTCTATGTAAACACACCTATTTTTTTATAAAAATCACACTTTTATGACTTGAAATTTAGACAATGTTCTGACAAGATATCCCACACTACAGACAAGTGTTTAAAATGATCTATTTTTGGTCTAGAATACACTATTATATCATCAACATACACCATAAAAAAGGAATCTTGGTACCACTAAAAAATTTGATTCATTAATTCCACAACGATAGCTAGTGATTTCGTAAGACGAAAAGGAATAAATAGAAATTCATAGTGTACATATCTACTTAGAAATTATTTCTTTAGAATATCCTCCTTATTAACTTGAAATTAGTGATTTTTTTGAAGGTAAGACAATTTTTTAGAACTACTAGGATACCCTAAATTTATTTAGTGAACAATTAATATATGGAATAAGATACTAATAACTTATCTTAACTTGTTTATGATTATGATAATCTATATAAATTCTATGATTTCCATCCCTCTTATTGATAAACAGAACTACTGTTTTATACAAATATGTACTTGGTTGAATGGACAATCTGGTTTCCAACTCATCAAAAAGAACATACAATTTCAACAATTATTTTGGTTCAATTCGATAAGACAGAAGTGAAATTGTATAGGTCCTTGAAAAGCGATCAATTGTAAACTCCACATAACTTTTAGTTGGAAGCCCTAATAAATATTCATGGAAAACATCAGGAAAATGATAAATAATAGTTGTAAAATATATATTCCCAATATCATCTACATAATCCAAGGTAATTTGTTCGAACTGATAATATATAGTTCTAACCAATAGTTCTAGAAGTCCCTCTTTACTAGAATTTTCACCCTAATCTCCCGTAAGGAGATTCTCAAAACCATCTAGAGATGTGAAAAAACCTTTTAGGAATAATATTTCATATTTTCCTTGAATGATGTCAACCAATCCATACACAAAGTCAATTCAAATACATTCATCTCAAAAATAGTGTAATCTCAATGCTACTCAGTCCCATTAATAGTTATAGAGCAAGATTTTCACATGAAGTTTAATCACTATCTTTGTACAAGATGAGTTTGATATTTAAAAAATGAAGCCATTATCTCAACATGAAAACCCATATTATCTACAACACGAGAATCAATAAACTATTTTGACGTGCATATATAAAACAATTATTTCATAAGGTTAGAACTCAAAAGAATCATACATCTCACCATCAAGAGACATGATTGATTATCAACAACCATTTTATCAACTCCATTCAATTTATTTCTCACTACAATTTTCTCTTTATTACCTTGTTGAGGTTTTATTGGTTGGGGAGTCATGGTGTTCCAAGAATTACCTTTTATTTATCTATTTTTATGATGAAAATTATCCTACAATACTCATTTCGTTGAAGAATAAGATGCATGAAAAACATGATATGTGTCTCTAAAACCCGACCATAGAGGACTGTGATAATATAACTAATGCTATCCCATCTTGTTTCTATTTTGATATAATCTAGGTGGTTCCATTCAATATCACATGATGTGATCCAGTGAACCACGTGGAAAACATCCCTTATTACTTTGGGGATTATGTAGAAGATTTATTGATCTCATGGTCTGATTCTGAGGTTCCCACTACTCTAGAAGTAGGATTCCCTATTCGTCTGGTTCCCAGAATTGGTATTCCTACCTTTTCCTATAGGGATAAATAGTATCCATGAAACTATATTTCATGATATATCTATTTCTACCACCATATCCTTGATGAAAATATCTATATAATCCAAAATATAGAGAACATAAATCTTTGATTGATTATCTGGTCTCAAAATTTATTAAAAAATTTGTTCCTTGAAGGATGTGATTGAAAAAACTTCTAGGGAATACAAACTAAATTCATAGATTTAGCCACATACTCTATCATTGAAAGATTTTCTTGTTTTAAATTTATTTTTTTTCTTTTTTCTAGTAATCTATTAGGTTTAAGGATATTATTACTTGTTAAACTCTTAAAAATCATCCCATGTAATGCCTCAGTCATGTTTAGCCTAAATTGGTAATTCCCACCATTAGCATTCCAAATCCACTAGCATACATATTTCCAAATTTACTTTCAGCTCTACTAGTTTCCTAAATAAATCTAAGATTTTATTTATTGTATTCAACCAAACAACTTATTTTTTTGGCTCAGAATCCCAATGAAAGATAGATGGATTCAACTTATTGAAATGAACTGAAAGGGACAATTTCTATAGTTTATCATTTTCACTACCCTAATCTATATATTGGAAGGCACAAAAAATGCTTTGAACCAGCAGTTGGTTCACCTATAACTCAGGTACAACCACATTTTTTCAGCAGTATCTTCTGATTGGTTTCTATGATGCCTAACTAGTGCCATTCACTATAACCAGAAAAAATCTATTTAGTTTCATTCATTATGAGTTGGAGGATGATAAATTTCAATCTATAATGTCAACACATTTTAAAAAATAGATTTCCATAATTCAAATATCATCAACATTTTAACCATTTTTTATTACTCTAGCCACACCTTTCAAAATAAATCATTTTCATTATTTTTAAAAATTATCTATTTTGGTCTATTTCATATAACATTTTATAGAAAATGAACAATGTAGTCAAATTATTAGTTATTACCATCAATGTATATCATAAAAAACTCATTGATTTAACCCTTGATGATAAGGTTACAACTCACCTAGAAGTGTCTTAAGACAATAATGTATCAAAACACCCTAATAACATGAAGTTAAAAATAAATAGGGTAGATATTCATTTTTATACTCTACATTTCATGTTCCAAAAATCCAACTCCTTACTACCATCCCAAGGTAATGACTGACATTATTTCCAAATCTAAGAAAAACCAAACTGACAACATTTCCTCTATCAAGAACCAAATAATTGTGATACCATTCATCCCAAAATTATATTTGGACTGAATGAATCTCATACCATTTGTATCAAAAATATATTTATGTCGACCAAGAAATATACCATTGGAAACATACCATCCCTAAAAATATTATTGAGGAGTCAAATGTGGGATACTAGGCCTTATTTGATATCCCAAAGACACCAAAGGCACGCAATAAATTACATGGGCCTCAAGAAAATTTGGGGGAAGATTTTCCATTTGAAAGATGAATCGTCCAAACAAAAAAAATTACCAACCAAACTTATAAATGATTCTAGGGTACAAAAATGAAACTCAAAACAAAACCAGACCAATAAACCAAATTATATTATGTGAACAAACAATAAGACATACTTAGTATGAAAAAAGGACCAAAAAGCTCAAAACTTTCATAGTGACATCAACTAGTAACACCCATCCTGCTCCATAACTCCTCTTCATATTCCAAGACCATGGTTTCAAGAAGCATAAAAAAAATATCTGAGATACCTTTCCTTTACCTATGTCTTAATAGATGAAATATACAAAAACACAATAATGACTACGTAAGTGTGAGTCTAAACTGAGTAGGATTTTTGAAATGACATCCCAACTCATGCTACTAGGAGAAAACATGTTATTAAATTTTTTAAAATACATTTAATAAGTAAAAATAGTTCTTATTAATTCTATAAACTAGTTTCCAATGGAAATCATAAAAAATTAGTTAAAACGTTTCACATTTGATTTTTAATATTCTTTTCCATGTCCACACCCATATCCACACAAACACACACTCAATTATGGTGTCACCATTGAAAATGGAACTTCATGTCTATAATTCATCCCATTTGATGACAGTAGATCACGAACATTATCCACCCAATTCAACTCACACCCTACCCATTTATGACAATTTTAGGCCAAGTCATTTCAATAAAAACATTTATTTATTTTTAAATCATTTCAATAAATAATTTCAATGCATCAAACCAAACCATATTTTTAAAATCATCATTTGGAAATTAGAAATAATGGGGTTTTTTAAAAACCAATCACTTTCCACAATTTCCATTTCAATAACAAAAAAAGTTTAATCAAGAATCACATAATTATTTAAAAAATAATTTCATTAAAATAATTTAATTAAAATAATACTTTAAATAAAATCAAGTGGATTCAAGAGACAAGACACCTACCTCTCAAACATTGGAAAAATGAAGAACAACACTACACTTCTCTATATTTGGGATTATATCTTCTTCCCTTCAATCATAAATAATCATAATTCATAAATATTCCCATCATAAAATGTGTATCTATCCATAATGGATTGGATATATGATTCAGATAGAGATAAGAAGATTATATTTAAGAATAATTGTGGAGAACAATGACTTCCTGATGAATCCAAACCTCCAAAACACTTTTATTTTCCTATGGATATCTCTTGGGTCAAATGGAATCATCTCTAAAAACTTAAGAATAAAATTAATTCATGTTATGTGAGGATTGGGGAAAAAATGAGATCCCAAATGATTAATTCAGATTAGATCCACTTTTTAAGGTCCAACTATACACGTAATTTCTATAGTTTATCATTTTCACTACCCTAATCTATATATTGGAAGGCACAAAAAATGCTTTGAACCAGCAGTTGGTTCACCTATAACTCAGGTACAACCACATTTTTTCAGCAGTATCTTCTGATTGGTTTCTATGATGCCTAACTAGTGCCATTCACTATAACCAGAAAAAATCTATTTAGTTTCATTCATTATGAGTTGGAGGATGATAAATTTCAATCTATAATGTCAACACATTTTAAAAAATAGATTTCCATAATTCAAATATCATCAACATTTTAACCATTTTTTATTACTCTAGCCACACCTTTCAAAATAAATCATTTTCATTATTTTTAAAAATTATCTATTTTGGTCTATTTCATATAACATTTTATAGAAAATGAACAATGTAGTCAAATTATTAGTTATTACCATCAATGTATATCATAAAAAACTCATTGATTTAACCCTTGATGATAAGGTTACAACTCACCTAGAAGTGTCTTAAGACAATAATGTATCAAAACACCCTAATAACATGAAGTTAAAAATAAATAGGGTAGATATTCATTTTTATACTCTACATTTCATGTTCCAAAAATCCAACTCCTTACTACCATCCCAAGGTAATGACTGACATTATTTCCAAATCTAAGAAAAACCAAACTGACAACATTTCCTCTATCAAGAACCAAATAATTGTGATACCATTCATCCCAAAATTATATTTGGACTGAATGAATCTCATACCATTTGTATCAAAAATATATTTATGTCGACCAAGAAATATACCATTGGAAACATACCATCCCTAAAAATATTATTGAGGAGTCAAATGTGGGATACTAGGCCTTATTTGATATCCCAAAGACACCAAAGGCACGCAATAAATTACATGGGCCTCAAGAAAATTTGGGGGAAGATTTTCCATTTGAAAGATGAATCGTCCAAACAAAAAAAATTACCAACCAAACTTATAAATGATTCTAGGGTACAAAAATGAAACTCAAAACAAAACCAGACCAATAAACCAAATTATATTATGTGAACAAACAATAAGACATACTTAGTATGAAAAAAGGACCAAAAAGCTCAAAACTTTCATAGTGACATCAACTAGTAACACCCATCCTGCTCCATAACTCCTCTTCATATTCCAAGACCATGGTTTCAAGAAGCATAAAAAAAATATCTGAGATACCTTTCCTTTACCTATGTCTTAATAGATGAAATATACAAAAACACAATAATGACTACGTAAGTGTGAGTCTAAACTGAGTAGGATTTTTGAAATGACATCCCAACTCATGCTACTAGGAGAAAACATGTTATTAAATTTTTTAAAATACATTTAATAAGTAAAAATAGTTCTTATTAATTCTATAAACTAGTTTCCAATGGAAATCATAAAAAATTAGTTAAAACGTTTCACATTTGATTTTTAATATTCTTTTCCATGTCCACACCCATATCCACACAAACACACACTCAATTATGGTGTCACCATTGAAAATGGAACTTCATGTCTATAATTCATCCCATTTGATGACAGTAGATCACGAACATTATCCACCCAATTCAACTCACACCCTACCCATTTATGACAATTTTAGGCCAAGTCATTTCAATAAAAACATTTATTTATTTTTAAATCATTTCAATAAATTATTTCAATGCATCAAACCAAACCATATTTTTAAAATCATCATTTGGAAATTAGAAATAATGGGGTTTTTTAAAAACCAATCACTTTCCACAATTTCCATTTCAATAACAAAAAAAGTTTAATCAAGAATCACATAATTATTTAAAAAATAATTTCATTAAAATAATTTAATTAAAATAATACTTTAAATAAAATCAAGTGGATTCAAGAGACAAGACACCTACCTCTCAAACATTGGAAAAATGAAGAACAACACTACACTTCTCTATATTTGGGATTATATCTTCTTCCCTTCAATAATAAATAATCATAATTCATAAATATTCCCATCATAAAATGTGTATCTATCCATAATGGATTGGATATATGATTCAGATAGAGATAAGAAGATTATATTTAAGAATAATTGTGGAGAACAATGACTTCCTGATGAATCCAAACCTCCAAAACACTTTTATTTTCCTATGGATATCTCTTGGGTCAAATGGAATCATCTCTAAAAACTTAAGAATAAAATTAATTCATGTTATGTGAGGATTGGGGAAAAAATGAGATCCCAAATGATTAATTCAGATTAGATCCACTTTTTAAGGTCCAACTATACACGTAATTATTTTTGGACCTATGCTCCAATCTTCAAGTGATACTATCATAAGTTAATATCTTATATGGTTGAATCATAGATTTAGAAAAACTATGTGCTCACCATGGGTTTCCATTTTTTTCAAGATGCATGGTTTCTCATGGGAGTTCACACATTTTGGAAAAACTATGCACCAACAGTGCCCCTTTACTATGTCCGTAATCTTCCATTACTTGGTTTCTAAGAGGCATTCCATGATTTCTACTAACTATGAACAAACCGTGTACCAGCATAAAATCATCCAAAACATGGAAAACCCATCATAACCTCCGAAAAAATATCACGGAAAATATATAGACTAAAAATACATGAATAAAGGGTCATGTACCTGAATCTAGGATGCTAAAAAATCTATAACCAACTAAATCATATCTAATCATTCAATTTATTTTAATTTATTCCATTTAAATAATTAAGGGAGGTTCAAGTAAGATGAAAAATAATCTAAATTCTTTGGAATATTTTTAAATAAAATATTGATTGACATAGTTTATTATTATAATTTACACATAGTTTATAGTAACATCACTTCACATAAAAATTAAATTTTTATGATCATAATTAATATAAAATTAAAATTTAAAAAATAAAATCTTAATAACAGACTTGTTCTAACCCATAATTTAAGTAAAAATATCACGTGATACTAAAAATAAAACCATCTATTTAATAAATATTTTAAAAAATAGAAAAAAAATTCTTTCAATGATATATGTGTTTTTGAAAATGCGGAAAACCTCAAGAAACTGAAAATCCCAAAATCTTATAGATAATTTAAAATTTAATCATTTTTATTATAATGATACTAAAAATTAAAATAACATTAAATTTTATTATTTGATTTCTTCTTGAATTTGTTAATTGATATTTAATTTTTTTATTTTTTATTGAGTGTGGGATTTCATGGTGATGGGTCAATCATGTCAGTTGGTTGGGTCATTTTTTATTGAGCTATGAAAATCATGTATGTTAGACATTTTTTATTTTGTGATTCTTTATAGTTATTGAAAGTTAAGGATATTTTTAAAATTTAAATTAACTATCATGATAGTTATCATTTAAGGTGAGTGAATAAGAGTTTTTTAGAAGGTTATCATTGAAAGAGATTCCTGAAAGAGAGGGCAATGTGTTGGAATATTATTACAAACGAATCTTATAAGGGACACATATGGAATTTTCATACTAAATGAAAGTCACAAAATGATATCAGTAAAAGTGTTTCATAAAATAAGCTCATGAAAAGTGATAATAAAACGTTCATAAATAAGGTAATACTTTGGATAATATATAATTTGAACCATTAAGGGTGAATAAAGAAAATAATTATTGATCATTGATTATAGATTCTGAATTGTAATCTATTAGTATATAATAAAATCCATGACCCATGAAACAGTAGAATAAGTATTCATGTTTTATAAATATTACTGATGTGGTTTAATAGAGGATGTTAATACACTATGAATGGGTGGGGGTGTATTTGTGTGTTTGGGGGTAAATTAATGCATCATTTTTTCAATATATTTCTATTTTCTTAGAATTCACTCATAGGATTTGTAAAATCATTAAGAGGGTGGTGAATCAGAGATTAATAGTTTATTTATTCTTTACATTTTTATAATACCTTCACCACCAGTAAGAGTGATTTACATTAGTCTTAAAACACACACATGCATCAAGAGAATTGGTATAATATATATATAAGATTAACCTCTCAAAACAAAGAGGACAATCCTTAGTGTAATTAAGAATAACCCAATATTATACAACCCACTAGTATAAACCCATTGATTATAAAAATAATGGGTTCTCCATGCACCTAAATTATATGTCTCTCAACTATGTTTGTGAATCCCTCATAGTTTCAATGATATATAATGATTTTCAATAACAAGAGAGTCTTCCACAAGTTTAGACTTTAATCACACTATCACTGATCTTCCTCATGTTTTCCTATCAACACTCCTATAGGTCACTTTTTTATCTAGTTATTCTATTTATATTGTATCCATCAAGGATTTATTTATTTTTTAATCTTACATTCTATATAAAATACATATTTTTTTCAAAGAATCTAATTATAAAAAACCCTTACTTTCAATTTTGGATTACTGATCACATTCTTTCTCTCCTTATTTTTTTTCCTATTATATTCAAAATATTTTAATGAATATTATTTCTATAAATAAAATATATAAATTAACTAATCATTCAACCATATTCATAACTATGTTCAATATTTCACGAAGTATTTATAGCTTTCTTACTATATTAAATTTCAAATATTTAATTTGAAATTTACTCCCATATAAAACCCCAGTACTTTCAATTAAATATTACTAAAACAACATCGTATTATTTTATTTAAAAACTTGAAGAAATAAATTTAATAAATTTAATTTTAATTTAACCACCTTATGTTCATGATATAATGAATAAATCATAACATGGAACAACTCTTTTCATCCTAGAGTTCTCGAAAAGCATCCTGAATCACAACCTCTTGTTGTGATTTTTGTTTCATGAAGACCATATCACCAATCATTATATGGGTTAGATTTCACAAAATAATTAATTTTCATTAAACTTGGAAATTCCATTCATTAAAAAATATAACAAAGTGTTCAACCTTGTAAAGATAACAACCTTAAATTTTTTATATTTATGTAGATCAAACTCATGAATATTAACCTTATGAAGAATTGTAGAACAACCCTATAATGTCTGATGGAACCTTATGATATCCCCACACATTATTAATACTTACAACATTAAGAAGTAATTAAACCATTTGAAGATTAATCAACCACAGAAAGTTTATAAAACCTTATAAAGAGCAATAAAACTTATGAATACTTCAAACATTATGATGTATTCAAACCATATGAAGATCAATGAACCATGAAGAGATTATAAAACCTTATAAATATCAATGAATCTTAGGAATATAAAACATACAATGTTTTAAATATCTTTATGAAGTTATCTCCTAAAGCTTATTCAGCCGAGAGAAACATACAAAATTTTGTTAATTTGATGATTATAATATTTAATTAAACCCTATAAAGTCCATTTTACAATGAGGTTCACGTTATAAAGATGAAACATTACAAAATTATGAATCATGGGATCATTAGGAATTGTGTAGGGTTCATGAAATTTTAAAATATTTAGCATCACAATTGAAATTATAGATTTAATCCATCATAAATCAAATCACCTCAGAGAATTATCCAGCATCTCCAATCACCTTAAGACATTCCAAAAACCATGAACTCAAAAAAACACCACTTATTACATGATATTGAACATGAATTGTATCTTGAATACAAAATCCTATCTAATAAACTCATTTTATTCAACCTTATATAACTCTATTTTTATTGATAAATCCAAAATGATAGAAGATTTATTCTTCAAAAAACACAAAAGCTTAAAAAAAGTATAAATAATATCATCCATAATCATAATCCTCTTCTAAAAACATATATTAGCGTAAAATATTTTCCCAATAAAAATTCTATTTTTTGTATAACATTAAAAAAAATTATGTATTTTTTTAGGCCAGGTAATGAGTCAGCATGAGATTCCGAATCCTAGGGAGGATCTATATTGAAATAATAATTTTTTTAAATATATTGTATCATGCATGGAAGGGTTTTTTTGTAATAATGGAATAAAACCAAAAAAGATTATCAGATTATAAATAAGATAACTCCATTAAATCATAAACAAGGGTTTTACCCAATGTGTGATATAACTATTGTCATCGTCGAGTGTTTATAAACAGGCTATTGTGGGTGGATTTATAAACTGATTAATTTATTAGTAAATTTTTTATTTAATTCACTATACCTAAACTATTATATTGAAGAATGGTTATTCCAAATCCCTTGGGCCTTCAACACCACCATATGGATTGAGAGAGGGAGGTTGTAGGAAGATTATAGGATGATCAACGATGAATCATGGATTGAAAATTGTTTTTCCAATTAAAGCTTATGGATCTCACCAAAAAATACAATATAGATCCCTTCTTCATCATAAATTGATCCTATACTAAGGTAGGTTATTTCATTTGTGTGGATTTATTTTTTATTTTTTCTAACATGAATTAATTACATAAAAAATTAATTCATAAATCAATCGTTGAGTACGATTAATTTTTTATCTTCATAGAAATATGATTTTTTATTTCTTTTGATATTTAAATATCCATTCATCATCACAATGGAAAAAAATCGAGTCTAGCCCAAAAACTGAGTGTTGTCTATACATCTTATTTTTTTAATGACTTTACCCTCTCATTTTCACATGTTCGTCATCATTATTTTCTTTAGACGACAGTTCGACTAATACTCAGTGAAAGATCATTGCACAATTGATCATTGGTGAAATAGATCATCACCATAGGATTGGGTTAACGATCAATGGAGAGATTGAGGTATGATGATGATGGTGGACGATCTAAGGTGGATCGAGATCATATCTATTTATTGAAGTTCAAATTTTGGAATGTAGCGATGGAGTGAAGTGACAAGAGTTGATTCCCAAGAAGATTAGATTGCTAGAATCTAGCCACCGTTGAGATAAAGAACCAACCAAATCTTATCCACATATCACATGTGAT
Source organism: Viscum album (assembly GCA_963277665.1). Lineage (NCBI taxonomy): Eukaryota > Viridiplantae > Streptophyta > Magnoliopsida > Santalales > Viscaceae > Viscum > Viscum album. The sequence goes on from OY728165.1 coordinate 229,545,776, forward strand.
ATTTTTAGTGAAAACCATTGTATAAATGATGTGAAAAGATGTGTGATGAACCTATGGATTCTAAAAAATTCCTAATTTCATACCTTTTAGTCTGAAAAAAAACAGACATTGTGGACCCTAGTTTCAACATTTGGGATTTAGGATTGAAATAAAATATCACAAACTATGTGGCACCCACCATGTTCTGTGTGAACTACGAATTGAATCTCAATAGGTGCCCCTGAGGTATGCTACCATAGATAAAATGAGGCATAAATGATTATTAGCATACAAAGATAGAACTTGGTACTCTATCATATCCTAGAACAAAGGCGGGACCAATGTACACGATAATGACCCTAGTACATAAGCATGACCCAAGGTATATGATCATGAGATGTTGCACACTAGAAGATTGGGGTAAGTAAGACATGTTGTTTACTCCCATTTCACACAATATACTATCTTTAGGGAAGTTTGAGTCCCTTATTCTCATTAGTGTAGACCGATTTCTTTAGTATGAATTCCCTTAGTCTATCCCCCATGATGGTAGAGTGAGGCATCATGTCCTGGGAAATGTATGTGATCCCCTCTACGAGATCAATCACAAATAGAGTTTTATGAATCACCCAAAAGACCTAGGGTGGGATCCTCAATAGTATCTTCCATACAAGGTGGCATTTTAGGAATCAATGTTACTAACATACCCAAGAATTGATCCCATACTTATTGAGTTAATCCAGTTAGGATGTTTAGTATACCCCATGTCCCAAGGTGTGATCCCTTATCTATGTATCAATATTTTCAGCATTCCGGCATATAAATTTTCATGGCGAGTCCTAAATAGAAAGACCTATCAGATGAGATCCATCGATGTTTTTATTATTATGGAGTGGGTTCACCAATATGAGTGTTAGCATAGAACCTTGACCGGGAATCATAGGCTGAATTTTTAGTTTTGACCTTACCCTGTGACTTAGTATCTATCATGAGTATATTGGGTGTTATTATTGTATGCACCAAATTATGAATTACATTCCCTTGCGATGAGACAAATAACCTCTAGATACATTATGTTTGGGGATTTTGGATTTCTTATTGGGTATTATTATACTCACCCCTTCATGGGCTCTTCCCCCACATGTCGTGTCTTATGCATATGACATGTCATTCAAAGGGGTCCTTACTGGACCACAAGAAGAGAGAGAAAAATTGATCTAGAAATACTATGATTTATACTAAGAATATAACTTGACTAAAATACCTATCACGACCCGTCCTCGGGACCCGTGTCATGACTACCCTAATCCCGCCTTCCATAGGGCAATGGATGGAGACTAGCACCAAAGGTGAAAATCCCAATAAAAGGGAAGGCATTGCCTTTATATAATTAAACAAACACAACAGAGTACGCAAGATGAAGTAAACACTAAGTAAACTGAGTATAAAAGTAAGTGATGGAAAGTAAATGGACCAGAATACAAACCCAACTGAATGTACAGTACAACAGTAAAGAAAGAACAACTGCAGTAAAGTAAACCAGCAACCACTGAGTCGTCCTCCAGATATCCCACCTGAAGGGTGGGTACAAATGGTCTCCTCAGGTCCTTGGGTCCAGTCGTCCGCTCTGTGTATGTCCTGCCAAGTGGTCCACCTCCAGGTACCATCCCGCTCCACATGACTCTACCTCGATCAGTGTTGTCTGTTGTCTGTATCCAACACAACGTAGTGCGGGCATAGCCCGTGCAGGGGTGAGTATACGATACTCCGTAGGGACCCAGAGACCCCCGAAGGTCTCCCAGAATCTACAAAGGATAAACCACAAAGGAAAGATACAAACACAAAGTATCAACCAACTCTACTTAGTTATATTCCCATACATATACCTAAGTCATCAATTCCAGATCGGCTCCAACTCACGAGACCGAGTACAACCCAGTCCACACAGGAAGACACAACCCCGTCCACATAGGATAGCAAGTCAATTATATCAATGATAATGATTTAAAGTCAAGACTCAACTCAAACATGTATACTACTCACGAAGAGGGGTGTAGATGATAGATGTAGCTTCTGAATCATCTCCCCTGCCGAACCCACGTAGGGTCCAAGTTCAAAAGTCATCGCTGCCGAACCCACGTAGGATCCAAGTACAGTAACCATCGATGCCGAACCCATGTAGGATCCTAGTATAGTCTTCATCGCTTCCAAACCCACAGAGGATCCAAGTACAGTCATCCTCACTGCCGAACCCACGTAGGATCCAAGTACAGTCGCCATCGTTATCATAGTCGCAGCCAGCTCTAGGGTTCCCACACACATCATGCTCGATTCCGAGAGGGTCCGCTCCACGATCCAAGGTGGTCGATACATCAACTGTCAATAAGTCTAGAGTTTATGTATCCCGAAGTTCCGTCTCGTCAATAGGAACTCAACGCGATAGACGGCGCGTCAATCAGACACCCAGTATGAGAGATAATGGTTTTTTCGTCCCAGGGGCTCGGTTCAAAATACGCTCATTTCTTACCCGGCTGATATCCAAATTCATCTGAAACTCACTTAGAGTATAGCAAAAGGATAGTCTCATCGAAAGACTCCCAGTGCTGTAGACGACATGTCGATCGGTCGCGCATTCCTTAAGTTATTCACGTTTAAGTGAATAACGGGCCCGACCCATTTATCCCAGTGGGCCGATGGGTTGGGTTGACCCAGTAGGGGTGTCAGACTGGTCCGATGAAATACACAACTCAGCCTGAAGTGGCACGGACCAACCCGAAGTGGAACGACCCGGCGTGGCTGGGCTCGGCCTAGCCCGGCTCGGCCCGACCTAGCGTGCGATCTGCTTGGCTCAACCAGCTGGCCGAGCGGGTTCCAAAGGGGGGGGGGCAGCCCACCCGATTTTCTGCACCGACGGTGCCAGGCGACGCCACCCTTCCCCAAACCGGCCGGCTAGACCGGCCGGTCTTCTACGCACACGGCCTGCATGGGCAGGCCAACGGTCTTCCAGCGCGATGCCCTCCCGACACCGTGGTCCAGCTTTGCCCGGTCGGACGGTTCCTCCGTCGAAGCGGCCTGTGTAGTGGGCCGCGGTTCATCCTGCACAACCGGCGTGACGATGCCGGTTCCCTTTTCCATGTTCCTGGCATGGTGCAATGGCATTGTGTTTACTCTGCCATCAATTGCAAATTCTAAATTAAAAAACGAGAACAACGGAGGGTTGTCGGGCTGCGTTTGTTTCGCCCACACCCTCCACATAAAACGATAGCAATCGACCATATTTAACAATGATTTCCAATGAGAACGATGTACGTAAACATCCACTTTCAATAATAAACCCCTACCTCAACAAAAGATGGTGAACGTTGGCATCGCGGCTGATGGCCTCGTGAGGTGAGGATTCTTAGACGTCGATGGAGAGCGTCTGAGGAAGAAGCGTTGTCTCCCCTTTTTATCACACAGAGAAGACAAAAAGGCATGATGTTGTTGGTTAGTTCCCGCGTCAGTGTCTCCTCCCTTGTCACAGAGGAAGAAGATGATGGTGAATCCGGGGTCGCCAAGTCGATGTTCTTCTTTGGAGAGTTTGCGTTCTTCAACAAAGGAGATGAAGTGTTCTTCGAAACTCAAGAGCTCTCTCCCCGAAATCTCAACACAACAAGACAAAAAGAAATAAAATAAGGCTTCTACTTATTTTATTTAATCATGCCATGCATTTCAAAATTTAAAATCAAACATTTAATTAATTAATGAAAGAGTTTTAATTAATTAATTAAGGTGTGTGTGTTGGAATGTTTTAATGAAGTGAGAGGGAGAGAGGAAAGGTCCACAATAAATTATGGAAGTTGTCAAGTTTAAAGGGGGAGTTTTATGAGAGTTAAGAGTGAGTTATGGGAATGTGAAAGGTTGGGGCTCGTGTGGGCCCCACCTCACAAATATCTTTACATGGGTAGGAAGGAGATTGTGGGTCCCATCCCAACTCCCCCAGGTTGGATATAACCACTTAAGATATTAATATAAAATTGTCCCACAATTTTATTCACTTCTCATTTAATCCAGAAAATTTAACATCACCTCCTGAGCAAACGCATCTACGGTAAAAGTTCTCTTAAGAAGTTACCGGTGCTGCGAGTTCATCGGTGCCCTCAGATTTCAATTTCGAGCACCAGTTCAAAAGATAGAAAAACCTGCTCGTTGGTTCACTAAATGTACCCGAGATGGACTTTGGAAATTTATTCCAGGCACACCGGGTCTTGGAATCAAGTGTTGTCAGAAGCCACAGAATCGCAAAATTCAAAAGTATTTATGAAAAAAAATTTCCTTGAAATTTTTGGGTCTTTACATTACTCTCACCTCAGATATTTATGTCCCCGTAAAGCTACATCATAAAATATGGAAACAAATGAGGGTATTGTGCACGCATCTGAGCCTCCCGCTCCCATGTGCTCTCCTGGAGGTTCCTGTGCCGCCAACGAATGTGCGCTGGAGGAATCGACCATCCACATAGGACCCGCTCCTGTCGATCCTCGATCTCCACCAGGACCTCCACAAATGTCACCCCGTCATCGATGTCCAGCTCCCCGCGATCAATTATATGCGTCGGGTCGTGCACGTATCTCCTCAATTGAGATATGTGGAAGACGTCGTGCACCCGGTGCAACGGAGGTGGAAGGGCCAGGCGATAGGCCACCTCACCTACCCTGATGAGGACCTGAAATGTTCCGATGAAGCACAGAGATAACTTGCCGCCCCGGCCAAATATCCGTAATCCATGTCGAGGTGAGACCCGTAAGAAAACGTGGTTTCCATCCTCGAACTCTAGTGGTCTCCGCCTCCTATCACTATAGGACTTGTTTCTGTTCTATGTAGTCCTAATATGCTCCTATATAATCTGCACCTTCTCTATCTTAGCCTGGAAAATATCTGGTTCTACGAGTGCTGACTCCCCAAGTTCAGTCCAGCACATAGGTGATCTGAATGGTTGCCCGTACAATGCCTCATATGGTGCCACCCCGATGGTGGAGTGGTAGTTGTTGTTGTACGCAAACTCCACCAAGGGTAGATGATCCTCCCAACTGTGACCAAAGTTGGGGATACATGCGCGGAGCTTGTCCTCGAGTGTCTGAATGGTCCCCTCCATCTGGACATCCATCTGAGGATGAAAGGCAGTGCTCAGGCATAGCTGCGTCCCAAAAGCTTCTTGCAACCCCTTCCAAAGCCGGGAAGTAAAGAGAACATCTTGATCGGAGACGATAGATGATGGAACACCATAAATCCATACGATTTCCTGAACATAGAGGTGTCCTAAGATCTCTACTCAGCCCTACTCTCTGATCGGTAGGAAGTGGGCCGACTTGGTGAGTCGGTTGACAATCACCAGGATGGAGTTGTGTCCTCTTGAAGTACATGGGATCCCCGTCATGAAATCCATGGATATCCCATCCCACTTCCACTCTGGGACCTCGAAGGGTTTCACCAAGCCTATCGATACCTGGTGCTCTGCCTTCGCCTTCTGGTAGGTGAGGCATTGTGAAACGAACTATGCCACAACCTTCTTCATACCCGGCCACCAATGTTATTGTCTGAGATCCTGGTACATCTTCGCCACTCCTGGATGTACCGAAAGTGGGGAAGTGTGAAACTCCCTCATCACTTCCTCCTGCAGTGCAACTGGGACCATGGTACATCCCCTGAAGAGGATGACGTGCTCTGCTCCTTTAGAAAATCCATCAGGCGCCTGCCCTGTGGAAATCTGAGCACGTCACGTCTCACAGTCAATGTCCCCACGCTGTGCCTCTTTGACCCGCTGAAGTAGTGGAGGTGTGACTGTGAGTGATTGTAGAAATGCTTCTCCATCTCTATCCATGAAGGATATCTGCAATGCGACTAGTTTCTCTATCGCCTCTCCAAGTAGTTGAATGCCCGACCTCCTGCTGAGAGCATCAGCTACTATGTTCCCCTTCCCAGGAGTATAGACTATCTCAAAGTCATAGTCCTAGAGGAACTCGAGCCATCTCCACTGTCTCAGGTTCAGGTCATTCTACGAGAAGATATACCTGAGACTCTGGTGGTCAGGGTAGACTGTAAAGTGAATGCCCATATGGTAGTGTCGCTACATCTTCAAGGAGAAGACCACTACTGCTAACTCTAGGTCATGGGTATCATAGTTCTTCTCGTGATGCCTCAACTGTCATGATCTGTAAGCGATCACTGCCCACTCCTGCATCAGGACACACCCGAGTAAGGTCCCTGATGCATCACTGTAAACTACATACACTACTCCCTTCTCCTGTAGCCTCAAGATGGGTACACTGGTCAATCTCTGCCTCAGCTCCTAGAAGCTCTGCTGACATCTATCTGACCAGATGAAGGGTTTCCCCTTCTTCGTCAAAGCTGAATGCGATTATTCAACTTTGGAGAAGTCTGGAAAAAATCTCCTATGGTACACAGCCAGACCTAGGAAACTCCGCACCTCCGTCATACTCTTGGGTGGCTCCCAAGCAAGTAATTCCTCGATCTTCGCAGGATCCACAACAACTCCTGCCTCCGAGATGACGTGCCCCAATAAGTGAACCTCTCGAATCCAGAACTGGAACTTCGAGAGCTTACCATAAATCTGGTTCTCTTGAAGTGTGTCCAGTACAACCTGCAAGTGGTAGGCATGCTCCTCCTCAGTGGTTGCGTAAATCAGTATGTCGTCGATGAAGACTATGAAAAATCGATCGAGGTAAGGCTAGAATATCCTGTTAATGAGACTCATGAACACTGCTGGAGTGTTGGTTACACCGAAAGGAATAACCAAGAACTCATAGTGGCCATACCGACATCTAAAGGCCATCTTCTGCACATCCTCATCTCGAACTCTGAGCTGATGATAACCTGTCCTGAGGTCTATCTTCGAGAACCATTGTGCTCCCTTGAGCTGATCAAAGAGGCCTTCAATCCTCAGAAGTGGATAATTGTTCTTTATGGTTACCTAATTCATGATACGGTAGTCGACACATAGCCGTAAGCTACCATCCGCCTTCTTGGCGAATAAAACCGGAGAAGCCCAGGGTGAAACAATGGGTCGGATGAATCCCTTACCCTGAAAGTCCTCCAACTATACCCGTAGCTCACGAAGCTCGGTGGGAGCCATCTGATATACTGGAGTAGATATCAGGGTTTTCCCAGGGTATAGGTCATTATATAAGTCTACCTATCTACGAGGTGGTAGTCATGGAAAGTCTTCAGGGAAAACGTCCGCATGCTGATCCACCACAACAGGAAAAATCAGACTCCGCACATCAACCGCTCCGAGGATGAGACTAGCCAACTAATGATTGATCTGCTGCCCTCTCCTATGTGTAAGCCCATCCTGCACTGCAAAGGCTCCCTTCTTGTCGGTGAAGGTGAACCTTCTCCCATCTGTGTGGACACACTGCACTTTGCACCTAATACAGTCAATCTGGGCATGGACTATAGATAACCAGTCCATACCCAGGATGACGTCATAAGGCCTCGACGCCACTACAAGAAGATCCCAGCTGAATATCTCAACTCCTAGAGTAAGCTCAAACTACCGGAACCAGTATGTAATTGTCATGTCTTCTCCCGTAGTAGTCTCTAAACGTAAGGATCGATCCAATGGCTCCGTCAGAATCTACGAGCTCCAAACAAGGGCAGCAGAAATAAAATAATGACTCGCTCCGGTGTCTATAAGAACTACAGCAATGGTGGATTAGACACAGATAGTACCTCGAATCATCTCATGTGCACCGTGGTCGTAGGCCTCGACTGCCTGGAGATGAGCCTGCCCCTGTCTTCCAGATCCCTGTGGTTGGGGTGGTCCTCCTGGTGGTGGTGGTTTTAGAGCCTCGAAGCGTCGTCCACCAACTGTTGCTTGGCCATCTCCTCTACCTCGTCCTCCAGCTCCCTTCGGACCACCACGATAAAACATCTGACTCTTTCAGGGTGGTCCCTCAACTGTCTGCTACTCCTTTGCATGGAGGGTCAGGCAATCACGATCCATGTGGCCCTGCCCGCTGCATGCATAACACTGTCTGCCTCTCGTATGACTAGCTTTGCTGCGTGTGCCCCACACCTTCGAACCAGTATCCTGAGGTCACCCACCTGATGGCCTGATCTTCTTGGACCACTACAACATCTATCTACTGCCATCTGAAGAAGACTTTTCAACGTGTCACCCTTTGGTAGGCCTTGCTGCTGGCGTTGGCTCAGCAAGGAAGCTCTCCACAAGAAGGGCTCACTTCAGTACTCCTCCCTGTGTCGGAATACTGAGGGAGATCATCGAATCCCTGATCTCATGCCTCAGTCCCTTCTCAAAGGTCTGGGCCCGAAAGAATGGGTCTTGTACCATGTCCGTGGAGTAGCGCGAGAGGTCGGTAAACCTCGCCGAGTACTGGGCTACTGTCATGCTTCCCTGCTACAGCTGTAGTAACTCCAGGATGCGCACCACACGGAGGGTGAAAGGAATGAACTCCAAGAGGAAGAGGCTCTCAAAGTCTGTCCAAAGTAGAGATGCCTCGTCATGCACGTGGAGAATCAGGATCCACCATCTACCTACTACTACGTACAGGAGACTCGCCGCAAGGATCACCATAAGGTCTGTTGGTGTCCTTACCAATCTGAAGACTTGGATGATAGCCACCATCCAATCCTCGGCTTCCTGAGGGTCCGTCTCTCCACGGAACCTGGGCGGCCTCTGTTGCTAAAACTCGTACAACACACTTAGGTGGCGTGCACTCTCCTCTGCTGGGGTGGGTGGTATCGGTGGCCCATCGGTTAGAGGTAATGCTGGTGCCTCCGCTGTAATGGGGCCCTGCACCGAGGCCTTGTTGCTCGGTGGGCTTCCATCTCACACAAAGCTCAGAACCCTAGCTGGCTACCTTCGTGGGGCCATCTTGAAAAGTAACAGGTGTGCCATAGTTAATATAGTATACCTGGTGAGCTGACACAAAGTAATCACAAAGAAAACTTTTGAAACAAACGCAATCAATGTTTTTGTGCACTGAGTCAGAAATCAGAAGTCAGGGTCCTGGTGTATGGATACATCACCCGCCGCACCAACACTGGACTCCCTGGACTGATAACCACACTCAATACACTTAACACTATTTATTCACAGAAATAAAATATCAGATTTCTGTGTTCTGCGGTAGAACCTCCCTCTGATACCAATTTGTCACGACCCGTCCTCGGGACCCATGCTGTGACTACCCCAAGCCCACCTTCCATAGGATAGGGGATAACGACTAGCACCAAAGGTGAAAATCCTGATAAAAGCGAAGGCATTGCCTTTATATAAGTAAAAAAATACAATAGAGTACACAATCTGAAGTAAACACTAAGTAAACTAAGTACAAAAGTAAGTGCTAGAATGTAAATGGTCCAGAATAAAAACCCAACTGAAAGTACAATACAACAGTAAAGAAATAACAGCTGTAGGAAAGTAAACCAACAACCACTGAGTCGTTATCTGGATTTCCCACCTGAAGGGTGGGTATAAATGGTCTCCTCATCTCCTCGGGTCCGACCATCCACTATGTCTACGTCCCATAAAGTGGTCCACCTCTAGGTACCATCCCTCTCCAAAAGACTCTACCTCAATCCATGCTTTCTCTCGTCTGCATCCAACACAACGTAGTCTGGGCACAGCCCGTGCAGGGGTGAGTATACGATACTCAGTAGGGACCCTAAGACCCCTAAAGGTCTCCCAGAATTCTCAAAGGATAAACCAAAAAGGAAAGACACAAACACAAAGTATCAACTAACTCTACTTAGGTATATGACCATACATATACCTAAGTCATCAATTCCAGATCGGCTCCAACTCATGAGCCCAAGTACAACCTAGTCCAAATAGGAAAACACAACCCAATCCACATAGGATAGCAAGTCAATTACATCAATGATAATGACTGAAAGTCAAGACTCAGCTCACACAGGTATACTACTCACGAAGAGGGGTGGAGATGATAGATGTAGCCTCTGAGTCATCTCCCCTGCTAAACCCACGTAGGATCCAAGTACAGAAGTCGTCACTGCCGAACCCACGTAGGATCCAAGTTCAGTAACCATCACTGCTGAACCCACGTAGGATCCTAGTACATTCGTCATCGCTGCAGAACCCACATAGGATTCAAGTACAGTCATCCTCACTGCCGAACCCACGTAGGATCCAAGTACAATCGTCATCTTCGTCACAGTCGCAGCCATCTCTAGGGTTCCCACACACAGCACACTCGATTCTGGGAGGGTCCACTCCACGAGCCAAGGGGGGTCGACACATCAACTGTCACCAAGTCTAGAGTTGATGTATCCCAAAGTTCCGTCTCGTCAATAGGAACTCAATGCTATAGAGGGTGCATCAATCAAACGCATAGTCTGAGAGATAATGGATTTTCCATCCCAGGGACCCAATTAGAAATATGCCCTTTCTAACCCGGCTAATATCAAAATTCATCCGAAACTCACTTAGAGTATCGCAAAAGGACCATCTCATCGAAAAAGTCCCAGTGCTTCAGACGACGTGTCGATCGGACGCACAGTCCTTATGTTATTCATTTTTAAGTGAATAACGGTTCCAACCCGTTTAGCCTAGTGGGCCGATGGGTCGGGTTGACCCAATTTGACGAGTCTGACCCACTAGGGGTGTCAGATCAGTCCAAAGAAATACACAACTCATCCCGAAGGGGCGTGGCCCGGCTCGGCCTGGCTCAGCTCGGCCCGGCGCGGCCCGGCTGGCTCGGCCGGCTGGTCGGGCGGCTTTCGGGGGGGGGGGGGGGCAGTTTTCTGCACCAGTGGATCCAGGTGCCACCGCGGTCCAGCTCCGCCCGGATAGCCGACGGGCCGACCGGTTCCTCCGCCGAAGTGGCCCATGTAGCGGGCTCCAGTTCAGCCTGCATAAACGGCGTGACGAATCCGGTTCCCTTCGCCATGTTCCCAGCATGGCGCGACAACGTCGTGGCTCCTCCGCCATAAATTTCCAGTTCTAAGTTAATAAATGAGAACAACGGAGGGTTTTCGGGCCGTGTTTGTTCGGCCCATACCCTCCGCGTAAAATGATAGCAATCAGCCATATTTAACAACGATTTCCAACAAGAACAGGGTACATAAACATCCACTTTCAAGAATAAAACCCTACCTCAACAAAATATGACAAACGTCAGCGTTGCGGTTGATGGAATCGCGATGTGAGGATTCGTAGACATCGATGAAGAGTGTCCGAGGAGGAAGCATCATCTCCCCTTTTTATCACAGCGAGAAAAAAATAAGGCATGACGTTGTTGGCGAGTTCCCACGTCGGTGTATCCTCCCTTATCGCGGAGGAAGAAGAGGATGGTGAATCCGGGTTCGCCGAGTCGATGTTCTTCGTGGGATAGTTGGCGTTCTTCAACAAAGGAGATGAAGCATTCTTCGAAAGTTATGAGCTCTCTCACCAAAATCTCAACACAACAAGCTAACAAAAAATTAAATAAGGATTCTCCTTATTTTATTTAATCATGCAATTAATTTCAAAATTTAAAATCAAACAATTAGTTAATTAATTAATGAGTTTCAATTAATTAATTAAGGTGTGTGTGTTGGCATGTTTTAATGAAGTGAGAGGGAGAGAGGAAAGGTCCACAATAAATTATAGAAGTTTTCATGTTTAAAGGGGAAGTTTTATGAGAGTTAAGAGTGGGTTATGGGAATGTGAAAGGTTGGGGCTCGTGTGGACCCCACCTCACAAATATCCTTATAGGGGTAGTTAGGAGCTTGTGGGTCCCATCCCAACTCCCCCATGTAGGATATAACCACTTAAGATATTAAAATAAAATTGTCCCACAATTTTATTCACTTATCATTTAATCCACAAAATTGGCATCACCTCCCGAGAAAACGCATCTACAGTAAAAGTTCTCTTAAGAGATTACTGGCGTTGCGAGTTCATCGGTGCCCTTGAATTTCAATTCTGAGCATCGATTCAAAAGATAGAAAAACCCGCTCATTCGTTCACTGAACGTACCTGGGATAAAATTTGGAAATTGATTCCCGGCACACCGGGCCTTGGAATCAAGTGCCGTCAGAAGCCACAGACTTGCAAAATTCCAAAGTATTTAAGAAAAAAATTCCTTGAAATTTCCGGGTCATTACAATCCCCTCATTCTAAATGTGTGGACTTACTTTACAGTTTTAGTGAGATTATATTTGTTCCTTTCTGATTTCCAGTACTATTTTATACTCTGATTAAGGGATATATATGTATGCATCCATTGATATTGGTTGGATTATAACTTTAAGAATTGTATGAGAATTTCTAGAGGTGTACATGTGTATATATTCCTTAGGATATGGCCTCCCATGTTTGTGATATTCCTACTTAGTGTTTGTCACCATCCCCTAGCCTATTTGACATAGTCTTGGGGTGTCACATTCAGCTTACCATCGGTTAGGTAGGTCCTGAGGGGTAGGGTAGTGATAGAGTTGTATTCGAGAGATGTTCATATTTAGAATATAGTTTGGAGATTTTTAAGATTTGAGATTGGGTTGGGAATAAGATAAATAGTGTTAAAGTATTCTGAATTTGGATCTCATTCCATGCAATAAATTTTGGGTATGATAGTTGATATATCCATTCACAAAGCCTCTTATTAGAATTTTTTTCTTGACACATGTATGAAATTTATGCAAGGAAAGAATTGGTACCTGCATCATATATGTTTCTGATTCTCTCCACAAAGGTGTGCATTATTGATGGTGACATGAAAATTATTGCATCGTATTCCAACATTCCAAAGGCAGGTGACATCCATCACGTATTCAATGATGTTTTCTCCTTGATCAAAATGAGATGATGTGATTTCTGTTCCTCCTTCCATGGATTATTCCTCATAACTCATCTATTACTCCATGAATCTCTCGTAGACTTGAGTTATTGTTCATGAATCTCATTCACAATGCCATATAATTTTGGATTCTTGTTAGTTACATTACTTCCATTAGGACATTCCAAGGGGTTGTGACATGGAAGCAACCTTTGGTCGGAGTAGATGGTAACATCAGGCTTATCGCTGCATCTCTTGATGCTTGGACATTGGTCACCTAGATTTTTCCTCATAGGAGGGCTTATGAAGGGTAAAAAATCAGAGGCATCCCATGTTGATCATGGGGTATCTTATGCCGGAGGCATGTATCCATGGTTTTCCTTGGCTTCCCATGTTTAACACGAGGTATTCCGTGATTTTAATGTCTGGATGATACATATTGGACTGACCAAAACACTTATGAATGTGGATCAAATGGGTACATCCCTAGGATGTAGCACCTGTATGGTTTACCAAATGGATGGACCAATACTATCAATGTGGATGGACCATACATGGAATGTCCCAAAGAGGGAATGTGTCACACACTGAAGGATTATTTGAACACCACTGAGGGCATATCAGAAGTGGTGGGGCCCAGGAAAGGGGACACTAAGTTTTACTGATAGTTGGGATCGAACATTGTGGACGCTTCCTACATACCCCATGTAGAGGATAGGGATCAAAATCAATGTAGTTAAAAGTGATTATTTTGGGATTTTTCACTAAGAATTCCCTGAAACTACTAGAGGTAGCAATCATGTGGATGAATGTGGCTTACACACTGATACATACCAATTGATGCTATGAGAACCAATCATGTGGATGAATGTCACTTACGCATAGAGACAACCCAGGTGCTTCTAGGAGTAGTAATCTTATGGATGAATAGTGATTATGCATTGAGAAAACCCTTGTGGATGATGTGACCTCATCGTGATAAGGGTGGTGTGATGGAGTAGATAGATAATTCTTATCATGGTGAACTTCCCATATGAACGATGTGATCCCACCACGTTTTGGCGGCTCAAGTAGGAATCAAGATAGATAATTGATTATTTAATGAAGTTGACGAGAAGAATGGGGAGAAACCGACATGAATATGGTAGTGTTGTGATTGAACCACATGGAGGTATTATACTTATCCTATCCAAGAGGTAGGGGTCAAAGTCCGTATAGTTTTGGTATGGGGTGATGAGTCATCAGAAGATGTGCTTCATGAGAATGGATGCCTGGATGGGACCTGAAGGAAGTTAAACCTTTAGTTGAGGTATCATCATTCTCAAAGCATAGGGGCTCAAGGAAGAGACCATGATGAGAAATGATTGATGGGATCAAACCTCATGGAGGCTTCCAATGTATCCATGTGGTAGGGAATAAAAGTCCAGGTAGTTCAGGATGAATAATAGAATTTGGGTGTGCACAAAAGACAACGACCTAAAGACATGATGCAGATTATGTGTTCTTAGCACCCCATAACAAGATGGAAACTCTTGGTTGGAGGAGTATGGATTGAGTATGGGGATTATGCATGGTTAGCTATCCGGATGGATCAGATTCAATGATTGAGGCAGATCCACTAGATGTGTCCCATAAAGGGAAGCAGTTATATCAAGAGGGTATGCCCCTTAGAAGGAGGAAAAATGTTTACCATTGGTCAGGTTGGACATCATGGAGGCATCCTACATACCATATATATGATATAGGGATAAAAACCCATGTAGTTTGATAATATAGTTTATCATTATGTGAGATGAAGGTGAATCGATGTGAAGTGGTCGGGACAGATGGATGACATGATTGAACATTAAAGAGAATTCCTTCTGATCTCTATGGTAGGGAATAAATTTTCACTTAGTTAATAATAAAGGGGAATGAGGCTTTTGTATGGTTAGTATCACTTAGGGGATTTCATGGTTGATATCACTCTAATCCCATGTGAGTCATACGTGGTGTTAAAAACAAGAGGTAGCATAAGACCCGACGACCGTGTCACGGGATGCGTGACCACACATGATATTGTGTGGGGATTACATATTGAGGCAGCCCAAGTGCCACTGAGAAGTTGCAATGTTGGATGAGGCTTACACATGGAATCTTCTAGGGTGCCTCTATGTAACGGCAGTTGTGGATGCTGGTTATGCATGGGAGCTTCGAGGGTGTCGCTATGGAGCGACAATAGTATATGGGCTTATGTATGGGATCTTGTTGGGTGCGCCGATATGGAGCGACAATAATGGATGGGGATTATGTGTGGGAGCTTCCTATGTGATGATATGGAGTGGAAATAGTGGATGGGGCTTTCACGTGGGAGCTTCTCCGATGTGTCCCTATGGAGCGACAATGGTGGATGGGGATTACACATCCAAGTAGCCCGAGTGCTGCTATGGAGCCTCAATGATAGATTTGGATTACACATGGGGGATACTCGGGTGCCGATATGGAGAAGAAATGATGGATGGGTCTTACACATGGGAGTTTCTTGGGTGCCACTGTATAGAAACAATGATGAATGGGGGTATACACATGGAATATTCTGTGATATCCTCCTCATGTCAAGTCATGAGGGAATCTCAAATTACAGATAGGTCGAGGGGTATGGGTGGGGATTACACCTATTGAGGAGGACCATGTTGGTTGTTTTCCATTCATCTCTGGATGAGATATCTTATTTTTGTAGAATATGGCTTCCTATCCTGGAATTATAGGGTATTCTATAGTTTAGAGTCCCGTAGTGAGGACTGTTGGAATCTTTTTCTTAGTGCATAAGACATCACTTATTCAGAACAAGAGGCATCCTATGTTTTTCAAATAAGGTGTACTACATTTTGATGTTGTCAATTGTGGAGTATTATGTATATGGATCCTAGAAATGGATGGTGTGGGACATATGAAAGAGCATCCCATTATGATTCAACCTGACATAGGAGTCAGGTGATGAGGTTTGGAATATTTTCTTGAGTAATAGTTCAAATCAATGTTACTCAGGGAACTAAAGATGAGTATTTTAACTCATGACATGTGAATGGGACCAAGAGGATCATGTCAAAATAATGTGTTTCATGGAGTGTGGAGAAGTATCATGAATTATGGTATTCCAAAGGTGGAAGTGGGGTGCACAAAGTTAAGTGTCAGAGACATGATACGAAAAGTTCGTGGTGCGATTGTCCATTTTTTTGGGGGTTAGTAATGGTAGTGAAGGGACTAATAGTGATCATGATTAGGGGTGTATCCCCTAGGGTATGGACTGGTGGGAATGAAGGAAAGAGATTTGAAATGGTTTTTTTACAAAGGTGCTTAATGGAGGAAATGGGTTCGTGGATCTTAGGGTCTCACAAAGGATGTGGATTCATGAATGAAGGGTTCTTCATGAAGGACATACTTTAGCATGGTAGGGATTCAACTTAGCAAAGAGCTCAATATTTGGAGAGTGCCCTATGAAGGCTTAATGCTTCACAGATCATCGAGCAACCTGAAGACGGATCCCTCCTTCATGAAGGGTATATGCCTTAGTGAAGAGCATCCACTCGTAATTCTCTAGAGAACCAAGAAATGGGAGATCGGCTGCAGAATGGGTGGTGTAACCCTGCTTATGAAGGGGGTGAGCTTGATATTTATAGGAAAAGGAGGTCTATGGGGACCGCTATGGAGAACATTTGGGTGCTAAGAAAATGTGATGCTGTCAAGGAAATACATTAGTGGTTAGATGGAGAAGGAAATGTGACAGCATGGATGAGATAGTTTATTAGAAGACCGTGAAGGAAAAGTGATGTTGGAGAGGAGATACGTTCATGATAGATCACAAAAGAAATGTGACACCACAGTGGAGATACATTTGTAGTGGACCGTGAAGGAAAAGTGATGTTGTAGGGGAGATACGTTCACACGGGGAGCTTCGTGAACTGTAATGCTCACAATTTTTCAACCAAAAAAATGGTTTTCGTGAAGCACATACATTATCACAACCATGGAGGGAGATTTGCGAATGGCCTCCATGAACCAGTTTCCCAGCCCAACTTCGAATGACCATAAATTATAATCCGTAACTACATTCCATAACTATGACTAGTCAAATGAAATGCTGGGAAACAAGTTACACTAAGAGATCATTCCTGGAATCATTTAGTGAATCTTTTGGATGTTTTCTCTAGTGAGAACAATATAGAAATGGGTTGTGGTTTCCATGTCCTTCATGAATCATCTATCTATATACACTCTTGATCATGGTACATCTTGTGTATTTTCTGATGCCTCTAATATTATGTTAATAAATGGTTCCAAATCCAATTTTTGAGGATGATCCACCTTGTGATGAGGCTTTATTACTATTACCAATTTAGGAATTTTTACATTTAGGAAATATACTGGTCTTATTATAACAAACATAACCCCAGTAACCTGAAGTTGGTGCCTTACATAATTAAATTTGTGTAACATAAATGTGAACACATCTGAAAGGACTGAATGGTTTAGTAGTCTTAGAAAAAAAGATACATATTTAAATTCACAATATATTTTATAACATAAAATAAAAAATAATATCATTGAGCCTTCCATTATTGGAGGATTGTATCTGGAGGTTGGCTAGAGTTGATGAATTCCAATGACCATGGATCAACAATGACTTAAATCACATCCTTCTTCATCAGCGGACCCAACAAATCCAAGTAGGGGTTCATGTGTTATAAGTATTTAATGATATCTTCCTCATTCTCAGAAATTTACTGTGAACACGAATCAATATACAAAAAAGTTCATCCCCGAATCACTCATTCTTGTGAGTGGATATTGTATGGGGGTTTTCAAACTATGTGGTTATTATCATGTTTATCCCCATGAATAAACTCTAATGAAAATGGCGCTGGATGAATAGAAAAGTGACTGGTCCCTCAACCATAGTTTTTTCTTATTAAGTTCTTCAAAGTAAACCAGTCAAATTGTTAGTAAGATGAATTTGAAGGCTTTTCAGTGATGGTGGTGCCCTATGGAGGCTTTAAGCGCAGACAAATCAAAAAACGGACCACCGGAGCAACTCTGGTGGACCATCGAAGGTACCTTTGGTACGCCGTCGGCCATGGGAAGAGGGTTGAGGAAGGAAGATACTATCGGATGACTAGGGAGGTGAGGTGGTGTGGTGTCTGTCAGTGCCGCAAGGAGGAGCCGCCCGTTAGGGCTGCTCGGGCGAGCTGACACACATGGTCTGTCGACCGCGTGCAAGAGTCCAGCTGGCCAGCCTGGATGACAATGTAGCTCTGCCGTGGTCCCTAGACCGCAATGAGGAGATACCCTCCTCCCTCTACCCCCCACCCTGTGTAGACCACTGGGTAAGCAGGAAGCCTGATGCGACTATCTGCCCCGTCCCAGGCGGGGGGACCGGACCTATGCCGTCGGGCCAAACCGGTGCTGCCACCGGGCCAAAACTATGGGCCCAATGGTTCTGTTGGTCTGGACCCACAATAGACCCCCAGATAGGGTTGGGTCAGGTCTATCCAATCAGGTTGGACCATTCCTGGACCCAACCAACCCCATTTCACTGAAATGATCTTAACTTGTTGACCATGCGTCCAATGAACGCACTGTCTGCAGAATGAAGACCCTTGCATTGAGGTGGTAATTTTTGAGGTACTCCACTTGAGTTTTTGGGTAGAATTTAGATTATTTCAAGGTTAGATTAGACACAAATCAAACTGGGCACTTATTACTAAAAATCATATAATGTACAGTCCGAGCGCCCATACGATGCACCATATGTTGTGTTGGAAACTATACTATAAGATAGTCCTTTGGGTTACCTCTATGTGAGACTTTGTGGAGGTAGAAATACAACTGATGTATTGAGGATAAAAAACTTTGAAAATCATCTGTACAAGGTGCAAGAATCCAGGGGATGACTGACAGTTGAAGTGTGACCCTCCATGGAACGGCAATAGAGCGACCTTTTGGGGATCAAAAATTGTGCGACCATCCATGGATCGAAAAGACAGTGACCCTCCATGGATCAGAAATGTTATGGCCCTCCACGGATCACCAATAGAATGACCCTTCATGGTTTTACATGAGAGTGAACCTATATGGATCTGCAATAGCGCAACTCATTGTGGACCAGAAATAGAGTGACCCATTGTGGATCAGCGACAGAGCAACCCTTTGTGGAACAGCAGTGGAGAAACCTTTCTCAGATTAGAAACTGGGCCTCTCAAAAGAATAATATGATCTAGATTATGACTAATCATCTTTATTTTTTTTAAAGTTTTATACCTGGTGTGAGATATCTTTTACTTTGTGCATTGTGATTGAAGTATTTATTGGTGGTTTACCTATGTTTATTTCTGAGATATCTTTGGGGTCTTGGGGTCCCTACTGAGTATTTTTATACTCAACCATACATGGCCTTCACCCACAACTATTGTGTCTTGTACAAATGACAGATAGCTTGACAAGGACATGGGGAACCAGGGTTAGACGTTGATTGGAGGTGGTCGATTGACATGCTGAGCTTCATTGATTTCAGGCAGTGAGTTATACCTAATCTTCAGGTAGGATCCTTGATGGATGATATCTATAGCTTGTTTTTATTTCCTTTTACTGTATGTTTCTTTTAGTTGGGCTTGTATATTGTCTCCTTAACATTCAGGACTTCATTTGACTCTCTGTAGTGGTGCCTTGTATTCTGCTTTTGTGTGTGTGCTCTGTTAGTGTGCGTATAGATTTAAAGGCAATGACTTTAATTTTTTGGGTTATTTCTTTCTTGTTCTAGTCACCTACCCCTGGCCTATGGAAGGTGAGATTGGGGTAGTCACGACACATGCCCTGAGGGAGAGGTCCTGACAATTGTTATTTTTATCATTTAAAAATAAAAACAAAAAAAGGAAATAGTTTAGGTGATTTATAACAAATAGGTAAAATAACTAAGAATATCCTAATATGTAATGACCCTAGGCAACTACTATTCCACACTAGGAAAATTATATTTTCTTTTGACCATGCCATGCGATAGGCCTGTGTTAGTAATTTGTCAAAACATTTGGTATAAAATATGTAAATAGATTCATTTTCGAAATCCATTGAATGAAATTTAAAATAGACAAAACTTTCATTTATAATAATTTAATTTAAATAAATATATTAATTAATATAATCAATATTTTCATGGAAAAAATACTGGATAATTAAATTTTTAAACATTCAACGTGTCACATACCACTTTAAACTTTTAAATCAGAAGACCCACAAAAAATTAAAAACTAACAAAAAAATTAATTAAATTGATAATAATCAAATTAATGACATGATAATTCATAGGGTCTATATACACACCTCATAATACAAGGTTGGTATATAACATCAAACTTTTCCTCAATGAAATAGGATTTAGAAGAAGTCCTTTACTTTTAGTCAAATTCATCATATATGTTATTTATCCTCCTAATTAAAAAAATTCTTTTAATTAGATTCTTTATTTGGAAACTTTTAATGTTTATAATTCATTTTAAATCAAATATTACAATTTTATAATGATTAATTAATTATTTAGATCACGTTGGGCGTTTTGAAGATATTCAGTACATGAGTCCAAAATGACATTGGTATGATGCCTATATTCAAAGTGGTATTGGTCCATCATCTCCAGAATAATATTAATTAAATTAAAATAATTTTTATACGTTAATTATACTTTTAAATCTATCTATTAAAATGTTTTATGAAAAATTAACTATGTTATAATCATGAAAATGGTAATTCGTACATACGCTTGAGTAACGTTTCCATTTTTCAATGGTTATTTTATAGAGAAGGTAAGTATTATCTTATCTTTATATAATGATCATAATATTATTAATATCATTTTAATAATTTTATTATACTTATATATATCATCCTTTTGATGTGGTGATGAGAAATAAATTGCATCGCCTTGTGGATGAGATAGTTCACACACACACACAAACGACATAATTATTTTCAAATGAATAGAAAGGTAAGAAAGTAAATAATATATAATATTTTAAAAATTATTAATATGTCATGAATATGATTTATAAATATTAATTCCATCAATATAACTATTCTTTAGAGACAGTGATTGGAAATGAATTATATTAGTTCGTGAGACGGTAGTTCACCATACACAAGAATGAGAATTGTTTTACAATTTTATGAAATTGAAAATGTATTTAAGTGATGATATTAACATAATATCATATAAATATATTGATGATACATGAGTTATTATTTCATTATGTTTCAAAAATATTTGATGAAAGTGTAAGAATAAGTAAAATAGAAACAATTAATAAAAATTGATTCCTCTACTTTGGAAAATCTCCTTTGATTAACACCTTAACACTTCTAAGAGGATGTTCAGATTAAAATAATGACTTGAGAATGTTTTTAGGGATTATAAGAAGGTATTTGGATAGATATTGTACGAAAAATATATTTTTATGTGTAATTAATGGAGGATAATGCGTGAACTTTTATAGAAGATTTAAAGAGCACTAGTGGAATAATTCATATTATTATATTAATATATATTAATTTTAAAATCCAAATGGGTCAAAACATAATAATTTATAATATATGACGATTTTTGGTCAAAATACCTTCATCCAAATTATATTATATAAGGTTTAACTATTTTTTAATCCTTATCTTTTATCTTTAACCCATATTTAACATTTTTATTTCTTAACTTGATACGATATATTTTTTACATTGAGGGTTAATATATTTACTGTAAAATTAAAAAATACTATTAAATTAGTCATTTACGAAAATTTAATACTTTTAAAAAAAATGGCTGAAATTTATATTTTAAGAATTTTTATATCAATTAATAAATTATTATTTATTTGAAAATATCAATAATAAAAATCATTACACTATTCATCACTAGATTTTTTTATAAAATATCAAAAAAACATGATATATTTGAGAAAACTATTTTAAATTATAAATAATATATCAAATCAATCCACAAAAGTTGTGGATTATTTTAATTATATAAATCTATATTTATTTTAATATTTTAAACATCATTCATTTGATTCTTCCACTAGTTAAATAATTATTGCAACATCATTGTGACTCCATTTGTAGTTAATATTTTATCTCTAAAAATTATAAATATATTAAAATGACATATATAAAAATTTTATATTTAAAAATACTATTAATAGTTAAACCTATCCCTTATATGATACCATATTGAAAATATATCTCTTGTTAAAAACGTAAGACAAAATTGACTTTTCATTGAATATAATATTATAATGGTTATATTCTCATCCAAAAGGCCAAAATGGTCTCATAAAAATTACATTAATGAATAGGGATGAAAAATTCTCATACAATAAAATTTTTAAAACTGTTATCGTAATTTTATAATATTTATAATATTATTTTACCCTTAATTACATGATTTACCCTTAACTGTGGAAAAAATATATATTACAAAACTTACTATAAATAATATCCATAAATAAAAGGGATATATTTAATAAATTTGGACCCTATGATTCCAAATAATTAATCCATTTTTCAAAATTCAAAAACATAGAAATTTCGTAAATTAATTAAAAATTAACCACTTCAACAGAACAAGAAAAGCTATTTTTAATGTAAAATCATTCAACGTGATGAATTGTTTTTACATCCAAATTCAATTTGAAATTGATTGAAATCACCAAAAATGATTTTATTGATAAAAATGAAATATTTACTCTTTAAAATCATTCAATTATATAATTTTACACTTTAAATCATTTAGACTAAAAATCTATTTCCAATAAAAAATTCAATATATTTTTATTATTCATCAAAAAATGAATCTTATCATAAAAATATAAAAAATTAAAGAAAAGTAAACTTTTATGATATTATATCAATGATAAAGTTTATTTTTTGAAAAATAACATATAAACTTATCAAAATTGGATTTAAAAAAGGTTTTCCATTAAAAGTCAGAAAAACCGATATTTCAGAAAAATACTTCTTTTATGCGAAAAATTTTATTTTTCCTATTATTATATATATATAATAGATATGATAAATTTTAAACATTAAATTTAATATCACACACATAAATATATATATTTCATTAATATATTCCAAAAAGAGTTATTTTTTATTGATATTGAATACACTTGTCCATATTTAATTAGGATTACATAAAAAATTACCTTTTATTTTAAAAAGGGTTTAACATTAATTTATAGTTAATTTGTCAAATAATAATATATACATTTGTAAAATAAATATTCATAATTTATTTAAGACTATTTATACTACCAACTAAAGGGTTAGTGTTAAAATAATATTATTTAATAATATATCATGGTTCATTTAAGAAAGGTGTTGTGTGTGACATAAGATATCAAAGAGATTAAATTAAAAAAGATACAAACCATAAAATATTGGGGTGTTACATTCTTCACTCCCTCAATAAGTCACATCTTCATAATTTGAAATTTTTCTTCAAAAATAAAATATTAATACTTTAATTTTTTTTGGGATCCCCACTTCGGAAACAGGGTAAATAAAACATCCCCTTAATAAGAGGAAAATGAAATGTGAAGGTCATCAAATAAATTAGACATTAGAAAATGATACCATTAGTGGGAACTGATAACCTAGACATAGAAGAGAAATATTACCATCATGTTCTAATGAAGAGTGATAGGGAGCATGGTCCTCCAAAAGTCTACCATCACCCAACTGTAAATATGTGATAGGTTAAAGAGGCCACTGATTTCTCTATAAGAAATACAAATATATATATTTTTTGTCCTAAATGAATTTCTTATAGTTAAGGGATTGTTTTATTATCCAGATAAGTACATTATTTGTTTATTTTTATTGAATAATCATAATAGTACCCTTTTTTGTACTTATATCTTTTTTCACTTCATTCCATACACCTGAATATGGATATTCAAAATGCATTTTTATGCCTCAAGAACTTTTGATGAATCATAAGGTCCACAATAATTTCCTTTATCCTATAAATGTTTTCTAAAAACAAAAAGGTTAGCATAGATTATCCAATAAATCACACTTTTAACCCCAAACAATAATATCCAATGTTCATCATAACCTATTCCAACCATAAGATTTTTTCAAAATACTTCTATCCAAATTCACAATCCAAGAAGTTTTTTAAATTTTCAAAATCAATATTAATATTATATTCTAAAAAAATGTAATGTAGATCTAATTATCATTCACTAAATATTTGACCACCTTAAAAACCATAATGAAAACATTGATTCTCCAAAATTCGCAAAGAATAATTACTGTAGTACAATACTTTTAAATTTCATGATTCTTATAATGAGAGAACCATAGATGAAATTATTGTTCAATCAAAATACACATGTACTTTTCCATTCAACTTAATTCTTAAACCAATAATTGTACTTCATAGTCTTATTCTATAATACATATTTCAATTCATTTTTCTTTTGTAGTATCTTAATCATCAGCAGTATAACCATTACTTTTATAACCATGATAATTCTAACCATTGAGCGAAGCACAAAGCACAATGTGAGAAATACTAATAATTGTGATGCAATCCCAAAGAATCATTTATAGGATGCCCAAATCCGAACATCTTCTTCTCAATCTATGAGTCTATAGGTTTAACCTAGGTTATTCATGGATTAACAAATCTATAAGGTGATAACATATCCTTATAATTATCCTAAATGTCAGTCATAGGGTTTTGTTTTCTAATCCATGATTTTATAAATCAAGTTCCCATAGTTTCTACTAAACTTTCTCTGATAAAAATTGTAACGAACCTGACCCCAGTATCTCAGAGTCGACGACTTAATTTATTACATTGTAAAATTATACAATTGATCATATCCAAATGGACCGAATGGTTTGGTAGTATTGGAAAAATAAATACATATTGAAATTCACATTACATTTTAAAACATAAAATACACAAATAATTTCATTGGGTCTTTCAATAGCTCCCCCCTTCTCCTAACCAGGCATATCAGTCATAACATACTTCATGGATTCCTGGGAATCAAATGAAACATATAAAAAGGGGTGATCTCATATGATTATTTTGGGTATATATATATGGGAATCTATGAGTAAATATAGCACAAACAATATGGAAAGGTAAGTAACTAAAACACATGGAATTTAAATAATCACATGACATAGGAAACTTAAACACAAATATTATAGTAGTTGAATAATCACATGAAAAGATAATAAATAATTTCCCAATAATGGAAATCATAATGCAGGACATCAGATACATACCATTGAGGCCTCGTCCAAGATATCCTAAAATAAATGGTTAAGGATTTATCAAAATCTATATGTAAATATAAATTGGTAGAGCCTCATCCAAGCCTATATCTATTTTTTCTCAAGATACATATCGATGAATTGAGGTTCTATAGTGGTACCCTCTCATCACTTAATAATTATAATTCATTCCTAATATGAATGGGGTGAAACATAAAAAACACATACATATGAAATGTAAATAACATTCCCAAATCAGAAAACATATTTACAAACCATTTTGAGTAATATGGCGAATGGTTTCAGAATAGCACATCCACAATCAAACTGATCATAAACCATTTAACAAAATATATTAAATTATATCATAGTAGATCAATAATAACTAAGAATAAAATTAAACAAATTATGCTGAAATAGATGAAAATACATTAAATAATATCATAAATAAATTATAGTGGAAAAACTATTACAAAGCCATATGAAAAACACTTTTGTATAAAAATATACTTATGTTTTAAAAAACCCATTTTCAATACTGAAACATCATTTTCATTGAGGAAAAATTTTAAATAAAAGTATACCCCAAAATGAAATTTATTATTTTTCATTCAATGAAACAAGAAATATGGAAAGTGATGATGAAAATAAATTAACAGCCACAATGGTATAAAATTCATTTTCACCATAAATGTTAATATTAGAAAATTCATTTTGTTGTTTGTAAAAATGTTTCATAAAAAAGAAATAAAAAGATTAATTTTTGAAACAAATTGAATGAAATTAAAAATATTAAAAAATTTCCTTTATTAAGCTATTATATAAATAAATATATAAAATAATATCAAGAATATTTACATGGAGAAAAATATTTGAAAAATAAATCTTTAAACATTCAAGGTTTCACATACCACATTGAATATTAAAATCAAAATCCCCATAAAAGAATAAAATTTAACAAAAATTAAATAACTTTATAATAAAACAATTAATGACATGATAATTCATAGGGGTTGTATACATACCTCGTAAAAGAAGGTGGGTATATAACATCAGACTATGCCTCAATGAAAGAAGATTGTGATGAAGTCTTCTATAATGAGTCTGATTCATCTATTAGTTTATTTATATTCATTAATAATAATATTATGTTAATTATTTAAATAATTTATATCCTTTAAACATTTATTATTATTTTTATATCAATTAATAAGATTTAATAATAAATAAATAATTACTTATTTTACGTTCGATGTTTTGACGATATTCGCTACATGAGTCCAAAATGACTTTGTTATGATGTATATAGTCAAAGTGAAATTAGTAAATAATCTACATAATAATTTTTTTGACATAATAATCTCTTATATACATCAATTATACTTTTAAATACATCCATTAAACATGGATATTTAAAATGAACTACGTTACAATCATGGATATGATAAGCTATATGTACGCATGAGTAACATTTCCATTTTTTAATGATAATTATAGATAGAAGGAAAGTATTATTTTTTCTTTAAATAATGATAATAATATCATTAATATCTTTTAATAATTTAAATATAATTATATATATATATCATCCATGTGATGTGGTGATGAAAAACGAATCACATCAATTTGTAGAGGTGATAGTTCACACGTACGCATGAAGGACGTTATCATTTTCATGTGCATGGAAAGATAAGAAAATAAAAGATATATAATATTTTAATAATTATAAATATCTCATTAATATAATATATTAAAATTTGTTATATAATTGTAATATTTCTTGATAGAGGGTGACAGAAAACAAATTATATCAGTTCGCGAGGTTGTAGTTCTCCGTACTCAAGAAGAATAATTTTGTTCCCATTTGATGGAAGTGGAGATGGATTTAGGTGATTATTTTAACATAATAACACCTAAATTTATTTAGGATAATAGATTTATTATTTAAACATTATTGAATAATATTTTATGGAAGTGGATGAAGAAGAAAAATAGAAACACTTAATTCAAAACAACACCTCTTTTTCAAACAATCTTCATTCACTAATAACTTAACACATATCAGGAGGGTGTTATGGCTAAAATAAGGCCACTATAATGTGGGGAGGGATTATAAGAAGGGGTTTTTATAAATTTTCTCAATAAATTATGTTTTTATGAGTGATAATGGAAAATAATGGTTTCCCTTTTAGAGGAGATGGGAGATACACTCTTGGAATTCATCTAATTGTTAAACTAAAATAAATTATTTTTATATTCCAACTAGATTCAAAAATATTTATTTGAAATATAGTATTTTTTTTGTGTCTAAATAAATTCATCCAATGAAAATAATATAATATTTTACTATTTATTAAGCCTTTTCTTTCATCATTTAACTTTATTTAACAATTTTAATTATTACTGTGATATCTTGTAATTTACGCTATTGGAGTTAATATATATAATTAAAAATTCCAAACAACAAATAAATGAGTAATTGATGAAATATTAGGAATTATACTAATTAGTTGGTCAAAATTTATATTTTTAGAAATATTATATCATTTATTAAAATAATATTTATTTTAAAATATCAATAATGTCAATTTTGACAACATTCAAGACATGAGTATTTTTTAAAATACCATAAAAACATGTATCATCAAAAGAAAAATCTTTCAAATCATCAATAATATGTATAATTAATCCATAATATTAATGGATGAAATTTATCATATCAAATTATATTTATTTTAATATTTTTAACATCATTAATGTCATACTTCTATTAATTAAATACTTATTGCATCATCATTGTGTCACCATTTTATGTAAATATTTTACCACTAAAATTTATAAATAAATTACCATGATTCATATAATCATTTTATATTTAAAAATACTATTTTTATTCCCCAATATC
Organism: Viscum album; assembly: GCA_963277665.1. NCBI lineage: Eukaryota > Viridiplantae > Streptophyta > Magnoliopsida > Santalales > Viscaceae > Viscum > Viscum album. The sequence goes on from OY728165.1 coordinate 229,573,775, forward strand.
CCTTATAATACCCCATATTAAAATAGTTTTCCTTTTAAAAACAAAAGTATTACAAAAATGACTTCCCTTTGAACATAATATTACAAAGGTTATATTATTATCCAAAAACACATAAATGTTATAATAACCGATCAATTAATGATTATGTATGAAAATATTCATCCTATAAAATTAGGAAAATTTTTATGGTAATTTTATAATATTTATATTATTATTTTTACCTTTAATAACCCAAATTACCCTTAATTGTGGTAATAAAAAAATATTACTAAAGATACTATTCATACTATACAAAAATAAACATGGCCTATTATTAAATATAGAACTTATGATTCCATATATGTAATTTATTTTTCAAAATTTGAATCACTCAAATTGAAGAAATTAATGAAAAAAACAATCTCATTGACGGAATGAGAAAATGAGTTTTTAACGTTAAAACATTCAAAAGAATGAATCTTTTTTATATCAAAATTCAACGGGAAATATATTCAATTAAAAAAATGGTTTAAATGATTATTTTTTACCTAATTATACTTTTAAACCATTCAGATATATCATTTAACACTCTGAATTATTTACATGAAAAAGCTGGTTTCAATTAAAAATGCAATATCTGTATACTATTCAAGCAAAAAAGAATATTATTAGAAAAGTAAAAAAAATTAAACCAATGAAATTTTTTATATTATTATTTCAAAGAAGAATTAATTTTTTCAAAAATGATCTATAAAGCTGTAAAATTTGTATTTAATGATGGATCACCATTAAAACCATTATAACTGACTTTTAAGAAAAAAAACATTTTTTTCTTAAAATTGGATTTGTTCATATATCATTTTTATAAGACACATAAGATAAATTTTAAACATTATATTTAATATTATATATATATATCATTAATATATTCCAAAAAGATTTATTTCTTTATATATCAGTATAAAACAAACTTGTGCACATTTAAATTCTTTTTTCAAAAAAATATTTCCTTTTAATTTAAAAAGTGTTTAACATATATTTATAATTAATTGGTCAAATAATTGTATATATATGTGTGTGTAAAATTTATTTTTAAATTTTAATTAATTATATCCACAACCACAAACTTAACAACTAGTGTAAAAATAATAAAATTTAATAGTATATTGTGGTTTGTTTATGCTTGGTGTTGTGTGAAACTTAAGTTACCAAGAAGATTAAATATAAAAAGATAAATACCATAAAATTTTGGTGTGTTACACTTACTATCACATATTGATTATTTGTTCACAATGACAATATAATTAGATGTGGATTATAGTTTGAGTGAACCTCTTCAGTTACATCAACAATGACCCCTTCAGTTTTGGGGTTACCAGACCCCTAGGTAGCTGAGTACTGGCTTGAAGTAGTTGCATGGGTTTTACACCTTGTTAGTACATCCCCTCACATGATTGTGGTCCTATCAATGAACCTTATTCATGGTTTCATAATGAAATGTTATGGCCCAGTTACTCCATCACATGATGATATTACACTTTCAAGGATAGTGTATGAGCACATTTTTAGAGAGGAGTTATCCCTAGATATATTATGAGAGGTGAACATTAATAAGATTTGTATTCATCAATAGGAAATCATGAAATTAGATGAGTGTACATTGAGGATAACTTACCCCCTAAAACTCAGTGGATATGGTTCAAAATAAATTCTTATGAGCATGTAATTTTAAACACAGTATCAATAAATATATATGTGCTAGTGTGATATATAATGACCCATATTTTAATAAAGGTAAATATATATTTTCTATTTTTTATTCCATTGTTTGTCTTGGTAGACATGATTTAAAGCCTAAGGAAGGTTTTATAGGTTTCTGTGTATTTTTCTAAGATCAAAGCACTGAGAATAAGGAAAAAATGGAATACGACATGGTTACCACATGGTTAGTAAAAACTGTGTGGGGGTAACTATACAGAGCACCTTTTGAAGTATAAGGGTACACACAGTTTTTATGCAATTGGGAAACCTGAGGAACATGACCATATGTGTTTTCAAACATCATTGAGAGATAAGTTTTTCATGGAATGTCCACAATTATTGAAATTTCTCCCCTTAACTATGATAAGTCTCTATTTAAATAGTGGATGAGCATAGTTTGAACACAATTTTTTCGAACCATGAATCCAAATAAATAACCCATTTTTTAGGAAAAAAGTGAAAAACTATCTTAATGAATGTTAAAACATATTTTATATGTTCTCCTCTTCATTTCAAATGGACAAATCTCCCTTCTCCTCCCATGGGTTCACCACCTCCCTAATCTATGATTCTAGATGTAATTTAGATCCGTACTCAAAATCATGATCCATCAGAATCATTGGATAGATCTCAATATGATCTCAATTTCGATTAATTATTGTTTCATTTGATATTCTTATTCTTTTTACTATATAGGTGCGAGATCATTCTCCCTATTTTCAGGTTGTTGGACAGTTCTTCAATTTTCATCCAAAATAATTTGAATCTATGTTTTTTATTGGAAGAGGAGTCATCAATAGACCTAAGGTAGGTGGTTTAGTAATTTTTCCTTAAAAGTTAGTTGTATTCATAGTGATTCCATTATTTCACAAGCTGACCATTCCCACACATTTCCTTAAAATGATTTCCTTGATTTTAAATTGATATAAACACGACGTTATACTCTTGTTAAGAATTTATAGGTGATTAAAAGATGTTGAACATAGTTATGGACTTCCTTGGGTGTGTTAACATGATATTACCTTTTTATAATTAATTTATTAATTGACCATAACACCTTATATGTGTTTGGGTTGAGTTGGAATTCAAAATTCCCACTTCTATTTGAATTTTTATTTACCAAAGGCACTTCTTAAGTTCTAGTATTGACTTATAAATAGATGTTCCCTTATAGGTAATTACCAAATAGATAGTGGAACCTTTTTAGTGATTCTTTAATCCGTGAAATTTAAATGAAATTGCATTCTTGATTTAATGGATTGTATAAATTTAACAAATTACCTTTATGATGGTTTTCTTCCTTAAAGGAATTAAATTAATTAAGTGAAATGAATAAGAATGGGTGGTAAGGCCACATTGAAATATTCTTGCATATTATATAATGATCATATGACTATGAAACACATTTATACATGGGTATTGTTTATTATTAGAAAATGGAGACCCCACATAAAATTATTATTATTATGATTATGCCTTTGATATTTTCCATGGAAAGAAGTTTAAGGGACTAGTTGGGCATCGTGTTTCACTGTACCTTACATAAGGTGTTGAGAATAAAATATCACACCATTAACACTATTTTGTTGATGGGAATGACGCACCCTGACCCCTTGCTTCAGGTGTTGAAATGAAGACTCCACCACCATCTTGAATGATGAGCATGAAGTCTCTCATTTATCCTGAGATATAGGGATTGTACCATTTATTGAGCTTATAGGCTCATTTAGACTAGTTAAAGATGACTGATATATTCCCCAATCCATCTTTCACCTAGTATTATAGGTATATGGTCTCTTACATCTACATTTATACATATCATATAGGTGTATGCAATATATATCTACACTGTAAAGTTATTTTAACTATATATGTATTATTACTGATCAGACTATAATTCTGGAGAATGTCGAAGCAAGTTGAGCTACTAGATGTACTTTTGGATCATGAGTAGGCAAGTGATTATTTATTCAACATTGTAGATAATTTATTTATACATTGACACTGCCATTTTAATTTGCACATATTAGATTACTTGTATACACAATATGTGGTGGCCTACTCAAAATTTTCCCACACCCTACTCGGGCCACCTTTGGTACATGAGTAGATTATATGTTTTCAGGAATGGATAAGAGGAAGCACCCTGATACTGATTCTTGATATGATTTACTTATAGTCAGATAAATGGGAGTAGAGGACTGATCATATACTAGAGATTCTAGTGGATTATCCTTTTATCCTTCTTTTTATTTTTTTTGTAGCATGTTGTATATACTTGCCCATATTTCCCTTTTTATATTATCATTCCATGAAATCATGTATCTAACTTATCTAATTAGGTTTTTTATATTATCATTTAGTTTCATAGTTATATATTCTTTCATATTTTATTGTTATATCCACTATATGTGCTTTCTCTATGGTCTGTTATTGGTCTGGTGATTATTGTGTCTTCTTGTATATACTTTCGCTATTTTTGTTTACTATTATATATGTTTTTCCACTACTATATGAGTGTATAGTCTCCCCACTATACCAAAATTAAAATCCTCTCTACTAGTCAGTATCCTATGTTATATGGGGAGACACGAACAAGGCCATTTGACCCCCAAGCTCCGGGCATGAGTTAAGTGGATCATGGGTCAGGATGTTACAAATTGTAATCATGTGACTTTATTTTATTTTCTCATAATTTGTGGGTATTGAACAAGATATTATGATGTAAAGGAATTTGTAAATGAGCCTATTCTTGAGTTTAGCTAACCAACATATTGGGGAAACACAAATTACATGGGATGGGATTTTTACTTATTAATTATTCTTGTTATGGTTGATACTACGTCACCCTTGGGAGATACACATGTTTCATGGTATTATTATTATTTATATAATATAGAAATGACAATTTTTATCACTTAACCTAATATAATTAGGGAATTTCATTTCATACATAATTATAGGAACATTAGGACTAATATGACATTCATTTTTCCATAAAACGTCTATTACAATATGCATTGTCCAATTTCATATTGTCAGTTCTCGATTGTTATAATACAAAGTGTGTTGACATTCCTTGTAGTAGTAAGAAAACATAATTGACACTTAAATTTTCTCCCTTAACCTAATAATGTTTCATTCATAGGTTAAAACAGACCCCTTAAGTAGTAAACTATGTACGTTGAACCATGAACCATTGATCACATGGGTGAGAAAATGTTGTAGTTAGGGTGAAGTTAACAACATATCCCAATTTATAAAGAGAATTGGACTTTGTAAATTGGAAATGGTAATCCAAATAATTCAACCATTTAGAGAGATTTATATAATTACATGATAAAATTTTGAAATCTAATATCACTTTTAGAATAAAATTCACATCTTACACATGAAACAAAGAACTTAACATAGACCCATACTTTATAGTATTTATATGGGTGTATCTTAAATTATTATGGCATGTAATAGTTTTTTTAACCACCTAGACTTGGATTTATGAGTAGGTAGAGAGGTGTGATATTTTATATAAGAAGGCTTTTATGTGTCCAAGTTATCAATCTACCATCTTTTAGATTGCTGAGTTATTTTATGTGGAATTCATTTGGCATTGTAGAATCATGCCTCCATGACGTAATCTAGTTATATTCCCTAAAGGTGGAAAGGACCATGCACTTGAGGTGACTGGCCTTGAGCCTCCAATGATCACTACTAGAAATTGGGCCTATAGTGACCGTCATTGTCAGTCGCAATAGCCCAATAGCGACCACCATGAGACCACCAGTGGAGGTCATATTCGGCCCATCGTTGTAGGGCTATAGAGACCCCCATTGGCCTTATCTATAGGGTAACTGTAAATTCGGTACACCGTGACCGCATGTCGATCGCTTTTGGGTGGGTTTATAGAGACCCCCGTTGGCGGTTTCTATAGGATGCTGGAAAATCGGCCTACAGTGACGGCCAATGGAGGTCATTGTAGGGATTGATCACCAATGGTGATCGCTGTTGGTATAGACCAAGAGAGACTTCTAAAGGTGGTTGCAAATGTGGAATATTTTTAAAGAAATAAATTTATACATCCCATTTACAATAATCACAAAAACAATTTCCAAGTAGAAGAAACATATCTAAAATAACAAACAAAAACAATTCAAAACAACATAAACATCAGATTCCTCAAAAACAATAAATGATGGACATAGTTCTTCACATGTAGTGATCCAAACAGCTCTAATCCATTCCAATATTCTGCTTTAATAAACATATAATAAGATACAAAATAAACAACTAAACAAAATAATTGAAAATTGGATATATTTATTAAGATAATATATATACATATATATATATATATATATATATATATATCGAATTGGGACATTAGATCAATAGGATAATATGTCATTTGGCCATTTGGTAATTACGGTGTTACACTAATATGCCATTACGACGTTAGGGCGGTGTTAGCATGTTAGTCCCCCACGAACACCCCCCACCCCGCACTCTGGACAACCCCCCCACCACCACCCCCTGGGCCGCCCCAACCCTCTGGACATCCCCCCTCACCCCAAATATCCCCGGACACCACCATCACCCAAGGACACCCCCACCCCCGAACATCCCCCCACCCCTCGGAAAACACCCCCCACCCCACGAGTTCACGTGTCGTAAACGGCCAAAACATGCGTTTAACGGTCAAATGCATACCGAACGACATCGACATTATGTGAAATCACAGGAGAATACCCAAATTATTATTTTTGAGGTTTACTAGGAGAAGAAACATCATTAAGAGGCATGGTTTGCGCGACACAGTTGAATAGGCGGTTTTTAAGTGTTTGGCTCCCTTGAAAAGCATCCGTGGGGTGGTCAAAACTAGCCGAACAACCTCGGAATGCCCTGAAATAGGATAAAAAAAAGGGTGGGAGAATTTTGAAATGTTCAGGTAGACAACACATCAATCGGAGGTGTCGTGTGAACACGATGACTGAAAAGACACTCTGCGTGTCGTCAAGGGCCAAAACATGCGTTTAATGGTCAAATGTATACCGAACGACATCGTCATGATGTAAAATCACAAGGGAACACCCAAATTGTTATTGGTGATGTGTATGAAGCGAATACACGTCATTAGGATGCAATTTTTTCATAACACGACTGAATATATGTTTTTTGGTGTTTGGCGCGCTTGAAAAGCATCTGTGGGGTGGTCAAAACCGGCCAAACAACCTCAGAATGCCATGAAATCAGACGACAACAAAGGGTGGGTGAATTGTGAAATGGTTGGTCAGATAAAACATTAATCGGAGGTGTCATGTAACTGTGGTGACTGAAAATGCACTCCATAGGTCGTAAATGGCCAAAACATGCATTTAACGGTCAACTACATACTGAACGACCTCGACATGACATGAAACCACACGAGAACACCCTAATTATTATTGGTTAGGTATACAAGGATACGACACATTATTCAGACGCAAGGTTTGTGTGGAATGACTGAATATGTGTTTTTAGGTGCTTGGAACGCTTCAAAAGCATCCATGGGGTGGTCAAAACCGGCCGAACGACCTCGAAATGTCATGAATTTGGAAGAAAACAAAGGGTGATTGAACTTTGAAATGGTCGGGCTTACAGAATATCATTCGGAGGTATCGTGTGACCACGGTGACTAAAAATGCACTATACATGTCATAAATGGCCAAAACATGCATTTAACAGTCAAATACATACCGAACGACATCAGTATGACGTGAAATAACACCATAACACCATAATTATTATTAGTGAGATGTACGAGGAGACAGAACGTCATTGGGACTCAAGGTTTGCACGACACGACTGAATATTTGTTTTTTAGGTGTTTGGTGCACTTGAAAAGCGTCCGTGGGGTGGTCAAAACAAACCGAATGACCACAGAATTCCATTAAATCGGAAGAGAACAAAGGGTGGGTGAGTTGTGAAATGGTCGGACAGAAAACACATTAATCATAGGTTTCATGTGATCGTGGTGACCGAAAACTCCCCCAGTGTGTCGTAAATGGCCAAAACATGCGTTTAACGGTCAAATGCATACCGAAAAAATCGACATGATGTGAAATCACAAGAGAACACTGTAAATTATTATTTGTGAGGTGTATGAGGAGACAACACGTTATTTGGACCCAATGTTTTCATGGCACGACTCGATATGTGTTTTTTAGGTGTTTGGCGCGTTTGAAAAGTGTCTGTGGGGTGGTCAAATCTGGCCGAATGACCTCAGAATGCCATTAAATCGGACGAAAACAAAGGGTGGGTGAATTGTGAAATGGTTGGGTAGACGACACGTCAATTAGAGGTGTCTTGTGACCACGGTGACCGAAAACGTACTCTACATGTCGTAAATGGACAAAACATGTGTTTCACAGTCAAATGCATACCGAACGACATCATATTGATGTGAAATCAAACGAGAACACCCTAATTATTATTGGTGAGGTGTACGAGGAGGAGAAAAATCATTCGGACTCAAGGTTTGCACGAAAAGGCTGAATATGTGTTGTTTAGGTGTTTGGTGCGCAAGAAAAGCATCCATGGGGTGGTCAAAAATGGCCGAACAACCTCGGAATCCCATGAAATCAGACGACAACAAAGGGTGAGTGAATTGTAAAATGGTTGGGTAGAAGAAATGTCAATTGAAAGTGTTGTGTGACCTAAGTGACCAAAAATGCACTACGCATGTCATAAATGGCCAAAACATGCGTTTAACAATCAAATGTACTCCTGTAATGATATTTGTTGTTGGGATAAGCTCTCTAGAACCATAAAATGTCACTTTATCCTTTCTGAACCTTTGCTGAGGGAGGAGAAAATGTATGTGACCCATGTATGCCCATTTTTTTGAGTTTTTAAGCCATACAGATTTTTTAATTTTTTTTCAACAAGGGAATGCAAATTTCCCTTTCGTACTCCAACCTTATAAACTTGCATAAGCTGGGAAATCATTGATTTTACACAATAAATTAGCCTGCAGTTTGAACATTTCATTCGTTTCATAGTCATAAGTCAACACCCCATCGCCCCAAAATTAATTTAACTCATCAATCAATGGATAACGGTAAACATCAATCTTATCCCCCAGACTTCTCGGTCCGTCAATAAGAGTGGAAAGTAATATAAATTGTTACTTCATAGAAATCCATGGAGGAAGATTATACAGAACAAACAATATGGGCCATGTGCTATGAGTTTCACCAACCATAGACTTGAATGTATTTAATCCATCTGCTGCCAAGCCCAATTGGACATTACAAACATCTTTAGAAAAGTTGGGTTGTCTCTTATCGAAATACTTCCATGCACGAGAGTCTGCCGGGTGGGTTAACATATCACTTTCTTGATTCCTTTCTGCATGCCATCTCATTAAATTTGAAACTCTAGATGAAATAAAAAATCTTTTCAACCATGGATTTAGGGGAAAGTAACTAATTTTCTTTACGGTAAACGGTTTTTTCTGTTTCACAGTCTAACTTTGATGAGTCTGATTTCTCATGTTCTCTTTCCACATGGAAGTTCCATAGACCATAAAAATATCCAAATGCGTAGTTTCCTTTCTAAAAAACAAAGAATTGTTTACACATGAATATATTGCCTCACATGTAAAACCTAAGTTCCTATTCAACTTACGAGCATGGTAATACTACTTTGGAATCTTAGAATCTATAGGAAGAAACTTTTTCAATAAATCCAACACCATGTCGAATGATGTGTCTGACCACTAATTCAAAGTATTCAAATGCAAAAACTCCATGATAATAAAAAATTTATTTTAAGAAGTACAACCAGGATATAATTCCGTTTTCGCATCATCATGTACTTCATAAAAACTTCTCGAACCACGATCTGCACTAGAGCGTAGATTTATCTCACAAGTCTTAATGTTCCGAATTTCAATGGCTTCAAGAGCCAACAAACATACCATTTCCGGTAGAATTTAATGAATTGGATCATTCATCCTCAAATCAAAATTCATCTGAACTGCATCTGTATTTTGACAATGAATATATTCATCCCCATGATGAGTCCAACTCTTATAATTTTTGATAAATCCATTCAAGAATAGGTGCTCTCTCACGGTATCTCATGTGAATTGATATCTATTTGCACATTTTCTACACGGACAACTAATATAGTCACATTTAAATCCTCCAGTGAACTCAATGAATTCCATAATGGCTTCAAAATATTCTCTAGAAATTCGATTTGGAAGATCAATCCAACTCTTATCCATAATAATATCTGTATAAAAAACATTTACAAAAATGTGGTCAACCCTCAAACATTTTCTCGTGGGACCCACACACAGACTCAAGAATGCTATAAATCAAATAACAACACAACTTAATATTTATCCAGTCAATATATACATGGATTTTACGTTGTATGTAACTTCCAACCTTAAGTAAAGTGTGATGTCTTCTTATACAAACACTGTTAACACACATTGTTTCATAATTGTTCATGTACAAAAGTCCGTATACACATGAAATTTAATTTCTAAAATTTTTATTCACACACAATATTCATATAATCTTCATGTATACCAAATTTTTTACAGTAAAATGCCCAAAATCAAAACTCTTAAACGGATGTTAGGGCATACCAGATAGCACTACAAATCTGGAAGAGAGGGGAGTTGGAGGTGGTGCTCTGAGAGAGAGGAGGGGCAGCAGAGGGGAGCCATAGTCTCAGGAGGTGCGGCGAGGGAGGGGATGAGAAACATAGGGAGGCTAGAGGAATTTGCATGGCGTCGATGGTGACCGGTTATGGGCGACGACATTGCAGCAAGGGAGAATAGAAGATGCGTGTAGGGTTCAGGCATGAGGGGGGTTCGACCATGAGGGGGGGGGGGAAGACAGTCGTGTGGTGTTGACGGTGCGGTGTCATTGGTGACCATTGACGGGCGATAGTGGTGCTGAGAGGGAGAATTGTAACACCCCAAGCTTTCACGATATGCTTCTCTTTGAATAATACAATAGTGTGTGTTGTACGCAACTTCGAGTTCTAACACACACAACAACCAATCAAACTTGCCGTTTTGAATAGTAATACCCACTTTTTTAAATTTTATAAATTTTATCTTTCAAAATAGACTTCATTTTTGGATTTGGAAAATCGAAATTAGCTTAGGGTGAATTTTTGGTATTTTTCGGAAAACATTCAATTTTTGATGAATAGTGAAAAACCCTGAGTTATAGTTTAAAACCGAATTTTTATTTAAATAATTATTTATTTTATTTAAATTTATTTTAGGTAAAAATAGATAAATAATACCTATATATGTTCAATGTAATTCATTGGATTCATTTTATAAGAATTTTAGATATATAAAAATTTTATTGAACTTTTCAACGTCTTTTACCCACATCCTAGAAGAATTTGCAAATTCACATAAAACAAAATTTTACCACTTCTATGAGTGGAATTTCATAAATCCGAGAGACATGGATAATATCAAGGAGTAAATTTGTTTCAATAAGATAAAAATAATTTTTGGGGAATAGTAACTTTTTACTTTTATTTACCATGGTTAAAAGTAAAAAGGGTAATTAAGGGTAAAAATGATATTATTATTACCCTAACACATGTCCTAATTCTATTGGATATGTGTAATTCGACCAAAAAACAACCTTAGGAATAACATATAAACCTCTTCGATCTACTTGGATTAGATTAGGACATTTATTATTATTTAATTCAATGAAGATTTTAAAGAGATAAAATAAAAGTTAAATAACTAAAACAATTTTAATATAGGGTTATAAATAAGATAAATTAGATTATAAATATTCATTAGAAATATAAAGAAATTTCCAAAAAAATGATATTTTATTTATAATTTTTAGATATTAAATAATTTAATTTATTTATGACACAATGGTGATGCAGTAATTAACTAATTAATGAAATATTAAAATAATTGAAATTATAAGTATCAAAATAAATGTAATTTTAGAATTTCTATAAATTACACTAGTTTTATAGTTTAATATAACATATTATGGTTGGTTAGAAGAATTTTTTTCGAAGTAATAATGCATTTACGAATATAGAAAAAACAAAATACCAAATAGAGTCAAAATTGACAAAAAGGAGTATTTAAAACAAATATTATATTATTAATTGATATTATATTCCTAAAAATCTAAGGATACAAAAAAATAATTAGATAAGGTTATATATATTAATAGTTAACCACTTTGGGTTTACTTGTCTTGTTATAGTAAGTTTATTAACCATATAATATAAAAATACAAAGAGACATGGTAAATGTCAAACTATTTAACTAAAAGTTAAATATAAATGATAAGGTTAATATAGTGACCCAAACCTATCTAAAATCTATTTTTGAGTGTATTTAGACCCATACTCACCTTATCATCGAAATAAGTCACTTTGGAGCCATTATAAACTGAATATGAATTTATTATAAAATAACATTTTTAGTTTTTCTTAAGGTGCCCCTCACCCCTCTTATAAAAGGGAAGTCCCCTACTCTCAAATTAATACCTTAAAAGACTTTTATTTCATCCAACCCCTGACCAAATATCCTCTCAACTTTCCTTACTTCAACCTAGAGGAATTATTTTGATCAGAAATCCAACCTAAGGGGCCCTTTTGATCAAATCAAAATGAAGAACCCGAAGAAGATGTAATGTTTTCACCACCCTCTTTCAAGTTCCTTTCGTCTTCCACTTCTTCATTCTTTAATATTTCCATTCTAAAATAATAAATCCAATATATTCTACATACTATGATGTTATTATAAATATGGTACAACAATATTTAGTATTCTATCCATCCTTTGAATGATATTTCACCATACATCCATACGTATGACTTACCGTCTCCACGTCGTGGTGTAATTGTTATTCAAAAAATTATTATTTGGATGGATATGCTAATGATGTGTAATTTAGGCAAATAATAATTATAACATTATAATTATTTTGTATATATGATATAACATCCAATTATATACTATTTTAATATCAAAAGAATTATATTGTCGCTCGTGCGTACATACGGACTACCGTCTCCACGAACACGATCAGATTCATTCCCCATCATATCCATTCAAGAATAATTTTAATTTTATGGTTAAAAACAATGTTTAAAGACTTAATATCATTTTGGATATGAATAAGATACTACCTATCCAATCAAACACGGCTTATGTAACAAATAATATAAACGAAAACGAATCAGTTAACAACCGAAACAATGATAATACAGAGATATTATTAACAAAGAAATGTTAAAAGATCATATAATAATGTATATGATTCTTGTATAATTTTATAACAATTATTTCACAATTATATAGATGTTTGACCTACCCTCAAACAAGGAAAAGTACAAGGTAAGGGTTATTTCACAATCTCTTTATTATCTGAGGTTGTTTATACGTAATTATCTACTCGGAACTCTTTATCATCCACATCCATGTTTCGTAAAAATGTATTTCAAATCATTCATAATATTTTACAGAATATGGGTTAAAGTCATTTATACCCTTGTTTGACTTTTTATAAGAAATTTGTAAAAGTAATTTTTCTATCATTTTCCAAACAAGGTTCTTTTTATCCTTTTTGACAGAATTAAGGTAAGAATGTATTTTTAACTTATACAACTGGTGTGGCTATTTTCCACCATTATAAAGTCTTCAAATACCCCCTTACATTATTATAAGGATATTTTCAAAGTAAATGTTTTATTTTATAATTATGTTACTTTTAAATGATTTCAAAAAAAGAGATATTTCTAAATAGTTTTTATTTCATCTATGTCAAAATTCGTTGATGGATTTTAAGCTTATTTGAAGTTGATTTATTATGATACAAAACTTCCATATTGTATTGAAGGTTTTGTGATATGTTTGACTGTGGATGTTTTATTTTTATACCATTCATGATTTATGGAGAAAGTATTTACATTTCGTATGCTAGTTTTAATACGAATGTTTATGTTATGCTTAAACCTGTTCATATGGGGAATGCATTGGACTTAATAAGTGACTGGTGGAGCCTGCTATAGCTCCTCGATGCATCGGTAGGTCTCATGAGACAAACTTGTGTCTTGGCAAAAGGCCCTGACAAAATCTTATTTGTATTTTTGGTAAAAGGCCTTGACTATGTGGTTATGATAGTCTGCATTATGCATTCCATCATTATGAAAGTGGTTACTGATATTGCATGTGATTATTCGATTAGTAGAATATCCATGTGAATAAGTGAATAGAATTATTTCATTTCATTTATTCCATATTATGATGAAGTTAAAGTTTAAAATTATTTTGTTTTAGTTATACATTTATTTAAATGTTTATGCTTATTTATGAATGTTTTCGCTATATTGTTATCCTTATTGAGTATCTGAGACCACCGCTTTCTATGTTTTATTTTTCCCAGGATGTGAAGAAGTATTTTATGACCGACCTACAGGGATATTCTGAGAGGTTATGAGTGTGGAATATGGAGACTATGTTGTTGCGGGTTTTCACTTTATCATGTAATGTAATACTTATGAATGTATCTAGTGTTTCCAAGGCTACCAAACTAATCTGTCCTTCAAGAATTGATCTTTTGTGATCATGCCAATTTTATGTAATAACGCACCGACTCTGGGTAACTGGGGTCGGGGTTTTACAGTTGATATCAATAGAAGTTTAGTACAAACCTTGGAAGCTAGATTTCGATAAACTCTGATTAGAGCACATAGACCTAAGATGGACTTTGAAGATTAGTATAGAAGAACTTCCTAGAATTTTGGTATTGTAGATATTTTGTGAGTTTTCTGAGAAATAAATCCCTATCTAGATATGAGCAGGTAGAGGTGGCTCTAGCACAGATTTACCTAGGGGTAAAACCAGAAAACACTGCTTTGAGCTAGACTCGAACGGGAATTGGTGCACGACAACGGGCCTTGCTGCACTCTTGGTTATGACACTCCCGGGGGATATCCTTAGGATAATTCTCATTTTCTTTACAAACCATTATGAAGGGTTTATGAGTATATACTTCCTTAAAGAAATCATTTTTTAAGATTATGGATTATATCCATAAACTGTTCAATTTATGTTATGTGTTTTACAAATTTGGAATTATGTATTTCGATTCATAAACTAATCTAGTTTATGCTATTGTTTAAAAGTGGCGCCTAGTGGAAGGAATGGGAATCATATCAATGCACACACTCCATGTAGGAATTTCCCTCCTACTCAAGATAATTATAGTGGAGTTGGTGATGCAACTGGTGCTGATCAGCTAATCACCATACTGGGACAACTCACTCAGGTTATGAATAATAACATTACCCGTATGGAGCACCCTGATCTGCAGCATGGAGGATCAATGTTAGATCACTTCATGATGCAAAAACCACCGACATTCAATGGTAATACAAATACATTGGTAGCTGAGCAATGGATAAGTTCCCTAGAAAAAATATTTCAGGCTTTGGGGAGTAGTGAAAGGGAAAAAGTTGTTATGGCAGTTTATCGCCTCACTGGAGATGCTGATCAATGATGGTCATTAATTTAAAACACAATTGAAGATGATGATGTATCAAATATAGAATGTAGGGAGTTTAAAGATATTTTCTTAGATAAATACTTTCCTCGTGACCGTCGAGAAGATATGGAAAGGAAATTTCTGAGTTTTAGACAAAAGGAGGATAATAATGTCACAAAGTATGAGGCTAACTTTACAAGTTTAGCGAGGCATGCAACAGATTATATATATAACCCAAGAAGTAAGATTTATCATTTCATTTATTGGTTAAAACCGTTTCTCTGTCGAGCATTAGTCTCACAATCCTTCACATCGTACGAAGATACTGTCTCATGTTCTATCAAGACAGAAAAGGAATTCTCTAAGTCTTATGACTTTAAAGAAAAAAAATGAGAAGAAGAGATCTACTGATCACTCTGGAAATGGAAATAAGGGAAAGAAGGGAAATGTTGATTATCCATACTGCAGTAAATGTTGGAAGAAACACCCCGGTAGTTTCTTGAATGGAATGAGAGTCTATTACAATTGTGGTGAAAAAGGCCACCAAGCTCGTGATTGTACGGGGAAGAAAGAAGCTACCGATGTTCAATGCTAAAAATGAAGAGATATGGGACATTATGAAAATGAATATCCTAAGCATCAGGGGAACTTAACTCAGAAAAGGACAAGGGATCAAGGCCAATCTTATCCTATCACTACTGCTGAGGTAGAATCTCTAAAATACATGGTGGTAGGTAATTTAATCGTTTCCTCAAGTTTAGAAAATTATTTATTTGATTCTATATCATCACATTATTTCATATCTTCCCAGTTTTCTAAGAAAATTAGATATTTCCAATTTGATTTAACAAGGATGTTTTCATTCAAAACTCTTAAGGGAAGTATCATTGCTACAATGTTCTGTGAATCAGTTCCCATTAGAGCATATAATTGTTCTTTGTCTTCTGATCTCAACGTCATACCCATGATTGAATTTGATATAATACTTTGTATGGATTGGCATTTGGACCATGATGAAAAAATTTATTGTAAGAAGAAGGAGGTTACTATTTTTTATTATGATGATAAAGAACATCTTTTCTTTAGAGCAGAATCGTCACCACCTAATTCTTATCAAGATCCACCCCTAGTAGCTCAAATAAATTCAATTATTGTTGAGGAAGTGAATGAAATAACTGTGGGTGAGGAAAGGAATTTTCAAATAGGGGATGTACCTATTGTGAAAGAATATGTAGATGTGTTTCCGGATGATTTACCTGGACATCCTCTAGAACGATAAATTCAATTTTTCATTGATTTAATTCCCAGTTCAAGGCCTATATCGAAGACCCCTTATAGAATGGACACTGTGGAATTATTTGAACTAAAGAAACAACAAGAGGAATTGA
This sequence comes from Viscum album, assembly GCA_963277665.1. Taxonomy (NCBI): domain Eukaryota; kingdom Viridiplantae; phylum Streptophyta; class Magnoliopsida; order Santalales; family Viscaceae; genus Viscum; species Viscum album. The sequence goes on from OY728165.1 coordinate 229,590,453, forward strand.
GTAATAAGGGATTTATTTGCCCAAGTGTTTCTCCATGGGGATCCCCTGTCCTTTTTGTTAAGAAGAAAGATGGATCTATGAGGTTATGTATCGACTATAGGGAAATCAATGCTATAATAATAAAGAACATGTATCTCCTACTTCACATTGATGATTTATTTGACCAACTTCATGGAGTTAAATACTTTTCAAAGATTGACCTTCGATCTGGATACCATGATTTGTGTGTGAAGAAGGAAGACATTCCGAAGACAGCATTTTGAACCAGGTACATGCATTACAAGTTTATAGAAATGCCTTTTGGATTAACTAATGCTCCCTCTATATTCATGGATCTAATGAATAGAGTTTTCAAGGAATATCTTGATGATTTTGTAGTGGTATTTATTTATGATATCTTGGTATACTCTAAAAGATGTGAAGATCATGAAAATCACTTGCACATTATCCCGAAGACTCTTAGAAGACATGAATTATATGGAATGTTTTCCAAGTGTGAATTTTGGCTTCAGGAGATTTCTTTTCTTGGCCATATTGTCTATAAGGATGGAATATTTTTTGATCCTTCTAAGACAAGAGAAATCCAAGAATGGCCAGCACCAATGAGTATAACTGAGGTACGCAGTTTTATTGGTTTAGCAGGTTATTATCGGCGTTTCGTCTAGAATTTTGCCCGATTAGATAACCCATTAACGAATCTCACACGTAAAGGGGTTAAATTTATTTGGACAAAAGAGTGTGAGGAATGTTTTGAGGAACTAAAGAGAAGATTATTCAATGCACCTATATTGAATCTACCATTAGGGAATGATGGATTTTTTATTTATAGTAATGCTTCAAATAAAGGACTTGGTTGTGTCCTTATGCAGAATGATAGGGTTATTGCCTATGCATCAAGACAGCTGAAAATTCATGAGCAAAACTATCCTACTCATGATCTTGAGTTAGCTGCTATAATCTTTTCTTTGAAGATATAGAGACATTATCTCTATGGTGAAAAATGTGAGATATATACTGATCATAAGAGTTTGAAGTATATTTTCTCAAAGAAAGAACTCAACATGAGGCAAAGGTGATGTGTTGTACTACTCAAGGATTATGATTGCATGATACACTACCACCCAAGGAAGACAAATAAGGTGGAAGATGCATTGCGTAGAAAGGATCATGGAGTTTTTAGCAATATGAGAGTTGAAAAGGATCCTATATATATGGATCTAGTAAAGATGGATATGGGAATAAACAGGGAAGGTGAAACATAAATACTTTTTCAAATGGTTTCCGAACCATCTTTACTAGAAAATATTAAGAGTTTTCAAACCGATAATGAAGAGTTTCAAAAGAAGATTAAAGCTGTGAATGATGGGAGATTGAGTGACTTTGTGTATGAAGATGGAATTTTGAAATTTGGGAAGAGACTTTGTGTTCCCGATATACCTGATCTAAAAAGATAATTGTCAGATGATGCTCATAGTTCCAATTTCTCTATACAACCTAGGAGAAACTAAATGTATAGAGATCTTAAGGAACATTTTTTGTGGGACAACATGAAGAGGGAGATTTCTGATTTTGTGTCAAGATGTATGGTTTGTCAACAATTGAAATCCGGAAGGCAACAGCCTGGAGGATTCATGAAACCTCTTCCCATACCTAAGTGAAAATGGGATAATATCATGATGGAAATTGTCATGGGAATACCAAAGACTCCCAGAAGGAATGATGCAATATGGGTCATTGTTGATCGTCTTACCAAGTCAGCACATTTTCTTGCTATAAGAGAAGATCTACCACTTGAACGTCTAGCAAGAATATATATTAATGAAGTTGTGAGACTTCATGGAGTACCCATATCGATTGTTTCTGATCATGATCCCAGTTTTACTTCAATATTCTGGAAGAGTCTTTAGAATGCCTTAGATACTGAACTTCGTTTGAGCACTGCCTACAACCCTCAAACAGATGGACAATCAGAATGAACTATTCAAACCTTAGAAGTCATGTTAAGATCTTTCTCACTTGAATTTCAGGGTATGTGAGATCAATATTTACCTATGGTGGAATTTTCCTATAACAATAGCTTCCATTCAAATATTCAGATGGCACCATATGAAGCGTTATACAGAAAGATATGTCACACACCAACCTTTTGGGATGACGTTAGTGACAGAAAACTCATTGGCCCAAAACTGGAGGAGGAAACAATGGAAAGGTGAAGGTAATTCAAAACCATATCAAAACAGCTCAAAGTAGGCATAAAACCTATGCTGATAACCGATGGAAGGATTTGGAATTTCAGGTAGAAGATCATGTTTTCTTGAAGGTATCTCCATGGAAGGGTGTTATAATTTTCGGTGAGAAAGGAAAATTGAGTCCCAGGTACATCAAACCTTTCAAAATTCTAGAACGACTTGGGACTGTAGCTTATCGTTTGGCAACGCTGCCAAGTCTCTCCAAAGTTCAAGATGTGTTCCACGTATCCCTATTTAGAAAATACATGCCTAACCCAACACATGTACTCACCTATGAGAAAGTAGAACTGGAACCCGATCTATCTTATTGAGAAGAGCCCATCAGGATTCTTGATACTAGAGAACAGGGTCTATGAAACCAGACGACTCGTCTGGTAAAAGTTCTATGGAGAAACCATAAGATAGAAGAGGCAACGTGGGAACATGAGAACTTATGATGAAGAACCACTTGAGTCTTTTCATGCGGTACTATTCTAGAAATTTCAAGCATGAAATTATTTGAAGGAGGGGAGCATGTAACACCCCCAGCATCAATGGTACACATCTCTTTGAATAATACAGTAGTGTGTGTTGTACGCAACTTCGAGTTCTAACACACACCACAACCAATCAAACCAGTTGTTATGAATAGTAACACCCAATTTTTGAAATTTTATAAATTTTATCATTCAAAATGGACTTCATTTTTTGATTCGGAATATCGAAATTAGCTTATGGTGAATTTTTGGTATTTTTCGGAAAAATTCAATTTTTGATGAATAGTGAAAAACACTGAGTTATAGTTTAAAACCGAATTTTTATTTAAATAATTATTTATATTATTTAAATTTATTTTAGGTCAAAATAGATACATTATACCTATATAAGTTCAATGTAATTCATTGAAGTTAGTTTATAATAATTTTAGATATAAAAAATTTATTGAACTTTTCATAGTCTTTTACCCCCATCTTAGGAGAATTTGAAAATTCACATAAAACATAATTTTACCGCTTCTGTGAGTGGAATTTTAAAAATTAGAGAGAAACTGATAATATCAAGGAGTAAAATGTGGTTAAATAAGATAAAAATAATTTTTGGTGAATAGAAACTTTTTACTTTTATTTACCACGGTTAAAAGTAAATAGGGTAATTAAGGGTAAAAATGATATTATTATTACCCTAACACATGTCCTAACTCTATTGGATATGTATAATTATACCAAAAACAGCCTTAGGAATAAAATATGAACCTCTTTGGTCTACTTGGATTAGATTAGGACATTTATTATTATTTAATTCAAAGAAGATTTAAAAGAGATAAAATCAAAGTTAAATAAATAATAAAAAATTAATACAGGGTTATAAATAAGATAAATTAGATTATAAATATTCAATATAAATATAAAATTATTTCCTAAATAATGATATTTTATTTATAATTTTTAGACCTTAAATAATTTAATTTATTTGTGGCACAATGGTGATGCAGTAATTACATAATTAATGAAATATTATAATAATTGATATTATAAATATCAAAATAAATGTAATTTAAGACTTTTTATAAATTCCACTAATTTTATAGGTTAATATAACATATTAGAGTTCGTTAGATGAATCTTTTTCGAAGTAATAATGCTGTTATGAATTTAGAAAAAACAAAATACCAAATAGTGTCAAAATTGTCATAAAGGAGTATTTAAAACAAATATTATATTATTAATTGAAATTCTATTCCTAAAAATCTAAAGATAGAAAAAATGAATTATTTTAGGTTATATATATTAATAATGAACCACTTGGGGTTCGGTTGGCTTATTATAGTAAGTTTATTAACCATATGATATAAAAATACAAAGAGACATGATAAATGTCAAACTATTTAACTAAGAGTTAAATATAAATGATAATGTTAATATAGTAACCCAAACCTATCTAAAACCTATTTTTTGAGTGGATTTTGACTCATACCTACCTTATCCTCAAAATAAGTCACTTTGGAGCCATTATAAATCCAATATGAATTTATTATAAAATAATATTTTATGTTTTTCCTAAGGTACCTCTCACCCCTTTTATAAAAGGGCACTCCCCCTACTCTCGAATTCATACTTTCAAATCCTTTTGGTGCGGCGAAAACCTACCCAAATATCCTATAAAATTCACTCACTTCAACCTATTGGCCTTAGTTTGACCATAAATCCAACCTAAGGAGCCCTTTTGATCAAATCAAAAGGAAGAACCCGATGAAGAGGTAATGTTTTCACCACCCTCTATCAAGTTCCTTTCATCTTCCACTTATTCATTATTTGATATTTCCATTATAAAATAATAACTCCAGTATATTCTATATACTATGATGTTATTATAAATATGGTACAACCATATTCAGTATTCTATCCATCCTTTTAATGACATGTCACCATATGTGCGTACGTGCGGCTTACCGTCTCCACATCGTGGGGTAATTGTTATTCAAAACAATATTATTTGGATGGGTATGATAATGATGTGAAATTGAGGTAAATAATAAATATAACATTTTAATGATTCTTTATATATGATATACCATCCAATTATATATGATTTTAATATCAAAATAATTATATTGTCGCTTGTGCGTACGTACGGACTACTGTCTCCACGAACACAATGAGATTCATTCCCCATCTTATCCATTCAAGAACAATTTTCTTTTGATGGTTAAAATTAATATTTAAATACTTAATATAATTCTATATATGAATAAGATACAACCTATCCATAACAAAAATGGCTTACGTAACAAAGAATATAAAGGAAAACGAATCAGTGAACAACCGAAACAATGATAATACTAAGATATTATTAACAAAGCAATGTTAAAAGATAATATATTAATGTATATGATTCTTTTATAATTTAATAAAAATTATCTCACCATTATACAGGAGGTTAACCTACCCTCTACCAAGGAAAAGTACATGGTAAGGGTTATTTCACAATCTCTTCATTATCCTTTGTTGTTTATACGTAATTATCTACTGGGACCACTTTATCATCCACATCCATGTTTCTTAAAAATGTATTTCAAATCATTCTTAATATTTTATAGAATATAGGTTAAAGTCATTTATACCCTTTTTTTGACTTTTTATAAGAAGTTTATAAAGGAATCTTTCTGTCGTTTTCCAAACAAGGTCCTTTTTATCCTTTTCGACAGAATTAAGGTTAGAATGTCTTTTTAACTTATACGGAGGGTGCAGCTATTTTACGCCATTATAAAATATTCAAAGATTCTCTTAAATTCTTATAAGGATATTTTCAGAGTGAATGTTTTATTTAATAATTATGTTACTTTTAAATGATTTCAAAAAAAGATATATTTCTCTCAAATAGTTTTATTTCATCTATGTATACATCCTTTGATTGATTTTAAGCTTATTTGAAGTTGATATATTATGATACAAAACTTCCATATTGTATTGATGGTTTTGGGATATGTTTGAATATGGATGTGTTATTTTTATACCATTCATTGTTTTTGGAGAAAGTATTGATATTTTGTATGCTAGTTTTAATACGAATGTTTATGTTATGTTTAAACCTGTTCATATGAGGAATGCATTGGACTTAATAAGTGAATGGTGGAGCCCATTATAGCTCCTCGATGCATCAGTAGGTATTATGAGACAAACTAGTGTCTTGGAACAAGGACCTGAAAAAATATTATTTTTATTCTTGGCATAAGGCCTTGACTATGTGGTTATGATATTCTGGAATTATGCATTCCATCATTAGGAAAGTGGTTACTGATATTACATGTGATTATTCGATTAGTAGAATATCCATGTTAATAATTAAATGGAATTTTTTCATTTTATTTATTCTATATTATGCTGAATTTACAATTTAAAAGGCATTTGTTTTAATTATACATTTCCTTAAATGTTTATGCTTATTTATGGAAGTTTCCGCTATATTGTTATCCTTACTGAGAATCTGAGCTCACCCTTTTCTATGTTTTATTTTTCCCAAGATGTGAAGAATTATTTTATAACTGACCTGCAGGGATAGTATGAGGGGTTATGAGTGTGGAATATGGAGACTATGTTGTCATAGTTTTTCACTTTATCATGTAATGTAAGTCTTATGAATGTATCTAGTGTTTCCAAGGCTACTAAACTAATCGGTCTTTCGAGACATGATCTTTTTTTATCATGATAATGTTATGTAATAATGCACCGACTCTGGGTAACTAGGGTCGGAGAATTACAAGAATAGGAAATGTGGGTAGGGTTCGGGCATGAGGGGGGTTCAACTGCGAGGGTGGGGGTGGGCGAGGAAGAGGCAGATGATGCCGGTAGTGCGAGGAATAGTTCCAGCAGCGGTAGTCGGTGCTATGGGGTACGATTCCAGTGGTACGAGGGGGTTCTCAAGGGGGGTTCGAGCGCGAGGGTGTTGGTGGGGAGTGGGGCGGATGGCGCGAGGGTAGACGATGGGCATGCGGGTGGCAGCAGTCGATGCGAGGGCAGCGGCGGTCAGTGCTACGGGGTAGGGTTTCGACGGGCGCGATAGGGTAGGGGGGAGGAGGGGGGCACGGATGAGGGGGTTTTTTAAGCTTAGAGACCACCATTAGCGGTCACTATTGGGTTTCAATAGGGACCGCCAATGGCGGCTGGCCATGTTAGGGGGGATCCAAAGGCGCTTTTCTAGTAGTGGATCCCTCTTTCAGTTCCCTTGATGGAACCTATTCCTATTAATGATATGGGCATATGATCCTAATTATGAGAGGGATTCCATCTTATGTTATAGTCTATACAAGGTATTTCTTGACCTACCCAACTATTTTTGAGTTTACATGGGAGTTCCAATAGAAGCATCCTCCCACCATTTTGGGGGATGGCGGACCACATGTTTCTAATGCTTGGATCTATGTTATTCATTCTCTATTCAAGAATCTAGAAAAGCCTTTAGAGAAGAGGTTCAAGATTGTACCTTATATGATATGGGTTATTTACATGATATTATCGGATGTTATTACCTAGTAATATCTTCATAGAGATACAGTCTGGTAAGATTTCCACAATATCTACTATTATTACATGTTTCCAAAGACTATAAGTGTTAATCGGGCTAGAAATTTCATGAACCTAAAACAAGGAGGTATGTTTTTTAAAGATTATTTTTCTTGATTTACTAAGCTGTAGTGGTTCACACAGAATCTAGCTGGTGAAGATATTATTATCAGCAGGTGATTTGAGGATTGTGTGGTATACACCATCCAATCACAGGTCAATGTATTTTAGTTGATGACCATATATGATAAAGTTAACAAAGACCTTATTATAGGGCATAATCTAAGGGAACCAGATAGTGAAAGTCATGGAAGTTTGACACCTAGATAAATCATAATTTCTTCTAATGGAATAAAGAATCACTTTGAGGCTACATGTGAAGTTAATAACAGTCCAGATCCTCAGATGATGAGTTTCCTTATATGTCACATGTGTCGGAAGATGAGGCCTAGGAAAACTCAGTGTTTACTTGATCCAGTAGAATGTAGTGGACAATATAGGATGAAGCATATCCATTGATTTTGAAGGACCATTTCCATCAACTCTTAGAAAGTAGAGAATTACACCTACTACACATTTATAAGTGGGGCATATAGTATCTCGTCAGGAATACAGTTTAACTAACAAAAAACATTTAGGATATGGTTGTCATCAATACAAGGGTAGTTAGACTCATGATTATCAATGCCAGTGGAGTTGGTTTACTCAGGGAAGTTTGGCTATGACTCAAGGCAATATTAGAGACTAGTTACATGAAGTGCATCCTATGTTATTAGATCATAGATCTAGACCTTCAACAGATTGGGGTACTATTCTAATAGCCTATAATTTATTTTCTTATTTATTTTACATAGGTGCATCTCACTCGTTTGTATAGAAGGGAAACATGTAGTGTTTGGGCATCAATATTGATCAATTTTTGGGTGTGATGATGCTCAATACCCTATTTTGTATCCAAATAGATAACATTCTATGTTTTCAATATTTTCCCCTTGAGATAGTAAAATACATATTCATATGCAATATCGTCATCTTTAACATGAAAAGGTTTGATGTAATCATCAAGATGGACTAATCAATACCTTATTTAGACTATATTGACTGTCATCATCAGAGAGTGTTGTTGACATCACTATAGGGAATTGGGAACAATCATAAGGGATAATGGGATATTCATGAGTCTCAAGATGGACCCAGAAAACAAAGTTTGGGTAGTGTGACAACTGAAATCACTAGTTTTTCATGGATTACCAGGGTTTATGACCCGTTATTTTTCCTCCTATAATAGAGTGTTTCAGGGAATTCTTACTTGAATGCTACTCTAGTCTACATCTAGTGAGATAAGAAAAATAAACTGTTTAGCTAGTTTTAGGAGAATATCTAGTGTCCATTCCTCCTAACAGTATGACACCCATGGAGCTTATCAAGCTCAAGAAATATTTGGATGATCTAGAGGATAAATGATTCATATTCTTCAAAACTTCTCCATGGGGTTCCCGAATACATTTTTCGTAAAACGAGGATAGTAACATTATGATTTTCATGAATTACCATTGATTGAACCAACATATGATAAAGAACCAGAATCAAATGACTTTAATAGACAACCTATTTGATCAGCTCTGAGGAGTGATACCTTTTCCAAATATTGATTTAAGGTTGGGCTATCACCAAGTGTGTGTTAGGTCATCACACATACCTCACATATATTTCTGGATAAGGTATGGTCTTTAGTAGTACCTGGTCATTCTGTTCGGCCTCATAAACACACCTGATGTCTTCTTGGATTTGATGAATCTAATTTTCCACCTACTTCTCAATTTATTCATGATATACTTTGTGGAAAAAATATTTGTGTATTCAATCTCTAGACAAATCCTTCCAACCATATTGAGATCATGCTGAATATACTAAATGGGAATTAGCTTTATGAAAAGCTTATGAAATTCCACTTTTGGATCAACAAGGTCCACTTCTTGGGTAAAATAACCTCAGAGTCAAGAGTTTGGTTAGACCCATAGAAATTAATATTTTTAGTTTCCTTGGATCAGACCAAGGAAATCATTGAAATCTAGGCTCTCATTATACTCGAAAATTATTACCAAAACTTAATCCATGATTTTTCATGCCTTACAGTGTCACATATATTATTGATGAAAAAGGGTTTGAAATTAATATGGTTATAAGCATGTGAAGAGTCCTTTTAGGAGATGAAGGGCCATTTGACATAAGCACCACTACTGATCCAATCATATCTGAGAAGGAGCAGTACAGTTTACTGTGACACATTATTTATCAACATGGGATTGGTTCTGATGTAGGAAAAGTGAGACATTACATATGAGTCTCATTTGTTGAGGCCTTATAAAGGGAATTGATTTACATACGACCTCATGATAGATGTTTTAGTTCATGATATATGATGTTAAAGAAATTATCTACATGGAGATCATTTTTTCATATTCAGTGATCAAAAAATACTCAAGAAAATATTTACACAGTGAGATCTGAATCACATTACGTGCTTATGTGTTGATTACATACAGTATTTTTATTTTGTGCCTGCTGATATTCTAGGTGAAGGCAATGATGCAACTGATTCTATAATCTAAAGAACTCATACACATGCATTCTGAAGGCCATTGGAGAGAGAAAAATCGTGGCCTTTTTTAGATATGCACATTGATTTTTTAGAGGATTATGGTAAGATTATGATTATGGACATAATAGTGACCTATAACCTTCCGCGACAGGTGATAATGTGGGAACTATCATATCCTATAGACACTTTAATAATAAAAAGTATCTCAGAAGATGTTTTATATTCTAGTTGGACTATGGATAAGGATGATACTCTAAATTCTCAGGTTGTGTTTTGGTCTTAGTTTACATTAGAGATGATATGATGCTGGAATTTTATTCCGCAACACTGACTATTCATTTTGGTGTCACCAAGATGTATTAATATTTACATATCCAATATTTTTAGTCTAGTATGAAACACAAGATATATGGGTTTATCACCCAATGTTCCACCTATCAATAGGTGAAGGTTAAACATCAATGACCAATAGTAAATTTATAGCCACTTCCAATTACCATGTGGAAATGGGATGATTCCTATATAGATTACTTGACTGGTTTACCCAGATCACCTCATGGAAATGATACAATATGGGTTTTCACTCACCATTTGATAAATGTCACTCATTTCATACTTGTGTGAGAGACCTTCTTAATAGATGATATTGGGAGTCTATACACTGTGGAGGATGTATGTCATAATAGATCACCCCAATCGATTGTTTCTGACCAAGGATCTCGGTTTATGTCATGATTATAGTAGGGGTTGTATAAGTCCTTGAGTACATACGTGATTATGAGCATGGCCTATCACTCTCAAACATATGGAAAGAAGTAGCACATGATTCTGGTGTTAGAGGACATGCTCTATTCATATGTCCTTGACTTATAGGGTTATTGAGTGAAATTAATACTCCTTCTTGAGTTTTATTATAGTCGTAGCTTTTAGTATTCCGTTGAGATGGATCCTTATGAAGACTTATATGACAGCCCATTCTATTGACTTTTGTGTTTGTTAGAGGTAGGGGATGCAACTTTTCATGGATCCCATATCATTCAAGAGATTAAAGTGCATGCCCAGTTGTTCAGAAAGAGCATAATGGTTTCTCATTCTAGACAATATTCATATGCCAACCAACACCAAATAACTCTTAGGTTTTCTATCAGTGATTAGGTTTTCTTACGAGTTTTTTCTAGGATGGTCCATAATTGTATTTAGAGGTAGGTTTATCTATCTTCTAGGTTTGTTGGAACATTATAGGTTGTGATATGGATCATATGAATGGATTACTAGATATCACATTCTCAGATATACTGGTCTATGAATGTTATCTTTTATGTATCTCACCATCATCAATATTATCCAGACCCATCACATGTCTTTCATCCTAATAAGGTTGATATAGATATAGATTCTTTATTTGAGGAATATCCAATGCATATTTTGGATCATAGAGTCAATAGACCCCATGATAGGTCCATTTATTTGGTATGAATTCTATGGTAGCATGATCAAGTATATGATGATAATTGTTAGTAGGAAGCAGATTTACAAGATCAGTGACCAGAAATATTTTCTGATGATACCTCATTTCCCCCATATTTCCAACATGGGGATGAGATGATTTATGGAGGGTAGTTTGTAATGGGCCATCTTTTCATTAAGGTATGAGTCATTTTTTTTCATACTTAATTTCTTTTTCTATATTCATAAAATTGTGTTATGGGATAAAGAAGGTAAAAAGAGAATTTGAGGCCTGTTTAAATCTTAAATATTTGGGAATTAGGAAAGAAGATAAGGCCACATGGTTACTGCACAATTATTAAAAACGTTGTTGGGAAAATGTATGGGGCCATTTTTAAGTAACATGGGATGCACAGTTTTCATGAAACTATGAGAACCAAGGTCTATCATTGAATTTTTTTAAGTAATCTTGGATAGATATTTTTTCACGGTTTTCAAATGGTTAGTGAAACCATGTGCCTTAACCGTGAAGGGTCTCTCCTTAGACAATGGGACAAGCATGGTTTCTGCAAGGTTTTTCCAAACCATGCAGCCAAACCCTTCACCCCTATTTTTTGGCTGTAAAGTATTAAATGAACTTAATGAATGTTATAACCTCATTTTCACATTTTCCTCTTCGTTTCCATTGGGATAATCTCCCTTCTCATCCTATGGGTTCTCATCATCCCCAATATAAGTTTCTTTAGATCTCCTAGATCTAGACACTGAATCCAGATCCTTTGATAGTGTTGGATAGATATCAGTAAGATCTCTTTTCCACATTCATCATAATTATTATTTCTCTTTTATCCTCTACGCTCATTTGGAGCAAACCCATTCACGAAATTTTCAGGGTGTTGAACCATTCATCATTTTTATTCTAAAACTACTTTGAATCCGAGGATGATATTGGAAAAGGATTCATCAACAACCCTATGGTATGCAGTTTAGATTTTTACCATTAAATGTGAGTTGTTTCTATAGCCACACCATTATGAAACATGCTGACTATTACCACTCTTTTCCATAGAGATATTTCCTTGATTTTAAATTGATATACACATGATGTTGTACTCTCATTAAGCCATTCTAGGTGATTATAGGTTATTGAACTCAATTTTGGACACCCCTTTGGGGCTCTAGCTTGATGTTCCCCTTTATAGTTAATTTATTAAATAACTTGAATAGTTACTATGTGTTTGGAGTGGGATGCAATTGAAAATTTTCCCCTCTATGTTAATGTTAATTGAACCAAGGAACATCCTATGTGCTTTGAATGGCCTATAAATGCAATTTACCTTATAGGTAATTTCCTAATGGATAATGGAACCTTTTTAGTGCTTATTTGAACCTTGGAATTGAAATAAAATGGCTTGCTTGATTTAATGGATTTTAAAAACTGAATGAAATAGCTTCATGGGGGTTTGATTTCATAAATGAATTAAATGGATTAAGTGAAAAGAATAAAAATGGGTGGTAAGGCCACACTGGTAGATTCATGATAAATATATATTGATCACATAACTATAAAACCCATTTAAACCTCGGGCTTTGTTGCTATTACAATGTTGAAATACCATATGAAATTATTATTATTATGATTACACCATTTATATTGGTCCTCGAATGATGGTTAATTGAATTTTTGGAAATATTTCTTCACTCTCGCATTCATCAGGTGTTTAATATGGTGTCTCACACCATTGAAACTATTGGGATGGTGGGCACAACACACCACCCCCTTTCTTCGGGTGTTGACATAAAGACTCACCCACCATATCAAGTGATGATAATGACATCTCTAATTCATCAGGTCATGTATTGATTTTACTCCTGATTGAGCTTATAGACTCATTCAGACTGGTTATGGATGACTAAGTTACACCCTACTTTAGCCAGAACCTACTATTCTAGGTATATGACTACTTACATCTGCATGTACTTAGTGCATATAGGTGGATGTAGTATACAAATAAAATAAAATATTTTTTTTACTATATATATGGTTACTAATTAGACTATCATTATGGAAGTTTCTACTGTAGTTAGAGACTCCAAATTTCCTTTAGGAATTTGAGAAGGCTAGTGCTTATTTATTCATAACCGTGGATTGTTAATTTATAACTACACATTATTGTTACAATGAACATTACTTTGATTAATTCTAGACACCATTGGTGGAATCATATTGGGATTTTATATCACAACCTACTTATGAAACCATTGGTATATGAGCATATTATATGTTTTTAAGTATGTATAAGGGAAATCACCATGCTGCAGATTCTAGATATTTATTACTTAAAGTCGGAACTTGGAAGAAGAGGACCGACCATATGATTGATATGATAGGGGAGAAGCATTTTGTTATTTTTTATTTTTCTTTATCATATTGTATATACCTACCTCTATTTCCCATTTTATATAAGTATGCAATGAAATCATGAGTATGATATAGCCTATTTTCCTTTTGATATTATTACTTAGTTTCTCATTTATTTATCATTTCATAGTTTGTTATTATATCTGTTGTATGTGCTTCTTATACAATGTGTTACTAGTCTAGTTATTACTATTCCTACTTGTATATGATTTTTATGTTTTATTTTATTATTATATTTGTTGTTCCACTCAGATGTGAAGGTATAATCTCCCATTTATACCACATTTACACCCTTTATTCTAGTCAGTAGGACCTTTTGTACGAGGAGGCATGTTTTAAGCCATGTGACCCACCAACATGGGGAATGAGAAACACAGATCTTGAGTAGGGAAGTAACATGATACTTATTTTCATTTGTACATATGATGGATTGATCGATCATTATATGTTAGCAAGGAGATTTCTAGTTCAGTAGACATTGGAACTTGGTGATGGGAGTGGGCACACAAAAGCTGAGACATCAAAAATGGGTACCCAATAACAGAAACAAGGATCTGGGTGTGTGAGATACCTGAGGAGGTGATCTCAAGATAGTGGTTCATTGTTTTAGGGATATTACAGTTTTTCTATCCAAACAAAGGAGAGTCAATTCAATTTTTGAGATGGCCAGGGACATCTCACATGAGATTCTCCTACCCACCACATAGCTGATAGAGATGTAGTCAATGGACTACCAAAGTATAGATAGTGGTTTGAATATGAAGGTTTATATGGTGGAATAAATGATATATGATTTGAGAGAGTTATAGGATGTGGTAGATAATTATTCTACTACCACCATGCCTAGGTGTTCTACATAAGGCTTAAGGAGTTAGTGGTCTCGGATGAGAAAAAATTCAAGCAATAGAGGCATATAACCCAAAGGCTCTAAGGATGATTATTGGTGTGATATTTATGTTGTCTATCATAGCTATAGTACTAATAGACACCGTCACATGCCACTCTTTTATTATTATAAGCTTATATCAAGACCTTAAGATTCCATTTGAGCCTTTAGTTCAACATTTTAATTTGGAGACTCATACTAAATATGATTCATTGATCACATACTTATACCCACAGTGTGACATGAACTAAGGAGGAGATAACTTACCTTGGGATATCATTACAATAGTAATGATTCATTATGACATCTTACAAGGTATGTAATGGTTATATATAGTTCATGCATAGATTGAAAATTTAAAGAAGAGGATGCAGTGTCTCCAAATAGATGTGATGATGATTTCCTTCATCAGTGTGAGGAAAATCTAAGTAGAAAAGTATAAGATCATATATAAGATGATAAGACAAATTAATCAATAGTGGGATAGTATAACCATTAGTGAAGAATATTCTTTGAGATATCTATTTCATGCAATGATGGAGGAGTATAAGGATGCCTTACATAAGGACATGTCAAGATTTCCTCCCCACCTAGAGATAGAGTTCTTCATAGGATTACACCTTTGGACTTATCCTATATTTGCACAAGTATATCATATGAATTCTATAAAGCATCATGAGAGGAAGGAGTAGTTAGAGGGGTTACAGATGAAGGGAGTTATCAGAGGAAAATTTTCCCCAAAGAATCCCTAGTTTTGTTCTATAAGAAGGAAGACTGATGTTTGTGGTTTTGTCTATATAAACTTAACCTAAAATATTTTAATGTAAATAATATGTATCCACTAATAAATATTGACGACATATTAAACTAGTTTAGTGGGGAGATATGGTTCTCAAAGATTGACCTCAGTTCTAGATATCACCATCTCTATGTTCAGGATGTGGATAAATCAAAGGCAAAATTTTGATGTCTCTGTAGTCATTATGATTACATGGTGATTCCTTTCATAATGGAAAATACCTGAACACTATTCATGGGACTGATGAATCAGATATTCCTTCCCTTATTAGATCAATTTTTGTTAGTCTTCATCAATGAAATACCGATGTACAAGATGTTTAAGGAGGAGCACATGAGACACTTGATGGATTTTCTAGAGATACTTTGAAATAACTAGATTTATAGAAATATCTCAATGTAAAAGTTCTAGATTCAAGAGGTCCAATTTTGGTACTTGTCATCATGGAAGAGGGAGGAGTAGTAGACCCAATGAAGGTTTAGTTAGTGCTAGTTTTGAAGCACCCAATAGCACAACTGAGGTATGTAGGTTAAGTAGGTTTATAAGAAACTATTGTAGATTCAAAATATATTTCTCCAGGATTGAGGAACCCTTTACATCATTATACTAAAAAAGGCATCCTTTCGTGTAGATAGAGTGGGTTTAGTAGATTATTTAGGATTTACAACACAGGTTGATGATCACATCCATCCAGATATTTTTATAGGATGGTGTTGAGTATTCTGTGTCCCATGATTCCTTCAAATCTAGGATTGGATGTAAAATAATATAGAGGCAATAAATTATTTCATTACGATCATGAAAATTGATACCTCATTACCAGAACTATGTGACCCATGATATGGAGTTGACAACGATGGTATTTTTCAAAAATATGTGTGACCCTATCATATGGATGAACTGTTTTTCATCTATTCTTCCCAAAAGAACATAAATTATATCTTTTATAATAATAATCTTATATTTAGAGGATATGGATAGAGTTATTCCAAGATTATGACATAGAGATAGTCTATAATCCCGAAAAGGGGAACATGGTGGAAAATGAGTTTAGGAAGAGATCTTCTTTGTAGTAGCTGAGAAAAGGTTTAGAGTTGTTAATCTCATTAAATTTATCCTTAGTGTATGATGATGATATATATTACCTATAGTCTATACATATTTCACCTCCACTAATGCAATGTGTTAAGGTGGCTCAAAATAGAGATACCAATTGTTAGACCTTGAATATTCAAATATCCAATGTATGTGATCATGATTGATTTTATGATTATAGAGAGCACTTTATACTTATACAATTGAGGAAAATGGTACTAGAGACATTGTGAGAGGAGATTTTGAGGGAGTTTTATATGTCCCCATTCATGGTATATCATGGTGTGAGAAATATGCATTGGTAGCTTCAACATTAGTTACGGTGGATGGGAATGAAGATGTTTTAAGCATATTTTGTCTCTAAATCACTCAATTTTTACTAGGTGAAGGGTGAGAACTAGGTTCTAACATGTTTGGATCACCCGTTGATTTTCCATAGTAGATGTGGGATTTTATTTCTATAAACATTATGATGTAAATCCCTTGATCTCCTATAGGACATGATTACATCTCAGTGATATTAGAACAATTCACTTTGTTATCCAACTTCTTATATAACAAAGAGAAGAGTTCAATTGAGATAATGTGGAACCTTTATGTGTTGGATATAGTATAATATCATATATATTACTTGATGATCATTTAAAAACATGATTCTCTATTAAATTCATGATTATAGAGAGGACTATAGGAGACCTTTGGATCTAAGTTACGTTTGAGCAAGGTGTTTTCACCCCAATACGATGTCCAGACTAAGCAAACCAATCGTGTTTTAGAGGAAAAGCATCAAAAATTCAAGTTATATTTTTGACATAGTTAGGAGGATCAACTACTCTTGGTGTATTTTAAGTAAAATAGCACCTACAATTTAACCATTCGAGGACATTTACAGGATATCGTCCAGGTCATCACTTTGTTGGACTAACCTAGGGAAGTATGCTTTCTTGATCCCAATGATGGTGTGAGTGAAAATAGAGAAGGTTCATTTCCTATAGAAGTGTATGGAGACATCATAGATCCATAATAATTCTCATTCATTACAAAGATTACAATTATTTGGAGTTCAATAATGGAAACCATGTGTTCTGGATGATATCGCCTCAGCAAGGTTCATATAGATTTTGTTAGGGTAGAATGTTATCTCCATGATTCATTGTAACCATAAAGATAAATTGTATATTTGATGAGGTGGAATATATCTTAGACCAATTTTCACCATTAGTCCAGTTACAAAATGTCTTCTACATATCACAATTGAGGAGTTCTGTGAACAAACCATCACACGTTATCAAATAGGGAGAGTAGGGCATCAAAGATTGTGATACAATTATATATTACATGGTATATATCAAGGATCAGAATGAGAAGATACTTTGTGGGAGATATATTCCCTTGGTTTATATCTCGAGACATGATGATAATCTTTTTGTGAGAAACTGGGAGTAGGAGACCAAGATAAGAGATTGGTACCCTCATATTTTTTAGTAGGATTTCTTATTTTTGAGATAAAAATACCTAATGTTAGGATAATATAATGGCATGGGTTTTGACTTATAAGATATTAAAATATTTTTGGGAATATTTATGAGTCTAGTCACATAGTTAGCATGAATTTATAAGGCCCATGGTGGGTTTATATTTATTTTAAAAAGTTCTAAATTTATTTTATCTTCTAAACACAATTTTTCTAAAATAATGGAATAACATCCAAATAGAGTCTTAGATCATAAATATGAGACGTCCATTATATAAGAAACACATGGTTTGACCAGAACATGGTATAAAATTGTTTAGTGTATGGTGTTTATAAAATATCCATCATGGGAAAATGTATAGAATGATTACTAAATTAATTAATTATTTTCTTTTTAATTTTTCATATTCAAAACCATATATATAAGAAGGCATATAACAAATCCCTAGGGTTATCCACACAACCCTATGGATCAAGAGATGGATGTTTGAGGAGGATTATTGAGAGATTAACACGAAATTGTGGACTGGTAGCTAGTGTTCTAATTGGATCTTCTGGTCCCCTCTAATAACAATGACATTGAGATGTTCTTCATTAGTGATTCATCCAATCTTTAGATATGGATTTTTTTCAGTGTGTTTATCTTGTTATTTGTTACCCATGTTGAAGATGAATTAATTCCCAATAAAATCAAGAAATTGATAAATGTTTCAGTACATTTATTGATTTATGCTCATAGAAATAATAATTTGTTATTTCCTTTGATATTTGGTACATCATTCATCATTATAATGGAAATTAATTTAGGAAAACCTAAAAAAATAGTCAAGGTTTATTATTCTTTTTGTGTTTTATTCTTTACTTATTCTATTCTGCAGACACTCCTTATTCATATTTTCTTTGGATGATGGTTCAATAAATACCGAGTAGATGATCATTGGAAAATTTATCATTGACACAATGGATCATCATATTGGGTTTGTGTTGATGATGGATTGAGATATCAAGGAATGGAAACAATGGTGGTTAATCATTGTTGGTCTGAGATTTTATGGGTTTTTTTCTAGTTTTTGGTTCACCTTGTGGTGATTGTGTGGAGCGACAAGAGTGGATAACTGAGCAGATCTAATGGATGGAATCTAATAACTAGAGATATTAGGGATTGATCAACTCAAATATGAAAATCACGTATGGGATTAGTGGTAAAATATAAGGTGATAGAATTGTGACAGGCCATACAAAGAACATAAATATTATAGAAAATTCCCGACAACAATTTGTGTAGTTTAAATAACACATGTCATGTAGACCCCAATTTTAGTGCTTAGGGATTATTTATGAAATGAAATATCACATTATTTTAGGTACCCATCTGTAGTTGTGTGACTCAGGGTTGAAATATCCGTATGTACCAGCGGGGTACATAAGAATGGATATATCCAGGCACATGGGAATAACCAGATTACAAGGGTTGAACTTGGTACTTAGACACCACATGATATATAGGCACAACTAAAGTACATGAGCAGGACAAAAGTATATGAGAGTGATCCAAAGTACCCAGACATTAGCCAGAGTACTTGGGAAGACTCATGGTAGGAAGGACACACTGTGTACTCCTAATATATAAAATCTACTTTATCCAAGGTGGTTTTAAGACCCTATTCAATTATGTGTTGACTGACATCATTAGTGTGACTCCATCATTCCATATCCCATGAGGGTAGAGTGAGACATCATTTCTTGAGCATAGGATGTGATCCCCTCTATGAGATTAGTCTCAGAGTTTAAGAATATTTCATGAGGACTAGGGTGGGATACTCTATCATATCTTATTTATTGGGGTGTGTTTTAGAAATATGTGTGTCAAACATACTTGGGTGTTGATCCCGAACATAATTAGTTAATTCAGTTAGGGTTTTCAGTGTCCCCTATGGCCATGGGTTTGATCCCATATTTACGTATCAATCTATTCTATGATTCAATATATAATTTTTCATAGAGAGGCCAAATGATCATGATCTATTAGGTGATCACCATTACTCTTATCGGGATCATGAAATAAGTTCTCCCAGATAAATGTTACCTTGGTACCTCAACTAGGAATCCTAGGATGGCATTGTAGTTATGAAATTACTATGATATTTAGTATCTATCATGAGTATATTTGGGTTTTATTATTTTATATATAATATTCTTACCGACATTACCCTGTGATAATTTGGTTACTCTCTTGATACATTATTTTTGGTTATATATATGGGTCCTAATAGGTGCTGTTATACTCACCCTTTCATGGTCTCTACCCACACATATTGTATTTTATAGAGATAACATGTCATTCTAAAGGGTCTATGGTGGACTTGGATCAGGAATAGCATAGTTGATAATGAAAAACCATAATTTTTACCTAGTGTTTCATTTTACTACAGTCCCCTACTTCTATCAGGTTGTACTTTATTTATAATTTTGGTTGGTTCATATTTGTCCTTTTTCATTTTACAGTACTTTATTTGTAATATTATTATTGGATATATATGTATACATGAATTTGTATCTATTTTATTTTACCATTTGGTATTGTATTGGTATTTGGAGATGTGTGCATGTGTACAGGTGCTTAAGGATAAGGAATCCCATGTTTGCGATATGCCAAATCGATGTTTGCCCCTAGCCATAGGCCAATTGAATGATTGGGGGGGGGGGGGGGGGTCACACTAGGCTTATCACAAGCCATTCGGGCCTCGATGGTTTAAGTTGTGACATACCCATTTTAATTTTATTGCTAAAAAAGGAGTATACATTACTTTTTTACTCAATAATGATATAATGGAATAATTATTCAATAATTCCATGCCTATATGATCAAAATTAGTGTGGAAAATAAGAACATTGAACAGTAAGACAACGTTGTCTATAAAAAATATGATTTACATTAAACTATTCACAACCCTTGATTTCACTTGAGATTACTTGAACAATATTAACTCTACTCATCCATTGATACAACTTGTGATATTACTCGAGTGAAACTATTCAACTCCTTTCCCCCTTCATAAAACAATTCTTTGAACATATGAGAAACACATTACTAAATATATGAAAACCAAAATATTAGAAATGTTTAAAATACCACACCAAATGATGATATTATAGCTTACCAATTTTAAAAAATTTCCTTAAAAACATTATGCCTACAAATAAAAGAAACACATACCTGTGGATACTCTCCCTATATAGCTATCCTCTCACTTTGTGATTACTTAAAGGGACTAAACATAAAAGGATTTATATTATCTTTTTCTACCATTTTGATAACAATATATAAAGATCTAGTTGATAAATGGGATCAAACACCATAATATAGTCCTTATAAAAATGACTATGAACTCCCATCCACAATCTCAATATCTGAAATGCATCCTTTAGTAGTGGTTTGGTGAACACATATTATATTTTCTCAAATGCTGTAATAAATTACATCTTCAAATAATTTCTCTACACAATTTCTTTAATTAATTGATATTTGATATCAATTTTCTTAAACCTTGAATATTGAAAAATATTCCCTATCAAATTAAAAGAACATTGATAATAATAAACCAAATTTAGTGGAAACTTCACTTTTATCATGATATATTTAAATTTAGTTCTCATAAAAATCAGTTTGGTAGTTTATTGAGTTGTAACCACATATTTTAATTCTTTATTACTTATGTTCAAAGAGAACCACTTCTATTTCTTAGAACATATACACATTTCTCTTAAATGTAATACTTGTCCAAATGAAGATATTCTTTCATTAGCATTGTGTGCCAAATTTTCATCCGTGAATACAAATAGATCAAGCCTTCCCTTTTAGTCATATTTCAAACCAAATATTTTGGGCCCTTTATGTTCCCAAAAATTATTTTCTAAACCATAAAAAATGATATTTTTAGGGAACTTTTAAATCTATAAAAATGATGACAACATAGAAAATATCTAGTATTAAAGCTATGAAGTACAAAAAACTACCCATTATCTTCTAGAATTATTTTTAGTCAACTTACATTCCTTTTAAAGACATTGAAAATTTGGTCCCCACTAAGATATGTATAGTTACTTTATTTTAATTCCACAATTCTAATCATATTTAGATGTATCTATTCATACTTCATTTGAGAGTGAAAAATGTGGTCTTTATTTTGAGAAATTTCTAAATATAAAAAATGTATCACTTCACCAAACATGGGAATTTCAAATAACTTCTTCATCTATGTATAAAAATCATGAAAATAACATTCATCATTTCTAGGAAAAATTATATCATATATATAAATAATGTCAATGAGTGACACTTTTCTTTCATCCTTAATGTATAGATTGTTGATCACTCATTATTCTGCAAGTTAGAATCTAACTTGGAATAACATAATCATGGGGATTGTTTCAAACCCAATAGATCCTTCCCCAATATATAAACATAGATCCCATATTTACTAAGAATGAATCCTTAATGTTTCTTAATGTAAGTCTTATATTCCAACTCACTATTTAGGAAATTAGACTTGACATCCATTTAGAATATCTTATATATAATTTTCACTATAATAGAATTACATATTATCCTGATTTCATGTATTAAAACTAGTGTAAAGGTCTCACAACAATCAATATCTTAGTAAAAACGTTTCACCAAAATCAATATATTCAACCTAATAATACCAAAATCACAAAATTTATTTTTATTTAATAGAAATAATATTTCATTGAAATTATTTAGGAACAAACATTTTTTTCCAATAATAATTCAATCATTAGTATTAAGTACCAACTAATAAGTACCATTCTTCTCTATCTAATCCAATTCAAAATTAATGGAATCAAATGGGTCTTGATGATCCAAAACTTATTCAAAATATCCTATATCAATTTGAAAAAACAATGATTTATATCATGAAATCTTCCAAATTTTTCTAATTTAAACATATTAACCTTATTATCCATTTATTTTTATTGATCTCCATATATTTTTTCAGCCTTGGATGATATCAACGTGGTTTCTCCTCATCTCTAGAGTTGGAAGAATCACTATCCATAACGTAAAATCCCTTATAGTTTCAACCATTTATAAAACCCTATTTTTCTATTCAAAAAAACATAACATCATAATCATCACTTCTAGAACATTATTATTCAATTTTTGATTTTTTTCTAAAATAATCTCAAACTTCTACATCAACTATTTCAATTTTCTTCTCTATAATCATGTTTTAGTAGTTGAATCTTCTTCCTTTTGGAGGATAACCCAAAAAGACACCATCAATGCATCTTTTATAAAAATTTAAAAGATCAATTGTGACATCAATAATAACGGGTATTCCAAATAACATTTGTTATTTAAAACATATGGTATTGCTATATTACACATCATATGGAAACTTTTAGAATTCGGTTTATATACGTAATAAATTTTAATTTGAACAAGTTCTCCTATAACATGTCACTAAAGGTATCGAGAAGTATTATCATCTATCAAAATGGTCCAACAATATTTAAAAAACTTATATTATTTATTTTAAAAACACTATAACAAACACACACACACTGATATATATATATATATATATATATTTCATAGTGTTCATGGTGATTTTCATGATTTTAAATATAATCCAAAAATATTACATTTGTATATTCATTACCATTATCAATTTGGATCATTTTCAATAAGAAACCACACTTATTTTTAGAACATATCCTAAAAATCTTAAACATCTTTTGATCCCAAAATTATGTTTATTAAAAATTATTCTTGTAATGTGAGAAAATTCATCAATAATTTATGTAATGTACCTTTCTCTATTTTTTTATTTCTTATTCATGTTCCAACATGTGTCAGAAACAATAACATACAAGGGATGAGATGAATTAATACCAATTTCTTGTTTCATGAATTTTTAATGTTTCCCTTTTAGAATGTGGATAATATCTAGTTCATATCTATACTTATAATATGAAAATAAAAAAACATTCTATTTAGATAATCTTGGCCAGGTTCATTTGAAAAATATGGAAAATCCTTCTATACCACAATTTAGTTTCTTCTTTTTTACTCAAGTGGCATGGATTTTGAAAATCTCCCACATTAAATAAATCACAATTAATTTGTTATCATATTTTCATTATTCACCAATATTCTACGATATTCTCCTTGAAATTATATTTCAGAAAACAAAATTATTTTTTCTTCATCATAGAGCTAAGAAACACTTAACAGATTGTGTTTCCTCCCATCAACATGCATGTAATTATTGGAATTTATCTTTTCCATTCCAATCAAAATTGAACCAACACATTTTATTGTTAGTGATCCAACATTTACAATGGTTTATTGAACCTTCAATATAGTCTTAATAATTATTAAACAACTTTATTTATATTTTTATATTTTAAAAACTCCCACTATTAAGAATCAATGAACATTAATTCATTTATAAATTAACAAATCCTTCCATAAAAAGACGTTTTTCATTTCATTTGTGTCGATTTAAATTTTTGTGAGTGGATTTTAAAATTAGAATTAATAATTTAATTGTTTTTAATTAATTAATAACCATGTTTTAATTTAGAATAATCATTCTTTGGTATTTATATTTTAAAAGAAATTTTCAAAAAATAAATAAATAAATAAAAATTATACGTTTTATTTTGATTTAATCCCATTAGTGCTTTCCTGTATTTTGTAGGCAGAAATTTTAATGTAATGGATATTTGGTTAAAAAATTTGATTAGTGCTCATGGATTTCCCTCATCCATGCCATAAGCCACATAGATGCCTCATAGGGGTAGACGACAAAGAATCCAAGAAAAACAGGCCATATGCATGATAGAGAGGAATTAGAGAACATTAAAATGATCATATCAGTGAATGGAAGGAGAGTCCATGCAGTTATGGAAGGATAACCTCATAGGGATTGGGAAGTTTGTGGAAACGCATGACATCACCCAACACCCATATAAATTGATGTGGTGTCAATGGGAGTGAATAAATTATTATGTGGCCAAAAAATACTTCAATTTTTATAGGAAATGTGGGATTTTAAATTTTCAGTGTTCACTTGATAGAGGTAAGTCATCTGGACTGGGATTTAATTATTTCATCAATGGAAATTTCATCCATGTATCCACCCATTGATGTGATGACATAAGATTCTACATTGTACCACAATGATATCATGGCCAATGAGGGAGCTCGAGATTGCACTCAGAGTCCATGAACTAATACAACACAACCATTAAATGAGGTATAGTGGCATAAGGGGATATCGGACCAATGAAAACCCACTGCACGATGGCCTTACTACTACACAGTGGATCTATAGAATCCAAAAAAATAAAGAAAAATTATTACATCATGGAGAACGCAGTATGTTGCAGAATCATTTTATAGAAAAGATTAAGAGAACCTCTATGCCATAGGGTTGAATCTTCACTATTGATATTTTGTTTAATTCAAAATTATAAAAAATTACATGGAATATTCTATAGCCGTAACCTAATTTACTACACTATGGCTATACACAACATATACGTGGTTTGTTTCCCAATGAATAACCTCCACTGTAGTGTTTTAGTCACTCACAAATTTCAAATATAAAATATTCCAAGGTGTCTATGAGATGCCCTGGAAATTCAAAAGTTTCCTCAAGGAAATCATAAGTGAAAACATATGTTGAAGCCTCATCTTATAAAGAGAAGAAAAACTGATTCAAACACTCTCCACAAAACAAGGAATTGATTTGGCCAACAACCACATGCCCAAATATAAAGAGACGGGGAAGAAAAATAATTCAAAAATAAGAAATTGAGAGGAAGAATAAGTGTTCAAAAGAAATGCTAGAAAGAGAATTGGATTTGAATATTTCAAATAGAGAGACAATTCTCTCCATTAATACAGGGAGGGATGCAGTTTCAAAGGGAAGCCAGACTCAAACTAGAGGACCCATGATATATTTGTACAGATCGGAGGTGGTCTTCCACTACTAACATAAGAGGTCAGTGAGAAATTTTTACCCTAAATATTAAGTGATAGTAGAAGAGTCGACCATCATTATCCACAAGGCTTCTTAGTTATGATATTTTCTTTATTTTATTTTACGTTTTTTTATTTTTTTATTTGGAATTCATATTTATATATGAAATTAAAAAACATAGAAAAATAATAAGGATATTACAAAAAAATAAAACACACTATTTAAATATTTTTATTAATTTTTTTGAACTTTAATTTAAAATGTAAATACCTAAAAATGATTTTCCTAAATTACTACATGGGTATTAATTTATTAATAAAATTGACATTAGAATTGTTTTTTGAAATTTATTCATAAACAAAATGGACTAATCAATTTTTATTTATTCTATTGATATTTTTGTGTATTATGACACACAGTTGAGATAGTGGAATGTTTTAATGTCCTGTATTTTTCATATAAATTATTATTATTAAATATTATATGGTATTATTTTGAGACCAGGAATTGAGATGGCATGGGATTTTGAGGCCTGGTGTGACATGATAAATTGTTTGAAAAATGTTAAAAATTAGATAGTACATGTGATAGGTTTCCCTGAAAATGTGGAATAACATCAAAAAAGGTTCCCAAATCCAAAATATGAGGGCACTATTGCATTTAGAGAAGTGAAATTACTTTAGGCGAGGCCAAACATTGGTTGGTGTGGGTCAGATGTAAAAGATAGTTTTTTTACTTCTTAAAGAATAAAATACATTTAAGAACTATTTTATTTTAACTTCAAACAGTGAAAAGTGATGATTTTTTTTTGAATAAGTAGCTTGGTAGGGACCCAAGGATAGATTTCATAACCCTAGAGGATTCCCTAAAGGCTCTTGGGATAACCTTGGAGAAATTTTTCAAATTAATGACGACAAGATAGTGGATTGATATTATTATTTACTGAACTCCATCAATAATGAACCCTTATCAGTGAAAGATCCTTTCCCAGAAAGGGTATTGTGATTTTTAGATCATTTTTCCATGTTCATAGAATCAACAACAAACGCGATCGACCGATGAACACATTGAACCGCAGTTGGATCATTCTTGTATGATGTGATTGATTTTGGGAATTATTTTTGGGTATGTTTATGATTATACTGTTTATTATTATTAATAATTATTATAAGAATTGATTGATAATAGAATGAATAATGGTTGAGGAAAATTCCCTGATTTTGTAACATGTGATTTCTTACCCCATTTTCCCTCGAATTATTCATGGGATATGAATGAAGGATCGTTGTGCCTTTGATTCATCAGGAAATAATATGAGATTAATGATTCGACCACGTGATGACCTAGAGGAGGTGCGATGGGGATAGCGTGGTGTGATTCATCTAGGATGGTGGTGCGAGGTGGCACCTAGGGTGGAGGCTCTGGTCTATTCATGTGAGCTGGAGTATGTGTCCAGGTGGATGTGAGCCAGAATGTGATCCACTATAAATGTGGAAGGTGGAGTTGGAATACAGCATGGTTGGGACACGTGAGAGAAGACATGGCCAGTGGTTGGGGACCAAGGAAGGTGGCTGTGTGAGCCGCATGGTGTAGTGAGGCAGACAGGGACATGAAGGTGGTGCATGCAGAGGGATAATGGGCCAGGATGGAGTAGAGAAGGCCATATGTAGTGGTACAGATGATCTGGTATGTAGTGGTCTAGGCGGGCCATGCAGGGTGGGCCAGTTGGAGCGGTCTGGGTATAACGTGTTGGGCCCATCATATTGGGCCAGAGCTAGTGGGCCAGGTTGACCCAGCAGGTCAAGTCAGACCCGAGGTGGTCGGACCGGACCATGATCGACTATGGCGGTTGGTCATGAGCCATGGTCGACCAAGCTTTCATGCGACTATGGTAGCTTGGGATGGTCAATTTGGGTAACCTACCATGTGTTCGGTCCATGTCCTAGTGACCCCCATTCTTTCAGAAATTCAACCCACCCTATCTTTCAAACTGTGCATCTGTTTGATGATCCATTTATGGTGTTGGGAGCCTAACGTTGAGGCAGCCCTTAGGAGACCAATTGTGGGGTTTATCTCAGACGTGTTTCTAGTGACTTAGTCCATTTACATGGGTAGTACCAAGGGTCAAGGGGCATGGTGGGTGTGACTAATACTCACCATGAACCATCCTTTCCAATGAAGATTGATTCTATAATCCACTGTATCTTGGATGAGTTTCGTTTGGGTTCATTCATTCTACCATTTCCATAAATCTTTGTTGGTATCATTTCCTACTCATAGGAGTACGATCACTTCAGCAGGACTTCTAGGATAGAGTTGTTAGAATCCCCTGAGAGGTCTGGAGTGCATCATCTATTCCTTCTTTGGGTCATTGGTAGAGTCTTTGGTACTGATGTTACCAACTTCATCAGATGTCGATCCTATACTTAGTGGGTAATACAAATGGAGTTGTTAGTATCACCCCATGGCCCTGGGAATGATCCTCTTCTGACATATCCTATATCTATTTAAATATATAAACGTATCTATATTATTTTGGTTTCTGACTAATAATACTTATCGAATGGCCATCATCAGTGCTATCGAACTAAATATTTCATTATCTTGGATAAGTTCTTCGTATAATCATAATACTGAATCCCTAGTGGTGGTATGTGGTAGTTTTGGCTAATCTCACAACTATGTGTCTTGGTTTTGGTATATATAGATATTCTTGTTATATATTTTGCAGACATAAACATGTGTAGATATGATTATATATTTCCTTTGTGTATTTATTTGTAGTTTTGGGATGTCCTACTGATTATTATTATACTCACCCCTACATAGGCTTTTTTCCACACATTACATGTCTTTTTCAGAAGAGATACCTTTTGATGTAGTCCAAGGTAGTCCAGGACCAGGCATAACTTCATATGGCTACATACAATAATCCGAGTACCTTTGTATACAGGTTGGAAATTAAGGTTTAAAAAATAATTTTGATGGGAATGTTTTCTCGCCCGGTTTAATTTACATCACTTTACAATCCTATCATACTCTGGTTAGGTTATAGTTACATGAATTCATTTTTTTACTTAGTAGTTTCTTCTATATTGTAGTAATTTTTGGCATGGAGATATGTGCGTGCATATAGACATAAAGGAGATGCCTCCCATCTTAGTGATATTCATACTCAGTGCTAGTCACCATCCTTTAGCCCATTAGAGGTGGGCCAGTGGAGTCACGAAATTGGCCCCACTAGGATGGGTCATGACAGAGTGGTATCAGAGTGGGTCAGTTATTCTTTAGGACCTGGAGTCTATGAGATTGGTTTAGGGAAACCGTTTTAAGTGTTTCGAGTTCAACTTTCTAGATAGAGACTCTAGTGTTGGTGTGATGGCCAATATATCCATACATTCAGACTCTGATAACCTACTTTTCGACATTCTATATGACAACATAGGTTGAAGGGAAAACACTAGTACATGCATCATATTGGAATTGGTGGTGGTTTCCATGTCCTTCTTGAGTCAACTATCCAGATAAACTCATTAACCATGGAACATGTTGTCTTCTTACAGGATGCTTCTGATATACATACAAACTAGGATTCAATATCTAAATCATGAGGATGAACCCCCCAATGATGTGGATTTAGTATAGGGTCCAATTTCTCATATGTTACCACCATTTGGTGCATTGATTATACCACCACTTATGGAGAAAACAATGGTACCAGCTGATGTCAAGTGTAGGCTGAGTGTGCTTCATGAGTTTCAAAGATAGAGTTCCCTCAAGCAGGTGAGGATTGGCATGAGGCAGTGAAATGATTTTTCCATATAGTCTGTACACCAGGTGATCAGATAGTGGTTCGGGTGACGAGCATTCTGCACATTTTGACAGGGTGATAGTGGAGTTTGGTTACCTAGACTCACGATGATGTGGAACTCTCATGGATAGGGTTAGAGTGCCTCTTTAGAGAGGATTTATCAAGAGTTAAATTAATAGATATGCACATACATGAGCTTCTTCATCTCTAGTTAGGAAGTATGACTTTCGCTGATTATTCATCACAGTTTAACAACCTTTCCAGGTACTTGTTGTATATGGCCAAGGATCAGTACTTTTGTGCTCGGACCTCTAATAGAGGTCTACATAGAGATATAAGAGCCATTATTGTCCCTCGGAGAATTAATACTTATGCTATGATTCTTGAGAGGGTCTTGCTGGTGGAGAGCTTCCTGGATGAGCAGAGACAGATGGTGGAAGTCAGTAGAGGAAAGGAAGGTACAATGACCTCATCAGCAGGGAGCTCATGTCAGTCTCATGGATCCAAACGTGGGAAAAGTTTTAGTAGGATGTCCTATGACAAAGGATCTATAGTTCATAGTTCACAGGTTGGATGCAGTCTACCTAGAGATAGGCAGTTCTATGCATGTGATGGTAGGGGACATCTCCCTTAAGATTGTCCAACACACCATGCTACTGATAGAAAGATAGGGGATAGATCACCAAGGTATAGTAAGTTTTAGGAGAAAGAAGATCTATTGGGTGGTGGGCATGGTAGAGGACATGTGAGAGCATTGGGAGGTGCTCGACATTTCAACATGCTTTTATCACTACCCCTCGGTGGTCTGCACCAGCTTCAAGGTGTAGGAAGACAGGGGTAGGGACAGATTCATGCGGTCAAGGTTTATGACCCAGGTGCTCCAAGGACGATTCAAGGAATGATCTATTTTATTTTTTACTCTAGATTCCCTACTAATATAAATAGGTTCTTGTCATTCTTTTGTGAACATCTATATTTATTGAGACCTTGAGATTATGGTATGAACCGTTGACTTCACCATTATGCTTCAAGACACCTACTAGAGGATACATAATGATCAAACATCTATGACGATTATGTGACCTTACCATCCAAGGTGGGATTTTCGGTTGTAAACTCTTGGTGGAAGCATTGTGGCCTTAGGATTTCATTCTAGGTATGGATTGGTTATCTTCAGTAGATGACCATATTGGTTCTTTTAGGAGAAGGGTGAAATGTGTCTGCAGAGATGGAATGGTGTTTTCCTTGGTTAATGAAAAATGACCCTATGTAGCATAGGATGGACTCATGCATAATAGGGAACAACTGGTCACTCACCAGTTGGCTAGCCTAGCCCTCATAGCAGTAAATGTCATGATCTTCTAGTTTCTGATTGCGATGGAGGAGTACAAGGGTGTATTTCTTGATGATTTTCAAGGATTACCTCCCCTCTGGCAGAGAGACTTAGAATCTATCTACACCTCGAGACGTCACCGGTATACCCACCAGCATATTAGATGACTCCCATAGAGCTTCGCGAGATGAGGGTATAGTTGGAGGATTTCTTGGGGAAGGGATTTGTGAGACCCAGAATTTCACCCTAGGAGTACCTAGTTGTATTTTCCAAAAAATATTATGATAGCTTGAGGATGTGCGTGTATTACCATCTCTGGAACCAGGTAACCATGAAGAAAAAGTATTAACTAGTGATGATTGGTGACCTCTTTGATCAGCTGAGAGGGGCATGATGTTTTTTGAAGGTTGAAATTCGGTTAGGAAAACACCAGTTGTGAGTACGGGGAGAGGATATAAAAAATAAGGATTCTAGATCACTCTATGTTCATTATGATTACTAGTATATTCCCTTGTCATGATTAACTACCTAGATGGGTTCATGGGAGTCATAAACTAGATCTTCTAGATATTCTTAGACCAGTTTGTGGTGGTTTTCATTGATGATATCCTTGTATACTCATAATTCAAGGAGGAGCATGGAAGACACTTAAAGATAGTTTTGGAAATAATTTGAGAGAACCAGATTTATGGGAATCTTGCGAAGTGCTAGTTCTAGATTCAGGTGCTCCACTTTCTAGGAAATGTTATCTTGGTAGATGGAGTGGTAGTATACCCGACCAAGGTTGAGGTAGTGATAGCATGGTAGCCACTTAGGAGATTGATGGAGGTACAAATATCTTTGGGATACTAGGATATTACTATTGATTCATACCAAATTTATCTAGGATATCATCACCTATGACATTTTTAACCTAAAAGTGAATCCTTTCGTGTGTATAAAGAAGTATAAAAAGGATTTACCGTAGTTGAGGAAATTTTTAACAAGTGCCCCAATCATGATATTGTTAAAGGAGGGTGTTGAGTACGTATTTTTATTTCATGCACTAGGAATTGTGGTTGTTTGTGTTCTAATGCAGAGGAATATGGTGATTTCTTATGTTTCATGCCATATGTGACCACATGAGAATAACTATGTGACCCATGATCTTGAGTTGGTAGTGGTAGTCTTCACCTTGAAGAAGTGGCAACACTACCTGATGGTAGAGTGGTTTATTGTCAACTCTAATCACAAGTGTGTTAAGTAAGTATTCTCTTAGAAGGAACTAAACTTGATATAGAGGCAGTGTCTAGATTCACTCTAGGATTATGACTTTGAGATTGTCTATATTCTTAGGAAGGGGAACGTGGTGGAGGATTCTCTCATCAAGAGATCAAGATCACAATTGATGGAGAAATCATTGGATCCGCTAACCTCATTGTAGTTATCCTTTGTGGATGGAGATGGGTTAGCTTACCTCCAGTAAATAATTTTTATCCCTATTCTCTTATAGATAGTCAAGGATTTGAAACACAAGGATACCAACTATGAGACTATACGTTCTCATTTATCCACATGGAATTCTCCTAATGGATATTTGAAAAGTGGGGAGAATGTTGTTCTTTTTAGAGGATGCATTGCTCTACTTGTGTAGTTGTAGGAGGATGTTATGAGGGAGTTCCACACATCCCCTTTGGTAGTACATCCACATGTGTAAAATATGTACAAGGACCTCTAATGTTAGTTTTTGTGGCTAAGTATGGGGATGTGAGTTGTAGAGTTTTTTTCCCGATGCCTTACTTATCAGCAAGTGAATGTCGAGCAGCAGAATATAGGGGGTTTGACTCAACCCCTTGAGTTTATAGAGTGGTAGTGGGATGTGATATACATAGATTTAATGTATGGTTTACCACATATGTACTGTTTACAATATTCCATCTAAGTGATTGTTGATTGACTCAAAAATTCATACCACTTCCTAGCTAACATGGAGTAGAGTTTAGTAGATAGATTGAGACACCTCTATGTACATGAGATAGTTCAGATTCATGGAGTACCATCAATGGATATTTTATATCATGATTATATTTTCATATCATGGTTTTGGAATGAATTTAATGTGTAATTTGGGACTCAGATAATCTTGAGCACAACATTTCATCCCCCAGACGGATGGCCAGACGAAGGGGACCATTCAAGTTCTGGAGTACATGTTTTCAACATGCATATTAGACTTCATTCATAGTTTACAGAATAACCTAAAACTATTATAGATTTTTTAATACAATAGATACCACTACACCATTTTTATGGAACCATTCAATGATATTTATGGGTTACCTTGTAGGTCATCACTTTGCTGGACTGACCCAATAGAGTCAGCTCTCAAGGGCCGAGAGTTTGTGTGAGCTACTACATAGAAGGTTCAGATCACCCATGAGTGGATTAATACTAGACAGAGTGGGAATAATAGTTACACTAATAGGATACAAATGCCTTGGAAGTCTGAGGAAAAAGACCATGTGTTTTTTAGGGCATCACCTTGATGTGGGTTATAGAGATTTGGCCGGTGCGACAAGTTACCCATAAGGTTCATCGAATATTTTCAAAACCTATGTAGAGTCGGTGAAGTGGATTACCACTTAGCTCTACCACTTAAGTTTCACCTAGTATAAGAAGTCATCCACGTTTCACATTTGAGTAGGTACATACATGAACCATCTCATGTCATCGACTAGGGAAATATTGACATTGAGGATGATGCATCTTTTAAGGAGTACTCGGTGGGAATCACAAATCAGCCGAGGATAATCCTTTGTGGGAGAGAGATTTACTTAGTGCATATATAGTAGGTGTATAAGAATATCAAATAGAGAATATGGGAGTAGGGTGATCAAACTCATGCACATTACCCACATCTTTTTGAGTAGTATTGTTTTTGAATTTTCAGGGATGTAAATCCATATAGTGTGGAGAATGAAATGTACCATGTTTTTCATTACATTATTATTTTTTAAATATTATATGGGATTATTTCAAGACCAAGAATTGTGATGAAGTTTGATACTAAGGACTAGTGTTCCTATAAAAATTTATTAGAAAATACTAACCATTAAATATCACACAAGAGTGGCTTTTCGAAAAAAGTGGAATAACGTAAAAACATTTTGGTAGATCAGAAATCTAAGGGAACCATTGTGTTCAGAGCAGTGACTTTACTTTAGGCGAGTCCTACCATCAAGTGACACATGTTGAATGATGAAGATAGTTTTTGGATGTTTTAAAGAATAAAATAAATATATGATTTATTTTATTTTAATGTTATATAGAGAGGTAGTGATGAACATTCCTTTTTTCAATAAGCAGCTCAGAAGGGACCCGTGGTTAGAATTCATGACACTGAAGGATTACAAGAAGGCTTTGGAGAGAAAATTTGTGAAATATCTTGATGGATGATGGTGGGACGGTGGATTGAGATCATTTTTTATGGATCACCATCAGAGAAAATCCTCAACAGTGAACGACCCTTTTGGAAGTAGGGAATTGTGATTTTTAGTTCTTTCTTTTCCCATTCTCAGAATCAACGATGAAATTGGATAAACCCACTAACCGGTTGACCCGTGGTTCGATAATTCTTGTAAGATGGATTTAATTGTGATAAATTGTTTTGGGGATGATTATGATTACACTATTTAGTATGTTAAATTATTCTTATGGGAAGATATCTAGAACAGAAAAAACAACTGTTGAGGTTCATTCCTAGAGAATTTTGCACGTGATTTCCTCTAAATTTTAAACAAGTGTTCTTAATTATTATTGGGATATGAATCGAGGGTCATTTCACCTTAAATTTATGGTACGATGATCTGATTTTGATGATCTGACCATAGGATGACCTATAAAAGGTGTGATGACAACATAGCGGTGTGATTTGGAAAATATGGTAGCTCATAGTATTGCTCTATGTGGTTGGTCTGGTTAGTCGAAGAAAGTGGTTTCACGGGTCTTGGCTATCGGTCTAGGTGGATGGTGAGGAGGAAAGATATCCATCAGTATGGAGGCCAGTGTAGGTGGAACATGGCATGATTAGGCTGCATTGGAAATGTTGTGGTCGATGGGTGAAGACCATTGTAGGTGGCCGTGTTAGCCACGATGTGTGACTAGGTGAGCGAGGACGCATGGGATGAATATGCAGAGGGTCAGTTGGCCAGGTGGGCCAGGTGGAGTGGCCTAGGAGTAACAAACTAGGATGATAAAATGGGTCGGGCCTAGTAGACTCGGCCAAACCCCGTGGGCTGGGATGACCCATCGAATTGGGTCAGACCCAAGGTTGTCAGACTAGGCTATAGTCGACCACGACAGTCGATCATGATCCATAGTCAACCAAGATGCCACACAGTCATGAGAGTTGAGGGTGGTCAGTCCAGGAAACTAACTGTGTGGTCGGTACATGAACCAATGACCCCCTTTCTGTTGAAACTTCAATCCCCCATGTCTTTCAAACTATGTGTCTGATTGGTGAGCCGTACACAACATTGTGACCCTGACGTTGAAGAGGTCCTTTGGAGAACAATGGTGGGTTTTATCTTAGACATGTTTCTAGTTACTCAGGATATTTACACAAGTAATACTAAGGGTCAATGGGCATGACAAGTGTGAAAACTACTCATCGTGAACCCTCCTTTTCTATGTGTATTAATTCTATCATCTAATGTATCTTGGACGTGCTTCGTTCGGGTTTGTTCCCTTATCATTTCCACGAAGGTTTATTGGTATCATTTCTTACTAACATAAGTATGATCCCTTTAGTAGTACATTCAATATAGAGTTGTTGGAGCCCCCTAGAGGCTCATAGTGGATCCTCTATTTCTTCCTCATGCCCTATGTAGAGTATTTGGTATTGATGTGGCAAACTTCACCGGGCATTGATTCTCCACGTAATGGGTTAATTCAAAAAAATTTATAGGTATCAACCAATGGCCCTAGCTCTTGACCAATTCTTATGTATCATATCTATCATCATATCTACCAACAAATATCTATCATGATGGTTTATAACAAATAAAAATTCTTATATGGACGTCATTAGTGCTATCGGACATAGGAGTGTGTTCTCCTAGATGAGTGCCTCATGGAATTATTGGACTAAATCCCATCTGGTGGTATGATGTAGTTGTAGATTATCTCTCAACTATGTGTCTTTATTTAGGTATATTTAGACATTATTTTTAAATATTCTATAGCCATATACATGTGTAGAGATTATTGTATATTTCCATTGTGTATTGATTTTTGGTTTCGTGATATCCTATTAAGTATTGTTATACTCACCCCTGAATGGGATTTCCCCTCACATGATATGTTTTGGGAATACAGGTGACCTACTGACGGAGTCCTATGTAGAATAGGTCTAGAAAAATATTTGTGAGATAAGAAGGCCGAGGTGTTCCTACAGCTATAAATAGTAGTCCCTGTACCATTGTTTAAAGTTTTGACTTTTTGGTTTAAACACTCTTTTTGGTGGCCTTGTATTCAAGCCTGGTTTATATTACTTATATTACTCTCCTTTCATACTCTGGTTGGGTTATAGTGGTATGCATGCATTTATTTACATAGTGGTTTATTTTACATTTCTACATTTGTGGGCCTAAATATGTGTGTTTTCGTACAGGTACATAGGCAATGCCTCCCATGTTACTGATATTTCTATTCTGTGCTAGTCAATATCTCCTGGCCTATTATAGGTGGGCCTAGGGCGTCACGGCCCATGCCCCACTAGGAAATGTCGTGACATATGTTGAAATAATCAACAATGTGGTGACCAGTCTAGTTATATATCCTATATAATTCATTCAAATAATAAATATAAATTTAATATGTAGTCCATAATTTTCATCATTTATTTGAATACGTCATATATGATTTTCCCAACCCCCTTGAATATCTATATTTATAACCATATAGATTCATATGAATTTTTTTATTAAACTAACACCTTCTTAATTTATTCCCATATCCTCTATAGTTACAATAGTAGCCATAAAGGACATAATTTTCTCTATGAACAACTTATTGTCTAGAATATGAACCACTTACCTATTTCTTATTTTAACCATAAATATAGGATCTTTTTTGTAACATAATTATTTTTGGCTTGCAAAACATTCTCATTTTTTATTTTCTTATTTCCATCCTATTCTAAAAATCCATTTATTTAAATTTTTAATAACATGTATATGTTCCAATATGACTTATATTTATATGATTCAGTTTAATTTTACAAAAAAATATCCTTATTAATTTATTTATTGTGATAAAAAAATTACACAAATAGATTAATGATATTTTTCAATATTTTTCTATGATATTTTTTTGGCCTTTAATAATTTAAATTTTATTATAAAATTCTATAAATCTTTGAATTAAATTCAATAGTTTTAATCGATATATATCTACATCCATTTATGTATTGATGAATTTCTATTCAACATGTTGAAATCATTCTATTATTTACTTTATTATTTCTTTCATATTGATTTTTATGAGTCATCTCATCATCAATAAGTTTCATTAATTCATCATGTTCATTTCAAAACTTTTCATCTTCATTATAAATAGATTTTGATAAAATATATGATCTATTTTATTTATTCAATTTAAGGACATTCTTTCACTAAGTTGGTGAAATTTTATCGACACTCCCTTAATTATATCATCACTAACAACTCCATTTCAATTTCTTATTCACTCATAGATTCACTAATTTCATCAGTAGCATGATTTTATTCATTTATTTTAGTAATGAGTACATTATCATCAATAAAAAAAGATGATTCAACTTCCTCTTTATCATCATTGGGTTCACTTTCTTTAAACATAGATAAGAAGTTCCTCTTATTGTACACGGAGAAACTCTTACCCATTCATTAAGAATAAAATTTTGACTTGTTTACATTCTTATTTGAGGATATTCACGGTATTTTATCTTCTTTCTCACTATCTTCCTCTTAATTAGAATTTTGATAATTTGTTGAAATGTTTTCAATCGATCCACAGTTGAGGAATTTTAGTGGAAGTTTTCAATTGGGGTTTCTGATGAATATTCTCACTTTTCAAGAGATAAGAGAAAAAAATACATATAAATTTTTATCTACTAATTATTTAATGTAATAATAGATAACTTCTTCATATTCAATATAAATATATTTTTCTATTTCTTTAATGATTTAACAAAAATTTAATTTTTCAACATTTGAATTATTTTTGGTAAGATTTCTATTCCTTATCTAATAAACTCTGATAATCCTATGCATATCATCTAGGGGATGTGTACCGAGATTCCTATCTTAAAGAGATGATAAATTAAACTCAAACTTATCCTTAAAACTATGTAGTATCTTTTAGAACATATTTTAGACCTATTACATATCACTAAATGTATGAAAAGGAAAAAATAGAGATAATGATTATTGAAGCCCTCCTCTAATAGGCCACAAGTTGTGGACTTTCACTATGGATATATCAATCATACACCTATAAGGCATTAACCTCAATATAGGTTGAGGAGTATGAGATTAGAAGAATTAAATACATACAATGATTTACATAAACCATAATAAATCATAATGTGTTAAATTTCATACATAATTGGAAAATAAAAAATACATCTAACAAAATTAAGACTAGGTAGTGGAGAAAACTCCATCAACCATTGATAACTGCTTAACAAATCCTCTGAGCTAGTAAGGTCCAGCCTAATCACCAACCTCTTCTTATGAAAATAAAAATAGTTTATATATCGGTAAAAAATAACATGTAGTCTATGTAGGATCCTCCTTGATACCTCTAATGTAATACTTGATAGAATCATACTAAAGGACAATTAAAAAAATGAAACTAACTCATCTCCTAAACCATTAATATTGGTTTCCCCATATTCAAAATGGATTACACACAAAATAATTCATAGTGGTAAACCATTTTAAATTGATAAGATATATATAAATAACGATATACTGTTTCCCCATATATACTAGTTTTTCACTCTCACATCATAACAGAACACATACTGTGCTCATACATTCCACATGAAAGTCATATATGATTTGAGTGAGGCATAATAACAACCTACCTTAGTCTTATATAGGGCCAAAAACCCCTTATTGGACTCAGTACACCATCTCTATTGATATTATTCGAATCCCATCTATAACCAAGGGTATTCTTAAATACCAAAAAAAAACATTGTAAATAAATTACAACTTGATACATCTAAACACATTCACATATAACCATTGGAAGCTATAACCACAAAGAATAGAAAAATGTATGTGTTGTACCTCAATCCATTATATCCCACACATAAATGTATAGTAAACTAAGAGTCATTATAGTCCCAGGAAGGAACAAATCCTATACTATAATACATTATAGCCAGGGTTATTCACATTTATCTATGTATAAAGGGTGATAAGTGAATAAGGTGATGTAATTCATCCATGTCTTAAAAACCTCAGATGTTTGATAAAATATCCCCAAAAACATTTGTGTGTTAGTTGTCCTACCGACAAAGGTGGGGTAGAATATGAAATCAGAAAATATAAACAATACTGTGCACAAAACAAACTTGGGGGAACTACCTAGAATAAGACTCAATTTTTTCTATCATTATATAGGACCCCAACTACCACTACTAGGTACTAGGTATTAAACAATCAAAAAATATTTAATTTTGTAATTAATTAATGAAATTTCCATTAATTTATATTCTTCCATGAAAAATATTTTAATATTCTTAATCCATGTATGGAAGTACCTTTAAGTTATATTTCTTATTTTCACATGTATATCACCATTATAAAATCTACTTTACCCATTTAATTATAGCCAATAAGATTTATTACACCAAATTTAAAATGAAACAATTTTATACCCCTGATCCTTGGAGAACACAATCCAATCATACGTTGATTTCCATTAATTAACATTACAACTATTTAACATTACTTCCATCAAAAACCCCCTATACAATGGGTTAGTTATTTATTCATTTATAATTTTCAAATTATCTAAGGACTCTAGAGATCTACTTAATCTATGACATCATAACTACAAATCCCATTCCAAGAGTGTAAAATTTCTAAGTTGTGGGAATCCATCAGAAATAATATATAGATAATAGACTCTCTAGTATACATCATGAAAGAAAAATAATAAATGAGAAAATACCATTATGATCTCATCCTAACCACCCTAGTGTTCCATGCCATTGCACAAGACATCAATTTACTTTCCATCACTAGTATCAATCATCACTACATCTATATATTTCAACCCTTTTCTCATTCAAGGTTCCTAATCATATAAAAAAATTTAGTGAAAAAACACCAAACTCAGAGAACATTACTCATCTTGAAAACAAACCAAAAAAGGTAATAAAACAAACACATAAAAGATAAACATGTTCCTAGAGAACACATCCATTTCAAAGGCAATCTCCACATATAATCAAAGGCACGAAGTTTGTAGGATTGAGGCATACAATACTTTCATAATAAGAATTTGATTCGATAGCCCAAGTCATTTATATTTTTCAAGATTCAATTTTAATTACCATATTTAGTTAACCAATTTATTATTCCTAGGTTTTCAACAATAATAAACCTTAAACATATCATCTATCAAAATATTTGGTACAACTTAAACAATATTTTCTGATTTCTTTCACATTCTAATAAAACCAAATATGAATAGATATCAGATTACATGCCTATTTATTTAATCACACAATTCAAATTATTCTATATTTATGTTTTTTTATCAAATTTCCATAACAAAATTTTAAACATAAAAATAACAACAATACAAATATAACACACTATCTTAGATAACCACTAGGATATAATAGGTATAAAACAAAAAGGGGTTAGAATACCCCACCACAACATATTTATTATTACTTATTTACCATGTTCATATAACTATTGGTATAATTATACCATTACTTAATGAATTAAAGTATGAAAATCTCACAAATTCACTCTAAATTACGAGAAAGGTAATAGTTCGCCTACTTCAACATGAATAACTCATTATTATTTGAGCAAGAACAGAACACCATGTTCCAAACTCTCATTACATCTTCTACAAGAAACTAGAGGCCCCTAAAAAACAAACCCAACAAGATAAATATATCATTCATTGATAGAAACATCAAGAAATGAAAAGTTAAATACCACTATAGCATGGTGAGTGAAGAAAAAGATAAAATATAATTATCTTATAAGGAAAAACATTCCTTGGATCACCATAGATCATCATCTAAAATAAGGTGCCGAATTTTATTCATAGGTATTCGATTTCATTTGAAAAATATCCCTTAGTCTACTAGGGTTTGATAGGGGAGACGAATAATACAATAATCCCATGGGGGATCCCCAACATTTAACTAGGACAATTATGCCACATTTATCACATGAATGAATTCTTCAAATCCAATATCTACTAAAATTTCAATTGACTCATCCCTAAAACCCAAAAACTCATTCATATTGTGGAAAATAGATTCATGCTATGAATATACTCAGGGTAGAACAACCACATTACTCATTGAAACACTTTCAACATAGAATTAAAACCTTAAATAAACATTCAAACTATTAATACAAAGTTAACATCATGAATTCCTAATGTAACTAACTTTTAATATTACAACCAACCGATCTTACCTCAAACATAAAAAGGGATTACCCCTGAAAAAAATTCTAGTAAATTAGATACCTATAAAAAAGTCTCATCTTCAATAATTTAAAACAAAAAATTAAAATAAAAGGGGCTGGAAAAAA
This sequence comes from Viscum album, assembly GCA_963277665.1. Taxonomy (NCBI): domain Eukaryota; kingdom Viridiplantae; phylum Streptophyta; class Magnoliopsida; order Santalales; family Viscaceae; genus Viscum; species Viscum album. The sequence continues at coordinate 229,632,450 of OY728165.1, forward strand.
CCACCCCATGAGATACCTCTCAAGGGTATCACTGAAAAAAACCCAACAATCATACCAGATGAAAATGGTGAAAAACTTTAATATCAAAATAAACCCCCGAGGTTGATAAATCTCATGAGAAATTAAAAAACAAAAACAATACTAATAAAGAGAAATCATCTCACAATACTATACGAGGTTTACATGGAATCCAACTAATGAAAAAAATAAAACACCAAGAACAAAATATTAATCATTAAATAACTCATAATATTAATAATGTTTCCACAAATTCTACTCCCAAGTGCTACACACCATGTCTCCATGTTGATATAGGACATGAAATAAAGGGATAACAGACCCACATAACACTATAACTCGATGTTCCTAAATCTTGACATTCTATTCTTCAAATGTCACAAAATATTCAACATATAGTTCCCTCTAATCGATGATATGATAATAATTATCAAGATACTAGTGAATCCTCAATATATAAAATATTTCATGAATTTGGGTCATCTACGGGGGTAGTTCTAACCAATCATCCATGGATTCCACACAAGTTGACAACTCTAAAGGTCTAATGAACCAGTGAGAAATTATACTCCCAATACTAAAACTTCACAACCCATAATGATAATATAATATTAAGAAAATTTTATCTATAACATTTAAATATAGGGGCCTTATCCAATGATAAAAAATAAGAATTGTAGTAATACAGGGCTATCTTCATTCACTCACATATCAACTGAACCTTCTCTATTATACATTTAACCAATTAAGGTCAAAGAAAAACTAAATCTATTACCACATTCAATCACAACCTATACTATAAAGGTTATCCATAAAGTGCATAAAATGGTTTCATACCAATAGTGGAGTGAAAACTGTTGTTTTAAATGAACTACACTAAGGGTAGATTCTGTACCCATGTACCTCTAAAATCAAGAATACACATAAACATAATATACTATACACTATGTATAGTCTAATTTATTTTACCATCTATCTATTAAGGAAAAGTGCTTCTAATGAATAATTGGGAGCAAAATGTTTTTGGGTACTTCTCCACCCCATGGATTTAAAACATGAATCATGATTAGAGGTGATTATATTAACCCCATAAATCTTCACAACCTTCTCTAGGTACTCCCTTGATAACAATTTGACTGATCTAGACTCAATAATCACTAAAATGTGAGCTGACTTCATCAGATAGTGCATGATTACCCATATAGACTCACAAACACAATGTGTTATCTATAAAAATGTGATAAAGTCAATCTAAACTTCCTCTCACATCTATTGTGCAGCATCAAGTGGATGAAGAAAAACACTAGGAACATGATTATCAACCTTTACATTTTAGGATAGCAAACATAGAGAGTCAAACTCTATAATTGAATGCTATATCCCAAAATACCAAAATTGATTCCCCATAGTAGGATAAAAATTTATACACTAGGATGTTCCAATAAGGTTAATTTTTGAACTGATGGAGAAATACTTCTTTCATTCACGATTGAATGAAATTTTTTCCCTTTAATAACACTAAATAATATCCATTCCAATAGTAGCAATAAGAGAATATATACATTCAAATTGATCATAATAATCCTCTTCCTTTGGACCCCTAATATCAGACTATTCTCCTAACTGTACTAAGGAAGACTACATTATCATCTGATAAAGGAAATATATGGCTTCAAATTCTTCCATATCAATGTGAAACACTACTAACTCTTTAATCACCCTCCAGGATTCTATGGTCTAATTCCTAAAACCACCACATGAATTACCACTCAAAGAAAATAGAATTACTTTCTCTTTTATATGAGTAAAGTATTTCTCTAGGTCTTAGTCCCACAAGAAATCCAACCTCCATCACTGGAAGAAATTCATGTCACGCTAGTAGAATGCATACATCAAAAAATTTTGAACAAAAAAGACCAAAAAATGTATATAAAAAAGGCCTAGTATCTATGAATTCCCATAAAAAACAATCATATGACGATTAAGATCATGGGTGGAATAATTATATTCATGAGGCCATAACTATAATGAACCATAATAGATAATTTATATCTACTATATAAAAACAAATCCAAGATAAAGATATGATGTATTATAGTAAACCTAAAATGAAATTGTCCCCTATAAAAGTTGAAGGACAAGGGAACTAGCCAACTACTATATTAAATACTGAAAAGAAACATAGCACTAGTCTATCTAAAAAAATGCATGATCCTTTTTATTCATCACAATAATATCCCACATACAAGACCATTAAAATAACATGAATTAAATAAAAAATTTCATTATAATATATTCCGAAGTCCTTTTAGGTTTATAGTTTTCACTAATTATGAAAATATATTAACTAACAAAACTCTTTCTTTTTTATCCAATGAGAAATTTTTCCACTAGATAAGAATCTAATTAATCTATAATGAGTATTCAAACTCTTACACTAGTTATCCACATTAGTAACTCTTATATAATTATCATATTTTTCTTATCTTAACTTGGTAAAATTAAAACATAAGAAGTGGTTTAGATCATATTCTCAATAATGTTAAACAATAATTTATAATAATCAATTATGTAATGTGATCATAAAATGAAGAAATTTGTATAATAAAGATATATAAGAAAATTATATCCACAAAAACATATATTAGAAATCATTAAATTTCATAATATTTCATCATGAAAATTGCACATATAATAAAATCAAGGAATAATAGGTAATTTCGGGAACATCCCTAATAATTTAAATCATAAAATAGTGAATCAGGTATCACAACTTATTTCACATAGTGTATTAGTCTCCACTCACTTATTTACCTTGGAATATTAGTCTTCATAAATAGTTTTTTCAGTTTGGATCAAGCATCACTACTCATTTTACCACTATATCTTTATATATAATGCTTTACATAGTTAATTGGAAGGATATATTGTGCCCACTAACCACTTTTAGATTAATCATATACATGTGTTCCACATAGAATATATCATATTCATATGAAAATGAACCCATGGAAATAAAAATGGGTTTATATCCTTCTAAAATGGAATCACATAAATGAAACATTCATACAAACATAAAATATCTTAACATTATACCCCAATGAAAAATAAATGGGAATCTAAATTTATCTATTAAATTTCAAGGTAAATACAATTGAATCATGGAAATAGATCATATAATATTTAAATCATATAGATAAAGGGTATAAATTAAATAAAATATTTTCTCAAAAAATCATAATTTTCTATCTATGAGAACACCCTTCAATAAAAGGAATGAAAAATTGTGTATTTATAAAGTGAAGGTGTTGGAATAAAAATTATGTTTACAAACCTTCAATTTCTAGGAAAGATAAAGGTAGTGGGGGATAATTTACATGGTATATAAGAACATATGTAATCCATCATTAGAAAGGAGGTGGATGGTAATATTCAAATAATATACATTCATAAAACATTTTATTCATCAATAGAAAATGGAATAGATGAAATCGTATTTTGGATTTTCAAAAAAAAAACAACCTTGGATATGTGAAATATACTTGATCTTTTTAAATCACTTTAGAAAAAATATTTTAAAAAGCTAGGAGGAAAATTATTTCCTTTAGAAATAATGTAATAATATAAGTAATTATTTATATATAATGAAATATTTGGTGAAAATACGAGTTTATATGGAATAAAAACTGAAAAAGAGTTTTTAGAATTTTATTAATTTAATCATTAAAAGATGAAGTTACAAGTCACATTGAAAAGTTATTTTAAAAATGGATGACTTGAAAAAATTTAAAAAATTTGCAATTGAAAAATAATCTTCAATAATTTATCCTTGAAAATATATAAAGTTTGACTTAATTAATTTTGGGGGAAAGATAACCATTTTATTTTGAAAGGATGGAAATCTATTTATGTATTTTGAAATACTTTTGTTTCAAAACTCACAACATAAAAATGTAATAAATTTTCATTTTAGAAATTTTAAATGATAGTTATATGTATAACATAAAATAATCCATATTATACATCCCAAAAATTGAAGAGAATATTTATGGGAAAAAAATATGGATATGGGAGAAAATATTCATTAGTAATAATGAGATTCATTCTTACAAACATTACACATTTATTTAAGAATTTTTTTTATCAAAAGATACTATTTATGATGGGATGAAATTTACCAAAATAAAAAAACTAAATTCCATATAAAATATGGGAATGGATGAATAAACTTATACTTTAAATGTATATTCTTGTAACAAAAATATGACCCAATGTATCATAAATTGAGTTTATGAAACTATAATGTAATTGGTGACATGAAATTTAAATGATCTATAGAGGATGACCATGTAATATACATTAAAATATCATGAAATGGAATATTTTTTAGATGTGAACTAAAATTTTCAGTGAATATATCATATAAAATAAATTATGTTTCACAATAAAAAACATGTCTCATGTAGTTTAAAAAGAGACAAAGAAACCCCTACCTCGTTTCCTTGCATAGTCAAATGCACTCTAATATCCAACATAAAAACATAAATATATTGAAGACCATTTTAATAACCTTATTATCATACATTAATTTAGTAAAATTAATTTATAATTATTTTTTACATGGATATTTAACAATTATTATCTGTTATCAATATCGAGTGTGAGTAATCTTGATCACTTTAAACGACTTTAATAAAAGTGATTTGGTTATTCATTATTATCCTAAATTTTATCATTAGTAGATCATAAATATACTGAAATTTATTTTCTATAAATCTATTTAATGTTATAGTATCATTATATTCATGTTTTGGTCGAGATACGTAAAGATGAATTTGGTGATTAGAATATTTTAAAAATTCTTAGAGAACAACCGGTGTTTTCTTAGATAATGAGTGAAAATTTTAAATTAAAATTCTCAAAATTCAATATTAATATCATATATATTAATATAAATTAAATTCCCATATTTATCCATTATATAATTTTTATATCTTTGTTCAATTATGGGGTTTGAACCATCCAAAACATGAACACACCCAAATTAATAGAAGATTAAAAAGTAATTTAGATGACATATCCTTATTCTGGAAAAAAGATCTTATATAGTGTTAACTATTGTAATATATCATAATTATAAATTATTACAAAAAATTTATAACCTACAAAAATTATTACATAATACTATGAAATAATTTCTCCTTTTAAAACTCTCATCTGGACAGTTGAATCCACCACGATCCACCACTGATCATATTTTTAACTGGTTTTCTAATTTTTCTTTATATACACTCACTAACTTCATAAAAATCACAATTATCCTTTAAAATTATTTTCAAAATTATCCACGTAATGCGTTGAGGAAAATAAAAAAGGGAATTGATCATTACAAGGAGGTGGTAGTCCACACATATGCATGGTTGATGGTTTCATTTTCCAAGGAATCTGGAAAATGCGAAATATGGTTTATCATTTGATAATATAAAAGATGTCATAAATATAATAACTAAATTTTAAATTCTATATTACAATCACCCCTTAAATATAGTTAATGAAAACAAAAAATGTGACGTTATGGAGGTGGTAGTTCACACAATGCATAGTTAATAGTTTTTTTCTAAATAAAATAGGGATAAATGTGGTTAAATACTTTAAAATAATTAAAATAATATAATAGTATAATATTTATACATATTTTATAATTTTAATATACATTAATTTAATTTTAGGGTGGATGAGTTTTCATAACGTAATAGAAATGAGAAAGAAGTGGTTAAAATGTATACCTTACTACTTGAATTATAACATCTATGATGGGTTTTAAGCCTTTAAGGGATGTTAGTTTGAGAATAAATGAACCTATTTATGGAGGATACTAATTATCAGGAGTGGTTTTGATTTTTCTAAAGTAAGTTTGTTTTGATGTGGGGATAAGTGAGTAGACGTGTGCCCCATTTATTAGTGAAACGGGATGACATTTTTTAAATACCTAAAACATTTCAATAATTGGAAGTCACTATGAATGTAATTTAACCCAAAATTGTCAAAATATGTTGTTGGTAAGTGATGAGGATGATAAATAAATAAAAAAAACATTCCTAAAAATATTTTAAATTTATTTTATGTACTTTACACTTAGATTCCTTACTTTTTCCATTTGATAGTTTACCGTTGTAAGTTATTTTTAGCAATGTAAAGTTATACTTTATGTTAAAAAAGATGACCTTATTTCATAATTTCATCATACTAATTCCAAATTTGAAACCCAATTTATTTTATTCAATTTCTAAATAGGATAAAATTAATTTTAATATACTAAATGTAGGATTTTTTGAAACCATTTTTTTAAAACTATAAATTATGTTCTAAAATGTAAAATATAGGGTTGTAAATTAAAAATAACATTTATAAAATTATAAATTCACTTATAAATTAAACAATTGTTACTATAAAAATGATTCAAGAATTTCCAATTCATATTTATATACTAGAAATCTCATAAAAGTTTTGTTATTTTTTAAAATTGTGTTTCTCACTATTCACCAAAAAATCATTTTTAGGGATAACATAGAGAATTAATAATAAGATTATTTTTAAAGTTTTAATTCTAAAATAAAGTTATATTTTCCAAATTAAAATTTAAATAATTTGAAATTATATTTTAAATAGAAAGATAATATATAAAAAAATATTTCTTAACCTTTCTAAACATCGAATGATTTTCATATTATTTCTTATAGATATATAAATAATTTATTATTGTTATATTATTTTATAAATTTAAATATAAAAAAGTATAGTAATCTTTAAACTATGAAAAATTTTGTTCATTAATGAATAATATAATAACCCCTTTAAATGGTTCATCAAAGGTATCAATTTTATAATATTAATCAAATTGAATAATAATATATAATTATACTGATCGATTATTATCATTTTTCTAATAATTATTATATTAATAATATACTTTTAATATTTCATTTTTTGTTGTTTGGGTGATTAATTAGTTTGGTGTTGCATGTGACATAAGATATTGAAGATAATATAGATCAAATGGTTCAAAATCTCAGGTCGTTACATTATACCAATTAAATAAATTTCATCCTCCAAATTTTAATTATTATCCACTAATTAATTTTAATGATAGTTTTACTAACATATTCACCATTCAATATGAGACTTCTAATATGACATAAACCTTACTTTTTTAGGATATATCATATTAATTATCTTTACTCAAATATGATTAAACATTCACACAATCATATACACCAATATATATATACACTAATAATATATTTTCCATTACATACCTTTCCAAAACCCATTTTAATCTCCAAGACATTAAACCATTGAAAAATCGCCTATTCATTCAAAAATTAACTCTTATATTCAAACACTAGTACCAATTTCCATAGACTAATAAATATATATCATTTTTGAAAAAAATACCATCGATCTCTTTTCATTAAATAAATAATAACTTCCAAGGCTGTCAATACTATATAATTATACATTATACAATTTCATCATACTTTTATTACCTTATGATCAACCATATATCAATCTTAAGAGTTTTCCATATCTCAATCTTGTGTTCTCTAATAGTTATCCCCAAAAAATATAACATTGTCATCAAATAAACATTCATTGTTATTGATACCATTAAATATATATTTATATATGCTTAAATAATAACTAATGAAGAAAAATCCAGATATTATTCTCATATTACTAAAAGGAAATAGAATATATCAGAATATCATTGATATAAATAACTCACAGATGAAAATATCTAAGAGTTTCAAGATCTTATTTAAATTAATATATCATCCTCACCACCTTAGGAAACATAAGGAATATCACATTTTTTTCATCATAAAAATAATATAATAAAACTCTAAACCATTTATGTATGCTTCATTATTCATTAAAAGTCACAATGGTTTCTAGATACATGCCTTCCTTCGGTTCATTTTTGAGATCCTGTTTCAACCAAAGACTAATACAAAAATGATTATGATAATATTCACTAAACTCAGAGTAAATGATGATATGAAAATGAAATCTCATTAATATGATTTATTCTCCAATGACACATTAATTTTAACATATGACACATTCCTTCTAACGTTTTCACACTTGGTTCATCATGTTTTTCTCTTGGTTCTACCTTGGAAACATTATGTTTTTTCATCCCATTATTCTTAACATTATAGGATAATGTAATTTCAAAATAAAATCTTTATAATGGTTTACATATATAATATGATTGGACAAAGTGTGTCCCATTGGAGTGTTTATCTTGGTGTGTAGTATTAGGCCCACTTATTGTGTACTAGAGTGAAGATTGATTCAATGCACAACATATATTTTTTTATGGTAATTACCCCTAGGTACATCTACACCACATTTGCTTCAACTTTATAGTCTCTATATAGGGATTAATTTTTTTCCAAAACATAAAAATATTTACTTTAAAAAAACATTAATAAATAACACTATACCCATAATTATCCCTTAGAATTATCCCAATAGTTTTTACAAAAAGTTCTTTTATCTTAATCCCAAAAACATTCAATATTACTTCAACCAAACCTAACGGCTTATTTATAGATTTGAAATTATAATCAAAATTAAATTATATACCATTTATTAAATTTTTACCTCCTAATTTATCATCATATAACAACATCCTAATCTATAAATTATCTAAACACTAGTATGATAACAACTATAATAGTCCAAAAACATGACCATCTAAATGACATGAGTTAAAGAATGTATTCTGTTACAATACATTACCAAAACCATTATGGTTTCCAGTTTAATAAATAAAATAAATTTACTAATAATGCTTAGGCCTTTTCTAACTAATGAATTTTTTTTACACTATGAAAGAAACTACTTAATCCATAACAAGTCTTCAACATCTCCAACTAGTTCCCCACAAAATTTAATCTTTAATAAGATTCAATATTTTCTTATATTAATAAAATGAGGAAATGAAATGATAATAAAGTAGTGAGATAAGATTATTATTATGTTTAAATATATTTGATAACAATAAATGAACTTAAATGAGTATATGGTTATAATCCAGATGCATAAGAAAGTTATACCCAGTAGGGAATAGATCAAAAATCATGTGATAACGAAAGAATAAATCAGGAAAATGTTTCATATAAAAAAGGAATACATGAAAATTTTGGAACATTCATAGTCATATAAATAATAACACAGTGGATCGATTATCATAATCTATTTCTCTTATAGATTCAATCTTCACTCACAAGTTTCCCTCATAGGATCATACTTCAATCACCTATTTCCCATTTTTTATTGAGCATTGAAAATCATTTCAAAATTATATAATGATATATCAATATCTAATCAATGGAATTGAGGGATATATAAGGTATACAATTATTGATAACATGTGTAAAAAAGGAAGTAAATAATAAAAATATTCTTTACAAAATATTTTTGACGTTATAATAAACATATAATGTTATGAGTCACATTAACAATTTATTTTAAAAAGGTGGATTGAAAAAATTTAAAAAAATTACTTTTGAAAAATAATCATCAATAATTGATCCTTGAAAATATATAATGTTTATAAAAATAAATGTTGGGGGTAATATTAAACATTTTATTTCCATAGGATGGAAAAACCGTTCAAATATTTTTGAATATTTTTTTAAAAAAACCCCATAATAAAGAGTATTAATTATTCACTTTGAAAAGGGGTACATATTATTACTATAATGATATAAAATAATCCCCATTATCCATATAATAATATTAGAAAACATTTTTGGGAAAGAAATTGTAGATATGGGAGAAACGAATCATTGGTAAGAATGATAGTTATTCTTACCAACATTAAACTTTTATTTTAGAAAACATTTCATAAAAAGGTAGTTATTGATGTTGAGAAGTAATTTACATAGATAAAAGGCAGAAAATAGATAAAATATGGGTTTTAGGATTACTGTATGATTAAAAATTATATTCAAATAAGAAATAATGTGATTTAAAGACTATAAAATCGAGTCGATTGAACTGTTACAGAATTGGAGATTTTGAAATCAAAGGAACATGAGAGGAAGATCATGAAATGGAAATTAAAATCCCATGAAATGGAATATATTTTTATATATTAAATATTTTTTTATTTAATACATTATTTAATATAAATTATGGTGGTCAATTTCAAACATGGCCCATGGAGTTGAAAATCAGACAAAAAAACACTTTACTTATTTCCCCTCTTAGTCAAATGCTCTCTAAACATATTTTAAAAAACATATAAATAACATAACCATTTATTTATAATTTTTTTCATATAAATATTACTTTATAAAAAAATTATTTTTATTATCTACATGTATATTAGTTAGTTATTACATATTTTCAATATTAATTGTGAGTAATCTTGATCATTTCGAACTAGTCTCTTAAAACTTATTTTGTTCTTTATTCTTCTCCCAATGTTCATTATTAACAGATCATAATGGTAATATAATTTATTACCTATAACTAAATATAATATTATAATTTCATTCTATGTGTTTTTTAATTATTATCTTTAATGATTAATTGGGCGACGAGCATGTTTCGATGATTCCTAGTGAAAACGGGTGTTTTTTTTAAATAATGAGCTAAATTTTTATTTTAAAATTTTAGAAAAAATAATTATTTAAATAATTATATAATATATTGAAATAAATAAAATTTCCATATTAATACATGATATATATTTCATTTCATTTTTCAAGTAGGTTGGTTAAACTGAACCAAACAAGAAAATGCCATAATTAACAGAAGATTATGAAGTGATTTAGTTTTAATATCATTATAAGTGAAACATATTGATATTATTAATTTTTTATTGGTGTGATTTATTATAACTTTAAATAATTATAATATTAATATATATCTTATATGAAGTTATTATATAATACGTACAAATCTCTTTTCCTCTTAGAATTATCTTTCAAATTAATTAATTTATTTCGGTTGTTTGTTTCTCCAATTGCTAATAAGATGTCTAATTTTTCTTTTAGGAGATTTAATACTATTATGAAAATAATATTAATCCATTAAACTCATTATAGTTACTATAAATGTAATTTGGTGATTAAATAAAAAAAATAAATTTTTTTTCGATGCGGTAGTCTACACGTATGCATGGATGGTGATTTTTTATACACAGAACAAGAAAAATAAGTAATAATGTTTATATTTTAAAATATAAAATATGTTACAAATATAATTCTTATATATTAAATTCCATATTAGGAATATCCTTAATAAGTAGTGAATTAAAATAACAAACATTTATTCATGGAAAGGGTAGTCCGCACAACACACATTCAACCATTTCATTTTTCTTAATAGAAAAAGAAAGAAACATGGTTAATTATCATACCATCATTATAACAACATAATATTATAATAATGATACTTAATTTATAATTTCAATATGGTGAAACTTAATTTTATGATGGAGATCACATAAATAAATATAATTGATAAGGAAGCGGTTAGAGAGTTATACCTCACTGCATGAATTATTTCCTTTATGAAGGAGGTTATGGCAATGATATTTTTTAATTTGGGAATAATATAAAACTTTGATGCTGTATTGGACTGTTTGAGATAGTTTTGGGTATAGTTTGGTAACAATTAAGTCAGATTTGTTGTGAGGGGATGTGTGGATATAATTTATCCTTTTATAAGTTTAAAGGGTTGGCATTTTTATAAATACCCAAAATGTTTCAATAATAGGATGTCAATTTTTGATAATGTGGATAAAAAATGGGAAATAATAGAGTTTATAAGTGATAATTTTGATTAATATCTCAAAATCATGTTCCTAATGATGGTTTAAATAGGTTTTGGGTCATTTACCTTTAGATTCTTCCCTTTCAAAATTTTAGATTTTGCTGTGGTGAGTATTTTCTACCGATAGAAACATATCATTTTGGACCAAAACTAAAATATAAATTATTATATAATTTGTAAAAACTTATTCCAAATTTTAAATCCATTTCAATTTATTCAATTACTGAAAGTGAAGAAAATTAATTTTAAAATATTAAATAAATAATGTTTTTTTTTGCAGAAAAACATATCTTATGTTTTAAAAATGTAAAATTTGGTTTTTTAAATCAATAAAAACATTAATAAAATTATAAATTCACTTATAAAATTATTATTTGTTTATATTATAAGGTTTCATGTATTTAAAATTAATATTTATATACTAGTAATGTCATAAAAGTCATGTTATTATTAAAATTTTTATTTTTCTTTATTCACCTATAAATCAGTTTTTTTAGAAAAATATTAAAACATTACCCTCAGATAATTTTGTGATGTTTAATTAAAAAATAATATTATATATTTCAAATTAAAATTCTCAAATTTATATATTTTATTTTAAATTATAACAAAATATATAATGAAAAACTACTTTTTAAAAAAAGATCTGTTTAAACATCAAATATTTTTAATATTATTTCATATAGATATATAAATAATTAAATATTGATATATTAGTTTATAATTATAAATAATATGTATTATAGTATCATTTTATGTATTCTTAATTTAATTTATTAATGTAAAATAAAACACCCATTTTTAAATGTGTTTTCAAAAGGTATCTTTCTAAAAATACTATTCCGCAAGAATGATATTATATAATTATTTTAATTGATCCTTATACTTTTAAATACCAATGATTATTTTATGTAAGTAATTAAAACATTTCATGGTTCATTTTATTAGGGTATTATATTATTCATGTGTTCCATGTGATATAATATATAGATGATAATGTTAGTTTAAAAGGTCAAAAATCTTGAGTCATTACAAACACTGTCATTTGAGTTACAATACGAGAGGGGTCAGCTATGAAGATCCTCTAATACCTCATACCAATATCCTAACCATATAAACAATCATACTTGATCATTAAATTATGTGAATCATCCCTACCGTAACCTATATTATGTTAAGGTGGCTCAGGTTCCCAAGTGTAGTGGCGACCCAATAAGTGGGTGAGTAGATAAAGCAGTAGGTAACCACCAATGAAGTACCATACCATACTAAAAATACAGTTATATGTTCTTCTTAAACTTTTATAATAAATAAAATTTTGAATATAAACAAAAAAACAACCAATAATAGATACTTCGGTCTGACGCTTGAATGCCTCTAAGCATGTCACATGGACCATGCCAAGTCATGTTCCAAATTCCATAACACTATTGATCTATTTTTTAATGGCCACAATAGGTCTTACCTATTTTATATATTGTAACAATGTCTCATACATGTTTTTAGGACTGCTCCTCCATATAAACACCAAATCATAGGGGTATCCCAAGTATCCAAAATTCTCAGGCTCAAACATCCAATTAATCTTCATGAATAGATCAAAAACTACATCCGAGGAATTATAGATATCTCTCAAGAATCCAAGAATATTTAATTGATTGAATTTAATTCCCAAAAATCATGAAAAATCATTTAATCAAAATCATCTCTATATCACCATGCCAACTGGTCAGATCCCGGAAATCCTAGCCATCCAATCATTGTGTAATATCATCCGGCTTGGATACCCAAATCTTAGGGGAGACCAAGTAATAAAATAGTAATAATCATCATTATAATAATTTATGAGATTGAAACAATATATCCTAGACATACTAGGTATCCTATGGTCCCAGGGTATCATGGGAATCCCATATAAAACTGATGTCAAATATTGGTGTCCTGTTCATTCTTCACATAGACCAACAATTGAAAACTAGGGTACACATTGAGAATCCGCAATGATTTCATAACATTCGATTAATATGAAAAATGTATAACAAAATTCTCAAAATATGATTCCCAAGAAGAATATATGGGAATCCCCCATATCCAAATTGTATCATATAAGGCTCATAACATAAATCCCATGGGCCATATCTAAAAAGCGACACCATGAACACATCACATCATGCCCAAAGGGTGGGTCTCGTGAAGCATGTTTGGGAATATATTTTTCTATAAAAGGCAAATAAGTGAAATAATGATTATTTTGTGAGGGTTGTCCAAATATCAATACCCATGATCATCACCCATATCCCATAATGTTAATAAGTTGATTTACATTTTAGGTGACACATGAAACCATCTATACACATAACCACATACACCTTCCCAGGGTCATTAATAGAGGGGAACTTATAGGGGTCCCCTAGCTTATTACTATATAGGAGACATACCATGTAGAATACTTGAGGACAATTGGTATTTTGGGCCAACACTGGATCTTCAAAGGAAATCACATCCCTCAATATCATCAAATACATCAACCAACTATATATGCCTTAACATAATTCCTTAATAATGGTAATCCGTAGAGATTTTTCTAGGCCCATAACTATTTACTAGGTCATTCTAGAGTAGTCAACTCACACAACCCATTTCCACTCACAATATGATATATCCATGATAGATATGGACATATCATGGGCCCTCACTTATCCAGCTAGGTCAATCCATCTTATGTCCCATCACAGAACCTCTTGATAGTGTCCATGTTACTAGGTATCCTATTATTCTAGTCCTTGAAAATCAATGGCCATGGATTTAAGCCTATTAACTAGGTTTATGGTGAACCATAAACTTTTTCTATAAGATTCTAGGCACCTTAACATAATTAACAGTACATTTTAAATGAAACTCCTTAAATTAAATTAAAAAAATAAACAATAATAGGGTCAATTAACCTAATGTAAATTACATACTCCCACATGAATATATACATGAATAATAAATCCACAAGGATATCAATTGTACAACCTTACTCATAATAATTCATTCCATTTATTTCTATCGGCTGGCAGTTGTACCCTAACCTTCAAAGCCTCATCCATGTACATAAAAAGATCACATCGATGCCTGAGACTCTAAACAATTCACAAATACTCATGTTATTTAACTACAAGAAATATATAATTAATTAAAAATAAAAAATTGTTTAAAAAATTGTAATTAACGGAGAATAAATTTTTATTAACTTATTGAGAAAACAATGATTGATGATACCTTGAGTATCTAACTATGTGAGGTTCATTGTAGACTCATCATACCATTTTCAGGAAAAAACAACTGACATTTAAATTTAATAACATTTTTAAATTTAGTTTAATATATAAACCATACAAAATAAAAAATCCACATACTTCAATCCAAACGGTAAGTGAATACATAAAAGTGATATCTTGAGAAACCCTCATTATAGGAATGAAATGACATCATCCACCATACTTATCCGATTTTGTTTTTGTTATTAATATTAAATTCTTAGTTATTTATGCTTCCAATGTTTATTATTATTACTTTTGTATGTACTTTCATTACGGAAAGTTACTAGTCTATTCATTATTGTGCCTGCATTTATATGCTTCCACTGTTTTATTTTATTACTATATAAATTGTTCAACTCCAATATGATAGTATAATCTCCCCACCATACCACCTTTACACCCTTTCTACTAGCCGATAAGATCCTTCCTTCAAGGAGGTGCACTTGCGGTCATGTGACCCACCATCTCAGGGTTGGGGATAAGTGGATCTTGGGTCGGGATGTAACATTATAACTCTTTTTATTTATACATATGATTATGTGGTCAAGCATTCTTTATTAGTAAAGAGATTTTTGGTTGAGAATATGCTGACAGTTGGTGATGGGAGTGGGTATATAGAAGCTGATACCTCAAAAGCGAGTATAAAATTGTAGAAACAAGTATTTGGTGTGCGAGATACTTTAGAAGGGGATCTTAGGGTAGTGTATCTTTGGTTTATGGCTCTCAGGGAAGTTCTTTTAGACCTATGGTGAGAAAATTCTACTTTTGCGATTGTTGGGGATATATTTTTATGGGATTGTTTGACCCATCTCATTTCTAATAGCGGGGCATTCAATAGAATACCCTAGTAGAGATAATGGTTTGAATAGGGAGGTTTTTAAGGTGGATGACATGGAAGAGTAGTTGAGGGAGATGTATGTATTGGTAGATGATTTTATATATTACCACAACGCTTAGGTGTTCCACACCAAGCTTAGGGAGCTAGTTGAATGGGATGAAGAAAAATGCAAGTAGTTGAGGCATATAACCCAATAGATCCAATTATGAGTATAAGTGTGATATTTTTATTTTCTACCATAGCTATAGTAATAATAAACACATGGTCATGACACTCTTTTCTTACTAAATCCCTTGATCAAGAACTAGATATTCCATTTGAAACATTGTTTCAACCTTTTCATTTAGAGACTTCTGCTAGATAATATTAAAATATCACACACTCTTAAAAATTGTTTCACATGAATCAAGGGGGATTGAAATTCCTTCGAGATATCTTTATAGCTGTGATGTGGCCTTATAACGTCATACAAGTTATGTATGGGCAATATATATAGTTTATGCACAGATGGACAATTTCTAGAAGAGGATGCAGTGTATCCAAGGAGATGTGATAATTTTTTCCTTCACCCATTAAAGGAAAACCTAGGTAGATAAAGATATTATCATATGTATGATTATATAGCCGATAACTCACCAGTTAGATAGTATAACCCTTAGAGTAGAATATTCTATGAGCTATTAGTTTCGTGAAATAGTGGAAGAGTATGAGGATGCCTTACCTGAGGACATGTCAATATTACCTCCCCACTAAGAGATAGAATTCAAAAAAGACTTGCACATTGGGACTTCTCCTATATGTACACCAGTATATCATATGGATTTCATAAAGCTTCATGATAAGAATAAGTAATTGGTGGAGTTATAGACAAAAGGATTTGTTAGAGCTAATTCTTTCCCTTAAGAAGCCCCAATTTTTTTTGATAAGAATAAAAATAGTGGTTTCTGGTTGTGTCTAGATTACTATAAAATGAACTAGTAGACTATAAATAATATGTATCCTCTATTTATGATCGATGAACTCTTTAGCTAGTTTATTGGTGTGATATGGCTCTCTATTATTGACATCAGATCAAGATTCCACCATTTCCATATTTAGGATGATGATATATCAAAGAAGAAATTTTGATGTCTCTAGAGTCATTATGATTACTTGGTCGTGCATTTTTTCATGGTGAAAACTCAAACACTATTCATGGGACTCATGAATCAGATTATCCATCACTTATTAGATCAGTTTGTGTTAGTATTCAATGATGACATCCTAATGTACTTGATTTCCAAATAGGAGCACATGAGACACTGTGGGATATTACTAGAGATACTTTGAGAGAACTAGATTTATAGTAATCTCTCAAAGTTAGAGTTCTAGATTCAAGAGGTCCACTTTTTGTAAGTGTCGTCTTAGAAGAGGGAGTAGTAGTAGATTCAGTGATGGTTGATCTAGTACTTGTTTGCAAACCTCCCATGCTAATGACTTAGGTATGGATATTATATAGGTTTATAGGAAATTGTCGGATATTCAAAATCTATTTCGGTAGGATTGTGGAACCCTTTATTTTTTTGACCTAAAAGAGGTTTACTTTCATGTGTATTGAGTGTTTTTTGTAGGATTCTTAATAGGTACAACATAGTTTGATGGTTACCTTCATCTTGATACTTTTACAAGATGGTGTGGAGTATTTAGTGTTTTATGATTCTTGTATAACTGTGCATGTATGTGATCTAATGTAGAGGAAGGAAATGATTTACCTTGGGTCTTGATTTTTGAGACCTCATGACCATAACTATAAAACCCATGATATAGAGATAATAATGGTGGTGATATACCTAAATATGTTGTCACCTTATCGTATGGTTAAAAATTTTATCATTTATTCTTACCACAAGAGCCAAAATTATATATATTTTTTTATGAATAATCTAACATTGCTATCAGAAAGATAGAGTTATTCTAGGATAATGACATAGAGATAGTGTATATTCCCATAATGGGGAACATTGTGGAAAATGAGTTTAGCATAAGATCTTTTTTGAAGTTGTTTAGAAAGGCTTTAGAGTAGTTAACCTCATTACTAGTATCCTTCATGGAAGAGGATGACAAATCTTACCTCGAGTCAATAGTTATTTCCACTCCACTTCTATAGTGTGTTAGGGTGGATCAACATTGAGATACCATTTGTGAGACCTTGAATATTAAAATATTCAATGGATGTAATTTTGATGAATTTTATGACATTGGAGAGAACATCATCCTTGTAAGGGGGGGCAATAGTACTAGAGAAATAGTGAGAGAAGTTTTTGAGGTAGTTTGACATGGCCACTTGTAGGTATATCCAGGAGTGACAAAGATGTAATCAAACCATCAATGTCAGTTATGGTGTCCAGGAATAAATAATTTTGTAGCATATTTTTCCTCTAAATTCCTCACTTTTCAGTAGGTGATGGTTGAGGACCAGGTTCCCGCTGTTTTGGGTCAACCCCTTACGTTGCCAATGAGGATGTTGTATTTTATCTACACAGAAATTATGATGAAAATACAAATAAAATATATAGGATATGATTTCATTTGAGGGATCTATGAAAAATTCACTAAGTTATACCACTTCTTATATAATTGAGAGAAGTGTTCAGTTGAGATATTAGGGTGCCTTTCTATGCAGGATATAATCTGACTTCATATAGTTTCCTTGATGATCATTTCAAATCACGATTCTCTCTTGACTTAATGATTATAGAGGGGATTATTGGAGGGATTTTGAACTCATTTGTGTTTGATCGATGCGTTTAACACCAAAAAAAATTTCCCTACTGAGAAAACCATTTGAGTTTTAGAGGAAAAGAATCAGGAATGCGTGTTGGATTTTGGACGTAGTGGGGAGGATCACCTGCCCCATTTTTATTTTCTATAAAATAATAGATTAAATTTTACAATCAATATTGAACCATTTATGAAATTTATTAGGAAACAATCCAGGTCTCGTTTTGTTGTACTTACCCAAGGAAACCTACTATCATGTTCCTATTATGGGTGTGAGTGAAAATAAAGATGTTTCGAGTCATCTAGTAGTGGATTGAGATTTACCAGATCCATTATAAGTCTTATTCATACTGATTATAGAGGAATTTGGAGTTCAATGATGGAGACCATATGTTCTTGAGGGTGTCACCTCAGTAATGTTTGTATAGATTTGGATGGGGTGAATATTTATTTCTTCGATTCATTGTAACCTTCTAGATACTTTGTAGAGTTGGTTATGTAGCATACAACTAAGACATATAGTCATTGTTAGACTGTGTATACAATGTCTTCTATGTGTCACAGTTGAAGAGGTTTGTGGAAAACCCATTTCATCTTATCAAATGGGTTAGATTGAAATATAGGATGAAGATACTTGCATATATTAACTGGTAGAGATTAAGGATAACTGTGAGAAGATAATTTGTGGGTGAGATATTCCCTTAGTGCATATCAAGTGACATGATGAGAATATTCATGAGATACCATGGGAGTAGGACACCCATATATGAGATCATAACCCTAATATTTTTTATTATGATTTTTTATATTTTAGATAAATATACATAAGGTGATAAGAATGTAACATCTTGGGGTTTTACTTAAAATATTTTATAAATATTTTAGTGAATATTTTTTATTCTTGGAACTGAGTCAGCATGAGATTCCAAGGCCCGAGGTGGCACATTATTGATATAAAATAGTATTAAATTTATTATATCTTCTGTAATAAATTTGTATTAAATAGTTGAATAACTTAAAAATGGACTCTTGTATCATAAATATGAGACTAAATTTATTCTAAAACACATGTTTTAAACTAGAAAAGATATAACATAATTCAATGTTAGGGTTTTATAAAATACCTGACATGGGAAAATTTATAAAATTATTAATTAATTAATTAATGATTTCTTTAATTTTGATGATCTAAACTCCTCTATATAAGAACAATTATACCAAATCCCTAGGTTTGTCCACAAAACCCTCAGGATAAAGGGAGGGATGTTGGAATAGGATTATTGGATGATCAATGATAAATTAGGGATTGGTATCTAGTGTTATAATTGGATCTTTTGGTTCTCAATAATAACTATAACATTAAGAAATTTTTCATCAGTGACTGATCCAAACCCGAGGTAGGGAATTTTTTGTGCGTGCATTTATCCTGTTATTATTTTATCCATGTTATACATTAATTAATTTCCTAATAAATTAATTCAAAGATCTATTTTTGAATACATGTATTGATTTATCTTCCTAGAAATAAGAATTTGTAATATCTTTTGATATTTGGTTCCCTATTACTCATCCTAATGAAAATTTATTGACAATGGCCCAAAAAATAGCCAAGTTTTATTACTCTTGTTTTGTTTTATTATTTTTTCCCTCCATTATCCAAACACTCATAGTTAGTATTTTGTTTAGATGATGTTTAAACCAGTACCTGGTGGATCATCATTTTAAAATCAACCATTGACACTACAAACCATCATCATGTGTTTGGGTTGATGAGGGATGGAGTGATCGAGGTATGACAATAATGGTGGATAATTGAGGATGGTATGAGATATTATGGGATTTTATATATTTTGGTTTATCATTCGGTGACAGTGAGGAGTGATGAGAGTGGATTCCTGAGTGGATCCGACAGCTAAAATCTAGAACACTAGTGATAGTAAGTCTCGATTAAGTCAGATATGAAAATCATGAGTGGGATAAGTGGTAAAATATAAGGTGATAATAGTGTGAGTGGAATTATGAAGAACCTATAAGATTTTAGAAAATTCCTACCCAAAATATTATATTTTAAGGGACACATACACTATAGAACTTGATTTTAGTTGCTAAGGATTATGCATGAAATGAATATCATATGCTTTGTGGTACCCACCACTAGTTCTGCGACCCATGGATGGAATATCGGTGTGTACCCTAGGGGTATATGATCATGAATATAGATATGAACATGGTAATGACTAGAGTACTTGGGAACAACCTATCACTTAGACACAACCTAGTACACATGTACAACCAAAGTACATGAGCATGAAAAAAGTATATAGAAATGGGCCAAGGTACCTAGGAATGGTCTAGAGGACAAATGAAGACTCATGGTAGGAAAGATACACCTTTTACTCCCTGTATATGGGGTGTACATAATCCAAGACATTTTTTTGGCCATTTTTATCTTCTTTGTAGATTACCTTCATTATGGTGCCTTCCCTCAGTCTATATCCAATGAGGGTAGAGTGGGGAATCATTCCTGAGTATAAGAAGTGATACCCTATGAGAGATTAATCTAATATAAAGTATTAGGAATATCTCATGAGGGATAGGGTGGGATCCTCTATCATAACTTATTTCCATGGTGGGGTCTTTGGAATCGATGTAACCAACATACCCATGTGTTGATCCCCTACTTAGAGAGTTAATCTAATTAGGGTTTTTAGTGTCCTCTATGGATGTGGATGTGATCCCATATTTTTTTATAAATATATTCTATGTTTCAGTATATTATTCTTTATATAGAGTACCATTGATCATGAACTATAAAATGAGCACCATCAGTGTTATGAAGATTATAGAGAGAGTTCTCTCGATGAGATTTTCCTTGGTATATCCATCATGAATCTTAGGTTAGCATTGTATTTGTGACCTTACCTTGAGAATATGTGTCTATCATGAGTATATGTGGGAATTATTATTTTATGTTTCATATTATTATTTACATTCCCTTGTGATTAGTTGATTTATATCTTGATACATAATGTTTGGTTATTTCCACGTGTCCTAATAGGTAGTGTTATAGTCACCCTTTCATGGTCTTTTCCCGCACATATTGTATCTTATACCGATGATATGTAAATATAAAGGGTCAATAGTGAACCCAGACTAGAAAATGGATAGTAGATGTATATTGAAAATGATTTTTACCTGGTGTTTCATTTGACAGTTGTCCTCTCTTTATACCAGGTTGACATAGTTTTTAGTTTTGATGGGTTCTTATTTGTGCCTTTACACTTTGAAAAAAACATTTGAACTATAATTATGAGATATATATATGCATAAATGAATTAATATCTATTTTATTTAACCTTTCAAGATTATATGGGTATTTATAGACTTGTTCTTTTGTACAAGTTTCTTAGTCTAAGGAATCCCATGTTTGTGATATGCCTACTTGGGGCTTTTCTCTAGCCCCAAGTCGATTGAAGGTGGGTTTGGGGTGTCACACTAGGCATATCACTATCCATGCAGGCCCTAGTGGTTCGGGATGTGAAATCACTATTAGGATTTTTTGGGTAAAAAAATAATATATATTACTTTTATACTGAATAAAATTACAATTGAATCATCATTTAATAATTCTAAACCTACGCGATTAAAATTACTGTCGGAAAAAACAAGATAGAATAATAAGATATTGTTTTCTATAATGAAAATTTCTTTATATTCACCCCTTGAAAACCCTCAATTTCACTTGAGACAACATGAAAAATATTAACTCTACTCAGAAGTTGATAATAATTGTGATATTACTTGAGTGAAACTATTAAACTCTTTTTCCCCTTTACAAAACCATTCATCAACCTAATGAAAAACATATTCCAATATATATACTCAAAAAACTATTAGAAAAGTTAAAAACCCACACCAAATTATGATATTATAGCTTACCAAATTTAAAAAGTCTCCCTAAAAAGTTCTCCTGATAAATAAAATAAACACATAACCAGGGATACACTCCCTAAATAATTATCCTCCGACTTTGCAATTATATGAAGTGATTTAACATAAATGGATTTATATTTTCTTTTTTCTTCCATTTTTATAACAATATATAATTACCAAGTGGAAAAATGGGATTAAAAAACATAACTTTTTCCATATAACAATCAATATGAACTCCCATCCACAACCTAAATATTTTAAAAGCATCATTTGATAGTAATTTGGTGAAAACATATTATATTTTCTCAAAGGTAAGAAAAAATTACATCATCAAATAATTTTTCCACACAATTTATTTTATGAAGAAATATTTTTTATCAATGTTCTAAAACCATTAATATTGAACAATATTATTTAATAAATTAAAAAAAATTTGATTATCATAACCCCAATATAGTGGAAATATCACATTTATGTTGATATATTTAAATACAGTTCTCATAAAAATTTGTTTGGTAGTGTATTGAGTTGTAACCACATATTCTACTTCCATATTACTTATGTTCACATACCTCCTCTTATTTTTCTTCCAACATACACACCTATCTCTTAAAAATAATACTTTTCCAAATGTAGATATTCTTTTATAAATATTGTGTTCTCAATTTTCATCCTTGAATCCAAATAAATCCAGACTTCCCTTGCTTTCATAATTAATACCATAATATTTTAGTCCCTTTATGATCTATAAAATTCTTTTCCCAACCATAAAACATGATATTTTTAGGGAAAATAGAAATTTAGAAAAGAGGGTGACAATATAGAAAATATCCAGTCTTAAAGCTATCTAGTAAAAAAAACTCCTAATTAAATTCAATATTGTTTTTCTTAACTTACATTCCATGTATATCCTTTTAAAACTTTGTTCCAAATGGGATATGTATAGTTACTTGATTTTAATCCTCCATTATAAACTTTTTTAGATTATTATAATCATACTTCTCTTGAGAGAGAAAAATGAGATCTTCCTCTTTAGAAATTTTTAAATCATCAAAATGTATCATTTCACTAAGCATGGAAATTTCAAATAACTTATTCATCCACACATAAAACTATGGAATATAACCTTCCTTAGTAATATGAAAAATTATATCACATATATAAATAATTACAAAGAGTTATACTTTTTATTCATCCTTAATTTAGAGACTGTTGTTCACTAATTATTTTGGGATTTTTAAATTATCTATGTTGGTATATAACATGAAATTCCACGATCATTGGGATTGTTTCAAACCTTATGGATCCTTCCCCCAAATCTAAAAATAGTTCTCTTATTTATTAAGAGATAATCCTCAATGTTTCTTAATGTAAATATTATATTCCTACTGTCCATTTTGTAAATTATACTTGACATCCATTTAGAATATATTGTACATAATTTTTACTCTAATATAATTAAATATTATCTTGATTTAATATATTACCAGTAGTGGAAAGAAGTCATAAAAAGAATTATATTAGAAAAAAGGTATACTAAAAACAAATATTCTAATCTTAAGAATACCCCTTCCACAAAATTACTTTATTTCATACAAATATTATTTCATTCAACTTATTTAAGAAAACCCATTTTCTTCCAATAATAATAAGATTATTAATATTGGGTACCAACTACAATGTCCCATTGTTCTCCATATAATACAATTCAAAATTCATGGATTCAGACCAATATTTATTATCCAAAGGTTATTAAACATATCTTGTATCAATTTCAGAAAACAATGAGGTATATCATGAAATCGTAAAAATTTTATTGGTTTAAACCAACAATCCTTATACTAAATTGATTTTCTAGATCTCCACATTTTTTAAACATGGATGATATGTGTGAGGTTTCTCCTGATACCTAGAGTTGGTAGAATCATAATCCTTAACATAAACTATTTTAGAATTTCCCCCATTTTATAAAACCAAATATTGATATTTATAAAAAATAACAACATTTTCATCACTTATAGTATATTATTATTAATTTTTTAAATATTTTATGAATTATGTAGAACCATTTCACCAACTACTTTAATTTTCTCCTCTATAATCTTGTTGTAGTAGTGACATACTCTTCCTTTTGAAGGATATCCCAAAAAGACACCATGAACACATATTTTATCACATTTTCAAAGATTTTAAACTATGAAATTGATAAAAACGGTGTATCCAAAAAAATTAATTTTTTCAAACATCAGTTGTTTTTATATTACATATCATATGGTAACATGTAAGAATTTTGTAAGTACAAATAATAAATTTTATATATTTTTTAATTTGAAATAGTTCTCCAATACGATGTCTCTAAATGTATTGAGAAGTATCATGCTATATCATCATGGTCCAAAAAATCCTCACAAAACATATATTATTTATTTGAAAAAATTATATATATATATATATGTATTTCATAGAGTTCATGGTGAATTAAGTTCTTATTAATATAATCCTAAAATATTCCATTTTAGTATTCATTACCATTAACTATTTTGATCATTTTCAAGGAGAAACCACACTCTTTTTTTGAAACTTATCCTAAAACATTTGAAAATATTTGAATCCTTTAATTTTTGTGTTATAAACATAATAAAAGTAATGTGAGTGAAGTTATAAATAAAGGAATAAGTGTATTTATCTCTATTTTTTGATTTATTTCTCACGAGCCAACTTGTGTCAAATCAATAACATCCAAGGGATGAGATGCATTAATCCTAATTTCTTATGCCAATAATTTTTATTATTTACCTTTTATAATTTTAATCACATCTAGTTGAACTAAATAATTATCCTAGGAACATGATAAAACTTTCTATTTGGATAATCTTGATTGTGTTCCTTTAAAAAAGATTGACTAGCCTTATATGCCACAATTTATTTCCTTATTTTTCACTCAAGAAGCATGAATTTTGAGAATATACTACTTGAAAGAAATTAAAATTAATTTCTTGTCATCTTTTAGTTATCCACCAATATACTAGGATATTAACCATAAAACAATATTTTCTGTAAAAAAATTATTTTCTTCATCGTAGAGATAATAAACACTTAACATATTATGTTTTATCCTATCCACATACAATGTATTATTGGGATTTATCCTTTCTATTACAATGAAAACTGAACCAAAACATTTTATTTTTAGTGTCCCTTCATTTATAATGGTATTTGAACATTCATGTATATTTTTAAATATTATTCAACATATTTATGTCTCATTTAATATGTGAAGAACACCCGGTATCAATAATTTATGGACATTACATAACTTATTCTTTAATAAAACCTTCCATAAAAAATATTTTTCATTTCATTTGTGATGAGTTCATTTTTTGGGAAATAATTTTAAACATTTAATTACTAATGTAATTTTTTCTAATTAATTAATACCCATGTTGTAATTTAGAATAATAATTTATGGGTATTTATATTTTAAATGAAATTTTGGAAAAATTAATAAAGAACATAAATACAATGTTTTATTTTGTTTCAATATTATTAGAAATTTCCTTATTTTTTAGGTGTAAATTGTAATAGAATGTAGATTTGGTTAAAAAATTGGATCAATTCTCAGGTATTTCCCTCAACCAGGCCTCCATCGACATAGAATCCCTATAGGGGATGCCAACTAAGAATCCAAGAGAACCGATCCTTATGAATGAAATGGAGGAAGTAGAGAACATGCACATGAGAAAATCAACTCAAGGGAGGAGAGTCCATCCGGCGATGGGAGGATAACCTCAGTGGGATTGGGAAGTCCATGATAGTGCATGGTATCCCCTGACAAACATTTTACATGATACAATGTTATAGGTATTGAATAATTTATTATGTGGTTAGAAAAGAATGTAATTTCTATATAGTACATGTGATATTACTTAGTCACCATTCAATTGATAATGGAATATCATCATAACTGGGCATGAATGTTTTTATCCATGTAAATTTCATCCATGTTTCCACATATTGATGCTACGAATCAAGATCCTAAATTTCACCATAAAGTTTCTATGGTCGATGAGGGAGGTCTTGAATCTACTAGGAGTCAAATTATTAGTACCCTATAACCCTTACTTATGGAATAGTCTCATAAGGGGAGCTCAAACCAATGAAAAGACACTTCAGCATTGCCTTATTGCTACACTGTGGCTGCATATAAGACCAATAAAATCTTTCATCATGAAGAACCCCCTATGTTATAGAAAATTTTTCTTGGAAGATGAAGATAACCACTATGGAAAAGGGTTGAAGCTACAATATGGAGGTTTTTTAATTAAAAACCCGAGGAAATTACATGAAATATTTAATAGATGTACTCATAGTCACTACACCATGGCTATGGATAGCCTATTCATGCAATGTTCTCCAATGAATCACTTAAACCATATCATTGTAATCACTCCCAAATTTCTTATACCCAATATTTTCATTATTTCTACGGGATTCCCACATGATTATAAATTTTCCTCATGAAAAATATTAGTGAAAACATGTGTTTAAGAGTCATCATACAAAGAGTTAAAAAATGATTACAATACTCCCCAGAAAATAATAAATTGGTTTGGACAACAACCACATGACCATAGATAGAGAGGAGAATAATAATATTTCAAAAATAATGAAGGGAGAGGAAGAAGAATTGGTAAAAGTAAATTCTAGAAAGAGAATTGACTTTGATGATTAAAAATATGGAGACAATTCTCTCTATAAATATAGGGAGTGATTTTGTTCACATGGGGATCCAAACCTAGACCAGAGGACCCATGAAATAACTATAAAGACTAAATGAGGTATTAGAGTATTAAAATCGGAGGCCATTGGGAAATTTCTACATAACATTTGATGTCAGATTGTAAGAGTTTACCATCTTAAAACATGAGGCTACATAGTTATGATGTTCTGTTTTTTTTATTTTTATTCTTTTTTATTGTAATTTGAATTCATATTTCAGTATGAAAGTAAAAAATATAGAAAAATAATAATGAGAATAAAATAAAATAAAACACACTATTTAAATTATTTTTATTTCTTATTTCAAAATTTAACATAAAATGTAAATACCCAATAAATTATTGTTCTAAATTATAGTATGTGTATTAATTAATTAATAAAATTGATAGTATATACTTTTGGAATTTATGCATTAAGAAATGTCCTCATAAATTTTTATTTACTCCTTTGATATTTTTGAGTATAATGAAACCATGTAGGGATTGTTGGATGTAAAAATATATAGAAATGTGGTGACTAATATGGTCATATCTCTAATATAATTATTTCAAATACTAAAATCTAAATTGAATCTCTAGTCTATAGTTTTCATCATTTCTTTGAATACTTCATATTTGAGTTGTCCAAAACCTCATCAAAATCTATATCTATTAGAATATAGATTCATAGGAATGCTCATTATTAAACCAACACATTATTATTCTATTCTCAAATCCTCTATAGTTTAATATAAGCCATAAGAGGAATAAATGACCCTATAATCAAATTATTGTCTAGAATTTTACCCCTGGACCTATTTTTTATTTTAACCAAAAATATTGGATCTTTTTTGTAATATAATTATTTTAGGCTTCCAGAACATTATTGTTTTTCCATTTCTTATTTCTATCCATTAATGAATCTCTATTTATAGTAATTTTTCATTACAAGCCTGTGTTCAAAAATGTTTTTGATATCTATGAATCAATTTATTTTTTCACAAACATATACTCATTTACATATTTATGGGAAAAAATTACAAAAGATACATTGAATATATTCTTCACTATTTTTTTTAATATTTTTGGGTCTTCACTAATATAATTATTCTTATAAAATTCACTAAATTATTTAATTAAATTCAATGTGTTGAATCTAAGTATGAATATTTACTTTTATGTATTTACAAATTTTTATTGAACAAGTTCAATATTGTTCTCTTCTTCTTTTTTTATTACATCTATATTTATTTTTTTTGAGTCCAATCATCATCAAATATCTTCTTTACATAATCATGTTCTTTTAATAGTTTTATATATATTATAAATATATTTTGAGACACTATAAGACCTATTATATTTATTACATTTTAGGAATTTCTTCACTATGTTGGAGAACTTTTACAAACACTCACCTAATTATCTCTTCACTATAAACTCCATTTCAATTTTGTATTGAGTCCCAGATTCACCACTTTCTTCATCACTGAGATTTTATTCATTCATATTAGTAATATGAACCATATTATTGACACAATTTGATGTCTCAAATTCTTATTCATCCTCATTGGGTTCAATTTTTTTAGACATAGAAATTATGTTTCTCTTATATTACTTGGAGAAACTCTTTCCTAATAATTAAATTTTTTTTGACTTTGTTTCTTCCAAATTTGAGGATATTTATGGTCATAAATCATATTTATCAATCTTTTATTCTTCATTAAATTTCAAATGATTTTTTGAAATCTCTCTAATTGATCCACACTTGAGGTTGTTTCTTCGAAGTTTCTATTTGTGATCCCATGAATACTATCACCTTTCATGTTTTAAGAGAAACAAATTTGTTAAAATTTTCATATACTGATTATTTAATGTAATAATAGATATCTTCACCATCTTCAACATACATATTGTTGTCTCTTTTGTTAAGTATTTGAAAAAAAAATATTTTTTTACATTTTCATTATTTTGGGTAAAATATCCATTCCTTCTCTCATAGACAATGAGGATTCTATGCATATCATATAGGGGACATTTACTTAGATCCCTATCTTGAAGAGATGAAACATTATTCTCAAACCTATCATTAAAACTATTTAGTATATTGTTGATCATAGTTGGGTCCTATTACTTTTCACTAAATTTATTTATCCCTACCAATTAAGGAACCCAAATTGGTTGAAAATAAAAAAAGAGATATAAATATTTTTGAAGCCCTCCTCCAATGGGCCAAAAGATTGGGATAATCACTAAGGGTATATAAATCAAACAAATATATGGGATTAACCTCTATATAGTTTGTGGAGTAATATATAGGATGAATGAAATACTAATTTTGATTTACATAAACCATTAGAAATTATAGTGCATGAAATTTCATACATAATTATAAAGGAAAACTACAAGTACTAAAATTAATACTTGGTAGCGAAGGAAAAATCCATCAACCAGTGATAAATGATTAAAAAATCCTTTGATCTAGTAATGTCTAACACATCAACAACCTATTCCCACTGAAGTGAAATTTTTATAGATATATAGAGAAATAATTAAATGTATTCTTTGTATCATCCTCCATGAAACCTATAATATAATATTTCAAATAATCATACTAAAGGACAATGAAAAAATAATTGAAACTAGATCATCACCTAATTAGGTAATACTAGTTTCCCATCATTAAAATGGCTTACAAAAAAAAATCATATATGTTAACCATTATATTTCTAAGGGATATATATAAATATAGGTATATTGTTTACCCATATATACTATGATTTTACTATCACACATAAATATAACACATCATATGCTTCTAAATTCCATATATAAGACACCACTAATGTGAGTCAGTCATTAGACCTACCTACCTTAGTCTCATGAAGGTCCTAAAATACCTTATTAGAATGAGTCCACTATCTATATCATAATCATCACCATACTATCTGTAACCTATGGTATTCCTAAATACCAAAATAACCTTTGTAAATACATTAAACCCTGAGATATGAAAACCCATTCACATATATTCATGGGAATCTCTAGCCACCGTGAATATATACATGTATGTGTTTTTCCTCAAGCCATTATAGCCCACAAAAAAAATGTATAGTAAAACAAGATTCATCATTGTTTGAGGTAGGAACAAACCTACACAATAAGAAATTATAGCCATTTTTTATTCATAATCATCTATGTATAAAGGGAGAGGATGGATGAGGGAGAAGTCATCCATCCGTGTACTCAAAACCTCATATGCTTGATAAAACATCACCCAAAACATTTGGTTGTTAGTCATCCAAATGACACACTTGGGGTTGCATATGAAATCAGAAAATATAAATAATAATTCACACAAACCACACTATATTAAATTACATAGCCTTAGACTCATTTTCCACTACCATCATATAGGACCCCAACTACCACGAAAACGTACTATATAGTAAAAAACACACAAGTATAATGTTCATAATTAATTAATGCCATTTTCCATTAATTTATATTATTCTAGGACAAACATTTTAATATTCATAATCCATGTACCAAATTAAATATAAATTATCCTGATTATTTTTTTCAAGTACATCACCATTATTATATATATTTTAACCATTTTTTTATATCTAAATGGATTTATTAAACCAAATTAAAAATTACACTATTTCATACCCATATTTCTTAGAGAAAATTATCAAAATATCCCATGGATTCCATTAATTAACATTAAAAAATATTCAACACTACTTACATCATAAACACCTTATCCTATGGGATAATTATTTTTTTATTTAGAATTTTTAAATTATCTAGGGACTATAAGAGTCTTCTTAAGCTACCCCATCAGAACTAAGAATCCCATACAAAGAGTTCAACTACCTTAAGAAGTGGGAATCTAGAAAAAATAATACATAGACAATGGACTCTATAGTTTACATTATGAAAGAAAATGAATTAATGAAAAATTATCATTCTTATCTCATCCTAACCTTCATAGTATTCCACACCATTGTTCATAACAGTAATTGTATTTCCAATACCAGCATAATACACCACTACAACTTGGTCTTCCTGCCAATTTCTCATCCATGGTTCCTAAGCATATAAACAAAAAATTCTGTCAAACAATACCGATATCCAATACCATTACTCATCATGAAAACAAACCAAAAAAGGTATAAAATGAACATATAAAAGATTAACATGTTCCTAGAGAACACAACAATTTCAACTACAATTTACACACATAGGAAAAGAAAAGATATCTATAAGATTAAGGAAAAAATAATTCCATAATAAGAATGGGATTTCATAGCCTCAAATTACTCATCTTCATAAATATTTATTTTTAATTACCATATTGAGATAACTAATTTATTATTAATAGGATTTCAAAAATAATAAACCCATGACTTATCATCTATTAAAATATTTGATACAACATAAACACGATTTTTGAATTTCATTAACATTCTAATAAAACCAAATAAGAATATATATCATATTACATGACACTTTATTTAATCACATAATTAAAATTATTCTAGATTTATGTTGATTATAAAATTTATAGAAAAATCATTCTAAGATTATTAGTAACCAAAAAACAAAGATAACACACTATCTTAGTGAAGCATATGGAATCCATAAGTATTAAACAAAAAGTGATTACAAATGTAAACCAAACATTAACTCATATTTTTTATTTCCCATGTTCATATCACTATTTGGATAATTCCAACATTACATAAAGAAATAATGTATAAAAAATAAATTAATTCAAGAGAAAGGTAATATGTATCATACCTAAATATAAATATATCATTTTTATTCGAGCAAGAATAGAAGAATAGAACACCATATTCCAAACTATGATTACATATTCCTTAAGAAGCCGCAAACCCAAAAACACTAACCCAAAAATATATAAGTACTATTAATTGATAGAAAATTCAAGAAAAAGGGAGTTAATTACCCACCATAGCGTGGAAAATGAAGAGAAAAAGATAATATAATTTTCTAATAAGGGAAAATATACATTGGAGCACCATAGATCAACCACTAGAAGATAAGGGTTGAATTTTATTGAGGGGTCATGAGTTATATTTGAAAAATATTCCTTAGTTGCATAGGGTTTGAGATAGAAGAGTAAAAACATGAGAATCTCTAGGGGTACAATCATAAAACTATAATATTTAGGATTCATTCATTCCACAAAAGGATTGTTCACACAAGAAATTCCTCATATCCTTTATATACTAAAAATCCAATTGACACATCCCTAAAACCAAAAAACTCTTTTATACTATGGAAAACTAATTCATGCTATTAATATAATCTAGAAATAATAACCAAGTTCCTTCTTGAAACCCTTTCATCATTGAATTAAACCGTTGAATAAAAACTCACACTATTAATAACAAGTTGAAATCTTGAATTACTCATGTATCCTAGTTTTAGGCCTATGACCACTTGAAATTACATAAAAATAAAAAAGGTATGACCCACGAAAAAACTGGTCCTTTACATCGATAATTATAGAAAGATCCTCATCCTAAATAATTTAAAATAATGAAAAAATAAAATGGCCTTTGAAAAACCACCACATGAGATACCTCTCAATGGTCTCAATAAAAAAATAACAAAACTATCCTACAAGATGAAATTTTTTAAAATCAATAAATTATTAAATAAAAAAAAATACACCCATGAGGGTGATACATCTCATAGGAAAATAAAAAATAACTACAACACTAGTAAAGAGAAACAATATCGTAAGACTGTATGAGGTTTACAAAGAATATATCCAATGATAAAATAAGAAATCAAGAGAAAAATATCTATCATTGACTAAAATATAATATTAAGAATGTTTTTATAACTTATAATCCTATGTACTACCCTCTAAGTTTCAATGTTGCAATATGACATGAACTAAAGGGATAATAGACCCATACAACACCGTCTCTCAATAGTCCAAAATATCTACATTCTATTCCTCAATAATCATACCCTTTTCACCATCTAGATCCCCCCTAATCGATTATATGGTAATCATTATGAAGATACTAGTGAATTCACAATACATAAAAGATATCATGAATCTGGCTCATCTTTGAGGGTAGTGCTAACTGATAATCCGTGGCTCCAACACAAGCTAACACCTCGAAAAGTCTAATCAACCATGGAGAATGTATACACTCACTACTAAAACTTTAATACCCTTGATGATAATAAACCATAAATAAATTTTTATCTCTATAATTGAAATATAGGGTCTTCGTCCAATGGTAAAAATAATAATTTTAGTAATATTGTGCTACCTTTATTCACTAAAAAATGAATGAAACCTATTATACTGTACTCTGAACCAATTTAGGTCTAAGAAAAATTGATTCTATGACCTCTGTCAAGCAAAACATATCCTGAAAACGTCATCTATAGAGTGCATAAAAATTATCCATACTAATAGTTGAGTTATAACTATTGTTTAAAATAACTTCACTAAGGGTATGTTCTTCACCCACGTTCTAGTAAAATCCATAATACACATAAAAAATATCATAGAGATTATTTATCATCTACTTTATTTTATTATAAATCTATAGATGAAAAAAAATCTAAGTAATAACTGAGATAAAAAAGATTGTTTGGAACCTCTCCACAGTCTAGAGTGAAAACATGAAACATGATTGGAGATGATCATCATCAAACCCCCATGAAACCTCACAACCTCCACAAGGTGCCTCATTAATAACAATTCGACCGATCAAAACTATTTTATCACTAAAATGTGAGATGACTTCATCAAATAGTTCACAATCACCCATATAGCCTCACAAAATTTCTGATGTATATTTATAACTATGATAAAATCTATCAAAATTTCCATCCACTTCTATTGAGGAATGTCAAGTGGATGTAGAAAACCACTAGAAATATGATGATCAACCTTCAACTTCTACCATACCAAACAGATGGAGAGAAACTCAATAATGGAATGCTTCAACCCAAACAACCAAAATTGATTCCACATAACATGATATATATATATTCTACAAAAAGATGTTCCACTAATGGAAAATTATGGAGCTGATGAAGAAAGAATTCATGAATCCATGAAAGATTGAAATTTTTTCCTTAGAATAACACTAAATAATATCTATCTTAAGATGAACTGCATGACAATATCTATAAACAACATGATCTTATAAAATCTATTCCTTTGGACCCCTAAGATAGGAATCCTCCACTTACTGTACTATGGATGACTGCACTATCATCTGATAAAGGAAATATCTTACATCAAACTAATCCATACCAATTTGAAACACTAATAAATCTTCTATCACTCTCTAATATTCTCTAGACTCATAAAACTACCTCATGAATTTTTACTCAAGTCATTTGGAATAACATTCCCTTTACTAGGTGTAATATATTTCTCCAGTTCTTAGTCCAGTATGAAATCCAACCACCATCACTGCCACAACTTCAAGTCAAGATAGAATAATTCAAACATCAAACTCGTTTGACCAAGAAATACCCCAAAATTTTCATCAATAAGGTAGAGTCTATATGAATTCAGATAAAACACCATCATTAAAGTATTAAGATCTTGGGTGGACTTGTTATGTTCATGAGGCTATAACTATAAAGAACCATAACTGATAACTGATTCTTACTATATCAAAATACATCCAAGATCAAGATGCGATGGATCATACTAAACCTATAATGAAATTTTATCCTTTGGAAGTTGAATAACTAGATCACTAAGAGGATTCTCATTCAAATACTCAAAAGTGACCTAGCATTAGTCAGTCAACAAAAATACAGGATCCTTTTAATTCATGACTATAATATCCCACATACATGATCATCTAAATCATATGACTTAAATAAAAAATTTCATTATAATAAATTCCTAAGACCATATAGGTTTAGAGTTTTGAATAATTATGAAATTATATAAACAAAAAAACCCATGTATTTTATATCCAATGGCCAATTTTTATAATAAATAAGAAAACAATTAATTAAAAACAAGAGTTAATCATCTTCTACTAGTTATCCAAATAGTTAATATTCCAAAAATTTAATACTTTTTATATATTAAAATCATGGTAAAATTAAAACATAATAAGTGGTTGAGCTTAGATTCTCAATAATGCTAGATATATGGGATAACAATCAATGATCTTAAGTGAGCATAAAATGATAAAATGGGTTTAATAACGATATATAAGAAAGTAATAACCACAAAACCACATATCATAAATCATTTCATAACATAATAATTCATCATGAAAATTACTCATATAATAAAAATAAGGAATACTTCAGAATTTTGGAACATCCATAATAATAGCATTCATAACATAATGGATCAAGTATCACCAACTATTTCCGATAGTGTGTTAGGATCCACTCACTTATTTTCCATGGAATATTATTCTTTAATGACCATTTTTTCATTTTGGATCATGCATCGACACTCTATTAATAATTATATCATGATATATAGAGCATTATGTAATGCATTAGAGGGATATATAGGGCCCACTAACCACATTGAGATTAATCATATACCTTTGTTCCACATATAATATTTATTAATCATATCACAAAGAACCCAGGAAAATAAAATGGGGTTTATACAGTTTTCAAATGGAATAACACAAATAAAACATTCGAAATAACATTAAATATCATAAAATTATATTCCTTTGGAAAATAAATGAGCATATAAAGATGTACATTAACATTCTAGGTAAATACCATTCAATCAATGTAATATATCATATAGTATTCAAATCATATAGATAAATGATATAAAATTAATAAAATAATTTCTCTAATAAATCAATATTGGCTATCTATGATAACACCCTTGAATCGAAGGAATAAAAAACATGGTATTTATAGAGTAAAGGAATTGAAATAAAAATTAGGTTTATAAACCTTGAATGATAATGAATGAAAATGGTAGTGGGTGATAATTTACATTAGATAAAAGAAAAACTATAATCCATATGAATAAATAAGGTGGATGGTAATATTGAAATAATATTATTTTAATGAATGATATTCATCATAGAAGAATTAAATATATGAAATCTATTTTTAGGAGTTTCAAAAAAACAAATTTTAAAAATTATAAATGTACATGATCGTTTGAAATCATTTGAGAAGAAATAATATATAACCTTATAAGGAAAATAATTTATTTTAGAAAACATTAATAAATATATGAAAATATTTAAATAAGATGAAATAGTTTGTGAAAATATGTGTTCACATGGAATAAAAACATAAATAGAGTCTTTATAAAACTTTTTAAATTTAATCATAAAATGATAGAGTTATGAGTTACATTCAAAAGTAATTTTAAAAATTGGTCAGATGAAAAAATGAAATAATATACTATTGAAATGGAAACATCAATAATTTATACATTAAAATATATAATGAATAAAAAATTTAATTTTCATAGGAAGATAAAAAAATCATTTAAAATGATGGAAAATCCTTTTAAGTATTCTGAAATATGATTTTTTGAAAACCCATATCATAAAAATGTATTATATTTTCCTTTTAGATATTTATAAAAAGAGTTATGAGAATAATATAAAATAAACCATATTATACTTCACATAAAGATATGATAAAATTTATAGAAAAGAAATTATAGATAAAGGATAAAAGATTCATTGGTAAGAATTAAAGTCATTCTTACAAAATCGATACTTTTATTTATGTATTTTTCTTCAAAGGATTGTCCTTGATGATGAGAAAGAATTTATCAACAGAAAAATTGGAAACACCATTTAAAATATGGGGTTTTTTGGATAAATTACATCTTAAAATGTATATTCAGGTAATAAATAATATGACCCAAAATATCAGAAATTGTGTCGATATAACACTACTGAAATTCATAACATAAGATTAAAATGATATCGAGAGGAAGGCCATGAAATATTCATTAAAATATATTTAAATGGAATATATTCTTATATGTGAACATAATTGTTTGGTGAATATATCAATTAAAAGAAATTATAGTGCACAATATCAAACATCTCCCATGGAGTTGAAAAAGAGACAAGAAATCCCAAGCATGGTTTCCACATATCGTCAAATAGACTATAATATCCAGAATAAAATGAATAAATATCATAATAAACAATTCAATAAAATTATTAATACACATAATCTTTTATAAAATTAATTTATAATTATTCACTACATGTATATTATACAGTTATTATCTATTATAAATATCGGGTGTGAGTATTCTTGATCGCTTTAAACAACTTTCATAAAAGTGATTTCGTTATTCATTATTATCATAAATTTAATCATTACTAGATCATAAATAAAAAAAATTATTTTTTATAACAACATATAATGTTATAATTTCATTGTATGTGAGTTTTGGTTGATATCGATAAAGTTGAATTCAGATATTAGCATGTTTCAATGATTCCTAGAGAACAAAGGGTTATTTTTTAGATAATAAGGTCTAATTTTAAATTAAAATTCCAAAAAATAAAATTTTAATTTTTAATATCATACATTACTATAAATTAAATTCTCATAGTCATCTATGATATAAATTGAATACCTTTGTTGATTTAGTTGGCTTGAACCAACCCAAACACGGGCATGCACAACATGATGCATGATTATGTAGAGATTTAGATGTAATATTCATATAAATGACAAAAAATTATCATATATATATTTAATTAGTTTATTATATCATAATTATAAATTATTTTAAGATTATATTGACCTATAAAATGTTAATACATAATATAAATAAATAATTTCCCCTCATAGAACTCTCATTTGGATGGTTGAATTTACCACTATACTTATTTACTCAAATTGTTAACAATTTTCCAAAATTATAATTATAAGAAAGTAATAATTTAATAAAATTAAAAATTATAATTAAAAAAAATTCTAATTAACAATCATGTAAGGTTGTGAGGAAAATATAAATGGAAATCAATCGGCCCATGGAGGTTGTAGTCCAGACATATGCATGGATGATGATTTAATTTTCAAAACAATTAGAAAAAAGTGAAATTTGGTTTATCATTTTAGAATTTAAAATATGTCATAAATATGAAAAATATATATTAATTCCCACATTATTTTAATCCTTTAATTATAGTCAAGGAAGACAAAACATGATGCATCATGTAGGTGGTAGTTCACACAATGCATGATTAAAAGTTTTGTTCTTATGAATATAAAACAAAAAAATGTGGTTAATGATTTTAAATTAAATATAATAATATAATATTAAAATAATTATAAATATTTTATCATTTTAATATTATTAAATAGAATTTTAGGTTGAAAGAGTTCACATAATTTAGTAGAAAGGGGAATGAAGTGGTTAAAATGTATGCCTTAGTACATAAATTATATCCTTTACGAAGGGGTTTAAGTCATCGAGGGATGGTATTTTGAGAACAAAAAAACCTATTTGAGGACTATATTATGTTTTAGGAGAGGTTTTTTCAGATTTTTTTTTGAAATAAGCAGGGTTTTGTTTGAGGAGAACTGACTAGAGGTGTGCCCCATTTATGAGTGAAAAGAGATGACATTTTTGTAAATACCCAAATATTTTCAATAATTGGAAGTAACCATCAAGAAAATTGGATACAAAATTAAGAAATAATGTAGATGTTAAGATAAAAGGATGATAAATGATTCACCCAAGCATTATATTTTTTTTAAATATGTTCAGGGTCATTTAAACTTAGATTCATTACTTTTACCATTTTAGGTTTTATCATGTTAACTAGTTTTTACATATAGAAAGGTATGCTTTATTTCAAAAAAATAAAATTGACCATATATCTTAATTTTAACCTACTAATTGAAAATTTAAAACCTAAATTATTTTATTCAATTTTTAAATGTGACAATAATTACTTTTAATATACTAAATGTGTATTTTATTGATTTTTTTTTGAAAAATATAACTTAAGATCTAAAATGTAAAATATATGTTTGTAAAATAAAAATGAATTTCTTAAAATTATGAAACCGCTTATAAATTAATGATTATTTATTATAAAATCGATTCCAGTATTTTTAATTCATATTATTATACTAATAATGTCATAAAATTTATGTTCTTTGTAAAAATGTTGTTTTCACTGTTAACCAAAAAGTAATTTTTTAAAGAAAAATATAAAAAATCATCCTAAGATAATATAGAAAATTTTAATACCAAAATGAATTTATCTATTTCAAATGAAAATTATAGAATTATAAAATTATATTTTAAATAAAAATTCTATATATAAATAAAAATATATTTTTAACCATTTGAAACATAAATTTTTTTTACTTATATTTCATAGAGATTTATAAATAATTTATTATTGATATATTATTTTATAAATATAAATATTAAAGATTATAATAAACCTCTTACTATTATAAATTTAATACCTTAAGGTATAATAAAATACCCCCTTTTAAAATAGTTCTTCGAAGATAATCATTTTTAAAATATTAATCCAATAGATTAATAATATATATTTATATTATTTGATTATTATACTTTTATATACTAATGATTATATTATTCATGTAATTTTAATATTTCATAGTCTGTTTTTTTGGGTGATTAATTAGGTCGGTGTTGTGTGGGACATAAGCTATAGACGATAGTAAAGATTTAATGGTAAAAAATATGAGGACTTTACATTCTACCCCTTAAATAAATTACATCCTAACAATTTTATTTATTACTCACTAATGAATGTAGATGAGAGTATTCTTAAAATATTCATCATTCAATATATAAATTCTAATATGAAATGTAACTTACTTTCTTATGATGTAAGTATTACTTATCATTACTCAAATAATATTAATCATTCACCCAATCATATACCCAATTATGATTTTATACTAATCATATATTCCTCGTTACCTACATTTCACTAAACCATTTGAATCTCTAAGACATTAAACTATTAAAAAATCATATATTCCTTAAAAAGTTAACTCTTATATTAAAAATATATATCATAAAGTCACAGACTAATCTATATATATCATTATCTGAAAAATACCATGTATCAATTTTTCATTAAATAAATAATAAATTACAAGGATATGAATACTATATAACTCATTTTCACAAAATTAATCATTCTTTTATTGCCTTAGAATCAAACATATGTTAATATTAAGTGTTATCTATATCTGAATTATGTGTTCTATAATAGTTATACTAAGAAAGAATATAACCTTGTCATTAAAAAAAATTCAATGTTATTGATACCATTAAAAATAAATTTCCGTACGTTTAAATCAAAACTACTGAAGAAGAATCCTGATATGATTAAAATATTCTTCAAAACCATTAGAATATATTATAATATCATTGATAAAAATAAATTAGTGATTAAAATATCAATGAGTATTAAGATCTTATTTATATTAATAAATCAACCTCACCCCTTTAGCTAAGATAAGTAAAATCAAATTTTTTCCATCATAGAAATCATATAAAAACCCCTCAACCATTAATGTATGATTAAATATTAATTTATAAGTCATAATGGTTTCTTGATACATTCCATTCTAATATTAATTTTTTGGATCCTCTTTCAACCGAATACAAAAACAGTAATGATTAGGATAATATTCAATAAAATAAAAAAATTATCATATCAATATAAAAGATCAATCCCATGATTTATTTTCCAATGACACATTCATTTTTAACATATGATAATTTTATTCTAACTTTTTCACACATGTTTCATCCTATTACTCTTTTGGTTCAACCTTGGTAACATTATGTATTGTTCTCTCATTCATCTTAACCTAATATGATAAAGCAATTTGTTAATAAATCCTTCATAATGATTCATATTGAGAATGCGACAGACCAAATCATATACCCTGAGAGTGTTTATCTATCTGTGAAGTCATAGGCCCACTCATCATGTACCATAGTTCACATTGCTTCATTTCTCAACAAACCTTTTTCAAGGTGATTAGCCCTAGGTAGATATGTGCGACACCTGCTTCAACATTCTATTATCCATACATGGATGCAATTTATTCCAAAAAAATTATCTGTAACATAATAAAATATTGACATATCATCCTATACTTAGACTCATCCCTTAGACAAATCTATGTTTAAATTTTTTTTTATCATAATCCACAAAATATTCAATATTTCCTCAACAAACCTAAAGGGTTATTTATAGATTTCAAATTATAACGAACCTTAAATTATAAACCATTGATTAAATTTTTACCTCCTAGTTTATCATCAACTAACATCATCATAATCATGAAATTATCTAAACCCTACTCTGATACCAACTATAACAACCCAAAAATTTGAACATCTAAATTACATGACTTAAAAAAAATATTTCATTATAATACATTCAGAAAATTATTATGGTTTATAATTTTATATAATTAAGAAAATAAAATTACCAATAAAATCTTGGAATTTTTTGAATAATGGAAATATTTTCTACTACTTAAGAAACTACTTAATCCATTATAAGTCTTTAACATCTCCCACTTGTTCTCCATATAAGTTACACTTCTACAATTTTAATACTTTTTTATCTAAATAACTTTAGAAAATGGAAACAAAAGGACATTATGACATAAAATTCTTATTCAGTTTGAATATAAGTGATAATATTAAATGATATTATGTTAGAATATGGTTATAATGAGTATGCATAATAATGTTATACCAAAAAAAATCATAGATCATAAATCATGTGATAACATAAGAATAAATAATAAAAATGTTTCATACCATAGAAAAAGGAATACTTGGGAATTTTGGAGAATCTATATGAATATAAATCATAATATAGTGGATCAGGTATCACAACCTATTTCCCTTAATGGTTCAGGCTGCAGTCACATGTTTCCTATGGAGGATCTTGTTTCACTCACATATTTTCCATTTTGTATCGAGCACAACAATAACATCACAATTATATAATGAGATTTAATGATTTAACTAATGGAAACTAGCGATAAATAGGGTAGAATATTAGTGAAAACATTTGTTAACAAGGAAGGAAATCATAAAAAG
Organism: Viscum album; assembly: GCA_963277665.1. Lineage (NCBI taxonomy): Eukaryota > Viridiplantae > Streptophyta > Magnoliopsida > Santalales > Viscaceae > Viscum > Viscum album. Next base: position 229,675,041 of record OY728165.1, read on the forward strand.
TTTCTTTGAAATATATTTTTAATATAATATTAAAATTATTAAGATACTTGCCACATTCAAATGTTATTTTTAAAAATAGGAAATAAAAAAATTAAAACATTTAATTTTGAAAAATAATCATCAATAATGAATCCTTTAAAATACATAATGTTTTTAAAAATATATGTTTTTTGGAATAAAAAAACATTTTCTGTTCAGTGGATGGAAAACCCTTTCAAATTTTATGTAATAATTTTGTTTAAAAATCCCTAAAATAAAAGGAGTATTAATTTTTCACATTAATAAGGGTAAATATAGTAATGATAATATTATCAAATAACCCACATTACCCATACAATAATATAGGGGAACATTGGTTGGAAGGAAATTATATATATGTGAGAAATGAATCATTGGTAAGAATGAGAGTTATTTTTACCAACATTACACTTTTATTTCAGAAAGTAATTCATAAAAGGTAATTATTCATGAGGATAAGTAATTTACACAAATAAAATTAAAAATAACATATAAAATTGGTAATTTATAGGATCAGTGAAATCATTAAAATTATATTCATGTACAAATAAATATGATCTTAGGAATCCGAAATTGTTACGATGAAACATTTGTTGAATTATTGATGTAATAATTAAGGTAACTTGACAGAAATTTTGAGAAATGAAAATTAAAAAATCATGAAATGGAAAATATTTCTATATATTAATGAAATTTTTTAGTTAGTATCCTATTTAATATAAACTTTGGTGTTCAATATCAAACATGTCCCATATAGTTGAAAATGAGACAAAGAAACACTTACCTTATTTCCTCACTTAGTCGAATGCACAATAAACTTATTTATTAAAAGCATAAATAAATTAGTCAATTTTTTATAAAAATATTAATATAAATAATTATTTATTAACAAAATTTATTATTATTATATTTATTTATGTTAGTTAGTTTTTATATATTTTCAATATCGGGTGTGAATAATCTTGATCATTTTAAACTAGTCTCTTAAAATCAATTTTGTTTATTATTCTTCTCTTAATTTTCATCATTATGAGATCATAAAGGTAGTTTAATTTAATATTTGTAACTATATATATCATTATAGTTTCATTCTATGTATTTTTTCATTACGATCCTTAAAGATGAATTTGGCAATGAGAAATTTTCGATTATTCTTAGTGAACAAAGGGTGTTTTCTTAAATAAAGAGTTGAATTTTTTAAATTAAAATTTTAGAAAAAAATTATCATATACCATATTAAAAGATATAAAATTCCCATATTCATCCATGATATACATTTTTCTTGATTTTTCAAGTATATGAAACCGACCTAATCAAGAACATTTAATAATTAATGGACGATTATGAGGTGATTCAAATGAAATATCATTATAAAAGAATCAAATTGATCTTATTTAGTTTTTATTAGTGTGATATATTAGAATTTAAATAATTATAATAATAATATAACCTATATTAATTTATTACATAATATATAGAAATAAATTTTTCTCTTAGTACGCTCTTTTAAATAGTTGAATTTTTCTCGATTGTTTATTTCTTATATTGGAAATAGGGTATCCTATTTATATTTTGAGAATCCAAATAAATTTATGAAAATAATATTTATCCATTATGCCTTTTATAATGATAATAAATTTAATGTGTTGATTAAATAAAATATGAAAATTGATTTCTCTTTGGATGTAGTAGTCCACACTTATTCGTGGATGATGATTTGGTTATCCATCAAAGAAGGAAGATACGTAATACAGTTTTTCATTTAAAAATATAAAATATGTTATAAATATAATAATTAAAAATTACATCCCATATTATAATTTTTATTTAGAGGTAGTGATTGTAAAAGAAACACATCACATCATTGATAGGGTAGACCCTACAACACACATTTAATAGTTTTATTTTTCATAATAAAAAAATCTAAAAGGTTATTGATGATAATGCCATCCTTATAATTAAAAACCATTATAATAATGATACATTTTTTAACTTTTAAATATGGTCAAATTAAATGTTAGGAAGGATATCACAGAAATAAATATAATTGTGAACGAAGTAGTTAGAAATTTAGCCATCACTACTTGAATTGTCTTCTTTGGGAAAGGGGGTAAGATTTTTCAATTTTGTGTTTTGGGAACAATATAAACAATTTATGGTGGATATGAATGATTAATAGAGTTTTGGGTAGTGTTTGGGAAAAATTAAGAGGGCTGTGGTTTGAGGGGAAGTGAAGAGATAATTGCTAAATTTATAAGATAAAAAGGATTGTATTTTGGTAAATACCTAAAAAATTCAATTATAAGATGTCACTATCAATGAGATTGGGTCAAAAATTGTGAAACAATGCAGAGTATAAGTTATAAGGTAGATTAATACCTCAAACACACATTCCTAAAGATGGTTTTATCATGTTTCTGGTCTTTTACTCTTAGATTCATTACTTTTAGAATATTAGATTTAACTATGGTGAGTAGTTTTTACCTAATGAAAATTTTCCTTAAGGGAAAAAAACTAAAATATAAATTATTATATAATTTTTAAATATTGATTCAAAATTTTAAATCTATATTATTTTATTAAACTATTAAAAATGATAAAATAAAATTTTAAAATACTAAATATATAATGTAATAAAAAATCTTTTTTGAAAAATATAACTTATGTTTTTAAAATGAAATATTTGTGATTGAAAATTAATAAAAACATTTATAAAATTATAATTTAAATTATAAAATTTAAATTTGTTTATTTTATAAGGTTTTGTGAACATGAAATTTATATTTATATACTTGTAATGTCATAAAATTCTGGTTATTTATAAAAATTGTATTCTTCTCTATCCACCTAAAAATAATTATTTTAGATAAATATAAAAAATTCATCCTTGGATAATATTGAAAATTTTAATAGAAAAAATATATTATATTTTTCAAATTAAAATTCTAAAATTTATAAATATTATTTTAAATGAAAATGATATATATAATGATAAAATGATTCTAAATAAGAACATTTTAAACATTAAATATTTTTATTATTATTTCATATAGTTTTATAGAAAATTGAAAATTGATATATTAGTTTACAAATATAAATAATAAATTTTATAGAATTATTTTAACTATAATAAATTTAATTTATTAAGGTAAAATAAAATACCCATTTTAAAAGGTTTTTTAAAGACATTCTTTTCAAAATATTAATTAAGGATAATAATAATATAAAATTTTTCTAATTGATCATTATCCTTTAATATAACAATGGTTATTTTATTCTTGTAATTATAATATTTCATGGGTTATTTTATTTTTGTGTTGGGTTATCTTGGTGTTCCATATGATAAAATCTAAGGAATATAAGGTTAGTTTAAAGTGTCCAAAAGTTGGAGTCATTACAAACATCGTCATAGGAGTTTTAATACAAGAGAATTTATTAATGAAGCTCTTATAAAACCTCATACCAATATCCCGACCATATTATCTATCCTACGTGATCATGAAATTATAGGGATCATCCCAAATTTAACCTATAATAAGTGAAGGTGGCTCAGGTTCCCAAGGGTAGTGGAAACTCTAGAAGTGGGTCAGTACTTAACTCTGTAGGGAAACACCAATGAAGTCCCATACCATAATAAAAATATAGTTACATGTTCATATGAAATTCTTATAATAAATATAATTTTTGAAAATAAATAAGCAAATAAAAAATAATAACTACTTTTCTCCGATGATTGAATGTCTCTAATATTGTCACATGGATTACGCCATGCCATGTACCAAATTCCGTACCATTGTTTATCCATAGGTTTATGACCCCAATAAACTATACCAATTTTATATAGTGTTAGAGTGTATCATATATGTTTTTATGACCATTCCTCCATATAAATACGAAATCCCAGGGGTATCCCAAGAATCCGTAATTATCAAGATCAACCATCCAATAAGTCCTCGTAAATAGCTCCACAACAAGATCCCAAGAAACCTGGATATCTTTCAAAATTTAAGGTATATTGATTGGTGTGAAGCTAGTTCCTAGTAATCTTGAGGAATCCCTAAATCATAATCATATCCCTATTACCAAGGTATTTACCAAATCCTAGGAATCCTGGGCATCCCGATCATTATGTAATATCATCAGGATTGACTTCTGGAATCCTAAGGGTGACTTGGGCATCACATAATAATAATAATCCTAATATGAATTTATAATCATGAAAAAATGGATCATGGAAATACTAGGCATCATTGGTACCCATTTCATAAAGGTAATCCTATATAGACCTGATTTCAAATTTTGGTGTTCCGTGCATTCTTCACATGGTCTAACAATTGGATTCCATGATACACATCAAGAATCCACAACAATGTCATAACACATGATTAATATGAAAATATTATAACAAAATAATCAAAATATGAGACCTAAAAAGCATATATAAGAACCCAACTTATCATAATCATATCATATAAGTCTCATAACCTCAATACCATGGGACAACTTTGGTAATCCACACCATACCCACATCACATTAAGACCAAAGGCTGGGTCTTGGGAAGAATTTTTGGGAATATATTATGCCATAAAAAATAAATAAGTGAAAGAATGATTATATTGTGGGTGTTGGCCAAATGCCTAAACCCATTATCATAACACATATCCCCATAAGGAATATAATTTAGTTATGAATTTATGTGACACATGTATCCATATCAACCCGTAACCACATACACATTCTTAGGGCCAGTCATAGAGGGGCACCCATAGTGGTCCACTAGATTATTACTAAATAGTAGACATCCCACTAAGAATCCCCGATCAAAATAGGTATTTTTGGCGAACACCAAATTCTATACATACATCCCATCCCAAAATATATTCACTATCATCAACCAACTATATAGGCCTCAGGGGAATGCCTCATTGGAGATGATCTTGAGAGACTTCTCAAGGCCCCCCACTATGTACTTGGTCACTCTAGACTAGTCAACTCACCCAACCCATGTCCACTCACCCTACGATATTTCCATTTTTGATATGCATATAACATGGGTCCTTACTTGGAATACAAGGGATTTCCATCTTATGTAACATCACACCTCATCATGGGGGTTTCCATGTTTATGGGTATCTTATTAGTCTAGGCCTCTACTATCAAATGGCAAGGAGTAAAGCATGTTTACTAGGTGTATGGGCACCCGAACATGCATATAAACTCCTTAATAATAAATTTTATGTTAAACTCTGTAAATTAAATTAATCAAATCAATAATAATAAAGACCATTAACCTAATGAAAATTACACATTCCCCCATGCATATAAACATCAAGAATACATCCATAGTGATATCACTTGGACCACCTACCTCATAATAAATCATTCCATTTATTTCCATAGGCTAACAATTGTAACCACAACCCACCAAGCCTCATGAAAGGGATGAAAAAGATCGCATTAATTATTGATCCTCTAACCTATTCCCAAACACTCATTTTAACAAATTATAAGAAATATATAATTAATTACAACTAAAAATTGATTAATGATTTAAATTAAAAAATGAGTAATTTTTTATTAACTCATTGAATAATTTTTTTTAATGATATGTCATGTATCTAACTATGGGAGGTTCATAGCAGATTCACGATACAATTCTCAGGAAAATCCATAATACCCATTTCAGTTTAATATAATTTTTAAATTTAATTTAAAATATAAAGATTTTTTTTTGGAAATCTACATTGCTCAAGACAATTTGTTTGGGATGAAATACAAGCGATATATCAATATAACCTCATTATAAGAATAATGAATGCACAAAAAGGGGGAGGATAGCCCATGTAATTTTCACAAATGGAAGAGGGAAAAAGAAGATGACCCTTATAAAAACTAATGGGAGAAAAAGATGTATTTTTCCATTTAAAAATCGCACTTTTTATCCGATGGATGTTGAAATTAGTATCTACTACTTCCAGAAACCACTGAAGAACTAGTGGTTTGTGGTAACCTAGGTTGTCACAATCTCCCAACCTCTCTTGAGACTCTATTGATCCCTTAGAATACACTTAGAAGATCATTCCACAACCTAAAAAATGAAATGGATTTGTTCCAACTCCAAGAATTTAATTTTGAATCTTATTTATGAAATGAACCCATCCACCAAACTAAAAAGAATTAAAACTTCTCTTGAATTTTAAACCACCATATTAAAATGAGACATTACAATGATAATCAATAAACCACCAAATAAATACATATTAAATATCAAAAAATAGAACTCGTGATCCCCAAGGAAACACATTGATAATAATGAATCATATCTTCAAGAGATCATCTACCTGGATCAATATTTTCAACAACATAGAAGGAGGAATATGATATGAAGATATCAATATTGGAGAAACACCCGGTTGTACCTATATTAAAATTTTGATCCCTCATTAAGGTGGTAGTTCCAAAAGATATTTTGGAAATAAATCATTGTATTCTTGTACAAAAATGGGATATATAACCTACTAAACCTCTACAAAACTCAATATTAAGTGAACGAATATAGAAAATTGGAACTCAAGACACTTCCAACCCATATGAGGGTCTCACTTACCATTTATAACCACATGGTCTTCATCAACATTTCTGAATATGAAGTGAATACAGATAAAATCCATGATCACCTATACTGAAAAAAAACATTCATGTCAAGGATGTAATCGTATAGATATATCCATAATCATAGGAAGTATCCCTTAGAGTGGTGTCTCCTGTCACTAATTTGGGGGTTCAACACACATCAAACATACTAGTTCATCCTCTAACTAGAACAGTCAAGGAAAAAGGAGTTGGAATCTCCTTCCAATAAAGTTCTAAACCATAGACTAGAGTGGAAAAAATAATGGTTTTCATAACTCTAGAATAAAACATTACATAAATATATGTATAAATTAGGTATATAGTACATCCTATGATGTTAGGATCACCCAAAAATACAAATTCTAAAGCATGAATTTGAGAAATTCCATATCCATGAGCACTATGGTCTTGATAATTTACACCTGCATGGAAACTACCAAATTACTATCTATAAGGATGAGGGATGTCATAGTCCTTTCCTCTGTCAGCCAAATACATTATCTATTACCAAAAAGTCAAAATTCCCTACTACTACTGTAGCTGTGGATGAAACTAGTGCAAATGATAATCCTAAATTTGGACCCCAGGTGCATGCTAACTACTGGTTAAGGTCATGAAATATATCTTTTAATGCCCATGAATTCCATAATAAAATATCTTTTTTTTGACATTCCTTAAATATTCTACGAACTACAAACTCCAATGAAGTGGGTTGAATAGGGCATAACCCTACTCCATGTAGACTACAAACTCTTATAACTAGGAAACTATGAACTACCAGTCATAGATCTACTTCTCAAAGAGTCCTGATGACATCTATATAGTGAATATCTTATCCTAGAAAAACTTATCTCAATGAAAATTAAATTGATAAATACTTCCATGTATAAGTTCAATATTAATTTAGTGACCTGACAATAGATATCTAAATACATAGACTCCTCAAAATTACTCTCTATTGCCTCACTAACTAAAAAAATGCATGAAGTGTAATGTAAGGGGTTATTATTGTGGATATTGAACTATGAAACACTATAAATACCCTAAAAAAGAGTAAGGATATCTTTCTAGCAAGCTTACATAGATGATTAAGACAAAAAAATAGCCTGAATCTAATCTCAATACTTATCCCATGAAGAAACTCACTCCTCACGATATCCAATAAAGGAATTTCACCACCACAAAGCTGACTCAGACAACATCATCTTATTTAATGAAACGCATTGATCATACTTATAAAATGGGAAACTAAATGATATTACTACCTCATCCAATCAGTGTTCTATCTCATGATCTGAAACAAATCCTCCATACCTCTATAGAATATTTTGCAAGAAATCATGAATTTCACTTCACCAAGTGTCGTCTTCATTGACCTCGACTATACAATTTTATTCTATGAAAAAATAATGAACATATATTACACAAAACTAATAGTGAATTTGACCTAGTTACATATTTATATTTTAGAAAAGTGTGGGTACTCTTAAACCCTGGTTAAAACAACATTTTAATGTTGATTAATTAATTAATTAATTTTAACATGTTTCACACAATCTACCAAAATTAAAAGACAAGAATATAACTTCATTATACCTGATCCTTATATAGGTCACTAAACTTTAAGAAACATCACTTCCCTTATCATGTTTAGTAAACTTGAATGTCCTTTCATTAGGTGATAGGTGGATATACAATCTTATGTCCAAGTTGATTAATCTTTTTACAGTACATTCTAATCCTAGATGATAGTATTTCCCTAAAAACACATTCATCCTCACTAGTGACTAACTGTGAACTACATCCTATATCTTAACATTTGCATATGAAACCAATCTATCGTGACCTAATACCTCTAAAGGTACCCACCAGATCCCTCAAAAAAAGAAGATAGATAAAAACCATTGAATCCCACCTCCAATATGATAGATTCTAGCAACTATAGGAAAGGGTATATTAATTAGACACAAGGTTGTAATTAACCTATATATATTATAAGGGTTAAGAGATAATAAGGGAAAAAACCAAATAAAACCATGCATAAACTAGAAGAAATACCAATAAATTCAATGTAATACTTATGGAAAAGGGAAAATTCCAGGTACCAAAAGTAAGACTACGAAGAAAAAAAGTATGGAAACCCATAAGTACTTCTTAATAACTCATCTAAGATAGTAATTTCTGGTATGATACCCAAACAATTAATTGTTTCATGAATAAAAATTTATATATATATATATCATGTGAATAATATTTATACTTAGTAGGATTTCCCTTAATCCTATCATGTAAAATATTAATAAAGTATAATAAAGCCTAGAGAGTAGAAAATGAAACTAACACATCACCTAAAAAGTTAATAGTGGTTTCAACATCCACACCATGGTTTTTTCACCAAATTACACATAAATACAAACCATTCTATTAAAAAAATCATATATATAAATTAATGTACCACATTTCAACATATCTAATAGTTTTTCAATTTAATTTCCCAAATCCACACATCCTGTGATCATACCTTCCATAAATAAGTCATACATGTTGTGTGTAGGGCCTCGAACCAACAATCCTCGGTCTTGTACAAGTCCTAACATCCCATGTTAGAATATTTCAACATATCCATCTCACCGTCATCACCACACCATTTATAACCAAGTGTATGCTTGGAATCTATTATTTCATGTATAAACACATTACACATCAAGCCTTCATAACCCATGCATGTAAACTTGTTGGAATTTAGAACCAACATGATGAGATAAAATTTTATACTATAACTGAATCCATTATAGCCCAAAAATTAATATATAGTAAACTTAGATCCATCACTTCCCAGTATAAGAAATCATCCTATACCACAAGCAATTATACAGTGTGATATGCCTACTCAACTTCCTGAAAAGTTGTATAAGGGGAGTTATAAATTCATTCACCAATTTTCTCTCCATCGTATATTTTTTAGGAAACACCCCTAGCATTTGGGTGTCAGTTTCCCCAGAGATACAGGAGGGGTGGCATATGAAATTAGAAAACATTAATAACATCACACACAAACTAAACTAGGGAAAACTACATAGGCTATGACTCATATCCCACTATTATCTCATAGGACCCTGACTACAACAACTGTAGACTATGTTTCAAATAAACACACATTCATCATGTCCATAATTATTTAATTAATTATCCATTAATTAATATTACTCCATGATTATCATTTTAATATTTTTAATCCATGTTTCGATGACCCTTTTAATTAACATACTTATTTTCTTTAGAATTTTGTTGTTGTTAAATTCAGTGTATCCATGTATTTACTTCGAAAATTATTTATTAAACATCATTAAATAGTTTATAATTTTGTACTCATGCTCATTGTATAATCGAATCCAACCATCCCATGGTTTCTATTAATTGACATTAAAAAATTATGAAAAATATTTCCATCAATAATGACTATCCAAAGGGATTATAATTATATAATTTATTAATAATAAATTATCTTGGTACTATATGAATTATCTTATACTACCCCATCATAACTAAACATTTTTTATATGGATTCTATATTTTTCTTGAAGTGGAAAGATGAAAAAAATAACATCTGACCAATAGGCCATTTGACATGAATCAAGAATGAAAAATAATTGATGATAATTACTGACATTGAACTAATCTTAACCTCGATGGTATTCCACATCATTACACATTACATCATTCATACCATTATTAACAACACAAACCATTAAAAAACTCAAGATCCCATCACAAAACTCATCTAATGTTCCAAACCATATCGAAACAATTGTTAGTAAAAAACCCCAGGTTCCAAACCTATTTATAATCAAGAAAACTAACCAAACAACGTTATCAAAAAACATTATTTCAAGGAACTAAAATTTCATAAAGAACAAAACCATTTAAAAGGTGTTTTTAGAACATATAAAAATGAAGTAAGCTATAGAACCAAGGAATATAAGACTTCAAAATAAGAATGGTCTCACAAATACTCAAAGAATTTATATTTAGTAAAAAACATTTTAATTCTCTAATTTAATTAACCGGTTTATTCTGAAATGGATTTCAATAAAAAATAATTATATAAATTTTCAGCTATCAATATCATTGAAACAAATTAAACAAGCATTTAACAATACTTTAACATTCAAAAAAATAAATAATAAGATATATCATGTCACATGTCGCTTTATTGAATATTATCATTAATATTATTATGGAAATGTGTGGTTTATAAAACTTCCATCAAAACAATCAGGCTATGAACAAATGAAACCTTATATGGGTGGTTGATGAGTATGGTTGTATTTCATATCAATTTATAATAAGGAATAAAAATTCAAAGTATGATGAAGTTATCTATGATTAATGACTAATAATAAAAGGAGAATGATGGAAAGAGTTTGAGAAATATCTATTATTGGCGATAATATGAGGAGAATTATTATACACTCATTGGTTTTGATTTATTAAGACAATTTTCGATGATCGGTGATGATTCATAGAGAATTGTTTGGATTCATCTAATGGGATTGAATTTCACTCTTGGAAAATTCACTACCTAAATTAGATGATTTTTTAAGTGATATTAAGTTACAAATACTTGTTTCAATGGTGACATATTCTTCACAACAATGTTAAGGATTATTTAGAGGACATGAGATACATTATCTCATGAAAAATTAAAATACTACTATGTAAAATGTATTTACATTTTACACGAGGAATGGTTGTGTGTTTTGGATAACTCCTTGAATGCAATAATAGAGTGCATATTGTATTCAACATTTAAAAGAATGAATAATACCATGTAAATAAATATTTCCTTGAGTAATTTAAAGATCATGAAAAATATCATTTTTAGGATGATGAATTTAAGATTCCATGAGAATTTTAATAAGTACATTCCATATATTTTGAATATTTTATTTACATTTTTGTATAAATATTTTTGAATAAGAAATACATGAAGAAGATGTTTCGAGTTACATGTAATTTTGTGATATTAATAAAAGGGTAGCCAACCATTGAAGCCCCCAAAGGGTAGCCATATACCACTCATTGGCAGACCGATGTTGGTGAAACCCCCTTGGATTTCCTACGCAAGAAGAAACAAAAAATAATATAGTAAGAGAGGGACCATGTTCAAGGCTCTAAAGATGGAACACTAATCGGATCCATGTATGAGGCCTATAGAGAGTGCACCCAGGGGTTCATAAGTATGGAATGAATCCCACTGGGACAAATCCTATGTGGTGTCTGTGTATGGGTATTGATTCCCTGTCTCCAGATCAATGAGGTATCATACATATTTGATTAATAAAGAACTTCACAACCAATGTAAAAATTAATATGGGATAACATGATGTAGAATACTATTCATTGATTTAAAGAGTTATGTAAATATATACGACTTATTGATCTATGTGATCTTTACCATCCTTTAACCTCTCAATTATGAGTAATAAAAAAAATGAAATTTACTTAAATTACTTCTCCACCTTAATTTTTCCCAACACCATTGGTTCAATTCCACAAGATCAAGACTTATAGTAATCTCCAATGATCACCTCATGTGCATGAAACTACTTGAATATTACATAATCCCTGAAATAAATATCTATATTTAATGCAAGAGGATAAATCAGTGACAGATCTTCAAATAAATGAAAACTTTAGTTACAGATAATGATTCAGATAAGATGATGAGTTCAACATTAAATGATTAGGGTAATCCTGAATGAATCGATATGAATTCAATTACACTTACATTCACGTACACTGAATAAAAAAGGGGTGGTAGAGGTATCACATGCATAAAATCTACAAATAGGATGGATAAGACATCATTAATTTGTTTAAAGTATGATGATGTAGTATTCAACGGAGCATTAAATTTTGGTTCATAATAATAAATTAAAAGGAGTAGCCAATGATCATGTATCTGTAAGATATCTATTATTAGAATAACTAATGGATAGGAAATAGATCCCAAGTCTAGTAATTTTCTGTGTGATAAACATTGAGAGATGTGGGTCATAGATACCTTTCATGATGACGAACTATGAAAATTTAGGTATTAAAAATGAATGACCCCTCCTAATGAAGAATAGAAAGCCTAATCCTATGGGTGTTCAAAACAAGTAGCTTCATATATATAATATGTGAAGGAAATAAAGATTGTGGAAACCCAAACCCAATGGTATTTGATATGCATGTATTTTTTCATGCCGAATAAGCCATGGGTGTGAATTTAATGGATAAATCTATAATCTTTTGAGTGTTTAAAAATGGAAGTTACACATCTTGAATAATGAATTGATGTGACAAAGAATTAAATACCCATATCAGTTGATTATTTTGAATAAGTATAAAGAATAATAAAACCCATGGTTATTGGGTTATTTAAAATGAGAAATGTATTACCAACATTATTTTCTAATGAAAAGTATGAAGAATAAGAATAGTTTTTTTATTCTAAATACATTTATATGAGGATTGAAAAAAGATAATCCCCATGAACGACATTGTTTAGTAAAATTTGTGTGTGTAAGGGATGAGAAAAATTACACACTAATGAAATATAATTTTGAGATATTGATAAAATATTTTTATCGACCAAAGGAGTAAGAGATGAGTAGTTATACAAAAAATGTGATCACATGAACACAAGAATTTTAATAGGTGTCACAAAAACAACAGTATTTATGTTATCGAAGAAGTAGATAAGGAAATAGAAAGTATATTTATTGTTGATAAAGAATATTTTAGGAACTTGTGGTGCCAGTATAAATGATTCCATTGAAGACTGGTGGTGCTACTATAAATAAAAACATATATCATCTACATGATTTTTATTTTGCCTATGTAAATTACATGATAACTTAACTATAATTTTAGTCACTTAAAATAATAAGGATATGAAAAATGTGAAATGAACACAAACTAATCACATAAAAGTGTAGTACTATTCTGAACCTCATAAAATTTCTTTTGTGCTTTTCATTTCCATATTTTTTCATACAGGAGACATGTAACATTAAAGAATGAGATATTAGGCCATTAACCAGAAATCAAGATTGAATTAAAAAGGATAATTCCTAAAAAATAACCAATGATTCAATCCCTCTCTAAGTGGATCCATCATTGGGATCTATAAGTGGTATATGATAACAATGTTCCATCTGGTAAGTTATATACATTTTAAGTTGATATTTTGAAGACTTGAATAAATTTTTTGAACATATAATGAAGTGAATATCTGATTAAGTTCATTATATTTCACATTATAATTTATTTTTTATCAATTATTGGATGAATAGGGAATGTAATTAGAAGAAATAGATGAAGAATATATCCATCTTATTAAGAGAGGAATAAGAAGTTTCAGTCACTCTAAGAAACAATAAAGTTAGTTTTGAAACTATTGGAGATGAAAAAATGTGTTTTTCAAAAACCATAATATTATTACCCTAGTAGGATCAAAGTATTCAAGAGATAATGAGGTATGTTATAATTTTTTCCACAATATGATCCAATCATCAGTGAAAGTGATAACATGAAAACTGGCTTTTCAATTGATTCTTTAAAGAAAATGATTTATTATTTTTCCAAAGATGAAGTTTCTATTTTATGTGGGATTTTTCATCACATGAAAAATGAAATATCATCACCTGAGGATGAATATGAAAATGAGGATAATATCATAAAGAACATGTTAGACACTTTTAAAAATCTATGTACACAATTTGGAGTTGCTAAAGTAGAGTATGAGAAGATTAAAGGAAGATAATACAATATTAAAGAAGATTATCTTAAAAAAATTAAATATAAAGTTGATTCCATAAATTAATTTATTATAAGATACATACGCTAGAATAAAATATGTAGGAAATCATTGATATCATGTATTATCCACTTGAAATCAAAGAAAACAAGATTAAAAAGTTTGAAAAATTACTATATGTTAAACAAAAAAAATTTTATGACGAAGTTATAAAGTTAATGTAGAAATTTGAAGGAATGTTGGAATCAATGGAGCTTGATAACTTCATCATAAATATAATTTTTTTGAACTTGGATTCAGACTAGAAGATATTTGAAATTTCCAGGATGAGTCATCACAACAAACTAAAATAAGAGTAGTTACTGAAAAATCTACACCTACACAAACTCTTAAAGAGTAATATTATAATTGAATACCCTTATCTCATTGAAATAAAATATTTAAAAAATTAAAATTTTAATATCAAATAGTCTCTAAGAAGAATGAACCAATTATATCCAAATATAATAATATCTCTAAATATTCTTCTAAAAATAGTGAAGGTAAGAATAAATATTATGTAAAAATTTGGTTGAAAAGAAATGAAGAATAACCTTTTACTATATCTATGGAGGGAATAATAAATGTGGAATTTTGTTTCCTAAGAATAAGACATTATTTTTAAAAGAAGACACAAAAACAGTTTTCTGATTATGCATGAAATTCTTAACAACCCATAAAATATGAATGAATATTAATATTTATGGGTCAATGTTGGTGCTACAATAGATTTAGGAATTGTGCACATGTTTATTGGTACCATCCATTAAATTATAAAGATCAAATTATTCCTATACTAGGTTGAATCATGCTGGAAAATATTCAACAATCATAGAACATTAAGAATCTATTCATTTAAAAAACGATTTGATGCTATGAACAATTCCCAAGATATTGGAAGAAGTTGGAGTCATAGAATTGATACATTTGAATCCAAAAATTTATAAAATAATAAGGATAATTGAATAAAATTTAATAAATTAGATTCAAAATTGGGTAAAAGAATGTTGAAAGTGGAGAAATCGATTACACCGAAGAATATTCCGATGAAATCATCCATAGAGAATAAGATGAATAAAAATATGATTTAAAATTAGTCCAATATTATTACATGAAGACTGTTAAATTTATTAAGAAATATTTGATTAAAGGAACTCATCTGAAACCATGTAAAAACTCCAAGACAACATATAATAACCCCAAGGATATATTAGTTATTTGTCCAATAGATTTCAAATAAGCACATGAAAAGTTTTATGAAATAGAAGAAGGAATATTCCACATGAATAAGAATAAATTCATGAGAGGTTGTCAAAAAGTAACTACTATTATGTTATATATTTTATGTGTGGGAGATGAAACATGTCTATAAAAACTTATTATGATTGTTTGATAATAATTCTAGCATAAAGTGTATAATTTAAAAGGAAAAAAGTCCTACCATGGGATATAAGAGCATTAGAATATATTATAAAGAGAAAATAAATAAAGAAATAAATTCATGAAATGATAAGATCCATGATACCTCATGAAGAGGAAGAATAAAATATAAGATGTTCATACATGAATAATGGAGAATGTTGAGAGACATGGTGGAGAAAATAATTTCACACTTTTTGTTTACATTGAGAATCAAGAAGACAAACTTTATTCCCATATACATTTCCTTTTTATTTTTTATATGGAATTTAAAATGAATAATATAATTAGGGGATACTCAAGTTGAATATTATATTTCTATATATATATGATGTATTACTCATTCCAAAGTATATTGTATTCACCTTTTTGGTTTGATATAAATATTTATATATCATTGATTATTTTTTATAAGAGATCAGAGATTATCTTTGATGAAGATGATCAAGATATCAAGGATAACAAAAAAAATTTCCAGCCAACATCATTGCTATAATAACATAAATTGATATAAAAATTTATTAATATTCAGAATAACCACTAATGAAATGATCAATCTTGAATAAGTGAAGAGAGATCAACTCTTGAGGGAGAGAAAACGAAAAAGATATTCTATCAAGGATCATTCCTTGAATATCTATATGATTAGGTCATCTCTACAAAAGTAAAAAATCAAGGTAACCAAATTATACTTCATTCCCAATTAATGATTATATCGAACATGTGAATGATGGGGGAGTGTTTCATAATGATTAATCTCATTGAAAAGATTAGTAAAATATTCTTACACTTGAAATTTTTCACGTGTTTTTTGAACTATACAAGAAAATATATTAATTTATAAACCTTATTTATACATCCTTTACATTGAGAAAAAAATATGTAATGAGCATGATATCACATTCATAGTTTTAATTGGAAAACATAGAAAACCATTGGTGTATCTCCATTGATTTCTACACTTGGTTAGACTTATTATACTTAGAGTAGTCAAACTAAAATCTATTTTCTAAGTGAACCATGTGCTACCATCCTTCTTTCTTAAATTTGAGATGTTAATTTCAAATTCCTTAAGGGGTAGAAAAAAATACAACATGCATATTTTGAATTTACATTCAATAAGGGGGTAAAGGGACATTATATTTAATTAAATATAATTGAAAACAAAGTAAATAGAGGATATTGAAAAGACCACATGGATGGTTTATGAGTTTGGATATATTTTTTGTCAATATATAATAAGTAATCAAAAGAAAATATATGATAAATACCTCTATGATTAGGGATTCATCATGGAAAGATAAATATAGAATTTGTTTTATAAATATTTATGATTGGTGATGAATCCCAAAGAATCATTATTGAATCATTAGTTTTCATTTTATAATTCCATTATCAATATTTACTAATGATTCCTGAGGAATTGTTCTGGAGTCATCTAATTTAATTTAATGTGTTGATTGGACAATATCCTTTTAAATATGGTGATTATTTATGTTATCTTAACATCCCTAGAATTATGTCAATGGAGAAATATTTTTAAAACAATTTTACAGAATACTTAGAGGTTAAGGAATAGTTTATTTCTAGAGAAACTAATAGTATTCCACGTAAAATGTATTTAAATTATTTATGGGGAATTGTTACATAGTTTTTATAACTCCTTGAATGCACAATGATACTTCACTTATTATTCAACATTTAAAATAAGTAATAAGACCATGAAAATAAATAATTAAATGAATAATTGGAAGAGAATGAAAAATACCATCCTTATTGATGATGTTGAATTTGGAGAGATAAAATTCTTCAATCCATCACACACACACACACACACAAACCACATGAGATTTATTCACACATTCCCACATCTCCACCATCCATTAATCATGTGCAGTATATAGTATAAAAGGTGATCACCTTCTATTTCCAATGCATTTTTGTCCTTCCTCACACTACTGGTTTGATAGTGAGAACTCTATACATAAGAACATCTCAACTGATCACCATTTATGAAAGAGACTGCATAAACTAAACTATAGGCACACTTGGAATCTTTTTCCTTCATGAAAGAGAATAAATGAAAGGCATATCTTTAGAAGAATACAACATTTATTGGTGGTATGACATTTAGATAAGATGATGAGTTTAGGTTTAAATGATAATGACCATCTAAAATGAATTGACTTGTATGTATTTACACATGCATATATTTATAAATAATAAAAAAGGGATGGTAGTGACATCAACAACATGAAATATTTTAAAAGGGTGGATTAGCCTTTTGGAAATGTTTTACAGTGTGATGATACATGAATTAAAAATATTATTAAATTTAGGTTGTTAATACCGCAATAATTATATCCATTGGTGATTATGCAGAAGCATGACATTTTTTATCAATGTGATGATGATAGAATAAATAGATACTTGGTCTTTAGGAATATAGAGTGCGATGGAACATGGTGAGCCACAAGTCATACATACGCTTCATGGCGATGAGTTATGACCATTTAGTTGTTAAAAATGAATGATACATCATGAAGAATAATGGAAATCTTGACTTATTAGGTGTTCAAAAAAGTAGTTCTATTTGATTTTACATGTGATGGAATCAAATACTGAGGAAACCCCGGCCTAATTTTTTTATAGATGCAATCATGTTTCCATACAGGGTAAGTGACATGTGTGAACAGAAATAAGAACACCTAAATATTTTGGTTATTTAAATATGGAAGCTACACTACCATAATAATGAACCCATGTGAATACGAAGTAAATACCAAACTAATTTCAGTATTTAAACTAAAAATGACAAATAATAATACCCATAGTCATTTGGGTACTATAAATGTGAAATATAATAGCCTCATCATTCATGTATTTACATTTAAAGAAAGAAAATAAATGTGTTATTCAAAAAAAATCTATATGAATATTTAAATGTATAATGTAAGTCATGTAATCTTATTGTACCTCATTTTTTAGTATAAATATGTATATTTAGTTGATGAAAAAAATTACACACCATTAAAATATATTTTGGAGATCACCACAAAATATTTGATTTAATGAGAGATGTAGTCACAAGAAGGTAATTCTTCAAAAAAGTGATGAAATGAACTTGAGAATTTTACGAGGAGTTTCAAGAAAAACATTTCTAAAGTTTTTTAGAAAGTAAAAAAGGAAGGAGTAACAATATTTCCAATAGAGAAATAATATTTGAGGAACTGGTGGTCCCAGTATAAAAATTGTAATTGGTGACTACTTGTTTCAGTATCAATGATACCATCTATCCTTTATAGGACATGGGTATTACCTATAAAAATTATGTGCGAATTGAATTTCACTTGTAATCACTAAAAATAAAAATGATAAGAAAATATGTGAAATAACCATTGTTTTATCACAAAAAGGAGTATTATTTTACTGAACCCTGTAAAAATCTTGGTTTTCTTTCCAAAAGTTTCACTTGTTTGAATATTAGAGAAGTGGGGCATTAGAGAATGAGAGATCAATTCCTTAACCGACCAAAAAAGATGAATTAAAAGAGATAATTGATAAAAATTAACCACTAATTTAACCACATCACAGTGAATCCATCATGGGGATGTACTAGAAACATCAACCACAACCCAATGATTGAATGAAATATGAGAAAATCATGAGAAAAAAATAAGGAAAACATGAAATGAAGTAATAAAACCGAACTAAAACAACAACATTCCTATAATTTCACATGTTCTTATATTAATTAGATTAATTTCACTATTATCCAATGTATTAATAAAGAAAAATATCACTATGTCACTCTAAATGAAGAGATAGGTAACAATATCAAACTTCAACATAATGGTCACAACATTATTTGAAGAAGAAATCAACACTATGAACCAAAATATAATTACCCGTTCCATTGGAATTAAAAAACCTCTAAAATAAAATCCCAACAAGATACATATATAATTCTTTGATAGAGACCATAACAATTGCGACGAGAAAAACCTGACAGAGAATAAAAAAATAATGAAACAGAGAATAATTATCAGATAAGGGAATACAAATTATGGACCACCATAAATTGACCTCTAGAAGAAATTATTTTAAATGTTAAATATAGATTCAAAGGCCTTTGAAAAATAATCCTTGGTTGTCTAGGTTTTGATACAGGAGAAAAAAATACGTGAATACTTAGGGGGCTCCTAAAATTATAACCAAGATGGTAATGCCCTATTGAATATGTGAAAGGATACCTCACTCCAGGAATTCCTTGAATTCTATATGAACCAAAAATTCATCCACCTCATCTATAATACCCAAAAAATAATTCACATTATTAAACACTAATTCATGGAATGGATTTACTATGTGAATATCCATATAATTACACCTTAAAACCCTATAATTTGTGAAACATAATTCAAGACATGAATCAAAATTCATACTTTTAATACCAAGTTCACGTTGTGAATTCCTCTTGAAACCAAGTTTCTCTTTTTTTACCACTTATTCTTACCTTAAACTCTTAAAGGGAACACCTAGAAAAATATGTCATTTTCACAAAACCATAGAACTATAACCACAATTAATTTAAAACCTATAAATAAGTCAACTAAAGATTCATCATACATCATTTTGAGATATTCATATTCTAATATCCAAATATATGTTTTTTCTTTCTTCACATTTTATGTTCTATCATATATATTTTCTAATTTTTCGCACGTACATATATATATCTTAATCTATTTAATATTCAATAACTCTTTCTCTAGTAAGGAAGACATAATGTTTTTTTCAAACCAATCTTTATAATTCATATTTTTTATCTTTATCTATTATTGTAAAAAACTTATCATGATGAGAAAATAAATTTATTAACATCTCTAAAATATCTAAACTAATTGGTAAAAGATAAGGAAACATCTAATTATTCAAAATATAGTAGTTTTTTCCATTGAAAATGGGAATAAATTTTGAATTAATTAAGTTATAAGATTCCATTGTCCATTAAAATAAATTTAGTGATTTAATCATTAAATAGATAAAAAACATTTTCTTTAATCTATTAAGTAACAAGTGTCAAAAAAATAAATCAGGCCCATATACCACTTGAAATCCCACCCATAGAACCAATGAAATAACATTACTGTGGTTGTAAATCAATGACTAATAATTATTATTATATTTTACCATTTTTCAAAACCATTAACACCATTTAGATGGATTATTTTCAATACTAAAACAGATCTATGAACACACATAAAGGGAATAATATATTTACATTTTTCAACTCTAAAAAAAATGGATAATCCTTGTTATGATTTTGAATCATCAAGAAACATAAAAATCACTAGTAACAAAATATGGATTATAACTATAATATTTTATCCATATACTCATGTTATTTTTATCCTAACTTTTCATGTGCATCCCATATATTTACAATGATATAGACTATTTTCTAATAACTAGAGAGTCCTCCACCATTTTAGACTTCAATCATGTTGTTATTTTACTACTACTTCTTCACCTATGAGAACTCATACATGTATTTTCTTCTCTATAATCTTCTAATTTTATAATAGTGAACATGTATATTATTCTTCATATTATCAATCCTTTGTCTCTTAGATATAGATGAGTCATTCAATAGAAAAATTATTGAAATATCTTCCTTTTAATTATTGATCTTCATTTATTTTCTTCTTCTTCCATTTTTTTATAATTATTCTTCCACATATACTTATATTATATTCAATTTATTTTTTTAAGAATATCATTTATCTAAATCATATATATAATTTCTGATAAATTTTGTTCACTTTCATATCTTAGGTAAACATTTCCTAAATTATTTCAATAATTTTCACACTACTGAATTTTAAATATTTAATTTAAAATTACATCCTAGGATGAATTATGATTTTATTGTTAAAATATTCCCAATATTTTTTTTTCTTATTCTCTTAAAAAACTCTATAAAATACATGGAGATTATTTCATTTTAATTTATCCACTATGTGTCCATAAAATGATGAATGAATTATGAAGTGAAACTCCTCTTTATGTCATATATCTATAAAACATCATCTATAATTAAAACAACTTATTGTGATTATTATCTAGATGATTTTTAGAACATAAATAATCATATGTTTTATATTTCTTTATATGATTCATTATTATTTTACATAAACATTCCATTCTTAAAAAAACCTCACAAAATATTTAACTTTATCAAACTAACAACATTACAAATTTGAACCTTATAAAGATCAACCTATAAAGCACTATAAAACAACCTTATGAAGTAAAATGGAACCTTATGAGTCCCCAACCATTATAACATTTTCAAACCATATAAAATCTTCAAAAAATACTTATATTAGTGAAATTTATGAATATTAATGAATATTATATTGTTTATAAGAACCTATAATTTCCTCTACCGTACCATATAAATCTTAAGGTCCTTATTAAATTTTGATTATATGAACTATATTATCATCTCATGAACATTACAAAGTCCATTTACAAATTACATGTAAAGTTGCAACAATGTGACCTTGGGAACTCTAGGAACCTTACAAAGTGTGAATGGTTTCAGAAATTATCAAATATTTATATTTAATACAAAGAATATAGTTTCAATCAATATCAACTAAACTAATCTCAGGGACATATCCAAAATCTCCAATCCTCTTCAAACATACTTATAATCTTCACTTTTTTTAAATTCTGAATATAACTTTTGTTTGGAAATGATTTTTTTGACTTTAAAATCTATCAAAATAAAAAAATTCAATTCAAACATCTACGAATAATATTATCTAGTAAAATATTATAATCTAGATGAATTATTCTGTAAAACCAACTCACAACATCTGCAACAAAAGTCTCAATAATACCCGAAATAAATAATCCTCTCCATGATCTTAAACCTCTTAAAAACACATATATTGTGATCAATTTTATTTAGTAAAATTAACATTAAAAACATTTTAGAGAGAAATATTCATATATATATATATATTATATTATTAATTATTAAAAAAATATGATACAATTTAGATTAATAAAACAATGAGAAAAACAACAATGACAACATGAAGATAGAGTACACCAAGAATTATAAGGTTCATTTACTAAAATTGGTCACATCCTTGGTATGGATGAAATTAACCATAACCTCATTTGTTTACTTTAATCACAATATTTTACAATAAACTATGGATAATCCATAATTTTTTATAATATATTACAATCAATGAGGTAATTACCTTAACGTAACCTCATTGAATTTGAGGTTGTTTCTCAATAGTTATTAAAAATTTCACTCCTCTTCAATTATAATTAAATATCATTGATATTTAAATAAAGATAAACAATTTATATAATCTATAATTTTTGAAATAAAATGATTTCTTTTTTCCTCTTCCAGCGATGTCATTAATTATTAGTCAAGGTAAACACTTTATATCAAATGATAAATTTTATTTTTCATGAATTTATATTCCTCTTTTAATTACCTATAGTATGTTTCTACCACTAAAAAATATTCAATTTCATATTTTTTAACTATTCTCTCCATGTTTTTAATATACATTATTTATCATTTGACTAAAAATTTATTGGAATTATTTGTGAAATAAAAAATATTTGAATCACAATAATAAACTAGAAAAAAAAAGTTTTTTATTTTTATCTTATTTATTTATTTCAATGTCTTCAGCACCCTCAAATTAAAATAAGAGATCCCAACATGGATTGATGTTTCAAACATCCCTCTTTATTTCATCTAAAAAAAATTTACATTTTATTTTCATCACACTCCATAATGTCCTTATCAACCAATCATAATAACAAATATCATTAGATTTTATCAACAAATTCAACATCAATTTAAAAAATGTCTTTTAGGTATAGGATACTCATGTATTCAAAAAAGAATTTACTACATCCATTGAACTATACATATTTTTCAACAAATAAATAGATTTTTTTAAAAACTAAATTCTTAAGAATTTTTGAATATCAATGATTATTTTTCGAATTTAAGTAAATCTAATGGAATAAAAATTATTCTTATATGAATTGATTAACTTGATTGTTGCATTAAATAAATCTCATGTTTCATTGAAAAATGTATTAGAATATATATAACATAATGTTTTTATTTATTATCTTCCAATACTCCATATCATGAAACTATCAATTGTATGGATTTGTACCATGAAACTCAATATATTACTCACAAAATTCAATATTCTATCTTGAAAATATGTTAATGTTCAATATAATTTACATATGTATCTATGTAAACATAAATTTTTTTATACAACCCATTTAATTGAGTATATACAATCTATTATATTAATTATATGACATTTAACATGTTCAAATATTCTAGGTTGATAAAAATAAAATCACTGTGTTGAGTAAATTGGATCACGAAATTGAGTATATCACATAATTTTGATGTATACATTGAGTAACATTATCTAATTTTACATACATATTATTTTTCACAATATTTATTATTTCATGAAAATTAATGTATATAAAAAAATTTATCGGTTCTTTTTGAATTAAATTATTTTCAATTTTTTACATCAAATCCTTCTAAAAAAGTACAAATTATTATTCATATAAAATTATTCTATTAAACTCCATCACTTCCAAAATATTATTTAACATTTCACTAACATATAAATCAATATTGTAATTATGTTTTCATTATGAATAATAAAATCACACAATTATTCAACTTACATTCCCTTAAACACTAATACATAATAAATAATTACACAAAGTATTCTAAAACATTTTCAAATTATTTAATAATATTTATCAATCCACATAAAAAACATTATAGAATATTACTTCAATCATTCATTAGATTAACTAATATCCTAATTATCATAAAAAATTCAATATTCATATAGAATTATTGTCACATACCATATTTATGTATAATAAAGGAACTTTAATTTCATCCTTAACATATATTTATCAATTAAAAGAATAAACAACCCAAACACTTTATAGAGAATTTAATATATACATTTAGATTTATTTCTAATTAATAATAAATCAAGTTAATTATAAAAATTTATATAACTATGAATATTTCTGAATAAATTTAAATTCTTTAGATTATCAATTATCATACATAATAAAATATCATCAATAAGCGTCCCAAGCTCATTTAACTTGAAAAATGCTTGATTAGGTTTCCACAGAACATTAGGAATTCCTCCTCATATATTAGATACTATTAACTAGTTGAGAGGGTTAATCAATAACATGGGGAAAATTTACCCCTAATAGATAACTATAAATCATGGTAAAATAATGAGAAACAATCATTCTTAATAGAACTTCATAATATATATTTTATATCAATAATTCACCCATAACAATATACATCTCATGTTATCTTAAAATATTAACCTAATTTCAATTTCATTATACTATACATCATGTTGAAAAATCACATGATGGGTCGATCATATACAAGTTTTGTCCAAAAATTAAAAAAATCAAGGATATATAAAAAAATATGTGTTAGAGTATCTAAATGGAATCATCTCATAATGTCATCTATCTATACTACTCAAAATTAGTTGTTGATCCCTTTATCTTATCAATATCCATAACCATATAGTCTTCATTTCCTAGGAATGTGAATGTCTGATGTGTGAGCACTATACACAATAGTCCTCCGCCGATGGTTTCCCTAAATAAATATAACAAATATAATTGAATCAAAATGATATATGAAAACAGACAACATAAATAATAAATTTTCATCATGTCATCAAATTCGAAATAGGACACCTTATGAATTACTATACATACATAGGTTAGTTCTGGTGTTGATGTTGAACATATCACAAGTAGGGAGAAAAAAGGTCCCCACCCACCCATAACATCCCAAAAATTTTATGATATAAGGTTAGCCTCCTCCAAAAAATTCTTAATAATCAGTCTTTGGATACAAGGTTAGCCACCCCTGGCTGATTTATACACAAAAAATATAGGATAATTGTCCCGTCTCTATTTAACTATCTATTATTATTATTATTGAGATTATAGGTTTTCCTACACCATCCTATCTAAGAACCACAAACAAAAGACACCTGCTCAGCCTCAAATAGCCTTTGCAAACTTATTTCACAAAAACTTTGATACAACTCCTGAGTATTAAACACCTTGAAATTCCCAACACACTCATTTTTCTACCCAATTCATCATATACTAAAAAGAAATATACATTATATAAATACAATTTTAATTACATATAATACAAAACCAACACTCATATAATAATGGGTTGATCCATTATCATCCACAAAACACACTAAACCAATACAATAATGTTATATTCAAACTCACATACTATGCATACAAGCCTCCCATCATCAAGGAATACTTTAATAAACTTTTCAAGTTCCTCTAAAAAGGAAACTTGGAAGGAAACACACATATGTGAAAAATTCCCAAGATTCTCAACACTTTCTTTAAGTATCACTACCGTCTATAACCAAAAATCAAACAATTTTCATTGAAAGTCTTACCACATTCATAATGGGCCTCACTCACATTGAACTTGATAAGAAACAAACTTCAATTCCATTATGATTCATTATAACTCACCCTCTACCACAAACATATAAAATAGTGAATATAACTTGAATACAACAAGTGTAAAATCAAAGGACCAACCAAATTATTCTCATCCGATTCCATTCATCTAAAATCATTGAGACTTTTTGACTAAATCAAAGAAAATACAAAAATTAAAACCCTATAATTTAGATATTATATACGAATAAAAGTAAAAAAAAGTGAGAAATTCTCAATATAGTTATTTTTAATTTTTTTTACATTTGTAGATATACTATGAGGGAAAAAACTTTGATTCAAATACTAAAAGAGTATATCCAACTATTAAATTGGGGAAAGAGAGGGATGGAGGTTCAAGATTTATGTTTGGAGTAGGACAGGTTATATTATATAAATTTTAAACAATTAAATTAAATGAAATTATTAATTTTAAAAATCCAACAATAGGTTATCTAGAACATTTTGTACTTTATTTGGTTACCTGGTATCCAAAGGATTCATTGCTAGGTTCAACCAGTAAGTGGGTGACCCACCTTATTATTTTGAACCCTTTTGTTTTTTCTTTTATTGGGTACCTAATACTATAAAAATACATATTTAATTCATAACTTGATCTATGAAGGAACATATAAACTACAAAACATACCCCTTTAGATAATTGAAATGTGACTTAAATCCTTTTAAAAATAATCTCTAACCATCGAGTTTGCATATTTTCATCCCACTCCAAATTTCCTAAAAGATAGGTCCCTATCACCACTACACATACAATATGAGTAAGTTCTTTCCCTGAAGTATTTCATAACTCTTGTTTTCAATGAAATTGATTCTTTATTTGAACAATGCATCAATATCTATGTTCAAATCATTAACATAGAACACATGAGAATGGTTTGAATGATATATTTACATAAAAAATACATGAAATAAATCATTCATAGAACTATATTATTAATGAAGAACCATTCATTATGCCACCATAAAAATCCTATCAATAATTTCAAATGTACCAAAATATGGTGCTTCTAATTTCCATCCAATGGCCACAAACAACCTCTAGATCACATAAATATGACTTAAAGTATCTTTCCCAAAACATAACTAGAGAACTAATACGTTTTCCACCTATAACCAACACAAATTTGATCAATATATTATATCATATAATTACTATAATATTTCCATTTAAACAAATTTACAATAAATATATTTTCATAAGAACATTATATTGATGAAAGATGACTCTAGAAAGTTCCACTGAAATCCTGTAAATATGTAAAATGTATTTAATCTAACACCGTGATCATGAAATCAAACTTCCCATCAATTATAGGATGATATATTATTTCAAATTCACCTAGGTTTATAATAAAATTTGTAATTTCTACCAAAAATGGAATGTGAATATCACATACCATATTATGTACGAATATTTGGCATACGATGAAATCATACCACATTTCCTACCAATACCTACCCAACTCAACAACGAACTAGGTCTCCATAATTATTATGAAATGTCCCACATTATCTAACTGATTTACAATAAAAAATTATTTTATTATGTACTCAAAATAATACCAATACCCTCAACATGAAATCCATAGAAACCTTTTATCATTTTTAAATTAGAATTCTCAATGAATTATGAATACCATTGGGTCTCCCATGATCGTTCATAACCTATTTACCTCAAATGAATTATAATACAATTATTACTACTTCCTTTTTCCATACCAAGCCACCAATAATATTTTTGAATGTTAGTGTGCTTATTATTTAATCTATAGAGATCCACTTATTTTTAGACAAGAGAATCTTGAGTCAACTCCATCTACATGATCGTTGGTATCATAGATTTATATGAAATATATAATACCAAATCACCAACCCAATATCACTCTAATGGTGTTTCCCCACCTACCATCCCTTATTAACTAGTAATCTATGTCTGAAATCTATATCTCATTAACGATATTCAAAAGTGACAAGGTGATTATAAAAAATTCTTGTGAGGATTTTACAGGATAGTAAAGAACATTAAGATGCAACTCAATGAAAAGGATCCTTAACATACTCTTGTTACTATCCTCACATATATTATTTTCCATGTTTTTCCTACTCACTTTATTTACCAAAACACTCTCATTTTAGAGACTTTACACAATCTCAATGTTAAATGGATAAAAATACTAGACCCATATTTTTTATTAATGTTTTATATCATGAAAAGTGAATATGTATCTAATAGACTTATGGTATGTTTATAACATGAATATCTCACAAAGAAGATAATGTCGATAACAAATTAGTACCTAAATAACTACAACCATATCTTGATCATAGTATAGGTAATTATAATTATGTGGAATCTATTTACATAACCCATAAGTGACCAATGGACTCTCCTACATCAAAACAATCCCTATCCCAACCCTTATTTCATTAGAGTGTATAATATACTCCAGGATTATATTAGGTAAGGATAAAATTAACGTGGTCATAAATCCCCTATTAAACACATATAAATAATTCTTTTAATGATCAAACCATCACATCCATACCCCCTTATTGGAAAGGGTCATCATTGAAAATAAAAATCAAGATATGTGTTGAATGAATCTATTGTAATAACATTTTAATCACAAAATAACATCAAATATAGTACAAATTCTAGGGATACTAAAAATAAACCATGAATTTTGACATATTTAAGGTCTAATAATACATGAAAATTATATATCTAATGAAGTAAAAAAGAATAATTATTTAATCCAAAAGTGGTAGTTTGAAATCTTCACATAAAGATGATGTGCTCACAAGGCACTCAATATGATCACCAAATGTCGACCATAATCCTCCTTTATCTGGGGGTATACTAAAATATCATAAAACCCCACCACGAAAGATTCAATATATGGGTGTGATATCATTTTTCATCATGGATATAATCACTATAGGCATATTTACGAACTGAATGATATCACTAGGAACTCCCACTGACAATACATGCTTCTAAATGAAGTCTATGTAATTTATTCTACCCAATCCCAAATCCGGTGATACCCCAACCTCAAATAGACCTTTTAGAACTATTTAACTCCAATTAGGAGTAAAAATATATATTAATACATGCTAATATGTACTAATTCTTAATCATACCCTAGTTCAACATTAAATAATCCATACAAAAGTAGAAACTACAATCACCATTTTTGAAGAAAAAACTAGAGGACACTAATGTGGTGTTCTTGGGTGTATAATGACCATATAATATTGAACATAAAAGAATAAATTAATTTCACTTATATTGTATTATTATATATAATATTAGGGGTATAAAAATATGATTCACACATAGCACCAGGCGAATCATGAAATCATATATCCTCTTAGGTGATAATATTGAAAATTTTTCCAGGAAGACATCCTGATATATATATTTATAGTAGGTGTAAAGATTATTTGTCTCATATTATAATTATAAAAATCAACACTCATGACTTGGTGTATAATCATACCTAGCTTCTAAAGGTATAGTCTAGCTCAAACCACTTACATATCCAACTTCTTAATTAAGATGTTACAATAAATTCTACTAAAAATGAAAGATACTCACCACTAGTATTAATTAATGTATTTTAAATAATGATATAGTTAACCCATCATGAGGATCTTATAAATGTTAATCAAATAAATTCATAAAAAATCATATGGATTCTCAAAACCACTCACTTTTCGACACATCTTGGACATCTATGAATACCCTAGTGTTGATTTTGAAAAGATTTATTGAGAATTAAAATTCCCACTAGTTGCTCTAATGAAAATACTAGACCATTCAATAAGTGTTGAAAAATAAATGAATGTATCACACTAAAATTAAATAGAAATAATTATAAGGTGGATAATATGGGAGTCATCCCTCAAACTATATATAGTACTTCTCCTCTATCAAATGGTGTCTCATCAACTAATAAAATATTTATTGAACTTATGCATCATTTCAATCCCATTTAAATCTAATGACTGTGTCATGTAATTTTTATAGACATGAATGAATCTATAGACTATGACCTCCAACACATCATAACCAACTAATAGAATCATAACTACTACAGAAAGGTGATCCACTTATCTTACCCTAGATCATTGAGTCTATCTAGTTCCATACTCTCTACCTATATGTGTTTTACTCTAACAATATCAATATATATGACACATCTACACATAAAATGACAACCACGTATATAGGTTATAAATATTAGATCTAATATAACAGATTAAACCACTCTGATAAAACCAAAGATGATTTTTTCCATGAAGAGGATGAGAAAAACCCATACTCTAACCAGTATTCCTACAATCCCCAAGTGGTAGCAACCGAATACTTTCTTTCTATTACTAGAATAACCACTCACTAACATAAAAAATAAGTATAATTTATTCAAACACATCCATTTAATATTTAACTCTCAGTGAGGAAAGTTTGATTCAATAACTCAAAGAATAAATCTAGGTGGAATATATTCACCTATACATAATTAGGGTATCATAACAGAATATCAAAACACTTAAATCTAGTAGTTTATTCACTAGTCAACATCATCGAAAAATAGTAAATCTTTGTAAAATGTACTACATATTCTATCACTGACAATTCCCCCTAAAAATCTATATAAACACACAATAACTCCCTAAATTCAAGGTTTTAGGAAATAAATGCTTAATGAAATGTTCCTAAAACTTTTCCAAGGACAACCAATCACATTGGACCATATATAATTGTGCATCCCATCAATGCTTGGTTGTTCCTTGAAATATATAAGTCTTTAGTTTACAATACAGTCTACAAGGGTCTCTATTTGATATAAGATTCCATGAGGATAATTGATCTATAAGTTCATTCCATACAAACTCTAATACCCAAAAAATCATTAGAAATAAATATTTCATTATTATAAATTGTGAAATAAAAATCAATGATACAGATTTAAAAATATTACTATAGATATGAAGGGATAATAGAAAAAAATCCGAGTAAAATATAAATGTTTCTATGACTCATATTATACAATTAACATTAATAATATAATAATTAAAATACTAAATAAATATATTAAAATCCATATAATAATAAAAATGGGATGGATGAATTTTATAATAAGATGTTTAATCTGGGGGAATGGATTTACAAAAAGTCATCATGAAAATTAAAAATTATGACAACTGAATCAGGATGACTAATACAAATAATGACTATTGATAAGATATTAGTTATAATGTAATTATTGGGATAAATGTATTATAAGGTGGTATTGACATAAATTAATTGGTGGAGAAAAGAGAAAAAATATATTTTACTAGTAAGAACATGGTAAAATAAGAAAATTTATTTTATATTAATAAATAAGTAAAATCATTAAAATTTTCCAAGATCTAGCTCATTCATAAATTCAACAAATTATATTTGAGTTGAATCATCTACGAGAAAGGTGAAATTTAGTGGAAATAACTAATAGAAAAATGTTAGTTGAACCACCCCATAAAAGTACCAATATTCCACAACATACCCTTAAGGGTTATACAAGTGTAATAATTGTTTATTTATATATTGGTTAAGGTATTATTGTTATGTAAATTATTATAGTAATAAAATAGTATTTATATAAATAATAAATTTATTATTAATTATTCCATTATTTTTGAAATTATGTATTTTAAATAATTTGAATTTAAATATGATAAAATGGATTATATATTTGGAATCTAAATTTATAAATATGGTACGGGGTATTTTTTTTAAATTTTGGTCAAAATAGAAATATATGGTAAAAAATAGTGAAATATGATAAAATACAATAAATATAAAATTATATAAATTCAATCAGAACCAAATTTGACCAATTTAGTTCAATAATTCTATTATTATCATTGAAAATAATACTAGGTGACTAATGGAGATAATGATCCACTATTGGTTTTTGATGTAACTTAGATAATGGAAAAATTAAAATATGGTATAATTTATTACATAGAATTACACTCACCACACCAATAAATATCCACACCATATTCTTATTTATTTAGAACAAATATCATAAAATATCTTAATTGTTTTCAATGAGTCTCTATCATAATTATTAATCATCAATCATGATGAGTTTTGGTTATTATAAGGGTCAGTTCTAAGTCATAAAGCTCATGTAAGGTAAAAATTCCTTTTCATATCCCATCCTTTTTCAAAAGAGAATCATTTATTAAAATATATTTTAGATTATTAAATATATTGATTCTATACTTATAATATCAAATAGTACCAACCAATTTATATATTTATCTTAAGATATTTATCACTCACTCTCATTATAGCCTTTTTTCATAAGTTGTTAATTTCCATAGAAAGAGTTTGTAATCCTCTTATTTTATTTCTAAAATGAAATTTTCTTATTTAGAAATATTTTAAAAATATTATTAATTCGATGAAATTATTATTAATATATGAAAGTGTCACCATTTTTGTTGTTTTCCAAGAATTATTATATGATTCCTCACTTTATACCCTTTTGAATGTTGTACAATGTCAAAGTAAAATATTCCCATTATTTTACCATTCATTTTATATTGTGATTCTAATATAATAAATATTTTTAAAACCACATTTGATAAGATAATAAGATCTTATATACAATTTATTATTATAAAATAGATCAATTATCAATGGTATTTTACCCAATAATTATAATATATAATTCTCATATATGATTATTGTACGATACTAGAGTGATTGAATTCATTTTAGAGTAATTTTTTTTATTTCTGTAAATTAAGATGAATTCTCTAGAATCAATCTCTTAGTTACATTGGACTAACACATGTAAATCGTGTTATAATTCTATATTGAACATCATTTTTTGTTGAAATTATCCTAATTATTATTTTTAAAATACCTAATATGACCGGATGACGGAGATGATCTTATAATAGAGAAAATGGTCAATGAGATGATTTGTCTAGTGTTCAAAAATACATTGTTAGTGATAATGTTAACAACATCATGAATTTATTAACAAAAATTACCTAGGTAATGGATAATAAACACCACCATAATGAGAAGAATTCATCACTATAACCTGGATGTTTGAAAATTGAGAAACTGGTGATGAATTGGATTCTATAATTTAGTTTTTTCATTAATACACTAGTGACGAAACAATTAATATCACCATTAGAGAAAATATATTTTCTGGGTTAATGATATGAAAGTTGTTTTATATATCTATTATCTTCAAAGAGAGAATAATAAATGGGATAAATTATTAATAACAAAACAATGTATAAGTTATGTAAAATATAATTTTAGGGGATTTTAAGAGGTTATTCCATGATAAATATTCCCATTAAACTATAAAAATAATGATCAATAATCAGTTACATGTTCTAAAGTAGAAGGATGATTAATTCATTACAATATATGAAGCTACCCTAACTAAATTAGAAAGATATTCTTCTGATTTTATTATTGGTCTTAAAAGTAAGATAAATAGATTTTATAATGGATTATTGAAAAGCTTTTTTTATGTATTTAGCTATATAAATGATTTAGATTTATGTTGGAATTTTTCATTATGATGGAAATGTGGAAATTTATTTCAGAAATAGTTATTGGTCTCATGGGCTCTTTGATAAGACTCATAATGGGGAGAATATTTAAAAAGTTAATCTACTAAAGAGCCGATAATTAATAATTTTCAATATAATAAAATATGAAGGAATGGTAGGAAAAACTCAGTGAATTGATTATATAGAATAAAAATTACTTTTTAATGATGAAGTATTAGTCATTAATCCTATAAAATCAAGGTAAGGAATAAATAAGGTGGATGTGAGGGTTTATTATAGGAATAATGAAGATGAAATCATGGTCCTATAAAATCATCAACCTGTGGTTCAATGATTCAATTGTAACGAGGCAGTGAATTATGGTAATAATTTTCTTAAGTAGAGGATGAATAAATAGATTCAATTTTTATAACTATCAAATAGTTTAGGTCAATCATGTGAATATGCTACTGCATTTTATGAAATTATTCATTTTTTGGTTGGATTTTATTTTGTATTTTATGTGTTTTTCTATGTTTATAGATATTAAGTTATTTTTAGTAATTTTTTTTGAAAATAATATATAAATTATATAAATCCATGAATACAATTTCATTCACTAAACTATGATATGAGTCCTCATTTCTTAAGCTGGATCATTATTTTCTTGAAATGTTCTTGTTGCATATAAATGAGTCTTGTATAAAAAAAATTAAGAATAAGACACTCTATAATAATATATTTTACTATTTATGATATGATTATGGTATAAAAAATAATGTAATGGGAACCTTAGGATACATCATAGTTCCAATAGGTTTAAATAGTCTCTTGAGATGCAATTATAATGCCAACATAGAACTATGGAGTTTTGTAAGGATCAATTAATGAAAATGAATCCATAGATCTGGGTATGAGAGTACACTGAAATTACAATGTAATTATGTGAAAATCACAGCAATTAAACACCCCCTAATCAATGTACATTATGTAAACTTATCGAGACTATTCTAGCTACAACATAGTTTGAATAAAACACTTGATTAACCATCACCACTAACATTGTCTCGTGAAATCCAACAAAAAATACATCTAATATATAATGTAATGTGTAGATAAAATGTGAATTTAAACTCAAGGAAATGTAATCATATTTTTGAGGTTTGTTTTTAAAAAATATGAAAATTTTGTAGGTTGTGATTACATATAAAATCTAACACAATATAGTGGTAAATCCTAATATTATTACAACACCAACACAACCCTAGTTTCTTCTCTTGAATAAGTTAGATCTATAATATAATGTGAGGTCGTTGTGTGTGTTACATCAATATTCCTTTGAATCATGGAGGATAATAACTCACAAATAAATCATCATGAAAATATACTTCTTATAACACCATATTATTTTATATGTATTTCCTTTGAAATAAACTTGATTTATTTGATAGCTTTATTTACTTTCAACCATGAGTAAAAATGAAACCATGATACAGTATATATTTATAATTAAGATAATGTATTGGAGGGAATGAATATTATTAATAAACTTAGGATGTAAATACAAAATAAGTCCCTAAATTTAAATGTATTCTTTAATTCTGATGAAAAAAATTAATACTTTTTAATTAATAATATTTTATAATAAAAACATTTTCGAAGAAATTTATTCTTCCACATGATATATATTTTTATTTAAAAATTATATTAATAAATATTAAAATATAATTTAAAATAACTTTTATGATAATAAATGATTAATATTCTATATATCTGTTATAAAATGGTTTGGAATGAAGATAAAATCACTTAAAGGTAAAAATATTTTTCTCTCAAATAATAATTTTTATATGTGCAAATATTTTTTACCATAAAAATAATTAATTAAATATAAATTAATTATTTAATTAAATTTATATATTTTATATTCATTCAAATATTTTAAAATTCATTTTATATATTTTTATTGGTATGTAATGAAATTAAATTCTATTTTATGCTTAAATTTATTTTTTTAAAAAAAATTCATTGCATTTTGCACACTTATTTTAAAATTAATTTCAACAACTTATAGAAATTGAATTTGAAAAATTTTATTCTATTTTTGTAATCACAATTTATTTTTTATTTTTATAATACCACTTTCATTTTTAGAACTAGTAAAAATTTGTTACCACTAGTAAGGTTCAAAATTGTTTACCCAGGGGGGTTCAACCGAAATATATGGGTAACATTGGAACATAACAATTAATAATTATCATTGGATTTAAATAATTCTACACTATATTAAACCTCATTTGAATCATTTTCCATATATAAGAAACACACTTAAGAAAAAACATTAATTATTTTAAAGTCTTTTAAGTTATTCTAAGTGTGTCATCTCACTCACATATAAACGGGATGATATTATCCATCAGTCATAAAAATGATTAATCCTTTTACATGAGTAAATACCTAACCAAACAATTTTATAAGGTCCCTAAACCCATATAATTCTCCTTTTTTTAATCATAATACCATCATTTAAAGGCTTAAGGTGTAATCCAAAGGTGGGTTTCCAACGAATATGTATACTTTGTATCGAAGTAATTCCTTTTTTATTTTCTCTTCTGAATTATATAATCCATTTTTATATATCATAAAATGAGAAATATAGTATCATAAATATACTTATATGTTATTATTATGATGTAACAATAATTTTCCACCTCATTTCCATCAAATGGGAAGTGAAAGTATCACTTGTGCATATGTGTGGACTACCATCTTCACATTGAGATATGATTAATTTTCCATTACTACAAAAATGATTATTTATAGTGAAATATTTAATAAATATAATTGATATATATGATATATTTCATATTTTAATGGTAAAATAATATTTATTATTCATTCATTGTTTTCACTAGAAAATGAAAACAACATTCATGCATACTTATGTACAATTATCCCCATGAAATGTTTAAATAATTTTCCAATATATACATTTTATATAATATTATAAATATTTTTTTAATTAATAAATATTTTATTTGTATCATAATTAACATTATTGATATAATTTAACCATGATGAATGTAAAATACACGAACTTATGAACTGAATAATTCTAGAAAAACCAAACAATTAACTCCCAGAAATGATTATTTTAATAAAGAATTATAAATAAATTGATGTTGAAATTTTATAAGAGAACTATATAGGTTGTTATAGATATTAATATGATTCTTCAAAAAACTATAATATCTTTAAATTTATTATATTGTAGGGTAAATGGTATATGAAGCAAGACAGACTAGGTGATTGTGTTTTAGATTACAATCTCACTTTCATTGGGATTATTTATGCTTAAATTTATGAATATTAAATTGTATGATATTCCCCTAAAAAATTGCAATAATTTTATTATATTATGGTTATTTAAAAATATTACTTTTTGTTTCTTTCATTTTATTCCTTTTAAGTATTCAAGAGTTTGAAATATTGGATTTATGAAAAACTGACTTTATACCACTCTTCGACCGAGAAAAATTTTATTCCAAGATTATAATTTCAATAAAATGTTTTTAAAAATATTTTTAATATACATATATATTTTTAAGTCATTTAAATCTATTTTTAAGTTTTATAATTTTATTAATAATTATTATTATTTTTATATTCCTTAAAATTTACTTTTCACCATATATGTAAATGAAATATTTGTTTCAACATATACCACATGAAATCATTTTTCTAACCTAATAGACACTCAATGTTTTGAAGCTTTGATTATATGTTTCCATTATTTATTTCAATTTATATTTTCTAAACATTTATGAAGTTTCTAGATCTTAAATAAGAGATTAGAAAATGAAAAGAATATTTTCCTCAACAAATGATACAATAATATTTTAAAGGTATTTATCATGTATGATAACATCCTTTTATGTTACTTATTCACGAATGCAGATATGATTTTATGGTACTGTCTATTTATTATCTAGATGGTTGATTATGATGATGATGATATATTGATGAAACCCATTTTTTATTCCACATTTTAATCTATAATGAAAATATAAACAGTTTAATGATGTTATGAAAAACATATGAATGTATTTGGATTATTTGATAGGTGGGTCCGTTATAGACCTACAATTGTTTTGTTATAGTTTAATGTTTTATGATATAAAAGGGTACACATAAGGTTATCCCATGACCAAAAGGGGGTACACAAGAGGTTATCCCAATACTAAAGATGATACATGAGTGGTTATCCTAAGTCTAACATGTGATGATTGTCTTGTTGGGTAGCCTTGATAGAATATTTATATTATTATGACTTTGACACACCCTATGCCACAATTTTCTGACATGATCATATAACAATACTATGCACTCATGGATTATGTTCTTCGATTCCTTTATGATTCATATCTTATGAACATATATGCTTCGTGTCATGACATATGATTATGATCCATGAATTGAAGGGAATGATTATACAATTTTAAGACCATTTTCTCATTTTTATATTATCATTTTATGAATAAATGATCACCCATATCTCACTAGTTTACCATTAATTTTTAAATAAGGTAATCTTATTTATATTTATTTTTATTCCATGATATGTATAATGGTTTAAATTATGATATGTATAAGAAGGGTTATATTTATGAATAACTAAGTTAGTAATTATGTAGATCTTTAATGTAGAAATGTTTTATGCATCTTTGTTTGAATATACACTAAACCTTTATATTTTTTGAATAGTTTTAATGAGATGTATTGAATATTATTCTAATAATATTTAATATTTATGTATGAAATGTTTGTATTTCTTTAGTTGGTATCAGAGAGAGGATTAGTTATATATTGAATCTAGGATGGGGTGAATTAAGTGAGAAAACTTTTGATAATACTGATTATAGGAGAACATCCTAAGTTATGATCAATTAAGGAGTGTAGCTTCATATAAAATATACCACTATCTTGATTTTAGAAATACGATGTTGATGTGAAACAGATGCACATAGGGGTGAAAACACTATATTGGGTGGATTGGTTATTAAATTGATCATCACTAGTGTTTGATGGCTGGGTTTGAGACCAGATACTAGCAAGAAACTCTTGAAGGATATTCATGGGATAATTAAAATTCTATCTAAGAACCATTATGATGAATTTGAATATATGATGAAAAATGATATAGTAGGTTATCCGTATAGTTTCATAGATTGTAAAAAAGGACTCATGATTTAGACATCCTATAAATTTTTTTCTTGATTATATAGTTTCACACAAGGACTATTATTACTCACACTATTCGTTTTAGTTTTATTTAGTGGATGGAACCTAAAGGAATCATTTTAATGCATAATTTGATAGAAAATTAAAAGTTTATCCTCCCAAGAGACAAATATTTTGGTAGATTGAATGAAAAATATCACTTCTTTTCTTATGAAACATTCTCTATCCATGAATCATGCTGAGCTTCTAAATGATAAAATTAGAGAATAAAATTCTATTGATTCCTTCATGATGTTTCATCCAACTTTATTTAGTGTGTCCAACAATCCAATATTTATATAAAGTGAACTAGTAATACTGAAAATATATTTTCTATTCTCTAGTACATAGAGAATGAAATAGTTATTTTGGGTATTTATAGTTTAGAAGGAAAATAAAATAAATTGTTTCAAAATATAAAGATCATAAGGTAACATGAATAAAATGATATTATGGATTTGGATAAGGCTAGAAGTTTATTTTTTGAACATGAAAATTATTTATTTTATTTTTAAAAAATTGATTATGTAATTCCTAAAGTTAAATATAAAGGGTGTTGAATCTATTAGTACCAATAATGTAAATTTTTAAAAACTTGTGGGGTACACTTCTTGTATTATTATCAAACCTGAATGTAAGATTGATCGATTCTTTAGTGGCTTAAAACTATGCCTCTGAAGGATGTTATCCATAATATACTTTAGTAGCAATAAAGAAATTGTTCTATGTGACCACAAAGAAGAAATGGATATCAGATTTACCATCAATATCATGGTTTCTATATGAAAAAATATGTAATTCAATGTAAATACAAATATTAAAATCCGTTAATTGAAGAAGACGAGTCTTCATTTACACAAGAAGTGTGGATTAAATAACGGAGAAAGTTACATTAAGGGGAGTAGTAAATTATTTATGTGTAGAAAGGATGATCATCATGAAATAAAATATCAATGTAATGGGAAGAATATTGTTAATGATTCATATGGAGAGAAATCTCCACAGACTGCACCACAGACACTATAGTGTTTCAAATGTAAGAAGTATGAAAATGATATAACTAGTGATCAAATATGATAGTTAATGTTTATGATAATTGTCAATAGTTTATCACTACCAATGAAAAAATGGAAATAGCATACGTTCAATATTACTGATGTCGGGTATGATAATGAAGCTGTAAAAGGTACACATACCGTCAACTGTTGAAATTATAATGTCTTATTTGATTTTAGTTCATCCCCCTCTTTTTTATATGAGATTTTTTATAAGGTTATCACATTACCACCTCAATTGAGACGACCCGGACCCAGATGCCATGTAATGGGTTTCTTGAGCCCCGGTGGGCCACGTGGCCTCAATCACATCTTCCAAAATTCCAGAGGCTACAGACAAGTAGCGAGGGCCCAGGGTGTTTCCATGGGAAGACTACTCCTTCATTAGAATAGTGTAGCATAGTATAAAAAAATATAAAGTAATAGTAAACCATGGATGTAATATAAATTAATAAAGGGAAAAAACTGTTGCAATAGATAAACGATAACAAACATAATTGTACCAAATAAACAATGATGATGAAATGTCACATCACTAGAAAACTAGAAAGAATGGACACAAGAAAATAGACATAACATGTTCCACAATGTAAAGGAAAACAAAGACAACTCCATGATTCTCAAGATCCAACTTGGTCATCTACTATCAAGCTCCATCTTATCTATACACAATTGAGAGTTGGAAGGTGTATGATTCCCATTGTGAACACCTACATTCATATAATCTAATCTTGGTACCAAACAGCTCCGGAAGTGGGTGTGAGATAAATCATAATATTCACCACCAATGAAGTCTATAACATCTAACCCATGTAATAGAATATAGCAGTGTGCAAGCCTACATATATAAGTTAAGCAAGAAGTAGAAAATAACTAAATACACAAGTAACTACTTCTTCCCTAGGATGGTGTCTGAGTATGTAAGCATTTCATTGATCATTTAATTACTATTTAATGTATATAGGTCACGTGAGGCATAGCCCACACAAAAATCACCTCATGGTAGTATTAGTAGTGAGGGACCTAATATGTAACATGGAAATAAGAAAATTATATTCAGTGAAAGAGTTCTAGGGTAGTAACCAAGGTAATATAATTCTCATCTAAAGCTAACTCAATAGTATCCGAGTCTAGCTAAGGGGGTAAGATTGCAATCCAAGGAGCGTAATCCAAGGCATTCAATAATAAGGTACCTACCGAGTCCAAGGTGTGAATCCAAGGTAAAACAGGGCTAAACAAGGACTCGGTCCAAGGAGTGTATCCATGGAACCACTTTTCAGTGATGGATCCAAAGAGTGAATCCGAGGTATC
Organism: Viscum album; assembly: GCA_963277665.1. Taxonomy (NCBI): domain Eukaryota; kingdom Viridiplantae; phylum Streptophyta; class Magnoliopsida; order Santalales; family Viscaceae; genus Viscum; species Viscum album. The sequence goes on from OY728165.1 coordinate 229,716,838, forward strand.
CTCAAATAATGAATGTGGACCCTAAGATATTATAATGGGCATATAAGGTATATAAAAGAACCAGAATCTAGGTGGGTATCAACCTAAGAAAACTACATCCTTGAATCATAATCAGGTTCTAGTGACCCAATGTATTCTCCTCTCAGAATCCAAGGGTAGCTTGAGTCTGTCCATTCCTATTTGATATTTTAACCATGTGATAATTCATTTGGTTCAAGTAATTACTTCCATTAGCATGGATAGGTCATGCTGAGATAAAACTATTTTTTATTGGACCAATCCTTGTATTCCATTAGTGTGGATAGGCCATGTGGTGTTGCGACCATTTAATGAAGTCTTAGTTAAACATTAGGTCATATTTAATTATTTTGGTTCACTCTGATTCTTTCCATCAACATGGAAGGGGGGATATAGACATGTAACCTTTATTTAATCTCTTTTAATAATTCCATGTTATATAATTGGTATACTTTCCATTCCACATTTCAATTTTATAATCATTTTAAGCACCTACCTTAGGAGGGTCAAGTGGTGATCATACATGGTACATTCCATTATGAAATTCTCATTTAACTACAAACCATTTATTATAGGAAGGATCGCCTTTAGGAAGGTTAAGAAAGGGCACAACTGAACTGTGGCTCAATCATGTCAAAACACTAAAACCCCAATGTTTTAATAAACATCGACATGAAGAAGATTTAGTTGTGGGTTTAACCACTAATCAATAATCACATATTTCGAAAGAGAACAACCATACTATTCTAAAACTTATAAGAAAGGAATGTAAATTTAAGAGTTGATCCTCAATGGGATCGGTAGTCCCTACAAGAGCATTCCAAAATCAATGGAAATTAGGGATGAGTTATAGACCATCAACCTTATGGTTGTAAGATCCTTGTCCTTTGATATCACCCCTTGATTTTACACATATCAAAGTTGATCTAAGAAAATGTGAAAAATTCTCACATGGAAATACCTAGGTCGAGAGAGGGAGAATAATGAAAGAGGACTCAAGTACTTACCATTTCACATCCAATGTGATGGAAAGATGATCCATCAAATGTTGAAAGATGGAGATCTCTTGATTCCATGTTTTGATCTTAGAAAATCCCCAAATTGAGAGAGAAATAGGTCAATCTCACATAAACATGGATTAGGGAGGAAGGGGTGACATAATTTGATCATTAAGGAAAAAAATGGAAAATTACCTAGATAAATAGTCTGCACACGGTTTGTGCGCACGATTTGTCAAACCGTGCCCAAACCATGCAAGGCGATTCTGCCCAAAAAGTCATCACCCCCGCACAATTTGATCAAAGAATAAAACATCCATGCCCGATTACCTGGGAAAAAAGGGCCACTCACATGGTTATATGGCATGGTCATGTGCCAACTATGCTATGTGGATCTGTCCTCAAAACAACATACTCATGGTTTTCTCAACAATGCAGAATTCCACACAGTTCTCTCAAAACTATACGCCAGGTTTTTTCTCTCTAAAAATATGGGTCCCATGATCCGAACAAGCCTCAGACACCCTCATAACCATTACTAACTCATTATTCATCCGTATTATGTCCAAATTATATATTTATACAAAAAATTAAAGGATCTATACCTTATTGAGAAACTGGGTACTTACATCATTGATTAGATGTTGAATTAGAAGTGTAATATCCTAATGGCCAGATGATCACATATCATGTCTATATCTCTTCTCTAATAAATTTTTCTTGGAATGTGATTCATTGTAATATTTATATTCTTCATCTAGTTAAATTTGATATTATTTATGATATGAACTAGATTGATTTATATAAATCCCATATCAATTTATGACGAATGGAAGTCAAAATTTATATTACAAACCAACCAATGATTATTTACTAGTGTGAGGAAGGATATGATATTATAATGAAAATTACATTCATTTTATGTTTATTGATTCAAATTCATCTGGGGGATTTAACTCAGATGGATGTGTAAGATCTCAGCATATAAGATTTTCCTACTTTAATAGATTTTTCTGATGTCTTTATAGAAGTGTTTCTATGTCTTCATTTGAATAATAAATTTTCGGTTTCAATAGACCTCAAACCTAGTGAAAAAACTATTTCAAAAATACCAAATATAATATAACTGATTGAGTAAAATAATAGATGAAATGAATCATGAATAATTTTGATAAGGGATTCATTCAGCCAAGTGTGTCCCCATTGGGTGAAACTATTCATTTCTAAAAATAATTATAAATCAATGATACTCTACATTAATAATAATTTAATTAAAATTATTAAAATAAAAAATAATTATCATTTACCCCTTATTGATGATTTTTTGGTCAATTATGAGGAGTATAATATTTTTTCAATATTGATATTCCATTTGGATAATATCTATTAAGGGTCAATAGTGAACAAATACAAAAGAAAACATTTTATACAAGGTATGTACACTAAGACTTTACAGTGATGACATTTTTTCTTACTCATTCCTCCACTATATATATGGATTTAATAAATAAATCCTATATAGATTACCAAGATCAGTTTATAGTTATATTTATAAATGATTTTTTATATATTCGAAGAGAAAGGAAGACCGGGAAGATAACCTGAAGATGTTATTGAATTTTCTATGAAAGGATAATATGTATGAAAAATATACCAACTGTTAATTTTTGATATATAAACTTTCATTTTTGTGTCACTGCATATCAATAGAGGGTATATCAATGGATCCTTAAAATACAGAAGTTATTTAAGATTGGCCTAGACCAACCACTATGTATGAGATCCATAGTTTTGTTGGATTGGATAAATCTTATCATCACATTATAAAAAATTGTCATGTCTATATAATCCACTCACCCATTTTACTTTGAAGGGTTCCAAGCTCATTTGGATATAAAAATGTTTAAAACATTTCAAGGATCTGAAGAGAAGGTAGATTAATGAACATGTACTCACATGACTATATAGTAGAGTTGGGTTTGTGATCTATATTGATGCATAAATTTAGGTGATGGATAATTTTATTATAAATAATTATATGGAGATAGGTTATTTATCAAACCCTTTCAAGGTTCATTAGATAAATTACTCGACTCTAGAACTGTAGTTAGTAGTGGTAATATTTTCATTAATGAAATGGAGGTATTTTAATTAAGGATAATGTTGAGACGTGTATATGGATCATATAAGATTAATCTATATATTAACATAGAAAATATCAAATACGAACTAACATGGATGGTTATAATTGATTAAACATTATGACTGATCAATACATTACCACCTTTGGAAGAAGACCAAGGCAACTAATGCTTTGAGTCAAAAATACCATGATAAATTTTCTCTGATATGGATTAAAAGAGATCTAATATTTATTATTTATAGAATATGGATATTGAAATCACGAGGAAATAGGATATATCCTGTATTTCGTAGATGAACGTTTTACTATCCATCCATGTGAGAGTTAAAGAGGTGATAAACAAAGATATAGACCTATAAAATAAGGTGATAAATGTTCATAAGTTCAACCTTGAATGTGATAGAATGATGGGGTTCAAGAACCATGTATATATCCTACAAATACAAGAAATGAAGAAGGATTTATTGGAAGGAGATCATGGACCATAATTATATATTCATCATGGGATTAGGAAGATGTATAAGTACCTAATATAGTATTTCTGGATGGAAAATATGAAGAGAGATAATGCATAGTATGCATTTGGGTGCTTTATATGTCAGCATGTTAAGGTTGAGAGACATAAGTCTAATGGTATTTTATAACCATTACCCATAGTAGAATATAAATAGGAAAATATCACTATGGATTTCATCAATGGTCTCCCCAAAACATCAAAATTCTATAATGATATTTGGGTTGTAGTAGATAACCTTATTAAGATAGTATAATTCATTTAAATAGGAGAAGATTTCTGACTTGATCAGCTTACCAGGATATCTATCATGGAATTGTTAACATTTCTTGGAGTGAAAAATTATACTATATTTGATTTAGATCTAAGTTTTATCTCTATGTTTTAGGTAAGTTATCAACAATAAATCAATACAACATTTTTTCCCTTCTACCTATCATCATTAGATAGATGGTTAGTCTAAGATAACAATTCAAACCTTAGATGAAATGTTGAGTTTCTAAACACAAGATTTCAATGTTTTTTGGGAATAAAACCATCATATTTTTAAATTCTCTTATAACTGTAGAAGTAAATCATGTATAAAGATAGATCCTTATGAAGCCCTATATGGAAGGAAGAGTAGAACCATAAAGTTATAGAATTAAGTTAGAGAATGAATGTAATTTAAACTTGAGACACTTTAGTAAATGAGAGAGAAAGTGATAGCTACTCAAGAGAACATCAAGGTACCTTAGAGTAAATTGAAAATTTATGTTGAAAATCATCGGCGAGATTAAAAATTTGATGTCAGTAAGAATATATCCTAGAAAATTACTTTATGGTAGAAGGTTATGAGTTTTAGAAAGAAGAGAATGATGAGCCCTAGGTATATTGGTCTTTTCAAGATTCTTGATCGAGTAGAGACTATATCTTATCACTTCACACTTCCAAGAAACCTCTCTCATGGCCATGAAGTGTTCTAAACATATCTATTGAATAAGAATATATCAAATTATATTGATTTATTAAGTCCATTGGTTTTAGTTTTGGATCATGATCTATATTATGAAGAATATCTAGTAAAAACCTTTGATTATAAAGATAATTTACTATGGAACAAGAATAATCTCCTAGACGAATTTCTATAGTGGAATTATAAATTCTTGTAATTTACAAGGGAACATGAGGATATGATGATGTAGGGATTTTTTTAATTACATAGGCTTTTCATTAATAAATACAATATATTTTTTTATGAACATTCTTTACAATACACAAACACATACATGAGGATCATAAATGTATAGTGTATTTGAAAAAAATGGAAACATAAATAACTGGTTCATGAGTAAACTAAATCATCACCCAATGAGATCTTCATAACTATAACCCTTCTTATAAAAATCTCACATAATAAATTTATTCATAACCTCGTGGAATAAACATAATTGTGTGTGAGTTTATATACAAAGTATGGTTAAAAAGAAAGATATGTAAACCTAACATATGTATAAGGGTATGATAACATCAACAAAAATTTTAATACTACTAAATTAAATTAAAATAAAATAATATTTGATCATAGCCTAAATATTGGTAGTTCATAGGACATTAATCATAAGGGAATGAAAGAACATGATCTAAGAGACCATAATAGTGTAATAATTCATGGAATTGTAGAATAAACAAAAGAAAATAATTTTTTTCCAAAATAGTCGAATATCATTTATATATACATAATAGTGGAATTTTTTTACTCCCCATACCATCAGAGTAGTCATAGTTCAATCCCAAAAAAAATATTGTTGCTAAAGTCCATTACTAATATGGTTTCACTCCCAATTGCATTCCTATTTCTCCCCTGAAATTTTAATCCTTTACTAATTAATTTGTGAGAGATATAGTTACTACCCATAGAATAATAAAAATAATGAAAATTCATTATATAAGTTAATAAAACATTTATCATATTAGAATCGATGAAAATAAGTCTATTTCATCAGAATTACATTGTAGTATTACCTATGGAAAGAAATGTGTTTCACATACATTTCATCAAAACAAAACCAATGGAAAATAAATTGTTACATAAACATATCTTCAACATAATCATAAAACGTCCTCAGAAATAATAAGTATTTTACAATTGGATCATATAACATTTATAACATAAAATACACCAAGGGTTTCTATAGTTTATGAACTGAAATTTTATAAAAAAATCAATAACACATTATAAGGGAAATACACATTCCATTTCGATAAAACATGATTAAAATATAAAAAATACATAATATTAATGAAAAAAATCAATTGAAAATAATCTTGGAAACTTTTAATAGAAATCATATAACATTTATTGGTCATGCCATTAGAAAATTCCAATCATTACATACATTTTAAAACAAATATTCCTTATACGTTTCCATTAAAAGTAAAAATCACCTTCTTCAGAAAAAATCAAGAATTTTATAATGAATGTTTTTTGAAAAGTAAAATAAAGATAGAAATGAATTTGAAAATTTTGAGATTATTTTTAAAAAACATTTTTAAAATTTTTTTGTTGAATAAATGGATGTGAAATAAAAATCATTTTCAACTGAAGAGAGAAATAAATGGGATTTTACCAAAAATGTACGTTTGAAGTATTGAGTAAAAAATGAGAATAAATTGAAGGGAAAAATGAATTATAATTAGATAGACATGTGATAATAAAAATAATAAGTATATTTAGATATGGATCATAATATTTCATCATTATAAATATAATATTAAACAATTTTGATAAACGATGAGATTATAAGAAATATTTTACCACTTTGGTATTTTCAGAATCATAAGTATCACTAATGATTAAAAAAAATTAAACTTTAAATATCATGAAAATAATTATCTTCATGATTTAATATTTACATAATTATTATATACACATTATAAAAGATGATAGGTGTATAACATATCTTTTGTCCCAACGAAGAAAATTTGAGACAAAAAACCCTTACATTAAGTGTAGAATTATTTATTACATGTTTTAATGTCCTTTATCATAAATATAAGTTTATTATAAATATATATTAAAAAAATCATGTGTATCATAAGATATATTTTTTACTTATGGATTTTTATTACTATTTTATTAATAATTCCTTGTTAAAATCACATTTCGGGTTAAAAATAATTCATTTTTCATGTATGTTTTGGTTTTTTTTTGATTATTTTACATTAATAATGGTTAAACTATATAAATAATTTTATCAATTATATAAATATCAAATATATTCAGTATATATATATATTTTTAGTAATCTATAAAAGTTACATATATAAAATTAAGTACACCATTCATGGAGACGGTAGGCCATACATATGCATGAACGTCGTTTCCATATTTTATCAGATGGATTGGAAAAAAATGGTAAATAATATATTACCTTTTAAAAATAAATTTTATTTGATATATATCTCCCATATTTATAATAATTATCCTTATTACCTTATATTAAATAATTTGTAAAATTGAATCACATCACTTTCTATGGTGGTTGTCCATCGTACACACAAAGGGTATTATCGTATTTTTTATGAAATGGAAAGTAAGATGCTACATATATGATATTATTATAAAAAAATTATAAATAGATCATAAATATAATATAGAACCATTAAATAAGTTATTATATCTAATCATGAGAATTGGTGATGGAAAATGAATTTCATTAGTTTGTGATGTGGTAGTCCACCATAAACACAATCAAAAAATTTGTTTCCCATTTTAGGGAGAATGAGATGATTGTATGTAAAGATGTTGAAATAATAAAATATTAGTATATCTATCATAATAAGGTTATAATATCATTATTTTTTAATAATATATTTATGTATGTTAAGGAATAAATAAAATTAAATACTCTACTAAGGACATTACCTCTTCTTCAGACATATGCTTTTGGTTTAAACAAAAATACTTCAAATGTAGGTTTTATTAACAAAACAAAATTCTAGGTTGATTAATAGAATCAAGGAAGTGAATTGGGTATATATTTACCAAACCAATGGGCTTTTGAATTTTGGAAACGATATAATAGGGGTATATTTTTATAAGAGGGGGAGATGACACACTTAGAGTTTTTGAAAAGAATGTATTACAACAACATTTTACTCATTCGAAAAGGATCCAAAATGGAAAATGTTAGATCCGTAGAAGATATAAGTTCTAAATGTGACTCTAAAAATTAAATTATACTTATATTTGGTTACTTTTAACCCTTATCTTTTTAGTTTAACCCATGGTAAACCAGGTTTTGCCTTAATCACACTATATTTTTTACTATTTTTACTATTAATTATAGTAAAAAAATAATTTTAACTGATTAGATAATATTAATTATTATGATTAGAAATATATATTTCATTTTAAAAAATTCATTTTTATCAAATGGTAAAATTTAATTCAAAATAAAACCCAAATACATGATGGAAGAACAATTTTCCAAATAGAAAATTTTCAATAGTTAAAACAAATTATATCAAAATTAAATATAAAATTAATTAAACTGAACTATGTTGATTTAATTATAATATAATTTAAATAATTTTAAATTTATAACTATTTTAAAACAAAAATTAACCCCAAAAAAATTTCACAAAAAGAATGTTTTTAATAAATACTTGTATTGTTTTATATTCATCACAAAATTGCTATTTTGAGAGAAGTCCCAAAAATTAACCATAAATTTATTTTTAAATTATAATTCTAAATAGTTTTTTTATTATTAAATGAAAAAGTATATGTGTTTCAAAAATTTCTTTTTTAATTTTTTCATAAAAAATCATTTTTTGATAAAATAGTATTTTTGAAGCTTGTAATTACTTTTTAAAAAACATTATAATTTTTTATCAATATATTTTATTTGTATAAAAATATTATACTTATATTTTAATATTTGGTTATTCCTATTCATACAACTATTTTTAATATCTAGTTAATAACAAGCATGATAAATAGTAATATAAATAGTACATTGTAGTTTGTTAGATCTAAATCTTCTGTGTAGTGCACGTTATCAGAGAAATTAAACCAATGAGAAAAAATATTTCATTAAATATCAGGGTGTTACGTGTTACTAGCCTAAAAATAAATTTCCCCATATAAATTCCATCACTATGGAACAAATAACTAAGGATTCTTCTCCCTCATTACATCTTCATGATCCCACATAGCTTCCTTAAACTGGTTGTTTCACCCCAAAACATTAACAAGGTCAATGGCCTTATTTCATAAAACATTATTTATATAATCATGAATCACCACCAGCTATTTCCAATAATAAATATCTTGAACTTTTGGCATTAAATATGATTTTATAAAATGTTAAGGGTTAGGTATGTACATCCATGGTAGAGATACATGTAACACATCATGGAATTTAGAGAGGTTTGGTGGAAGTGCCAATTGATAGGACACCATCCCTATAAGATCAATAATTTAAAATGAAATAATAAACCAATGAGTTATTTTATCTTTAGTACCAAATATCATAAGATTCTTTCATAAAAAAAATGTTTAGAACCACCTTATCACTAATAAAAAATTCTGGATCACACTAGTGATTATAAGTACAAACCTTCTAATGAATATTTTCTTCCATTATGTGTGGTAAAATAGATATAAGATTATATACCATTTATTCATTTATCATAGGTCCTAATACAATATTTTATCCAAATTCATTCAATAAAGTTATATGTTTACATTTCTTTCTACAGAGGGTTTCATAAGGATTCATCTAAATATTCACGTGGAATCTATTATTGTATGAAATCTCAAGTAGTGGAATTCGATGATCCAAAACAGCATTGAAATCAGAAGAATAATATTTGAACATATTCTATAGGGTTTTAATTATTCTATTAGACTGTAAATCTATCTGACGATGATAAACAGTTCTTTAACTCATCCCTATATCATGATCTAGATGAATACTTCAACAAAACATTAAGGTAAACCTCAGACCCTGATCAGTCATAATAGAATGTATTTCTCCATGAAACCTTACAACTTCATTAATTTATATCATGGAAAGATGATCCAATGATAAATATTATCTAATAGCGATTGAGTGTTAATACTTTGTAAGGCGATTGAATTTAACACATATAACATTGTTCCCTTTAAATGTTTGGGGAGCCTGATGACAAAATCCATGGTAATGTTTTCCAAATACCATTATGGTATTGGTAACGGAAGTAACATTATATCATAATTTTGTCTCTTATCCGTAACTTCTTGACATACAAGGCATCAAGATACACAGTTAACGATATCTCTCTTCATGACATCCCACAAAAATTACTCTTTAAAATCTTGATACATCATTTTATATCCATGATGAATAGAGAATGAAGATCTGTGAGACTCCTCTAACAAATAATTATTAAAATATAGTGTGGGTGGAACACATAAATGTTTACTGAACCTTATCATTTAATTAAAATAAAGGTTAAAGTCAAGAACATTTCCCACCATCTTATATATATCAATACCATCTTTCTATGCCTATTTAATATTCACATGGATATATAGTTGATCATTCATTTTTGAAAGAAAATATTTATCCCATTAATTTTGGATTTTCATATTCATCCAGTGATAATATAGAAATATTGAATATTTTATAAACCTCATAATGGATTTATATTCATAATCCTTTAAACCTGATGAATATCCCACCATGTTCAATTTTCTTGGGTTGTAATGCATTAAAAAGTATAATTTATAATCTTCTCTAATCATCGACTATGGTTCATGTTAATCTTCTTATGTGTGAATATATAATTTTGAGTTTTTTCATCAATATTTATATCACACTTTTCCCAATAAATATAATTCCTCCATATCTTTAACCAAAAAATAACACAATTAACTATTAATCATGAGTTGCGTAATCTTTCTCTTGAACCTTCAATATTAATGAGGCATACTCTATTACAATATCATTTTTCATAAGAATTAATACCAATAATTTCTAGGATGTGTCACTAATTATTACAAACCATTATCCAATATATATTAATGCAAGAAGAAGTGAGACAACTAATATTCTCCTCATTTTGATGAAATTTTACTCACATTAATATATCCAAAGGAAATTGTCTCCTTTCTATGTTAACATAGTCAGTGGAAATAATAGCCGTGAGAAATTCTATACAAACCAAAAAATAATAACTATCCAAACCATTAAATCGTCATACCTCATTCCTAGGGGTTAGTCTGGGAAAATATTTAACATCATATATCCTTGATGGATCCACCGATATACCCTCTCTTGAGATTATGTGACAATAAAATGAATCATTTTTTACCAGAATTCATATTTAGTAAATTTTTCATACAACTTATACTTCATAAGTGTCTTCAGTTCAATTCTCAACTAATATTAAAAATCCTCCTAGATCATTGAGTATATATGAATATACTCTATAGATACTACCACATTCTGATTAATGTAGTATCTAAAGACTCTTTTTATAAAACCCTTGAATATTTAATGTGAATTAGTAAAAATTAATGGAATAAATATATAATTATAATGTATATACCTTGTAGAAAATTTTGTATTGGGTATAACCTCTTTGACCCACAATTAATTATACCCAAAAATTAAGGTGAATCATATAAAATTGTTGATATATTCATAGTTGATCAAACATTTCATAAATAGAGGGTATATGATACTTGTTATTTATTGTGATATTTTTTAACTCCTAATTATGAATGAAATTTAACATTGTTCCATATTTCTATTTGAAAAATAGACTAGGTGTAAGACAATGTGGTATAATTTTTCTAATGAATCCCTTCTCAATATTATCGTTGAGTCTCTTCATCAATTCCTACAACTCAAATAAGGCCATTATATAGGGATTATTTAAAATTAGTGTGGAAAATATTATGCATTATTTAGAAAACCCAACTTCACAATTCATTGGAAGGTTAGGATGGTCTTCTATAAATAAAACAAAAATGTCCAACAAAATAAAAATATCATTGTTGTTGAGTTTCTCCCCAACCATATAGATAACCACCACTTTGAACAGGATTAAAAACACCTAAGATGGATGTGATTTCTGTAGGAATATCTTATTTATCATTTTACAAATAGATGGTTATATATTCGATTGTAATTTAAAATGAGACTTAATATCCTCCAAAATTGATATGGTCTCTATGTAGTGAAATCCAAAACATTCATAAGACAACATAAAATTCAACTAGAGAAAGTGTGACCAGATTTAACGGAAGAATATTCCCACAAACTTCAACCATTATAGAATCATACGTTTGATATGAAACCATCTTACCATTATGGGTTATCAATTGTAATTCAATATATAATCAAGTGGGTGGCATCTTTATACCCTAAAAAATTATTCATATATAAATAATGGGTAGATCCATAGTCTAATAATAAATTACATATTCTAGCCTGGATGGTATCTGTACCATTCACCACATTTATATTTCACCACATATCAGAAATAGATATCACATTAGATTTCCACCTATCACTCGACATAATGGGTTGATGATATAAATATTATTGATTAACCTTTATCTTTGGTTAATGATTATCATAGTGAAATTACACACTATATTTTATACACTAGAGTGTTGGGGGAACATTCAACAGATCTTTCTCTATACTTACACCATTAGTTATCTTCTTCACATCACTTCGACATTTTATTACCAGATGACCTTCCTTTCAATATTGAAAACATAATCCAATCCTCTTAAGATAGATTTCTCCATGATTCCTACCACACATTGAGCATGAAGGATATCTCATCTTCTTCACTCCATGTTTTCTAGTGTTTCCCCTGAGCACTATGTTTCTTTTCTTCTCAAATGAATGTGATTCATGGGTAGCTCCAATATCTATTTCCTCCTGAGATCACATTAAATGATTTATTCATATCTACTAATGTTCATTATAGATAACAAACTATGAATATAAGGGTTTAATTTACAAAATTATCAATCAAACTTATATTCATGTTGGATTATATTTCTAGATGTGTACATCACAATTCTTATAAAATTTTTCTTATAGGCACGGAAAAATTAATTATCATTATCCATTAACTCAAGTAATTACTTATAATTTTTTTAAAAAGAATTTTAGGGAAGTACATATTGAAAAATAATTTCTTAAACTAATCCCAATCTGTGGATTAAATTTCTTCTTCATACATCGTATTTTTGATGAGGTTCTACCATTGATCTAGTTTTTCTACCAAATTATAGAGATATAGAGTAAAAGTTTCATGTACTGAAAAATAGATAATAGAAAATATATTTTTAAGGGTAATAATAAATTTCTAGGATATTAGTATATTAATGGAACAACAAAAACATGGTGGAAATTTCCTCATAAAGGACTCAATGAAATTTTATTCCCTCATTTTGTCATTTGTAAGTTTATCATTATTTATAGAATGAGAAATTTTTATGATCATAATGACGAAATTTTCTATTCCATCTCCCTAACATTTGGTTTATCAAGAGGATAATAATTTAATCATATTCTGGACCCAAAATCAACATGGTTCTTTTGGGTTCCATCCATCGACTAAAACCAAAAATCATAGAGTGAGGAAAAATAATCATAGTGGGAAAATATATAGTCATTCCAAATATTGTATAGGATGTCTAAATAAATTAAACTTATTTTAAATCAATGAAAGTTAAGGTTTAATATATGTTATTCATAGTCCTCATTTATTCAAATCCTTCATGTTTGTTCATAGATAAAATGTATATTAACCAAAATATATCCCGTTTTAGTGTAAAACTATGTGAATATTATGGACCATTATCATGTACACAGTAATGCTCAAGTCAAGATTTATATTCCTTTTTATGAGATTTTACCCATAGCTACATCTTTTCTATAAATACACCCACTTGTAATATACAGATATTGATGTAATTATAAGTCAACCATATAATATATTCCTAAATATTTCAGATGTTACCTTATACGTAGGATTATATTAAGTGTTTTCAGTTTTGGTTTCTAATTATAGATTCCAATGGTAAACTTAACCTATCCTCTTATACCAATTATATCTTACCATTATTTTCCTATATAGATATTACATCATTTTTATGAACAGTAATTACATTACACAAACACACACCTAAATATCTTAAAGGTTCAATTCATTTGGAAACATGGAAACATATATAATCGGTTCATAGGTGGACTACGTGATCTCCAACTAAATTTGTCACAACTATTTCTATTTTAATCCAAATCATATATAATACATTCCTTAATAAATAGGTGAAATAAAAAATTAAAGGGGGTGAGATTATATTCTCTGAAAGGGTAATCATGGGAGATGAATAAAAAAATGTGATAACAAGGGTATGAGAACATGAACATAACATTTGAAATCCACAACATGCATATCAAATATCATAATCTTGGTCTAATGCATAAATTTTTATAGTTCATATGGTAAAAATCACTAGGGAATTAAATAATATGATCCATGAGTGCATAACAATGGAATAATACAAGGAATTGTGGGATATAAATAATCATATAAAATCATTTCAACAGTATTGAATTATTATTTAAAATTATATTCTTGGGGAACTGGTTAACTCCCCAAATAATCATAATAGTCAAGGTTCAATCCCAAGACTATCATAGTGGGTAATGTCCCTTACTAAACTTGGTTAACTCCCCATTTCTGTATTTTATATCTCATTATATTTCAATCATTACCCAATGTATTAGAGGGAGGTATAGGTCCCACCATTAACATATATAAAACCATAAAAAAGAATGAAACAATTTCATGGAAGATTAATCATATCAGAACCCATCATAGAATAACACATGGAAAAGAATTATATTTGATATATATTTCATCAAAACCAAACCCATGGGAAATTTTTTTTCATTAAAATCTATTCATCATAATCATAAACTATCTAGAGAAAGTATAAGGATTGAATAAATAGATCGTATTAGCAGTAAAACATAGGAAACACTAAATGATTTTCATTGATGAATATAAATTCTATAAAAAATAAAAATCACATTCCTAACTAAAACATCATTTCCATTTTGAAATCACTTCTTTAAAATCAATAAAATCTATAATATTAATGAAAAAAATTTCTTCAAAAATAATCCTTTAAAATTGTAATGTAATATTTAAAATAATGAATAGTAATGATGGAAGAATGATATGTTCATTCCATTCAATTTCAAATAAATATTCTTTTTACCTTTTCAGTAAAAGTTCAAAGTGCCTCATTTCGAAAAGACAACAATATTCTGATATTATTTGTTGAAAAAGTTAAAAAAAGTTAAAATTGAATTTAAAAAATATTATGGGATTTTTAAAAACGTTTTTAGAACAGTTTTTTTTTGAAAACATTGATATGGATGAAAAATATTTTTTGTTCGAATATAGAATTGAAGGCAAATTTTCATAAAAAAAGTATTTAAACTATTGAGTACATAAAGGGAAGAAAAAGGGAAAAATTAATTATCATGAAATATATATAGAGGGGAATAAATTTCATGAGTTTCATGAGATATGTATCATGATATTTCATCACAATAAACCTAATCATAAACAATCATGATAAATAATGAGACTATAAAAAAACCGTTACTAATTTGGTATATTTTGAATCAAAAGAATAATTTAAAATTAACATCAAATGAAACATTAAAAATCCTTAAAATAATAATATTACTGATATAATATTTCAAAGGTCCGTATGTACACCTCATGAATGAATTTAGGTTCATAATAAATCTTTTTGTATCAAATAAGTAAATTTGAGAAAAAAATTTGTTACCTTAAGTCTTGAGTTGCTTCGTACATATTCCAACCACTTGTATAATAAATAAAAATTCACTATAACAATATTATATAACCATAATAAAACATGTCATACCATATATAAATTAATTATGACTTTTCATTTGCTATTTCGTATTAATTCTTTTTTGAAATCACAATTCAGTTAATAATGACTTTGTTTTTTTATATGTTTTGGTTTGGTATTTTCATTCATTTTAACATGATCATTGTTTTATAATATCTATAATTTGAACCATGATATAAATATATTATATATTTAATATATATGTATTCTTAATAATCTATAAATGTTAGTGATATAAAATTGAATACACAGTTCATGGAGATGGTAGGCCATACATATGCGTGAATGGCGTTTCCATCTTCTATCAGATGAAATGAATGAATGGAAAATAAAATAATAACTTTAAAAAATAATTTTAATTTGATATATTCCACACAAAAACACACACACACACACACATATATATATATTAATTATTTTCTTAATACCTTAAATGAAAAAAAATTGTGAAAAGCGAATATATTCGCTTCGCAAGGCTGCAATTTTCCGTACACAGGAACAACATTATCATATTTTCTGTAAAATATGAAAAAAGAAATTATATATAACAATACAATAATAATTTTTTTATTATAAAATAATATCTTTTATAATAATGATATTACTCATCCATTATTGAGAACAAGTGATGAAAAATGAATTTCGTCAGTTTATGAGGTGGTTGTCCGTCGAACAGATGATCAATGGTTTCATATCCCACTTGAGGGAGGATATGGTTGTAGGTCATAACATTAACATAAAAAATTATGTACATATAATTTAATTATAATATTAAATCAACATTTTTTAATTATATTTTAAGAAGGTGGAGGAAGAAACAAAATAAAATGCTCGGTTAAGGATGTTAGCTCTTATTCGAACATCATCTTTTTCTTTTCACCAAACAGTTTCCTAGGTTGGATTTATGACCAAAAAATGAATCCTGGGATGTGTTAAAGGAAGTATTTAACTTATTTTTATAGTTATTTTTCTGAGCCAATTGAAGTTTTGAAGTTTTTTACTAGTGGAGATGGGTGGCCTTTTATAAGAGGGGGAACATACATAGTTGTAATTTTTCAAAAGAAGGAATTGTGCTCATGTTTTTCTGAGGAAACATGGTAAAAAATGTACCATATTGTAAAATTATACTTTTTATAGTCTTAATATTAAAAAATATATATTAAATATATTTTGGATCTTTTTAACACTTATTATTTTAGTTTAACTCCCAACAAACATGTCTTTACCTCAACCACTGTAAATAATTATTTCTGTTTTTACAATTAACTATAGTAAAAAATTAAAATGAAATTACTTTATGCTATTAATTTTTATAACTAAAATTATTTAATTTATTTTTCTAAATTCCATGCATTTATTTGAAAAAATTAAAATTAAAATTAAACCTATAGATGCGTTGAAAAATGGGTTTTATAAAGGGAAATGTTTCAAGAAGTGTAAAATGTTTTTTATATACTAATAAAATATAAAATTAATTCAAATTTCTTATATGGGTCTAATTATAATATAATATAATAAAATTTATATTTTAAAACATTTAATGAAAAATTAAAGTTAGTTTTTTTTAAATGAAAGGTCAATTCTCTGTAAAAACATTTATTTTTTACAGTTCAAAAAAATTAATCTTTTCTTCAAAAATCCAAAAATTTCACGCTAAGATAATTCATTAATTACTATAAAAGAATATGCTAATTTAGTGAAATAAATTTTATAAATGTTTAAAAATTTATTTTAGATTGCGTTGAATAATATCAATAAAACAGTTTTTTTAGAAAATAGTATTAAGAGACATATAATTACATTAACAAAAAGTACATACATTTTTTAGAAAAATGTATTTTATTTATATAATAATTTTTAAATAATATTTTAAATGTTTTTGTTACTATTAATGTAAATCTTTTAATGATTAGTTTATAATGACCATGCTAAACATTAATATAAGTAGAACAACCTATCAAAGAAATAAATCTAATAAAAAAAATATTTTATAAAATTTTATTGTACTATAGATTTATTCATTTTTTATGGAATTTTGAGATTTTAATTCGTTTATAGTGGTGTATAATTTGAAATCCTAATAATTTATATGTATTTACTTTGAAATAAATTTGATGTATTTAAAATATTTTTTTTAAATGAAACAGTAGGACTAAAAGAACCCATGATACAATATAACCTAATAATATAGCCACTGGGTTAGACGGTATTAATATGATTAACCAAATTATTTAATATATAGGGAAGTTTTTTCCTAAATTGTAATGAATTGATTAATGGTTAAGAAGTCATCATTAAATTTACAATTAATTTATTTAATAATTAAAAGCCTTAGTTTTAGAGGAAATGTATTTCTCTTTATGTTTTGTATTTTGACATATATCAGACATTATTGAAAACTTATTTTAATGAAGTATATTTATAATAAATTAATAATAATTCAGAAATTAGTTATTTAATGGTTTTAATTGTATGGAAAATTATCTAGAGGTAAAAACAAATATTTTGATGAAAAAAATATTTTTATGTGGAAAGTTCTTTTTTCATAATAAATTAATTAAATAAAAATTTATTTATGTTTTTAATGAAATTTATAGATTATATATTGAATGAAATATTGTAACAATCATTTGATAGTTTTTATTGGTAAATGAGTGAAAGTAAATTTAGTTTTATGAATAAAAATACATGTGTATACAAATGGGGTTTCATTCTTTTTATAAAACTTATTTTAATATAAATTTTTACCAATCATATAAATTGAATTTTATAATATGTATTAAATATTAATAATAATTATTTCAATTTTCTATGATTTATCTACATTCATTTTTTTTCATTTGTTATTTTAAAAATAGTAAAAATGTGTTACAATGGTCAATCATAAAACTGGTTTACAAAGGGGAGTGTAAACCAAGATATAAGTGTAATATTTCCACCTAATATTTTATAACTCTTATTTTATGGTTATATTTTGACACAATATTATTTTAACTTATAATCCTTAGCCATAATGAGTCATTATACTTTTGAAAGGCATTAATTATATTTAAATATTTGAAGTAACTTCATGTGTGTCCACTACCTTACTTCTAAAAGGGAACCACCTCTCCACTATTATTCACAAATCATGAGAGTCTAATCTTGTAAACTAACAAAAAAAATATTTTTCTATCAACCCTACCAATTTCCTAGAGTTTTTTATCATTATATCATCTTTTCAAGGCTTAAGGTGTATTCAAAAAGAGGGTTTTCAATAAAAAGGTAAAACCATAAACCTAGTGATTACAATTTTATTTCTTCTTCCAAATTCTATAAAAATTTTGTATCGATTATTAAATTATTATTATAGTATCATATGTATACTTAGATTTTATTATGATGATGACCCACATACTTTCCACCTCATTTCTAACAAATATGAAATTCAAGGATCCCTTATTCGTTTGTGTGGACTACCACGTCTATATAGAGATATTAATAAATATCCAACATCAACATAAATAATAGTTTATAATGAAATGTTTAATAAATATATTTTATATTTATTAAATAATTATGTATTTTTAATGATAAAATATTATTTATCATTCTTTCCTTCCATTATTTAAAATGAAAACCACATTCATTCATACGTAGACACAACCATAACCATGAAAAGTGTAATTAATTTTTCGATCTATTAATTTTATTGAAAATTATAAATATTTATATAATGAATATATATAATATTTAGATCATTATTAACATTAATTGGATAATGGGAAAATGATCAATAATCAAGGGATGAATCTTTTGAACCAAAACATTCATGAAAAAAACTATTAATACCTAAAAACATTTATTTTAATAAATAATTATTAATAAATAAAATTTTAAATTTTATACATGAACTATATATGGAATTATTGGTATAAATATGTTTCTGATATATATGTATAATAAATTTATGATTAATATACATAATTTTTAATTCTTATAATGTAAACCAATCATGAGGTATGAGTTTTAATTTACAAAATCATTTTTGTCTAGATTCTTTATGATTAAATTTTAAATTATGAATTTATATGATATATACCTAACAAATAACCTTATTTATTTTTATAATCTGGTTTTTGAGAAGATTACATGTTTTTATTTATTTTTTATATTTTTAAGAACATAGGGGACTAACAATTGTTTTTATAAAAATAGAATTTGTTACTCTCTTCGGTCATGGATATTATATTTACATATCTATATTTTCTTTAAAATATTTTCAAGATTTATATTAATACAATCATATTATTGTTTTCATTAATTTCTACCCATGTTTTACTTTATCTAAAATTGTTTACAAGAATCATATTTTCATTTTTTGAATGAGGTAATTTTTTATAAAGGTGTAGAAAATATATATTTTTACATGTTCCGTCCAAATGAATTTTAAAAACATCATGACCACTCAATGATTTTAATATTAATTTATAGGTTTCAATTATTTTTTTCAATTATTTTTTTCCATAAAATAATTCAAAATTTTAATCTTTAATTACATGATTTCAAAATTAAAAGTTTATTTTCTTCAAACAAATTCAAGTATTATATTAAAATAATTTTACACTATGATAGAATATTTTTAAATTAATTATGACTCAATGAGGATATGATTTTATGATACCATAATTATTCCTTCACATGATTGTTTATGATTATGAAGATGAAATATTGATGAAAATAATATTTTTTTCATAGGTTAATATATGATGAAATGATAAATAATTTATTAATCATGTGGAATATATATATCTGAATGGATTGTTATTATGTTATGGGTGGGTTAATTATATTACACCAATGAATTGGATAAGGATTAATGTTTTATGTTCTCAAGGGTAAACAAGATCTTCTCGCAATCCTAATATAGGTAAATTAGATTCTATACTAAGCCTAAAATGCGATGAATATATTAGTGGTTAGACATGACCTAATATTTATATGATTATGATTATATCACACATTATGAAATTCTTTTTTTTATGGGATATTATACTAATTTTATGCACTCATGGATCATGTTTTTTTATTATTTTATGATTTAGTTCTTATGAACTCAAATGCTTTATTATTTGACACATGATTATGATCTATGAATTGCTGGGTTTGATTTTCAAATGTTAATATCATATTCTAGTACCCATATACACATGTTATTATTAAATGATCATTTATATCAATATTTATTACCTGTACTAAGCAGATATTTTCACAATTTATTATGCTTCATTTTACCAAGTATATAAACAATGTTTCTAAGTATTATATTTATATGAATGGTGAAAATTGTAATGAAATAAGTGGGAGAAGATTTAGATATTTTATTTTCTGATATTTTATGTATCCATGATTCCAAAGAAACTATTATATTATTTCTCTAGTGTAGATCATAAGGATATGTTATAAATATTTATCTAATAATAATGTAATTTTTATGTATGAAATTTTTGGGACCCCTCATTTCTTTACCCAAATATAGGTTATATTGAATCCAAAATACTCTGAGAGCTATCAATTTATAATTTTTACAAGTTTACCACTGATGTATCATCTCTAACAGTCCAAATTTTAAAAAAAATACTTCTTCTTTAAACCACGTGATTTTTATTTATAATTTGATTTATATACATATTCCATGGAATTAAACTTGAGTATAAATTAAGTCTTATAACATATGTACAAAACTAACCACACATTATAAATTCATAAGGAAAGAATTAAAAAAAGTATATACCATGGATTATTACATACCATTCTCAATTAAATCCCTTAGAAGTGTATATACAAAAGGGGAAAATAAAGAGAAAAGAATAATACCTTCACAACTAGAAAACACTCTAGATCATCTTTAAACATTAAAATTAGCAATATATGAACTAAACATAAAATAAGAAAAAAAATCCATGAATGGATAAATAATTATCCTTTATATGTATTGGGAGGTGTTCTTTTTAATGTGATAATGAAATTAATAAATTATTTTAATTTGGTTGTATATTGGAATGAAATCTTACAACTATAAATAGTCATGGGAGATATAATCATTGGAGATATGGTATTTAGTTATACATGTATCCAATTGGTATTATAAATTAGTTTATTATTATGAAAAATTATAGATAAAATATTTTATAAATAATAAATAAGAAAAAAATTAATTAAAGTATTTTTTAAATATATATTTATATATTAAAATATGTTAACTTAAAATTAAAAGATAAAAATCGAAGAAATATTTGTAATATCAATACATTGATAAAATTAAATGATTATAATATATATAATTAATTTAAATTATATTTTGGTTAATATCATTTAATATAAAAGGGATTTATTTCAACGAACTATTTTTATAAAAGTGTTCCATATTTTTATCAAAATAAAAATAATTAATAATAATGAGTTATTATAATGAAATAATTTTATAATATAAACAAGATACTCAATTATCAATCATTACATATCTATTACTAGAAAATTAGTATGAATAAATTATTTTGACCCCCAAAAATACTTTATTTGTAAAAAAATTCTTTATGCCTTTTTCACACATGTATAAAAATTATTCTCTATAAACTCTAGAAATTAAATCAAATAAAATTATTTTCATATTTTTCCTGAAAATATTATAATTATTTGAGAAGGTAAATTTCATTTCTAGGATTAAAAATAAGTTACCAAGGTGTATTTTAATTAACCCTGTAATGATAAATTTGTTATTTTGGAAGAATTGTTTTTTAACATTGTGAAAATGTAATCTATAAAACTTATGTTGATATATTTCATAAAATTAATATAATATAATGTTTAAAAAATATTAAAACTATATATTAAAAATAATTTAATTATTTATTTATAGGAAACAATAATTAAAAAAATTTTATTTTATAATATTAATTTTCCTATAAAAATAGTTTTTATCTATGTTATGTTTTAATATAAAAGATATTTTTTCATATTTAGAAATTAAATTATATTAAATAGCATCAAAATATGGGTTCAACACAAAAAAAATATGAGGGGTTATATTATATTTTTAGTACAAACAATTATCACATTTAATTTTTAATCCTGGTTAATATGGGTAATATTGAGTAACATAAATTACTAGTACTCGCCCATGCTATTACACGGCGTATTTGAATACTGGATTTTTCATTTAATATGAGATTACTATTTATAAAAGTTGATAAAATAGTAATATTGAATAAATTTTAATTAGAAAGTAATGGTGTATGAAAATGGAATAAGAGTGCATAGAATATGAAGACACCATTCGAATAGTTGACAGCGAAAAAGAATAAAGTATAAGTATATGGATTGTTAAATTATGAGGAAGATTTGAATCCAATTTCAATTTCCATTACAATAAATGTAATTAGGGAAGTGAAATAAATATTGATAGATAAATCAAAGAGACGAAAAGGGTTGTAATAATAAAAATGAGAACTATATAAACAAATGAAATAATAAAAATTTGAATGAATGGGCTGTTTCGGGACACTTCAATATTTTGTTTTGGTGGCCGCTACTTAGATCCACCCACTTCCAACCATGCAGATAGTACGACCCATCTCCAATCTTAATGGGAACCTTATCCAGAAGAAAACCATTTAACAAATTTTAAAAACACAGTTCTTTAGTTAGAAATTCAGTAAAAATTGTATGGAAGCTCTAATTAAAAATGTCAAGTGCAATAATAGTTTTTCGATTAGTTTTCAAAATTGGAACAAAAAGAAGCACTGGAGTACACCAACCAAGGATAAAATTACCTAAATAGTCTTTGAAATTTCCATTAAGGATATCATTAAATCACATATTCGATTACACTAACCAAATACCTGCACATTAAAAGACTTTCATAGGAACCTGCCCAATTAATGGGAAATTTCTTTCATATTCTTTAAATAGGATGGTGGAAACCATCAAATACATTGAAATAAAACTAAAAATAGGAACCTGGATGTTTGTTCTTGCTTCTAAAATTAGTATGATTCGATCTTCAAAAGTGGAGTGAGGTGCTGTCCAGTTTTTTTCCAACACATAAAACATGAAAAAATCGTTATTAAGTAGAAAATTAAATAATGAAAATAATATTAAATGTAAGGGAGAAGTTTTTTTGGGTTTATAACCCCAAGTAGGTGTTTTAGTTAACCGTTAAATAGACAGATATTTCATGCAGGTCAACCCCAGTGCATTAGTGGGTGTGGTCTTCAGAGTAGAAACCACCACATCTGGGTATACACCCCCAACACATGCATAGAAATATTAAGAAATTGAGAAATAATAGTTCAAAACACATATATCTTCTATAATAGAATTGCACATGATCAAATCATAACCTAAGAAAATAAACACAGTAACATGTCTTCCTAAATGTAGTTCCTATTAAACCTAGAAGGTCATGAATTTTTAATGGGATTGATTAAATTTGGCGTACTAAAATCATGCAATACTATAGAAAAACTATTTCACATGAGAAAGCATTATGTAAAAATAGTTGTTAGAATAGAAAAGGTAAAACATAACAATATACAGAGAAGAAAATATGTTTATGTAGGTTCAGATTAGGCAGGTTGGAATTCCATGAAGCTAGCCAGAGGCCCACCTCCCAGAAATCTTGCTAACGTGGGTAATCCCATTCATGTGCAGGTATCGATCAATGTCAATCATGTCACATGGGAGCTCAATATCGCATATGAGCTACTTGATGTAGTAGTCCACCTAGATGATCATAAGTAATGATATATGTTGGTGAAAAAGTAACCAATACAACCTTCAAATTTTTAAACTCAAGTGAACCCATAGATGAAGATTCAGTTTTATCATTCAGAATAAAAGAAAGGATATCTATGTATTTAAAGTAATAAAGTGACGTTCATGTGGGTGGGGGGGGGATCCAAAACACATGTTATGTTACCTAAAAATATGAACTACGTTAATACAATATCAGTGATCGAGTGCACCAAAAAAAGAGATATTTACCTACAAAATGTCTCAAAGTTCCTTTGCAGAGATGAGTAAATCAAATCTTGGAAAACTGTGACATGAAACCAGCACATTTACTGTATTTTAGAGATACGTGTAGATTAAATTGAAAATATCATGCATACACTTTCAAGAAGTATATGGAAACTATAAATTATATTGAAAACAATGTAAGAACACGAACTTGGATGTCTGTTTCTACTTCTAGCAAGAGTATGATTCGATCTTCAACAGGTGTGTGACTTTCATTCATGCTATTTTCATGACCAGAAAACAGAAAGAAATGTTATTAAATACTAAATTAACACCTTATTCATGTCAGTAATACTGTAGGTTATCAAATCTGTGAATCCATTGTCTTCACTCAGAATTGAAGTGTTAAACAAAGAGTCAATTTGATAGACTATGGCATTAAATATTCTCCCCTCAACACTATATATCATAGTTTAATTGTAAAATGGAAATTTAATAATAAAAACTGTAGGAATTAAGGTATGAAACATGATATTGAAATTATATATACTATATACTAAAATGTTTCATGTTTAATATAATTTCCCACTACAGTGACATCCATGAAAAAATTGTGAAAATAACAGTCACTAGAAACACATCAACTATGGGTTCAATAGATCGTGGATACTGAAGGTATAGAGACTTACCAGTCCAGAAGTAATTTAATGTTTCCATATATATAGGATGAGTAAAACAGTACAAACTACCTTAAAACCTTTTTTGATGACCACAAAAGCAGACCCTGGAAACATTTTATGAGCAAACATGCCCCTCGAAGTGAAAATATAGTCAGGAATTAAAGTATAGATCCCATAGATTGAAGAAGATAGATATCCTACCTTGGATAGAGAATACTCAAAAAAATTTGTCCTTGGATGCACCCATAGGTTTTACACTGATCCATACGATGTGTGGCTAGAGGTACAATTACAATTTCTCCTTCTACAAACCTAAAACCAGAATCCACAAGTCAGTCCAAAAATTGTTGAATTGTAATAAACAGATGAGAAATGAATAAAAAAATAGAAGAGTAACATCTACTTGATATGAATTTAATGAAAGAGAAATAACAGTGTCTTGAGTTTGCATAGTGACTTCAAAAAACTTTATGCACAAATTACCTAAGAGCAGATGATGTTTAAAACAGAGGTTAACTTCCAGAATTTACGACATAATATATGTAGTCATTACCTATTCCTATTGTCGTATTCATTAATACTGGTAAAACAATTAGATAACAGTGAAACAATACAGTAAACGTTTAATGATGAGTACAAGGGAAAAAATGTGATTTTATGCGTAACGTCCATACAAAAAAAGGTCAATATCCTATGAAAACCAAATACATAACATATCGCCCAGTTTTTAACAGCATCTACCATGAGTAACAGAAACTAAAAAAATGCATTAAAATGTCAAGCACCAAAAACCTCCACCATTATCCTATTACATAATGAGTTACATCCAGCTTAATGAGAAATCATCGATATAAAAACAGATATAAAAAATTATTTCATGAAAACTATCTTGCAGGTCATGAAAAATGTCTAGCATGAAAAGCATCCTGAATAAAAATCATCCAACATGTAAATTTTATAATCAACCTGCAGATAATTCATACTGAAATGTCCTCCATGAGAAATTCCAAATAAAAAAATATGCATAAAAGTATGTATTTCACTTAAGGTTGGAAATAAAATTAAGGAAAACCAATTAAACAACCAATAAGGATTATTACCAATATAATAGAGTAGAAAATCTCAGTCTGCATTCTCATTTTTCTTGTACAATTTTCCCTTTATTCTACTTTCATGTTGAGTACAATGAGTAATTCTACCTAAACTGTCTCGACTAATCTGAAGACCATGTTCCCTGTCATCCTCCATATTAAATTCATGTGAACGGTTTTTCTACAAAGAAAATATAGTTAGTATAATTTGAAGCTACATGTTGATGTTGAAATCAACGTAGAACATATGTGATTGTTAACAGTTGATAGTAACATATTTAATGAATTGTACGTCATGTATATTAAAAACATTGAAACTCAACAATAATCTTGTATGTATTGTTACAGAAAATGAACTAAGTTATTATTCACTTAATATGACTATTACATACCTTAATAGATAACATATTAGACGTACAAGAATCAAACATAGTGGCAGTGTCGAAACATGATGGAGAAGACCTACCAATTTGATTCTCCAATAATGCAAGGTTGGAAAGAAATTTACAGTAACATTACTTATGTATGTTATTTAAGCAAAAAGAAAATATAATGAAGCACATTGTACCTTGATAAATTCAATGCCACTACTAATTGTGATGACCCACTACTTTGAGGACCCTGTAGAGTATAATAAATATAAAAGGTATAGTTAGGTAATTTTATATTAACTTTGGAAAATAAAAAAACAATAATATAATACCTGATTGTGTTCAAAGCTGTCTGTAAATCTATTAATGTTGTTTTCATTATCTTTGATAATTAGTACTCTAAAGATATTTTGTTAAAATGAATGATGACAGTTTTGAATATTTTAATTGGTTACATCAATTGATAGTAGTAATGTTTTTGATTTGAAAGTGTTCAACTATGGAGGAAAACCATATTCATCATCGTTCTAAATTACAAATGATAAGAAGTGTTAGGAAAAATATTTCATAATTTTTTTAGGTCATATAAGAAGTTTTTTGTACCTGTATCATAGCAGTTTTCAACTCTGCATCTGTTTTACGTATGAACTGGATGACGTGTTTATCAAATAAAACAACTGAACATGAGTCTATGCTATCAGTAACCATTAGTTCAACTCTGAATCAGTTTCATTAAATATTGTGTTTACATGGTTAGAGTTATTAAGTTATTTACTTTATCACCATGATATCATCATACTGACAATAAGTAATTTAAAAAATAAAAAATAGGAAACCTTGGAGTAGTGCTATTATGAGACAATTTTCAATTGTGGCACCAAATTTTGTCTTTTAAAACATGTACTTTTTTCATTCAAAAGTTACATGAATTGAAAAACCGACTGTGAGTAATTTGAATTTTTAGTATTGTATCTGATATTATGCAACATGTAGGCTGTAGTAGAGTGAGTGTTTGATAATAATCACATTAGTACAGGAGATATGTGAAGATTCAATAATACATCATATTGAATTTCAGAAAATAATGATGATTTAGTTACCTTGTAATAGCTTTTTACATCTGATATTGTTTTCTTGTTATTCCAAAATAAGGCTGCTGTGGAGGGGTTGGAAATAGTTGGTGGTGGGCTGTGTAACTGTGTTTTTATTACAAACCTAGACATGGTCATTTGATAGTTAAATTCGTGAAAATAATTAATAAGAACACTTTTGTATTACTATTTGGATGCACAAAGATTAAACTTTTAAAAATAGACAAAAAATATTACATATAATGTTACCTACTTCTTAAATTGTCTACTTCAGGAATATGAAGATTGTAAAGTATCATTGTCATCTTCTTTGTAGTTGTGACAATAATAGATGATAAAAGGATTATAAAGTCAGAGAAATCATAATTATAGAGTTAGGTGTTCTTGCGACATATTTTATGCAAGAATTAAAAACTGAAAAAGTATCTAATGTAGATAGCAACTATACTACTCAACTGCTTCAACTAGATGAGTTGTAATATCATAATTGTAGATGACATTTTGTTATTTTCCAAGTACTCTGTCATTTCATTTAAAAACTCACCCCATAAACTACAGGTTAGTTTTGAACCTCTTTATGAAAATAAAGTAACAAAATGAGTGAATATTGACTGTATGCAGTTGGAGAATGTAAATTTATACGAATATTGACATGTCATCCTGTAGAGTAATCTACATTCTCTTGTTTGAAGGACCCATGGATTCCACTGGTTTAGTGTATCATATTAGTCCAATTATTTCTATAATATATATGAAAAAAGTAGACATGATATTATTACCATAAGGATGAGGTATGCAATACTATAATGTTTAATTTATTAAAGTTTTATAGAAATAACTTTAACATGATGTTTGTAGTGTAACATACCTATTAAATGTTCTTCTGTAACCTTTATTTAAATAATATCATTGAATGAAGTAAAATCGTAACTGAAAAGAGGAATTTCTACCTCAAATGGAGGAACAAATGTTGTAGATATGAACATTAGTCTGTAGGTATGTCTACATCCCATGTAACTACCATTGTTTTATGGTATTTGAATGTTTTGTATAATATAGCAGAGCCCTTCACGCAAGATATCTATGTATTAAGAGATAAGCTGGTGGGTAGTGATTGTAAAATTAATTTCAATTCCCTTGTGATACAATATAAAAACTTAGGAAAATAGATTAAAATAGTTTATCGCATATGATATATAAAAAATATATATAGACTGACATATTTATAAAGAAAAAAAGGAAAAAATGGAAGAAATTGATAATATTAATGTAATGTATGTTGACCCATTTATCAGTAAGTATTAGATCTATAGAAACAACTACATTAGAATAGTTTAGCAATGAATTTAACCAGATGATTAAAACACAAACCTCTATCCGGAGTGTCTCATCATCCTAGGGGGTAATCGCATTCAATGGGGTAATTGATCTAGACATTATCTGTTCAATCTGTACAAATTTAATTAGTGTTTAAAAAAGGAAGATATCAAGCAGTTTAACACTTTTGGAAGTACACATTCCAAAATAAAATAGCTATAAAAATCTTGACACGTTATTTAAAATGGTACCTATGACAGGTTATCAAATATATCTTTATACACAATGTTTTGTGTGTAATGAGATGATGTGTTAATGTTATCATCAAAAACAACTTTTAAACCACTCACAGATGTGACCCTAGAAACCACAACATATATTTGACCATGAGAGAACACATGTTTCTAGAGATATAACCAAACAGAAGACAATGATTAACCTTTAATTTTATTAATAGACATTGCATAAGAAATTGTCAATGTATATTGACTTGTCTATAATTTTAAAGGCCATCTAATGTTAGAGTGTTTCATAGTTAGTCTTGGGATGAATGCTTAATACCCTGATTGACAACCAGTCAAAACCATTGCTCCAATGACATGATCACCTAAGTGTGTAACCACCATACATGTGATATTACATAAACCAATAGACTAATCTACATTTCTTATTAACATAATGGAGACACCAATCTTTAGAGAAATTTTGTGAGAAGAAAAACCAGATACGTTTATACCATTTAACATCTCAGAGGTGTATATGTTTTCAACCCTATTTGTATCAAAACATTCATTGTAGACTAAATCGGAGATGAAGTAGTCTTTATTTTTAGAGTTTTTGAGAGACATCATGTAATTGTTTGCTTCTTGAACAAATCACGGTTTAAAGCTAGAATGGCATTCTATTTTAGATAGAAGATGTCACTGTATTTTTCAATGAAATCAAGATAAGTATTCTCCATAATGGAAATAATTTCATTTGAAGTGTTGTTAAGAAGATATGCAGATTGAATTTTGAAGAGCGCGTCACCGTCATTAGGTTCTCCAACTCGAGCTTCTCCAATATCCAAAGTTCATTTTTCAAATTGATGGACCTCATTCGAAACATCGTTGGATGTAGAGGGAAGAAATATCATGTTATTTGTTAGAGTTAATACCCAATAGTTTTGACAAAGATAAGATGACTTAATACTTTCAAATAGAATTTCATTTCTATTACCACCTAGTATTACAGGTAAAATTTGTCAGAAATCTCCACCCAATACAACTGTTAGACCGCCGAATGGTAAAAATGTTGCATTATAATTTTTTACTGTCATTATATCTCTAAGAGTATGGACTAGAGCCTCAAATCAATATTTATGAACCATATAAGCCTCATCCTAAATAATCATCTTTGTAGACTGTAGAAGTTGTACAAAATCACTTCCTTGCTAAATATTGCAAACAAACTCTTCAGTAATGGAGATGGGAATACGAAATTTAGAATGTGCAGTGCGTCTTCCTGGAAGCAGCAGGGATGTAATTCCACTCGAAGCGAATGTAAGTATAATAGATCCCTCAGAATGAAGAATTGATGTTTGGATTTTCTATATGAATTGTTTACCTGTGCCCCTGTATCCATGCAAGAGGAAGAATCCACCAAAATTTGTAGATAGACAAGACTCAATGACTTTCATCCCCTCGTTCTGTTCATTGGTAAGCATATTCTGTAAAGTTCTGTACTCATTTCGTAGTAATTATTTATTGTAATATTGTTCTTTGGACACTAAATGATTATCATGACTATGAATTGTGGAATCTGAATCTTTTATGGGAGGATAAAATCGGAGAGATGTTTCATTGCTCTGTAATATCTACTCTATTTCAAGTAGAGCATACATATGTATCTGATGTTTTGTGTGTTTCAAATCTAGTAAAATGAGAAACATGGTCTTAGAGTAGTTTAAAAGATAGTTCATGCAGTGAATCTACAAAATTTTACATAGTAAAATATACATGCATATCAGTGGACTAATAACTGATTATATAGCAAAAAGTACACGTAAACAATAGAACAACCTATAAGTATTATTTAATAAACTAATTTCACTGATTTTTTATTTAATTTAATGTAACTATATTCATGAATAGCATAATAAATATGAAAAAATCGAAAATAGTTATATGCAACTGGTTTGAAAATATAAGCTGAAAAAAAAATTCAGACCTTGATTTTGTAGCCTATGTATTTGGGCATATAAAATGTCTTTAGCTATAATGTGAAAGGTTTGCTACCAAATAATTTCTAGAAACGAAATGTTATTGGAAAACAACATGCTTGCAAAGATCCTGTGTACATAATGTCCCATTCCCCAAGTTGAAACCTCCTTAGTATCTTCAATAAATTCGTCGTCATCTACTAGTAGTCCCAAAGCATAATAGGCCTCTCTAAATGTTCCATGAGTAACAGAGTTCACTATTTTGATATCTTCATATGCTGTAGGACCATTGATTTTTTTAGAATAATCTTCAAGTAAAATATCTGTCTATTTTTTTGAGGAACATATTAAATCCTTCCAATGTAAAACCCCTACCTTCGACGATTCCATTTTTTTTCATTTGAGTGGTAAACAAAATTAGTTAGGAAATCTACAAAAATTAGTGCCCTAGCCTATGGGTACTCTGAATTATCTTGAAACCTAGAGGTGAACATTTTATCTTTGACGTTATAGTGATTTAAGAAATCAAAAATACTATGTATGTCATTGTAGGTTATATAATGCTGTCATGGTAAATGGAAACCTAACTTATCAACAGGTGGATATATGTAATGGATATAATAAGAAAATATCCTCCAATCGGCCTCACAAGAAGATATGTATTGACAATAATAATACATTTTTATTTCATCCATATTTTTGTCTGAGAACTCACTGTTGTTTCTCTCACAGAGTGATGTTATTAAATGATCATATTTAAACAGATATTTGATGGAAGACGATTGATTTCAGACTTAAATAGTAATATGAGCTTGATAATTTAATAGAAAAATAGGATTGTATGGTACGAAAAACCAATTATCTAAAGGGATTCCATTTTTTAGAACTGTTATTCCATCATCCCTTCTGCGATAGAGAACGTAAGCATCATTATCAACAGTGGTATTCCCAACAAATTTCTTTGGAAAAAACTTGGAACATTTTCTATTTCTCATACAGGGAGAAGTGCGGTAGGCATCACTGAAAGGGTCGTGGATCATAAAATTCTTAACAACTCTGGTTAGTCTTGGGTAGGCACAATTATTTGGAATTTCAGCACATACAATTTTGTTTACTTGTGCTAGAGTGTGAACATTATTTTCATGATAGAGATATAGAAGGATGTTCACGTGAGGCAAGCCTCATTTTTGAAACTCCACGGTTCAAACAACTGTATGGTATGATAATAGTTTGATAGTTAGTAGAAGATGACAATTAATATAAAAAGGAACTAAACTTACGGGAAAGTAAAAAATAGTTACCTTCCCATGACTTCCCAAAAAAACAACCTTCCCTTAAATCTTTCATTAGATGATCAACTTTAATATTGAAAATTCGCGATAATATTTTCAGGCAGTTTGGTGGACGGAGGTTTCGATTTCTAAAAAATAGAGTTATTTTAGGCCATATTAAGTTACATGTAAATGTTAAAAACAAATCTGGATACCCAAACCAATTACATATCGACATAGCATCTTTGTAATTCTAGTTTATCTTCCGTGGTCCACCCCTAAAGGAAGAAGGTAATACGATACACTTCCCGCATGATGTCCCTTCACAGCCACGTCGAAGCAATGCTTCTTGCAACCCATTTTAAAGTTCAACCATTAGTTTCTTTTGATTAAAGCGAATGAATGATAGTCTTTGATACTCAATCATTGTATAAGAATCAACTATAAACTTTTGGAGTAATCTTCTAGAATGTAGAAAGACAGATGAATCATTAACACATAATTACAAGTGGAATGCGAAGTACACTCTGATTTTTACCTTCCTAAGTGTAGTAATTGTTGTGAATTTAGTAGCACGATGCAACACATTGTCCCAATATCCATCCTAACCACCTGTGAAAATCAAAGGATACTGAAACAGATGATACAATGGGTACATCTCACCAATTCGTTGTAAATCACCACTTTTGGTTTCAACTATGATGTCCCATTCATGGTTGAGATCCTCAATATCACCGACAATCAACATTGAAATTTTAGAAGTATTTGGAAGGATATATATATGAGGAAGTGTTTTTCTTCTTTTAAGGAGTCGTAGCTTTAATTTTGAAACCTCTTGATGGTTAATCACATTTCGTGCATTTATAAATTCTCATGCCAAAGTGTTGTTCTCATGAAGTATTTGTTGTAGGTTCTAGACAGTATTGTAGTTAATTGTAGAATTTTGATTTCTCTCATCAAATCTGGAGAAAGTTTTAGTGTTAATATAAAATGGTGAAAATTTTGTTAAATCAGCATAAATAATTGAGTATAACGGATACCTCATTCCAAGAATTCTCTTCTGACACTCATGTGCTATTTTGTAGACGTACAGTTCTACAAACCTCGGAGGATGAACATCAGGTGGACATGAACTCCCAATGCGATGGTAGTTTTTTCAATTTAATCTGAATATACATGGAGCTTGACCATTATTTAAGGACCTATCTACCTTTCCAACCATTTATGTGAATGAAAACATCGAATTGTAAATATAGATGTGGTCTTGGTATAATCGGGATTTAGCAGAAGTTTGATCAAACACCAACATCCTCAGGTATTTGGGACATTCTGTTAAGGAATCCCATAGAAACCTTCCCTATTGAGAAGCATATAGAAAAACATTGGTTTTGTCTATTACTAAATTTCTTGTTTCTCTTAGAACACCACAAAAAATATTGATAATGTTGACAGATGTTAGAAGGCTCTCTAATATCATAAAATCCTTATTAAATAGAATTACAATGTAGAAAATGTTATTAAAAAGTATTACTCCACAAAAAAGATGATGCTTTAGTATTAATAAACTGCTAATGAATGTCTAGTATGTACACAAACCTGTGTCCTCGGCAGTGTCATGTTCAGGTGACTCTCCTATAGCAGCAAGCAGTATGCAATTTTAAACTGGACGAAGTATTAAATATCTCTATAAATTTTGTAGTGAAATGTGTAAATTTCATTACCTCTAGAGTTTCTAGCACCATTTATGTCAGCATTTCTGTTTTCTCAAGCCTCAGAACTATCTATTCTGATTGTTTCTCAAAGAAATGAGTGTTTTTCTTGAACCTAAAAGTAGCAATAGTAGAAAGCTAATTTCTATGTAGAATATACAGTGGTATATATATGTGTGCATGTAAAAATATATTGTACATCATACCTACAAAGGATAATGAATTGTAGTTCCCATCAGCAGGAGTTATGCAACATCTATTTGTATAGGGAAGAATAAGAATCATAACTAAAATCAAAGGTATAGTAATGTGCATAAACAGTACACGTTTCTACTGCGTTGAGGTATTAGGTGATGAATCAGGTAGATTATTTTCTTCATCCATTAATTCTACACAAAATGATGAATGAAATGTTATTAGGGGACTACATTTGTTGTATGACATACAACATGTGCATGGAATTTAGTAGTAATGATTCTTCCATAAAGGTATAAGAGATTTTTTCAAGGAAGTCGGTCGTTGTTTCTGTTTGTTAGATCCAGTAGATCTCGTTGACGTAGCCGCAGATGGTTATGGTACTATTCACAATGAATAACTTAATTATTAATAACTTGTGTAACTGTGAAATGTAGTATGTAGTTCAATGGTTTATAAATGTAAATTTAAACAAAACTAGCCATCATTATGTAGAGATGGTAATGGCATGTCAGTGACTTTATTTGTGGACATAATTGTTGGTAGAAGTTCATTGTTTGGGGATTCAGATGGGCTATTAGATGCCTCATATGAATTTTTAGTGGTTGTCACCACTAATGCTTTGGCAACGTCAAATACTACAGAGAAAAATAAATTGTTAATAAGTACAATAATTTACAGTGACAGCTTTAGGAAACTGACCATCATTATGTCATTTCGTTATCACCAGTCTGTGTTGTATCCTTACATCTGTACAGTTGCATGGTAAATTGAAGTTTGTATTCGACCGAGCGGACAACAGCCCAGGTTCTGTAATACAAGTAAATTAGTATGAAATATTTCGGTTAGTATGAAATGTTCTGTGAAACATCACAAATATGATATAGGTTAATACAAACAAAACTAACCATTTATACATAGAGATGATAATGGAATTCATGTGACTCTACATGTGATTCCACCTACTGATACTAATTTACTCTACTAAGTACTAGAATGGTTTGAAGATGACATAGAATGGTCTATAGTAGTATTCGGCCCTGATCATGTTGCAAATGTAATGAGTATAACTACTGAATATAGGATAGTAAAAAGAATAAGATATTTTCAAAGGTACTTAATAGAAAACTCACAAACTGTCTGTCATTCCTCCATAAGTAGTCTTTGTTATGTCCTTGCGTCTTTAGAGTTTGACAGGGAAGACAGCTCAGAAACCAGCTCTATTGCATCCTTGCAATACAAGTTTGAATTTGACCGAGCAGACAAGTGCTCAGGCTCTATAATAAAAGTAAGTCAGTATGTATGGTTTTAGTTAGTATGAATTGTACTATGAAACATCACAAATATGCTATAGGTTATTGGAAACAAAAATATCCATTTATACATAGATTTTATAATGGCATGCGAGTTACTGTACGTGTGATGCCAGCTACTGATACTGATTTACTCGAATGAGTATCAGAATGGTTGGTAGATGACATAGAATAGTCTCTTGTACTTGTTGGTACTGATCATGTTTCAAGTGTAATGAGTGAAACTACTTAATAAAGGACAGTAAACAGAATAGAACATTTTCAAGGGTACTTAATACATAACTCTCAAACTATTTGTCGTTCCTTCAGTAGTAGCCTCCATTACATCCTTGCATCTGTATAGTTCGACGGAAATTTCATGTTTGTTTTTTTATCATTATAGATTACAATAAAGGTGTGAAATAAGATCTTATAATGCACAAAGGACATAACAGTCATAGAATTTTACATAATAAATGAAAAGATGAAGTAAGATTTTAACAAAAAACAGTAGACATTTATGTTTCATGTAGCTGTTCTAATATCAGCTAACAAGATATGAATTTGTATATCCTAATGGATAATGAAATTGTTGTTGAAAAAATCTTAAAAAAATTATAACAGCAGGATTCATTAGCTTTTTTATTTTGTGAAGCATGTACTATCAATTCAGACAACTAAACATGCAGTTGGGTATCAATATGCTTAACCGAAATGAAATCACAATAAGTTTCTTGTTAAATTGTACAAGAAAAAATCGTAGAATTATATTTTATTGAAATAATTAAATAATATTCATAATATAGAAACTGAACATGAATAGTTAGAGAATTTAATTGATACCATATATTTGTTTTATAGAATTAAGCATCTCCATTACGAAGATCAATTCATACCTGTGGTGCGTAGATGATATGGGCATGAAGACGAATAACAGGAAGGATGTCGAGATGGGAAGGATACTTCCATTTAATTCGGAAACCTTTTAATCACATTAATACAATCCTATAATAAGAAAATGTATGGTAGGTGAAAACGTATGGACTACATGTTCTGACAATTATCAAGCATGGAATTTATTCAAAGAGAATACAAGGGAAAGAAGTTTTCAGAAGATCACCTGTACGAAGTGGTTTGTGGTTGAGATAAAATTGTGAACCGATCCTGAACACTAGAAGTCCGACATTGTGTTTCAACAGGATGGTCAAATATGTTGCAGTCGGTTCAGTGAAGAAGATGAAGTGTGAGGACTTCGCTGTTGAAGAAAGCTTGGAAGTAGATGACGAACGATTGGGGAGTCTGCGGGAACCCTAGGGTGGGAATATATTTTACATGACCATGACCGGTAAAGGCATAAAATGTTGACAGTATAGTCAAATTCTGGATAAGGTGGTCGGAGGCGATACACGTGGAAGTTGCAGTCAAAATTGGCAGCCGGTGATTGGAGATAGATGGCTGGTAGACCGTGACTGCGAGGACGGTAGCAGAGGTAGTACGCAGGATAGGTAGGTCAAGACCCATGCGTTTCTTAGTAGAAGAGAATGCGGGAGAAAATGCAAGACGCAGAGGGAAAAAAATATAATCTGCAGGGAGGTGGTACGTGGAGTTACGGTGGATTGACATGTAAGAAACATGAGACGTGGAAATAGAGTGGAGGGACATCTGGAAGCTGGAAATGCCAGTATTAGTATATTTAGTAGATAATAAATATCATAAAATGACCTTCCCCATCAAAATCAACATCAGTTTTTCTTTGAACAGATGTATTACCAGTTAGCTTGATAAAATCATCCACTATGATTAAGTTCTATCATTTTATAAGAAAATATCATTGATAATCCCCCTAAATTAATTTATGTGGATCTTTTATTCATTTATCCAACTTTCTTGAATAATATATGAGATCTTTTTCATCCACAATTATTTTTTTAATATCCTTATTGTATTAAAACTTATACTGTGAATATAGAAAGAAACCATGAATCATCTAATGGTATAAGTATCTTTCATTACATTAATACCATTCATCCCATCATTAGTCAAACATAACATTACTAAAAAGTGATATAATTAATGAAAAATAAAATAAATCAATTTCCTTATCAAAAATGGATAATCGAGAAGAAAAATAAGGATTATTTTTTCATATGGGATGGCTCGATTATCCTCTAGACTTCTGGGAATGAGACTTCTCTTGAGGTGATCCACCCAGACAATTCACTCACAACATTTCCATACTAGTTTAATGGTTAAAGGAAGGCCAAATTTTAAGATAGAGTATAAAGATTATTCTAAAGAGTTGTGATGTAAATATTAAATAGAATCATAAATAGATAATTCATAATGTTTAAGTATTTCATGACTAATGGATCATTTTTATTTAGGATAATATTTTTATTATAAAATTATAGATAAATAATAATTTTAATTAATAAGATATTAACATTATCATTTAAAACAATGTCATGTAGGTGGTAGATCCCAATAGAATATCTCTAATGGAATTACATCATGGTATCATAGACATGGTATCATAGTCATAGTTACTTCTAAAAGGTAGGTTTCTAATATATAATAGGAATATTCGATCAGCAAGGGTAGATCATCCAGTTTTTTATCATCAAAATATATATCATTCAATGGTTTATTTACTAACGATAGTTTATATAATGGTAAATTCCATCTATAGGACCAGTTATATGATTTTCTCTTATAGTACTAATATAAATTTTTGAATAAAATATTGATAAAATTTTACCATTCCATGTTCATGGTTTATATATCTCCATTACTCAAAATTAAAAGGATTTTGTAATATTTTAGCTATCTACTATTCAGTTCCAATGAACTCAAGGGTTATATAACCTGTATGAAAATGTTATCTTGACAAGTGATATCTTTTATAATTATTTTCTTCTTGGAATGATACATAGGATTCTTGGTAATATTTATAGAACTTTGATTATCATAATTTATTTGGACATGTTGAAATTTATATTCATATCCTAGTAAAGTGTTTTTATCCATAGAATATACACACAAAAACATCTTATATCTATGCACTCATCTTTGACAGTGAATAATGAAATAGTATTATTCTTTTAACTACAACATGAAAATAGATATTTTCCCAAAACGTGACATGTTTCGGAGTTTCACTTTATATGTGACATAAAATCACCAAAATATATATATGAATAACTTACTAAATAAAATATTTTCTTTTTGAGTAAAATAGTTAAAATTTGGTTTTAATTTAATTTTATCTAATTTTTTTTTGTAAATGGAAAATTTGAATTCTTTTGGGATTTATTGAAAATGGGAAAAAATACACACTAAACAAATATCTGGTCGATAGAAGTTATATATAGTAGAATCCCAATCACTCTTCTTTATGAGGTCAGATCAAAATTTTCTCGAGTTTCATCAAGATCCAATTTATAGGTAATATACATTGCAATATCATTTCTTTTTTTACTATCCAATAAAACTTGTTTTAAAAGATCATTAGTGTACTTTCATTGGTTCAATATAGTTATTTCATTATTCTAAAGAATTTAAAATCCAAGGAATAATATGAAATCACACATAAAACTCATTCCAAATTAATTTTGCATAATTTTTTTAAATTTAGTACATAGTGAATTTCATAGATACGTAAACATAATATCATCAAATTATATTTACAGAAATAAATAATATTTTCAAATTTTCATAATAAAAAATATAGTGTAAGTTATTCCTTTTAAAAAACATGTAGAAATAAAAAAATAGATTTTCTTATCATATCAAGCTCTAGAAGATTATTTTAAACCTTTATAAACATTTTCTGATTTAAAAACATTATTTGGAAAATGAGGGTTTTGAAATATAGTTTTTTTCACCAAAACATCCTAATCTATATAAAAATATAATAATTCACTATAGATATCTATTTAATATAAGTTTAAACTGAAATTTTCTTTATATGAGGGAAATATTTTGATAGATTGAAGAAAAACTATTGTTTTAAAGGTTTCCCCATATTCAATACCTTCATCTTGACTATATCCTTGTTCAACCAATCTAGCTTTATTTCTAATTATTATTCCTAGACCATCATCCTTGTTTTTAAACCCTAGTTTTTTCTAATGTCTACGAGGTCCTTAAATATCTCAACTAGTTCCCTAACTATATGTCATTTAAACTGATTCCTATATTATTTAATTTATCTTACCTATATTTCATAATCAATTTTTTCTTTGATGTTATTAGGATAAAAATATGATAACAATTTTTTTTCAACTTCATTTCTAAAAAAACCACTTGCATTTTTTACTCTATCTTTTTATCCTACATATGTATCTAGGGGATAGTATCTAAGAGTCCTAACAGCTATATTGATTGATGTATTTGACACTTTATTTTTATTTGATAAGTCCATGTTCAAATTGATCCTTGAAATTGGGATATATTTATGTAGGTTTAATATAATTATCACTAGGTGTTGCATTTACTATATATGTTGGAATGGTCTCCAGCAAGATTTTTTAAAGAGGTCCTAGGTTCATGTTGATTTTCCTCCACAAACAGGACATGTCGAAATTATTCCATAATCATGGTCTATTTTTTTAATACCATGTATTACTTATTTTATTTTTAATATCAAATAAAAATTCATTTATCTTTTTTGGATGTAAGTTTTTATGTATTCTCTTTTGTATTAAGTATAATGAATTTACAACCAAGAAAACTAAAGTGATTATCATTTTTTGTTATTTTATTTTATAATTCATGAGGTTTATTATTTAAAAATGGTCAAACAATAACTCTATTAATAATATATAAATATATATTTGTAATTTTTTCCTAAAATTAAATAATAATGGCATACTCATTATGATTTTTTTGTGTAATATTTTAAAGGGTTTTATTTCTCTTCTCATTAACACTATTTTTTACCTAGTCCTCAAAAATAAAATTTGGGATAGTAGCCATGTTGTTATAATAGTAATTCAAACTCATGATTTTTTAACTCACACCCATGATCACTTTATAATATTTTAATTCTAGGTCCATATAGTTCTCTAATGATTTTTCATACTTGTAGTAATGTAAATATGCTTTAATTTTATGAGAAAAAAATAATAAGCATTCCAATCTTGAAAGTTATTAAAATAGAACCTAAGGATATAGATTCTAATTTTATCTAGAAACTATTTTGGGTCCAAACATGTCCATTTGAACCAACTATAAGGGTTTATATGTTGAGATATATTTCATTGATTGGAAATAGATTTTGTTCTACTTCCCTTTTTGATTGAGATTACAAAATTTTTCTATAGAACATTCTATTTTAGTTATATCCTCAAACAATCCTTTCGTAGTAATATTTTAAAGTGAATGTATATTTAAATGGCCTAGTAACCTATTAAAATTCAATGACACCCTATTAATGTATCTTAAGAAGTAAATGATTCACGAAAATGAGAAATTGAAATCAAAAGCATATACATTTTCATTTCGAGAAGTAGCGAAAATTAATGCCTTTTTAAAATCATATATCATTATGATTTTATAATAAAAAAATTTTGCATTGTAACAATCATCGCAAAACTAAGATATTATATATATATTATACCTTAATCAGTCTACCAATAACACTTTACAATTTAAAATAATACTATATTTACTAATTTGGATGAGTTTAATTACATTTCCTTTTATGTTGACATCAATAGTGGCATGTGAACTATCTAAATTAATATGTAGAGAATATCCCCAGTCATATGTCTATAATATAAAATATCTAGATAGAATATGTTATTTCCAGAAAAATTGAAATAGTTTACAAAAAAATAAACAAAAATGATTTTGGAACCTACAATTTCTTCAGTCTGGAAATAATAGTAACAAGATATTTTGAAATCCATAACTGATTAAATGGTTTCATAAATTTGACCTTATACATTCATAAATGAAAACCTTATTACATACATAGGATTAAGAGGGTTATACATAAATGGTATATCTAAAAAATGTGATAAATTTATTTTTATAAATCCTATTTTTTCGAAGTTGATAACCAATTCCTATATAATATTAAATGGTCTTTAGTTTACAAGAATTATAGAGAGAGTTTCTGTACTATTAATGAATATCCCTATAACATTATTATGTTTTTCATTTTAAATTTCAAGTTTATTGTTTTCTATTAACCATTGATAATTTGTTCTATTTCTATAGAAAAATATGTTTTATAGTGGGTAGACACTGCATGATGTTTATTCAAACATTTTATTTATCCTATATTTCATTAAATGCTTATTTAAGCATATCCATGTATTTTAATAAATCATCAACATATAAATTATTATCACTATTTTCATTATCAATC
Source organism: Viscum album (assembly GCA_963277665.1). Lineage (NCBI taxonomy): Eukaryota > Viridiplantae > Streptophyta > Magnoliopsida > Santalales > Viscaceae > Viscum > Viscum album. Next base: position 229,759,066 of record OY728165.1, read on the forward strand.
AAGTTATAAATAAGTTTAGAATATACAAGAAAATGTTTGATATCCTAGATTTGTTTGTCATGATGCACATATTAGATTCATCATTTTTCTCTTTTATTATAGTGACTAAATCATTAGAGATATATTATGAATCCCTCTAGGTATATTTCATATACCTTAAATATCTTTTATCGTTTTCTAGTAATTTTTTATAATATTTTTTCTTGTTATAGTATTATTTTATGTTTCATTTTCTTTTACGCTCATTTAAGGTTATCTCATTAGTTGAATCATCCTTTTTCCATTATTTAATCCAATTTCCTTTTTTCATACCTTCCCTTCTAATTTGATTTCTTGAAGAACTTATTTATGTTTTTTTTCATTTTTATCTAGGTATTTAATTTATTAATCACTATTAGAGGGTGATTAATCCTCCCTGGAACATTTGTATTTTATCTTTTCATTTAGATTTGATTCACATGTCTTGAAGGCTATTGACATCCTTTTAGGTTTATCCACCTATTATTCTTCCACTCAAAGTTAATCTTCATAAAAAATTAGTTTTCCAATTAGTTCATTAACTTGTAACATACATATGTCACATTATTACCTCAGGGAAGTAGAGCTTCATCTCTACCTATTAGGTAACATCTTACTAGGCCCATCACTTGATCCATCTCGACAACTATCTTTCCATGTACATACATAGTTGTCATGATTTAAGTAATCCTATGATACATATTTGAAATGGATTTATCATGTTTTATCGTATAAGTATCATATTTAAAAGTATAATAATTAAAAATATATCATTAACAATAAATTTTATTTCATGAAATATAGAAACGGTATCTAAAATAAAAAAAACAAATTGAACAATAAGTTATATTAAAAAAATCATCTAAAGTACATCATGATAAATTCTTTTCCTTATAAATACAATATTAGGATTCTTTAGTGCGATGCCTCCAATATTTTCTAGGACCTTTATATATCATATATTTACCCTCAATAACATCCAATATATCAAACACAATTCCAACTATGAAAGTACTAATTTAAATTACTCATTGAGAATAGTAAGTTCCATTAAAATATTGGGGATGATTTTTGGGATTACCATCAAGAGTATAAATATATATAAATATGTAAATTTAGTAAAAAAGGATTTTTATGATTTTTTTGAAAAAAAAATATAAGAGTAAAAAATTATTTTAGAGACCAATGATGAAAAATCCTTGTAATAGTGGACAAATCAAGAGGAAGATAAAATATGTTTCCAATATAATATTTCTGTTAGAAATTATTTTAAAACTAAAATCCTCTAATTTGATAAAAATGAACACCCATAAAATAGTATAATTTTTGAGTTTGATATTTACAAAAACCCAAAAATTATTTATCACAAATCATTTTAAATAATCTTGAAAATACTTTTTCTTTTGAATATATTTTACTCATATAAAACACTATACACAAAATACTAGTTTATGTTCATAAGTAGATTAGGTTTTTTTTACAATTTATAAAAAACTACTTACCTTAAAAAAATCAGAAAAATAAGGTGAATTAGAATTTAAACTAGAGTTTAGTTTGAATCTAAGAATTAATAACCTCCACTTTGAAATTGGCATCATTTGAGATATCTGTTATATAAAAACATTATCCACAACATGGATCATGTTTTATAAAAAACTATAATCAAACTATCCCAACTATATAGAATACACTTCAACAGTTCTTTATTGTGAAAAAGTGATACAATTCACACATGACCTTTTCCATAGTTTTACATGAGAATACATATGAAAGTATTTCTTAGTGTCTAGAACTCTCTAGTTAATTCGATGAGACTACAATTAAATATAAAAAGATTAAAAGAAAAAAACACAAATTTATGATAAAACAGAAAGAGCATGGAAGGGATATGTGATGTTTTGGTGTAACTAAATATGAAAATCTTCGGTTTCCTAAGAGTCTCTAAAATTTTGTTCTAATTAAATTTCATATTATTTTACAGAATATGAAAAAAATAATGTTATGTATGTTTTGAAAATAATTTATTCTCATATATATGATTAATTATTTTTCTCCCATACGCATGTGTATCTAGTTAATTTTTTATGTCACATCGTATGCGAGTCTATGTGTTTATATTCATTTAAAAACATAAATATAGACATTCATATGGGAGCTCTCCTAAATCAATTTCATTTTGGCTAGTGTAATTATTCATTGATTGGATTATTATTAATATCCCTATACTAAGAGATAGATATGCAACGTTTGAGTCATACTTTAAACTATCTATGTTATTTTATAATAAAAATAATTATTATGTTCATTTGAATGTGACTTTCATTTAATTCTGAATCTATCAATTAAAGATTTAATTTTTAATTTAATTATGATAAGCTATAATAGAAAAATGGATGATAAAGATGGTAGTAGCTGTTATGGTAGCTCTAATGGTAGCTCTAGTTATAATTCTCGGGGTAGCTAAAGGGGTAACATTGGTAGTAGCTATGGTGGTAGCTCTGGAGGTAGATTTCCTTAGTGAAAATATGGTAGCTTTATATGATGGTGTCATATCTTGGATGTATAACTCTATTCCTATAGAAGCTTTAATGGGAGAGTATCTCATGATAGTCTATATACTTACTTGTGGATGTAGCTCCTCCCAATGGAAGAAAAACTATTGGGTATATCCTGGCGGTCAATGAATTTGAACTATTAGAATCATCTTAATCTAATGAAAACATGGAGTGATAACCTATGATGATAGCTCTTTTCAACTAGTGGTGTCTCATTTTAACAAATGTATTATGATGATGGTATGACCAAGACATAGTTAAATTGAATTATTTTAGTGAAAAACTAATTGAAAAATATCTTACATTTAAACTCATTAGTTACATATAAAACCTGATTTGAGATCATTAAAATAATGATTGTATTCTACTATGCCGACACCCAATATCATATAATCCTCCCAAAATGTTATTTCCACATTTTGGAGATTATTTATGATGTTACAATCAATACAAAAAAATATAATCAAATTGGACAGCTATTGAATTATATCATTTTAATAATGTTTTAAATAAATGAATTTAAAAATATACATTTAGTGGAGAAGGATTTAATAATGGGATAATAAAACTCAAAACCAATTTAATGAATAAATATAATGTTTATAATATATTGTATATCACTATAAGATCACACCCCCCAAATAACATTTCAATATATCACCCACAATATCATGCTATAATCTCCTCAAGGTGCCATTTCATTTATCTACAAAAAAAAAAAAAAATTCCATAAATACTATGTAAAATTGCCGCATAAACATATATAAAATCCCATATAATCATTAAATTATTCCATTTCAAAATTTACCATGAAAAAATGAATTTTCATTTATTAATATTTTCAATTTGTATATTTAATTAAAAACAACTTCTAACTAATATGCACATAATATTAATTGATTTTAAATTTTACTTCAATATTAAATTATTATTTAGAGCTATGAATTAATTCAGTACTAACATTACCCCCTTACAAATCCATTATTAGCTGTCATCACATTCCACTACATCTTGGTAAACATGAATGATACCACCTATTAAAGATTTCCAACCATGGAATGGAATCCTTAACCCTAGTACACAATCTAAAACCTCAATTATGAAATACTATGAAACCTATGTAATCCACCATAGTTCCCACCACACAACCCACACCAAATACCATCCAATATTACTAATTACCACAATCTATCCCACAATTCATACAATAATCTTCAACGTATCCTAGTTCCTCATCTCATACCTATCAACAGAGTCCAATTTTTCAACCCATGCCAACCAATTCATCTAAAACCATTAATAGAAAACACCATACCACTACCCCCACAATTACCATAGAACATATCCATAATATGTAATTCAACAACACACACAAATAGATTATTTTATCCATAACTTTTCATTCCTCCTTATAGAAAACACGATTTCATGATAAGTCACTTTTTCCAAAAAAATATGCATTATGATCCTTTGGCTATAAATGTTTTATTTATAAAAATGTCAACACAATAATAGTAGTGACACACTAGTCTCAATAACCTCACTGATTTTTAGAAATAATTGTAACGATCAAAAAAGCACTTGAGTAATAATAATGAAATGAATGTGGAAACATGTGATTCAACCCATTCCATTAAATTTTCCCTAGAAATTTTCATTATATTTTTTTGGTCAATCCATACACTTCACCCAAAGATGAAAAAATAATGATAATCAAATAGTTCACATATATGAAAGAAGAATTATATAATCACATACCATAAATAAAGAATTCTAGATCACCAAACAGAGACAAGGTACGAAAGAGACAGTTCCATGATTAAAATAACACCATGGAACACTTAATCAACCTAAATAACAATATTATACTCAAAAAATTTCTATTATTTTATATTGTTCAACCTTATCATACACCGTAACCCTCGTCTAATGATTAATGGAAGGAAATATGAGTAAAATTGGATAAAATCACCAGAGATACAAGAATTAAAAATCAGAAAAATACAATGATTATATGTCCTCAATGGGGGTCAAAAAACTCAAAACATCACCTCAGTCCACTTGTATATTGATATAAAACCTATGAAATATTAAACAATTTCATTGATGCCTAATTTACACCACAGATGGGAGGCTGGTGGTCACACCATAGAATGAATATAAAGATATAGAACTCCCTAGAAATTATTGATTCACAATGTATAAAGTTATAATCATCTCATGTTAAATCAATTTCTACCAATGTTCAAAAATTTGAACAAAAAACCCTCCAAATATATGTCATATTTAAACTTGATCAAAACCAATGTTATGTTTAAATTACTGAAAGAACATGACATCACCCATAACACCACGACATGACATCAATTGAATCAAAATCACCTAGAACCATATTCTCTAATACATTTTTTACCTACATATCCATGCATCAAAGCTCAAACATTGAAAAATTCCACCACAAGACAAAATGAACCAACAGTGAACTCATGAGACGGTTTTGCGGGAAATAACTACAAAACAGAACATCTACTGTAGTAAACCATTCATGATACAACCCAAACAGTCACACTGAAACCTATATCTCCAAAATATAATTTCATCTAAATTTCAACTGATCTTTAATAAAACCACATATTGATATCTCCAACATAAAAAACACTACGTAAATGGGTGGAATGTTTTGTATTATTACATTGGAAAAATTTAAAATGATTCTAATACTAGAGAATAAGAACTAATCCATGAGGGAAATAATGACCATAAAAACCCTCATAAACTCCCTTCGGATATACCACTCATACAATATCCCTTAGAAGATACCAATCATAAAAGATGATTCCATAATAAAAACATTACTACGAGACAAATTAGAATATCAATTAGTTCAGGATAAATTACTGATCAAATTCAATATACAAACCCTTAAATCATATTAAAACCCACAACAAAAAAACGGTCAAAATACATATGGATAATGTGTGAAAATATTTGAATCATGATTTAAGGAACTCTCCTCCATGCCACCATTCTGTCATCAAACATAAACCAATAGAGTGGATCACATATGCTACACCATATCTAAATGATAATAGTTCTAAAATGGATGCTCAAAAAAATATCTCATTATTCTCAATATTAATCTCTCTTTAATAGGTAACATGGGAATAGTCATGAAGATATCATTACAGTAACAACACATAGATGGTTTTATGGACATTGGAAGGTTTTCAAAGAGTTCCAAATGATATGTTGCATAACCAATGTTCTATAACACATTGAAAATTGAACTCATATTAAAACTCAATCAAAAACCTTAAACATAATAAGACACAGAATAATCACACTGATATCCATAACATCACTCCACAACATCTCTTAAAATAGAAGCACCCAAGAATATCCATTAGGATATGTTATATAAAGGACATAGCCACACTACAAATCTCATCTATGAAAAACTAACTCTTCCCAAAATAAAGAACATCTTAAGCTCATGAGTCCATGTGTCAACAATAACATAAATAAATGGACATCAACTATTATAGAAGATTATCCCTATGAATGAAATAGTAATGCCAAGAACCACTACACCCAACTGATATTTCATGTCAAAATATATTAATATTTCTTAAAGACTCCTATCACAATATCAAGCACCGAAGAAACACTAAATGGAAGAGATGGTCTGAACAACTATAAATATCATTAAGTGATTGTTTTATTCTTGATATGTGTTGATATAATGTGTCATATTTATGCTTCGTGCATAACTATAGTTGGATGATATTATTGAAAAATATATCCAAAAAATTATTTTTTTACTACTTTTTAAACCAAATGGATTCATTCCATGTGTATAGAGAATAAGAAAATGGTTTCTCATCTAATTTATAAATTTATAATACACATGATCAATTTTCTTCTTCTAGGGAGAGTCTAATGAGTAGTGATGTTTCCCATATTGAATTTTGGAATCTACACTCCATATCATTTTTCATAATGTTTCTTCATTCCAATTTAGGTTTTGAAACATTAGAATGATTGGAAAATACCATACAACTATCTATGGAAATGATTCATCATTAATGTTTTGAGAAACACAAATAATATTTCATTTTTTATGTGATAAATAGTCCTTAGAAAAAAATAAAATCATTTTGATTGGCATGTATTATTTGAGTGAACATACCCATTTAAATATGTATTTTTAAGTTTTATGTGCTCAAAATGGAATCACATTTTGTTGTTGTGAAATATCCTTCAAGAGATAAAGTAGTTATGAAGAGCTAGTGTCGATCCATCTATTTTAAAACTCTAATTTATATAGATTTAGTGTAAGTGACAATCTGGTAAATTTAGTACAACCATCATAAAATAAAACCTTCACAAAAATAATTTACATCAAAAATAGTTTTTGATAATCATGAATTTCATCTTCAAGTCGAATTATCATTTTCTCATTATAATCTACATAATGCTTTAAACATGAAATCATATTAGTTGATCCCAAAACTACACTATTTTCTTCATTATCATTTATTGTTCTAATATTATAAGGTGATCTCTAAAAAATAGTGTTAAACTATTCAATATAAAAATTATGTTATTCTCCATGTTTATTCTAATATTTATAAATTTTATCTAATATATGAAATTTCAAGTGTTCTTGAAACTCCTCAAGATACATCTATCTTTAATAACAATAACAAAATCAAGGAATGATAATTTTAGTGGGGTCATATACATGATTTGTAAAAAATAATGACCTCATTTTCAAACTATTTTTTTTATACACTAGAAGAAATTATGGTTTTAATATCAAAAGTATGACATCATTTTCTTATAAACTGATGAAAATTATGTTTGCAGAGACTTTTTGTGGTGAGTTTTATTTAAAATCAATGCAAAGGAGGATTTAAATTGGTTTTTTGGAACCAATTTTTATAAAAACTAAAATAAATAATTAAATAAAATTTTCAATATACATTAGATTATTTCAATGTATTCCATTTAACTGGTAGTGGTGCTAAATCAGAGTGATGGATCAAAATTTATGATCGCCCGAAGTTGAACACTATCAGAATTTTTGTGTTAGTTTTTTTTTCAAGAACTAACACTAAAATTCTCTTTTGATGTTGGTTTTTTAATAAACATAAAATAAACATGTTTACCAAGAATTATATAATTTCAAAATATTCTATTTTATTTTTCTTGGAGATCAAAAGGAGTTACAGATAAAAAGTTATGTCCATTGAATGTTGGACAATATGAATCCTTCTTAAAAAGAAGATTAACTTCTCTTGTTTATAAATTTTGATCCATAACTCTATTTTACCACCATGACTGGTCAAATATAATACTGGGAAATGATCTAAAAAATATTATGATTCTTTTATAATTATATTCTTTTATGTTTCTAAAAACTAATTTAAAAAATGATTGTATTATGTTTTTTCCATCGATTTCCTTAAAAGCTGAGGGAAAATATATTTTCTAAAAAATTATTGGATTTGGTTTATTTAAATATCAACGCCAAAAAACCAATGTAATTTTTTGGGGTTTCTTATATAAAAACTATGTCTGAAATGATACCAATGGATATTTTATAATATGTTTTGTAAAAAACCAATACAAATCATTATTTAAAAATTTGCAGGATCAATATTTCAATTTTTTTACAACACACATTTCACTTTTTAATATCCAGCCAAAATATTAGTACAAAACTACTGAAATTATTTTAATTTACTATATATAAATTCATTTTCTCTTTCATTCATTATTTTTTACCTCTTTAATTCAATCCAACATTTAATGCGGTTTCTATCGATGATTTGAACACATTATCTATTCTAATCAGTCTGATTTATTATTATAATTTTCCTTATATTATAAACATCTTGATAATATTATTTATAATTATTATTTATTATTATTATTGAGTTAGGAATATAAAACATCCAAATGAGATTTACTATTTGAAGTAAAAAAATTCATTATTGAATATTGTTTTAATTGTTGGATGATTATTACCCTAAAAACTAGAGATCTGATGATAATCATCATATAATTTTTTTAGAACCTCCTAAAATTATTGAAATATGTTTTAAGACTTATGTTTATTTTATTTTATTTGGTGAATATAATTTCCATTCATGTTTTTCATTTTTTGAATTAGTTTTATCAATCAAAACATTGAGAAGTCTAACTTTCAATAACCATACCTTTGGATTTGTAACTCCATTATAGCTCCATGACTAGTGAAAATGAAGCTTACAAATAATCCAAAGCATAGTAATGATTTTTTTTTAATTATTTGAGTCTGGTGTTTTAAAAAAAAGGCACCAAAATTAATTTGTTTAACTTATCAGAATCGGGTTATTCAAAACCCAACTAAAAAAATAAAATCTATGGGTATTTTTTTGTCTTCGGTTTTATAGGAAACTAATGCTAAAAACCCAATTTCAATCCTATTTAGTAACAATTTTAGAAAAACCCAATGTCAAAAGGTAACTTTATGATCATTGACATTGATTTATAAAAACTGAAATCAAAATTATATTTTTTTACATCGATGACTTCAATGTCTATTAAAACCCAACATTAGTATTTAAAAAACCAATGCTAAACCCTATTTTTAATCTAATGAAACTACTAATAACCATCATTGTTCAATTAATATCAATCATATATGTTAAAAAATATTAATATTACACAATATAAAATTAAATACAAATAATTTATTCATGCAATGTACCGTGTTTTAAATCCATAAATTATTAAAATTATAGCTTCAAAAACATAATTTCAAATTATAATACATAAATATATAATGTATTTATGAGAATAGATATCAAGATAATGTTTCATAATATAATTAAAAATATACTTTTTCAATAAATTCTTTGTTTTGGAAGGAATTAATACTGTGCAGATTGTTATACAAGTGTGAAATATGTAACTTGAGGCACTCATTTGTGTTTAATTGAGTGATTTAATAATTAATGGGTGTTCCACTAAATATTTATTTATTTCTGAGTAATTTGGTTTCAATTATGTATTTTATTAACTATATTTTGTAGATAAAACTATTTTACACTCTAAATTCATGATTTTGATAAATATTTTTATGTATTCATTATATCAACTGATTCTTTCAATTCATATTGATTTATATGTATTAATGTTTGAATCTTTAATAATATAAAACATTAATGAAATAAAAATGGATCTTAGGATCCTAATGTAGAAAAAAGGGATATTCATGTCACTTCCCCCACATAGATACCATAATTTTGACATTAGTGGAAGAATCATTGCCTCAAAATCATAGTGTATAAACTTTGGCCAACACTTGGAGGAATTTTAATGACAAAAAGTCATCAAATATGAAACCTATATAATTTTTTGGGGTGGGAAACATCTCAAATTAAAACCAATAAAATAAAAAATTCATGACAAAGTAAAATCACACATAAGACTTTAGGAAGAAGAACTCTCAAGAACAATTAGCGATGAAAATAGTAGAAGATTCAAGTATCAATTTGAGGAAGTTAAAATAGGAAAAATGATATAAATAATCATGAGAAACTAAATAAATCACAATAGTTAAATCCATAAAAACAAGTATAAATAGCATACATTTTGTTTCAATGGTTCGATTCAACGAACAAAAATCACTTTGGCTTTTGTAGAGATTTGGTTATAAAATAGCATAAACAGTTAAATTTGAAAATAAAAACATTTTAGGGTTATTATGAAAGCTGTAAAAGGATTTCTCATCAATAATTAAAAGATTCCTTTATCTTTTCTAAAATGGTAATTGCATATAATGACATCTTTCATCAGAACACTATTAGTATGGATAAAGTTTCTCCTTTGTCAAAACTATGAAATCACTAATATTGGATTCTTTTATTAGTTATAAATGTAGTGTTGATGATTCTATCAAACAATTATAAATATCCTACATAGATTAAAAAAATTAAAATATTTATTTTATAAATTACTACCATATTTAAAAAAATTATTGTTAATAAATGAAAAGTTATAAATAAATACTAAAAATTAAAAAAAATCTATAAATAATTAATAAATAAATATAAAAATTTATATTTTAAAAATATTGTGATAAATATCTAATTAAAAATGAATAAATAATGATTATATAATTTTTTTTTCTATAATAGAGTAAATTAAAGTTGAATAAATATTAATTATACTATATATGAAAAAAATTAAAAATAAATAAATAAATAAATAATAAATGAATAAAAATAAAAAAATTTAAAAACTATTATATATTAAAAATGAATATAAATATTAAATGAATACACATGATAAAATTATAATAATAGATAAATAAATAAATAAACTATTAAAGAAAATGATGATAATGTATTTTTAAAATATGAAATAAAAAGTTAAAAATGAATACATATTAAAATAGAAATAATTATTTATTACAAATTACATTTAAATAAAAAATATTAAAATTGAATTTCAAATTAAAAATAAATAAATAATATTTATAATAATATTTCTAAAAATAAAAATGAATTATTTTTAAAGATGTATAATTTTTTATTATGTAAATTAAAAAAAAAATAAAATAAATATTATTAAATAACGTTAAAAAATAATTATTAGAAAATGAATAAATTAATAAATGTTAAAAATGAATACAAATTAAAAATGATAAATATGTAAATGATAAATATTAATAAAATAATAAGATTTAGTGTATATAAATGAATAAATTACAATAATATTAGAAATATGAATGAATAATAATTATTATTGTATTGATTATATAAATATTAAAAAAGAATATTTATTTAAAATAAAATTTAAAAATGCAAGATTTAAAATAAATTGGCAGTTGAAAATGATCAAAAAATTATTATATAAAAGCTTAAATATAAAAATATTAAAATAAATAATGGTGTATGTGTGAGTTTGTGACTTATTTTTTAAATATACAATTTAGATACACAATTTTTAAATATATTTATATATGTATCTATATAATTTATAATATTCAGTCGTGTATAATAATATTTGTTACACACATTTATTTATATATATATCTATGTCTTGTCTAAATAAACATATGAATATTATAAATTATATAGTTTAAATATAAATATATAAATTTATATATAGATTATAATTAATGTGTAAAAATTTATTTAATTTTTCTATATGACTCTATATATTTTCTAATATAAGTAATAAAATAAACTAAATTATTGGTTAGTATATATAAATATATATATTTATATTATAAAAACACATCTATAATATTATAAATATAAATATATATTATAAATTATATAATATAAAAATAAAAATTCAAAATTTAAATGTGAACTATATTTAATGTATTTATAAATTACATAATTTGAAAATAATTATATATTGTTTATAAAAATGTATATATTTATATATTTAAATCATTTTTAATGGAATTGTATACATTTTTGGGTTCATGTTTTCATAAAAATTTTAACGAGGTCATGGGATTTGTCTTGCTGATGACAACTCATATTTTCATAAACCTAAATTCATGATTTATTACAAAAAGGTACACATAATACAGTCCAAAAAGACAGTGATACCAATTTTATTTGGTAAGTTAGTAAAATAATATAATAACATAAAATATGTATAGAAAAAACTATTTAAAATCTCTAAAACATGCTCATATATTCCTTGGATCCTCTAAAACAACATGGGATAACATAGGGATGTATGTTAAGAAGCGGTGATCTATAAATCTCAACAGGGGAATAGTCAACGAACAATTTGATGATTGTAATACATGTCAACCAATGTGAATATCATGGTGTCATAAAAGTGGTGAGAATAATAAACATAAACATTGAATAATGATATTAGATGATTACAATAAGGAGACATAGGAATGTGGTAACGTCATAAAACATGCCATTATAAACATTAGATAAGTCTAACTAATAAGAAATCATAACATAGTGTTCATAGGATAACCTCATTTTCAACATAAATGGTATCTCATGAGATAAGCACATTACCCAATTCATATAAGGGATATATATTTTCGCACCAACCCATCACATTTATATTAGGTATACGTATAGGGGTTCCACATATAGAATACAAAATAAGGCAGTCCATAATCACTTTTAATCCCATGAATAAAGACGGTGGGTATCATACATAAAATTCCCTAATCAATTAAGTATTGTCGCATCACGTTGAATACCTTTGAGTGTGAATGAGGATGTATATTCACTATATAAATGATTGGAATATAATATTATAATATGATTTTAGAAACATAATTATGGTATATAAAGATTCATGAATGATTATATTTAGACTAAAATCGGTCAATCATCAAATAGAAATCATAATTATAATATGTCATATGTGAAAAACATATTTCAAAAAGAAATATAGAAAATTAAAAGCAATAATATAAATTAGGTTCTTGAATAATGAGAAGATGGAGGAGATCCCTTACTTCGACATAGTAATGGATTGGGTAATTGTTTAAATGAGGGAGGATTAATGATATATAATTATTATCTAATAAATCTATGAGTAAATATATATTAAATAATAAATTGAAAAATAAAAAATTGATATTCAAAAGTATTAATATAGATAAGGTTCTTTAATTTAAAGGAAGAGATGGATATCTTACTTAGAAAGGAAACATCCAAATGCTTGAGAGGAACTTCTGGAGAGCTTTGGAACACATTGGGATTGATCTAGAGAGGAAATGATAATGTAACATCTGCATAAAAAGGTATTTAGTGAAGATTAATTTGATCAACTTTATGTTTTATTTAAAATAGAGGGGATTTTATTATTAATTTTTAAACATAGGTTTTAGAAACTATTTGTAAAATTAATCAAAACTACACACAATCTCTTGGTTTCTGCCAATGTTTTCTACCAAAGTTGACTTTATTTTAATAAATTATAATACTGATAAATGATCAAATTAAAACAAAAACATTGGTGATTTGGAGGTAATACATTTTCTTAAATAATTAATCCGAAAAATAAAAAACTTATAATATAAGTGTTGGAGGATGCATTATTGGATTATAAAATTAATCTAATAAATTCAAAAACAAATTATTTTAAATGTTTAATATATATTTTTTCTTTTAAAACCATAATTATATTTATTACATCAATTCTGTAAATTTATGATGAAATAATACATGATGAACATTTTTACCAAATTTAATTTTTACCAAAAAAAATTATTGCCTTAGAAAATAATAAAGAATTCACAATTGTATAATTTCTATTTGAAGACCTTAGAAATAATATTTATTTTATCAAATTAATTATTGAAATTTTAGAATTTAAAATTTTAAATAAAAATTATCACTTATTGAAAAATAGTATTTTTATTATCGTTAATGTTTCCAGACACATATAAAAACAACATTTGACTTATTATAATAATATTATCATATATATTCAAGTACATATGAATAAATATGATATTTTATTAAAATAAACGATATTATAAAATAATGAAATTATTTAATAATAATTCTTTTATTGAAAATATATATTTCCTAAAAATATAATTTGGTCTTAATCATTTAAAAATATAATTTTTTATCAAACTCTTTATTTAATTATGTATAATGTAATAATAAAAAATAATAAGTAAAATTCTTATTTTTTTTAAAAATCAAGAAGTATAATAATTCATATTGTTATAGTCCAGATATATAAACCCTTACTTCACCATGTTCTTCACTAATGGTAAGTTTGGTGGTGGTGAAAATTTTATGTGGTGGTTCAACGAACAAGGTTTTGGATGTTATCTCTATAATCATTAACTTGCCTCATAAATGATTTCTCTCTAACTTTTATTTTTTGAATATTATCTTGGCATTGGTTATGAGAGATCCAAGTGATTTAATCTCTCCTAGAAACATTGATAAATGGGATTCCTAGGATATTCTCTTACATGTCGAGGCCATCACTTATTTTATCTATTCCAACTACTTCTATCATCACCATAAAGTAATTTTTTATTCAATGATGGGGAGAGAGAAGAAGAAGAAAAAATAGACAAAAAGGTGAAACAAGACAAGACGACCCACTCCTAGGGGGCCTGAAATAATGGAGGCCAAGGGCATCCCCTCTAATCAAATTCACCCCGTGGGGCTTCAGGCTGATCCTAGTATGAACCCACACATTCTCCGAGCCAGTGAAATCCAGTGCTGCCAGATGATCCGCTACTTTGTTCCCTTCCCTCCACGTGTGTGAAACTTTAGTATTTTCAACAAGGATGCTTTTACACTTCCGGATGATATAGTAAATCTCCCAAGGTGGATTTCCACTAGCTTGTAAAGAGGTGTGAACAATCAACGAGTCTGTTTCCACCTCCGTAATAGCCAAGCCCCTATTTCGACATAACCTCAGCCTAGTAAGCATTACCATGGCTTCTGCCATCAATGAAGAGACCCTTCCAAGCCTGACAGTAAACTCCATGAAAATAGACCTGCTAGTATCGCGCACCACCCCACCACCACGTATATTTCCTAGAACACAAGACCCGTCTATGTTGAGCTTCAGTCCGTTTTGTACTTTTATCATACCTTTAATATATACTAATGAAAATAGTTACTATAAAATGACTATATTTTCAATGGTTATGATTTTTAATAATATTTCTAATAAGATATGATATAACTTATAATGATCTAAAATAAAAAACCCTTACATGTGTATCCTCACATTATGGAGGGAATTGGTTCTTATCCAATAATAAATTAAAGCACATGTGTCATGATATTATATCGTATGTTGATTACCTACCCATATTACATCCAAATCATGATAAGATGATAAGGGACATTAAGAATGTGGAGGCCAGGTTAGATGAGTCATGGGAAAATGACATGCTGGTATTCCTAGGTTTAAAGAAATATTTTTTGAATGAGTCACTTCTAAAGAAAGAGATAATAATCAATGACATATCTATAGATACTTTTCACAAAGAAGGGGATCAATAGTCACTATTTTTTCATGCCTTTCTGAAAGAAAGAAATTTGGGTTAGATCTGAATATACGACTTCCGAATGGATCTTTAACCAGTGATTTTTATTAGATTGGTGGCATAGTGGATTCCCATTATAAATCTATGTTGTTCAACCCTAATCCATGCATGAAGAATTTATTTTCAAGTGTCCATTCATATCTATTTGAATAAATTACCAATGTAATTAATTCCCATGTAAATGACTAATTGGGAAGAGGAATGGTGAAGAAAGAGGTGCATGGCGATGTATTGACTTTGAATCTGAAGAGCACAACAGACAGTGATTTATTACTAGGGTCTATTTATGTCATCTCAGGAAGCATCATTAAAAATAAGCTCCTTGATGCACTCCATGAATTTTTTTGTGGGGTAGATCTTCCTCAGAAATCATGTTCTACTACACAAATCATCATTCACAAGGATAAATATACCTTATCCATATCCATGTAACAACCTCTAAGAATGTGTAATTTCATATACAAAGTGGTTGATGCTATCATCAACATATGGTTCTCCTATTTCATTCATAGTTTGGTCTTAGATAAAAAACATGATTTCATCCAGGGAAAGTCACTCCAAGGGGATATGGGAATTTTGAAAGGGATGATTGGATATGTTAATTGAAATTTGATGTGGTCCAATGATGTTATTAATGTGGTCATGGATAAGGATTATGACCATATACAGTGGGGTTTTATCATTCGGCTTAGGTTAAGTGTGGGTATCTATGAATTGATCATTGTACTTTTGTTTCGGTGTTACAACTCTCCATGTTTTAACATTGTGTTTATGGGGAAGAAGTGGGGGTTTCTGAAGGCATTTAGTAGGATGCGACAAGTTTACACCTCCCCCTTAGCTTATTTATCATGGTGTAAGATTCACACAGCAGATATGTTTTCTCGATTATGTAGTGCATCCTGATCCACCCTTACCACAATGGGAATCATTTATCAAGGATTTCACATCATCTAGTTGTTGAAGATTTATTTTTCCTCATCAATGTATGAATCCCATACATTAAAGGGTAAAAATATTTATGGAATATTATTTCAAATGGAGTGTTAAAGTCATCAACCATGCTAAAAGTGTGGGTTTCTTACCCTCCTCTTCCCAGACAAGTGTAGAAGCATCATTTAATCCTCTCTAAGAATTAATTGAAATAATATTCTTATGAAATTAATGGGATAACATATACCTATTTTAAGGGTTCAAATTAGCCACTTCTATAACTTATTCAATAATATATTGAATTGAATCAAAAAAATTAATAACAAGTTTGTGTAGTTCGACAGGAGGATCACACTAATAAAAAACATGTTATCATCCATCCCCATGCATATTATCTCATTCACCAAGGTTCAAAATTAAAATATTTGGATTATATGGTGTATCTTCAACACATTTTTATTGGAACCAAATGGGGAGGGTATATGTCACTATGATTCATGGAAAAACATTAGAAATTGGATAATAAGAGGTTATCAATGTTAGATATATGGGGAATAAAATGAATTTCTTACAAGGGAAGCTGTTTTGGGAAGTGATTGCAGGTTGGTAATTTTAGAGATGTTTCTTTATAAAGAAGTATTTTTATAGTTTCAGAGATATTGGAAGGCCCCCCTCCTATTTCTGGATCTCATTGCGTGAACACATTCTAAGGATGAAAGACCATCCTAGGTGGATCCTCAGTTGTGGTGACAATAACTTATGGGAGTGTAAGAGGGGAGGTGGGGTCCTTGGTTTTCTTGGGTGTCTAACATCTAACATTACCTTCAATGTGGATATCACAAAAACATCCATCATCAAGGATAATATCCCACCTAGGATAATCTGTTTTTCAGCATCAAGCTAGACACATCCCTTAACCAGTTTATTTTCATAGGCGCCCCTTCAGGAAGGTTCATGACCAAATCCTACAAAAATATGATACTCTAGAATCTGGATAGTGATCCTTAGGTACGTGGCTCTAGAGTAAGTTTATCTCATTTGAGTACATATTTCCCATCTAGAGAATCTATAATCAGGAAATTCCGTCAAATCATCCTACCAATGGAGTGAGTGTACATCTGGATTCTAGGAGTTCTTGTTATCCATCCCCTATGGAAAATACATCACCTCATTTTTTTATTCAAATTGAAAGGAAAGACTCCCTTTGTTATCATAAAGGTTAATTTAGGGGTACTTTCAGGGTTTTTGACATCTATGAAGTAATCCTCCAACACTGGTTCATTAGTGTTGGCAGTAGATGTGAAGATGAGGCCCGGTTAATCCTTGTGGTTGCAATTTGCTGGAGTTTATGGAAGGTGCTCAACTAGTCCAGGCACTCCAGCCCCTATAATTAAAATTTGGAAATCATCATTAGGTAAAAGTGATTCAAAGTGGACTTAGAGGGACTTATAAGTCATTCAGAGGATGCTACCTCTTTTAGGTGATTCTCTAATAGTTGATCCCCTCCTACCATTCCTATATGAAGATATATTATCTTATAGGTAAGTTGGCCATCCATTTTCATGGGCTCAATCTCAACTTAGAAGGGGCATGCAATCTAGAGAGAATGTGTGGGGGTGTCCTGGTGCATGAATTGACATATTAAGTATGTTTCGCCTTCTACATTTTTTATGTAACTGGTGAATCACATATAGTGGAGGCTATGGCCATGCTCAATATCTTTGAACTTTTAAATTAAAAGAACATTAATCACACCATAGAATAAAACATGACTCTAAAATCATCTAAATATCAAAAAATAGTGGCTCACCTTCAGCATATCATATCACATACATGGTCCCCAAATGTATGTCTCTTCTGTCTAGTGATATAGAGATCCTCCATATGCGGCTTGAGGGAAATCATGAAACTAATTTATTGGCCTCCAAAGCTACCCAAGACCCCCCATGTAATTTTTAATCTTAGATCCATTCCATCGGGAGGAGTGGATCTGTTTATATGAGATTCCCTTAGTATCCACTTCTATATTCCTCTATTATGTATGGTTCATTATTTCCATGACTAAATATATATTTTATAAATAAAGGCTTGAACTCTCTCTATTTGAACACCCTTATATTTTTTTATTTTTTAAATTGTATTTAGTATTTTTGATATTTTGTTTCATAAAATCCACTAATTTTTTCTTTATTTACATGAAATACTTATTTTTTTATTTTTACACAAAATGTTATGTTTAACTTTCATTACATGAAACATTGATTGTAAATTAAATGTGACATAAAATTAAAATAATGTTATTTAATATGATTATTATCACCTAGCCACTATAATTTATGAAAAAATTAAGATTAACTAAAATATGAAAATATGGTTTACACATGAATATATAATGAATTATTGTGAAAAAAAAATAATTACAAATTAAAATAAAAACAATTTGTAAATAACAGAAATCTTTATTTGAAAAAATATTTATTATGAAAACAAACATGTTATACCCTAATAAAAAAGAAATTTTGGTGAATTATTTTATATAAATTTATATATATAATATATTCACTTTACTATTTAACATTAATAAAATGTGTTTTCTAGACAAGAGATAAAAATAAATTCTGTTTAATGTTTACAAATATAATTTTTCTAAAAATATGTTTTGTCGCCTTTTTACAGAGAACTTATTTTAAAAAAAATGCTTACACCTTTATACAATTTATTTCTAATAAAATACAACATTTTAAATATTGGAATATCAAAATTATATTATGGTGACTATTTTTGTATTTTTATGGAATGTTTCATTTTTTGATGAATAATGAAAAATACATAATTTTAATTGAAAATTTATTTATGTTTAATTTATTTATGAAGTTAAATTATATTTTATATTTATTTTAACATTATAAAGGTTTAATTAAAATTTAATTAATTAAATATATGTATTTTGAAATAATTTCTATTTTAATTTTTATATAAATACGTTGTAAAATTTTGAACATTTTCTCTTTGAAAACCCACTTTCTCATCGTGTTTGTGGGATTATTTTTAATTTGAAATTTTCAGTTTTTGTGAATGGAATTTGAAAAAATGATTCTATATTTGGAATCAAATAATTTATATTATCAGATATGTTAAAATTAATTTCTGAACCAAATTTATATGGAATGCTATTAAAATTAATTATCATGGTTAATGAAAAATGAGTTCACCAGACTGTTATACTAAAAAGATAGGGGTTAGAAAGACCTATAATTTTTTTTCTAAAAGTAATTATATTGAAAATTTATAATATTAAAAACATAATTTTTGATAATGGTACATTTTTTATCCTTGTGGAATATTAATGTTTTTGGGATAACTCAATTTATTTTAAAAATACCCAGTGTGTCCTCTCCTCCATTTATAAAAGGTTTCTCCATTTCCTCTATTAATCACACCATGAAAAAAATTTATTTCATCCTATAAATAACTAGTTAACCTTATTACATTCTCTCCCATAATCGTATAATCATTATTTTTTTATAAAACTATCCTTGTAAGGATATCTTAGAATCCTAAGGAGAAGACACGTAGAAGAGGTAATGTTCATCATCAAGCATCTTTATTTAATATCTTTCTCAAATTTATTCAATTATTATTATATCATTATTATATAGAAAAATCATTATCTTCCATGTAAAATGTTTTTTTATGTTATGTTCTTGATGTAAAACCATCTCCACGTCCATCAAATCAGTTATGAAATCATTGTTCGTGGGTGTGGTGGATTGTTGCCTCGCAAGCAGATGTTAATCATCCTTCCATTACCACTTATAATGGATGAAAGTAATGTTTTATTTATTGTTTATAATATATATATATATATATATTATTTATGATGTCATTATGATTTTATAATTATAATATCACACCAAACATTGTATTTTATAGTTTTTGGGAATACTATTTCAGTCATGTGTACGAAGAACTACCATCTCAAGAAGCAAGGTGATTCAAACACGCTTTACATAAGATTTATTAAAAATGGGCTCAATAAACATATGTGATATATATTTAGATAAAATATTAAGTAATTATAATATTTCATTTATTTTCCTTTATTTCTATCCAACAAGAAAATGGTAATAGGGTTTCATGCATACTTGTGTCCTACCATCATCATATACAATGTATTTAATTTCCCATCCCTAAATGTTAAGGATTACTATAAATAAATATGTAATGAATGTAAATGATATTTATATCCTGGATTATATTATGTAAATTTTTTATACATGACAAGGTAATAGGATCAAGAATAACATGTTAAAACATTCACACAAAAAAGCAGTTATAGCCTCAAACGTGACTTTAACATGGAATTATTAATAAATGGGTAATAAATGGATATAGTAAGATCATATATGGTATGATATTTATGAATATGGTTTTATTATATACTTATAATATACATCTATTTATTTTAATGTAGTTTTGAATGAGTATTAAAAATTTCAAGACTTAATGTAAGGGATTCTTGTTTCAATGTTCCTTCATTGAGATGTATGTTTTGTTATGTACCTATATTCCTTAATGAGTTGTATATAAAGAACCTTTTATATTTAATATCATGAATTTATTAATCCACATTAAATTTCATATTCAATTTTATGTTATCCCTTCATGGGTTTTATGATTCAATGTTTCCAATATGGTAATGATTTTATGTTATAATGTCATAATTTATCATAATTTTTTATGAATATGTTTTTATGATAAAAAAATATGATCCATTACTCAAGAAACTCCTTATTTTTCTTCTACTATAGTTATTTATGATATTTTATAGTAATATTACAATTTTACACTCATTAATTAAAATAATTGATAAAAAGTTTTAAAGATTATCTGAATTTATTTATATCTTTGGTCATAAAATAGTTTTATTTCAAAAATGTTTTCAAATAACATAAAAATGTTTCCTTATTCTCCTTTTATTTTGAAAATTAATTTTTACCATGGTTTAATTTATACCAAAACAATAAAAGGAATGTTATTTTTTTTGTCTTTGAAACAATTACAGTTTTCATTTTAATGAAAACGTTAATGAAATATTTTTTCAACATGTAAAACATGAACAAAACTTCCAATCATCATGACAATTAATTTCCATAAAACCTCATTTTTAAAATTTCAAATTTATTTTCAAATAAATTGATTATAAAATTTGATTATGTATTAAAATGTGTCTTTAAAATCATAAATTAAATATTCCCCAAAAAATATTTTAAATTATTTTTACGGTATTCATTTACAAGATTTCGAAGTTGTTTTTGAAGGAATGGATTTTCAAAAAAGAATTCTTATTTTAAAAATGTTTTTTTGATGAAATTATAATTTCTTAAATAAATATTTTAAATGGTCAATCAAAATCATTTTTCATTTAATATTACTTCTTTTGATGCTACTTATGCCATACTGGGGATATGATCCAAGGATACCATTTTTAATATTTCTTTATATGGATTATTTTTCTTATATATTGATGTTTGTGAAATACTTTTACATTCTGTGGGTTAAACCCTGATAATCTTTATATAAAACATTCTTATTTTTCTATATAAATTCAATTATTATTATGAAATATGTTTGTTTTCCATAGGATATTATTTGATGAAAATTTGATAAAACCTATTTACTCTCATGGGTTTTGAAATAGTAAATGTTGTATGATCTTATTAAAAAACTATTTATGATTTTCATTATATTATTTTGGTTATGATATAATATATTATGATGGTTACACTATATTGAAAGCTGATGATTATGTTATAAACAATGATGTGTCAGACCTATATTTCCCTCCAAATAATTGGGTGAATATATATATTTCATGAGATAGATAGGAATCGAATGGGGAATGAACCCGTTTAGTAATACAAGACTGGAATGGGGAGTGAAACCAGTTTACTAAGACAAGGTTGGAATGGGGAGGAAGCTAGTTTAGTAAGGTACTTTTTCTGTAATAGTGGTTTAATACTATGAAGGTTTGGGGAGTGAACCCATTCCATATTGAAGAAATATCTTCCACTGGAGATTGTGGTGTGACCCTCCCAATAGTTTTAGCTTACCATAGAGTTCCGTATAAAATTTCGAAATGATCCTTGACTACTAAGAGAATAATTTTTTTATTATTTTGTGTATGTTAAAAATCATTGTCTTATTCTTTTTTATGATATCAAGGATAATGTTTTTAAAATTAATTATGATTAATGACTTATGGTCATACAATCATTATTCCATGTCTTAAGTTTGTGATCATTGATATGTAGGGTTTGGTTTTCAAATTTTCTGCTCATTTTCCCATACATTTATTCTCACATTATTCTTATATATCTCCCTTGTCTACCTTAATGAGTATTTTATATCATCCTTTCTTGTGTTTTCCCTACCATGTTATAAAGAATTTTTTTTAGTAATAATACAATAGTTGATGATTTTTATGGGATAAATTTAAGATCATACATTATTTATGAATATTGGGTTCAATGTTTGCAATGTAACTAAACTATTATAGTCCTCACATGTGTGTTTGTGTAAAGTAATGAATATTAATAAAAATGATGTAATATCCGTGAATGAAATTCTTGGTTTTATATAGTTTTAGTCATTATAAATGTTTAGTTTATGTTTAGAAACTGGGTGAAAAAAATTTAGTTTGATCTCTTTGGATATTTCTAAGGATATTTATTATGGTGTCTTTAAGGATAAGTCTAAGGATAATTCAGTGTATAGGAAAATGTTCTTGAGATTTTTTAATAGATAGAAAATTTGATTTTCAAAATATTATATCCATGTATGGATTCTACAAGTGTATGTTGATTTCGAACAATGATACCTAGGGGTAATTACTCTGAAAGGGATTTATTGAGCTGGACCCAATAATCATTAGGTTTATGATAGTGGGCCTCACTACACACCGGGTCTGACACTACTAGGGGATATGCTTTTGAAATTCTCAAACTCTTTCAAAACCATCATGATGGAATTAAATATATGATTAATATGAATGAATTAAGTTAAACCGAAGGTTTCATATAAATATATTAATTTTTCTTAATTTATACCTCCTTAATGATATTTACACTAATGGGATTTCCATTATGATTAGGGTTTCTCACAATATTCTTTTTGTTTTTTTTCAATATATGGAACTAGAATTAATCATGTTAACACTGAATCTGATGAAAAATTTAGTGATTATGACAAAAAAAAATTCGATAAATACTATAGTGATAAATATTGTGATTATTTGTAATCAGGTATCATGATATGTAACCAATATTGTGAACATAGAAGGGATTCCTAAATAATCATTTCATAGGAATATGATATTTAATAAAAAGTGATGTGGTAATGATCATGGAAAAAAGAATATTAAGAATCCCACATGTCATGAATTTTTGAATAAGAACATAGAATAATATCTCAAATTGAGGGGAAGATATCATATAAGTGAAAATATGGTTATAGAGTGAGAAATCATTAAAAAGTTCAATGTCTTCTAAGTGGGGATCCTGGGAACTATCTAACTCAATGCCATGACAAAAGAATTAACTTATAGACCGTTTAATTACATATTTCATATCAGTCATTATTTTGGAAGGTTTGAATTATATTTGTATTATGTTTCATGGATTATGTTGTAAATGTATTTTCATAGTGGTATTGGTGTTGTAATAATCATGAAACATTTAAGGATGATGTTAATCTAGAAGTATATATATCTCCATGTAATATTGAAATAAGAGTTATGTATTCCATCACGGGTTTATAAATTGGAGTTTGGTCATATGTTCAAATTCTTAGACACCCCCTTAATGTTTTATGTAATGGGATTTTATCAATATTAAGGATCTTTTAGGAGTTATTTATGAAAAATACAACCCTTTGGTTTTAATGAAGAATTACATTATATATACAAATTTTAAAGGTATTGGTAATATTTTTGGATTATCATTTCATTGATATTAATATAATAGTGGGTTATTTTAATTTCATAACATTTTTATTAATATAGTTTCTTAAAAATAAAAACTCACAATACAGGAAATAACCAATTGCATCCAGCAAGGTAGCAGGGCTTTAACCTAGAACTGATAGGTGACAAGGTCATATCACCTACCACTGGACTCTATTGAAGATTAATTATGTTGGTACAATATAATGAGGGATATTTATTTGTATTAGTTTATATTTTTATTAATTTACCATGTTCATTATATAAGATAAAGTTCTAAAATGATGCTATGAAAAATATCTATACTAGAATGGAAATGGGAAGACATCACCAAGGTTTTTATCGTCATACTCCCCAAAACATCTAAAGGTAATCATTCTACATGGGTTTTATTTGATCATCGTATGAATTCATCACACTTTATATATATCATATAATAATTTTCTTTAGATAATATTTATAATATATAAATTATGGATGTGTTATGTTTCACTGAGTAAAACATTCATTTTTATCTGATCTGGATCTGCAGTTTGCCTGTCTTTTTTAGATAAGTATTTAGTTACCTCATGATATAGAGATGAGTTACATCACTATGTATTATATGCCGATAGATGCTAGTCTGGGAGAGGAAATTCATACCCCATATAATAATATATGATCTTATTATATATATTCAAAGGGTTTTTGGGATCAACATCATCGTCATTCTGATATTTCATTCAACAATATTTTTCACTCTGTGATTTATATGGGTCCTTATAAATAAATTTTATGGGATGATGTTTAGAACATTAACGTACAAGAATGAATTTGAAAAAAGAAATATATTTGGACCTATGAAAGATGAGGATAAGGAAAATAAGGTTAGAACCACTCAAAAACATGTAAGGACATCATAAATTTGATATTAATTTTATGATTATAATCATCGATGAGATATAGAACTTTAATGTGGTGATTATTTCTTTCTATGAATTTATATGTTGAAAAAAAATAATATCTAATCCCAAGGTATATTGGTCACATGGAAATAATTTATCACATTGGTAATATAGATTATCATTTCTATAGAAAAACTCTCATTAATAATGGGGTCCGTCTATAACACTTGATGATGTACATAACCGATCTATCACATTTACTAAAATCATATTTCATTCCATCGTAGTATTATATTTATTATGAGGAATGAAATTTAGATATTGAAGATCTAATAGGGATGGTTCTAAGAAACAATACCACACGCCTAGTAAATAATTTGTATAAAAATCACCAACTTTGAGAAGCTATATGTGATTAAACTGATTTAATGAGGAAAACCTATCCTCATTTATTGATTCCAAAGTGATGAATTTCAAAGGTGAAATTAATTTTAATGGGGGGTATAAGTTAACACCCCGATATTTTGGGAATAGTTTTTCAAAAATAGATTTTTTTTTGATATTTTACATTATATAAAACATTAATTTTATCTTTAATTACCCAAAAAACTGTTTTTTTATTTAATACACTATCATATATTTATCTTGTGTTATATGCAACTCTAATTTTAATGGAAATGTGAAATGCAATTAAAATATAATTTTTTAATATGATTTTTATCACATAGCCATTGGAATAGAGGGTACGAATAGGATTAAACAAATTATCAAAATATACCTTACACATGTATATGAAATTAACTCTTTGCGAACTAATTAATTATAAATTAAAAATAAAACTACATGAAAATCAATGATATCTTTTTTGAAAAAAGTATTTTTTATACAAACAAAGGTGTTCTTCCTTAAAAAATCAAACCAAGATTTATGATTTTTTTTAATTAAATTTATAATTAATATGTTAAATAAACTATTTGACTATTATCAAATGTGTTTTCTAGAAAATAGATAATTATGTAACCAATTTCACTCTTACAAATATTATTTTTCAGAAAATAAGTTTTTTCTCCTTTTATAGTGTACTAATTTTAGGACCAATTTTTTCACTTTTATAAATTTTATTTGGTAAAATAATATTTTTTAAATCATAATATCAAAATTATTTAATTTTTAGTTTTTCTATGTGTTACATTTTTTATACTTATTGAATGATACGAAATTTTAATTGAAACCTATATTTTTTAATTTATATATAAGGTAAAATTATATTTTAATTTGTTTTTAAATTATAATAGTTCAATTATAAATTCATTAATCCAATTTAATTCATTTAAATTAATTTAAAAATAATTTATGTATAAAATCATTGTACATATTTAAATATTTTCACTTTAAAAACTTTCATTTTCATCGCATATCCAAGATTGATTTTAAATGAAAATATTTCTTCTTATGTGAAGTGAATTCAGAAAAATGGATTCCCTATTTGGAGTCATAAAAATATATATTATCTAATATAATAAACTTAATTTTTTAACATAATTATTAGTGAATGTAAAAATAATAATTACAACGCTTAAAGTAAAAATGAGTTTATCGAGGGTTAAACAAAAAAGATAGTTGTAAAAACAACCTGTAAACATGTCTAAAATATTTTTTATTTACATATTTAGACCATTAAACCTCTAAGGTTCAATAATAGACCATTTTGGAGTCTCTTACATAGGAAAAAAAGTTGTATTGCTATATTTTTTTCAAAAATACCATGTGTATCCTCTCCCCCACTATTAAATGGCCACCCACACTCCCACCTTATTCAAAACATAAAAAATATTTGGTTGAAAAAAAATAGCCACAAAATAAATTCAAAAATCCCTTCCCCTCAATATATTATCCTTGTTCTCAGTAAAAATCCATCCTTAAAAGGCTTTAGTGGAACTCGATGAAGAATACACGAAGAAGATTAATGTTCTTTAACAAACATCTCTATTTTATTTCTATATCCACCATATTCAATGATTATATTTACCACTATGATAAATAACCTCAATATATTCCATATAATAATACTTTTCCTATTAATTTAATTACTAAAAATTATCTTCACTTCCATAAAATGGGTTACAACATTTCCATCTTGTGTACAATGGACTACCACCTCACAAACTAACATTATTTGTTTCTCTATTTCCTCCTCTTGTGGAAGGCTTAAATGATGGATTAATTTTTTATATATTATATATATTATATTTATGAAGTTTTTATTATTCATGAATTATCATATCACACATACCTTCATATTTTTCATTTTGGAGGAATACGATAATGCCGTTCGTGTGTACGGTGGACTACCACCTCGACAAGTGATGTGATTCATTCACACTTTACATGGAATATATTATGGATTTTTTTAAAAAATATCTTATATATATAATGTAAAAGTTATTCTAGAATTATAATATATTAATTTATTTTATTTATTTAAATCCGGAAATTAAATGGAATTAGTGTTCATGCGTAAGTGCAACCTTTCGTCTCCATGAATGGTGTATTTTATTTCCTATCACTAAATTAAATGGATTATAAAAAATAAATATATACTAAATATATATTATATTAATATCATTTTTTTCAGTTTATATACTATGAAACCATTATATAATTAACAAGACAATAAATAATAAGTTAAAACTAGTACAAAAAACAAAGTAGTTATTGCACGAAATGAGACTCTAACATCGAATTTTTAATAAACCTGTAATAAAATTTCATAATAGATCCATATATGTCATGATACATATATGTATATAGATACATAATATGTTTATAATATACTTTTATTCATTATATGGGATGTCTGAATGAGCATTAAGGAAGTCAAGACATAAGGTAAGATTTGTTTTGTCTCAATTTTCCATCTTTTGGGACGCACATTATGTTATGCACCTAAATTATTTCATGATATGTATATACATAACCTTTAAAATGTAATATCTTAAATATGATGATACTCCCAAAATTTTATGTTCCATTTTATTTAATTCCTTCATGATGCTTATAATTTAAAGTTAGTAAAGTGGTAATGATTTTATGTTATTGTCTCATCGTTTATCATGATTATTATGATTGTGTTTCTAATGATAAAATATTGTAATAACTCTGTATATAAACTCACGAATTTTCTCTTCCTCTTGTTAATGATTTAATTTTCATGAATTAGTAAAAAATTTCACTCGTTGGTACCTAAAATATTTTAGATTTTTTTAATAAAATACAATTTATTTCCCTCTTTGGTCAGAATTTTTTTTATTAAATACTATATTTTCAAAAAATATCTTCAAAAATATATTTTTATTCTCATTTTAATTTTTTTTTAAAAATTACCCATGCTTTAACAACAATAAAAAAATTTAAATGCGTCCTCATGTCATTTTACAAATAATGCTCATTTGGATTTAACAAAAAATGTGACATGAATATTTAGTTTAAAATGTATGACATGAATGAAAATTCCTATCATCATGTCTAATATTTTCCATGAATATTATTCTATTTTTTTATTTTTTAAAATACAAGGATTTTCAAATTATTTTATGATTTCAAAATTTCTTTTTAATGTAGAAAATATATTTTCCTCAACATTTTTTTAATTTTTTTTAAAACAAACATTATATAATTTTAAGATTATTTGTAGGTGAATGGATTTTCAAAATAGTTATATGTTTGAAAATTGATTTTCAATAACTATTATTCAATAAATGTTTTTAATAGTCAACCAAAATAATTTTCTATCTAGGATTACATCTGTTGATTCTATTTATACCATATTGGGTATATGATCCAAGGGTTCCATTATTATTCTTTTTCGGAATTGCTGTGTTTATAATAGAATGATTTTTATGAAACCAATTTATCATACATAGCTTATAACATGAAAATATTCTTATGAAACATGATTCTTTTTTCAAATTTCATTCAATGATAATTATAAAACCTATTACTTTTCCACAGTTTATAATATGAGGATATATTTACGAAAACCATTAGTTTTCATGGGTTATGAGATGATGATTATTTTGTCTTATTGAACATATTTTTATGATATTCATTATGTGATGGTGGATATGTTAATAAAAAATTTGGTGGATATGTTATAACCTAGGATGTTGGTTATGTTATAACATTAGATGGGTGGATATATAACTCCTTACAATTTATTGGGTAAATATTTATATGTCATGAAATAGGTATGGATGGAATGGGATTGAACCAGGTTTAGTAAGACAAGACTAAAATGGGCAGTAAACCCAATTCAGTAATGGAGGGCTAGAACATGGAGTAAAACTAGTTCACTAAGGGACGTTATAAAATTTAATGGACATGGTATAAAACCTTTAGTACTATTATGGATTTTGAAGTGAACCCATTCTTATATAAGGAATGGGATTCCACCATATATAGTGGTGTGTCCTGCATAGGAGGTGTAGCCTCCCCTAGAGTGCCATTAAAATCATTAGAAGTAATCCTTATCTATTATGAGAGTGATTATTTATACATAAGAGTATTTAATAGATGTATTACTTATGCCAATTTAATGATATCGTAGATCATTTTATTTTATTTCATTAACATTCGTTACTTATGAACTGTCGATCCTTATTCCAAGACTCAAGATTATAATTTCTTATATTTAGGGTATGGTTTTCATATTTTTTATCATGTTCTCATAACCTTATGATCTTATTATGTTTACATATATCCCTTGTTTAACCTTACTCATAATTTGAGCTCACTGTTTCTTATTTTTCCATTCCCAAAGTTATGATGAAATTTTGTTAAGTATCACAATAAAATGGGATGATATTTATATGACACATTTATGATCTTCCACAAATTAATAAGCTAGAATTCAATATTTCTGATGTCACTAAACTATTATGGTACTCAATATTGTGTTTTTTAATTTATTTAATGTTCAAAAAAATGATGTAATATCCATGTCTGAAAATATTGGGTAAATATATCTATTTTTCCTTTGACAAGATTGGGTATCATCAGCTTCCTCTCTCTAACTTTATCCGATCATGTTGGAGTATAACATCACTTCTCATTCCAAACCACATAAAGATTCATTTGAATTATATAATAAAAATTATTGTTATATGAGATCTTTACAATGGTTAGGTGTTTATCCCAAAATACTATTCAATAAATTGAACAACACCTCTGTATATCCTCTAGTTTTTAGATGTATCTCGTAGACATACAATCCATGTAAGTGTGATAAGTAGTACTAAAACTCAGCTCTGTGTCTGGTGTTTGTCGAACAATTCTCCCAAACCACAATGAAAGCCTCATATCTCAATCACATACAATGGATAGAGGAAATCCATTTGGTCTTACCACTAAACTTATATATATCATAATGAGGTGGTCATGATATAATTATTCTGATATATTAATGAACAATGTTGTTTATAAGGTGTTTTACTACCACCTTGAAGGTATTTTTATATTTATTTATTGTAATGAGTCATATGATTAAATCCATTATTGTGTTTTCTAATTTTCATACATTTATAAGAAATAGTTACATCATATTCGTAGCCTTATATTATTAAGCCTTGACTTTTTTCCATACCAAACAACTAGATAAAAATTCTATAATCTATTTATTAATGTTATCCAACTAGTTATTTTTATTCAAATCTCTATGTATCATGGTTATTTGAGGAATAATAGACATGTATGATTCATCCAAGTCGTCTAAATATATTCTCTATAGTAATATTTTTTATGGGAAATATATGTAACTTCCCAGCCCTATAAGTCTATAATTATGAAATCTGAAATCTATAATATGCATTACCTTCTTCTATAGCACATTATCATCATTCTATTCCTACATTATCTTCTAGATAATATATGTTTCATTAGTTATTTGATAATGGTAAAACTATTTTTTCATTCATTATTCCTATCTCCATTCATTATATGTCCAAGAACATTGGATCCCTTATGATCATCATCATGGATAGGGTTCTGGGTTTATTTTTAGTCAAATCATTTTCCAATTTTCACTATACCATGATGGTAATAGAAGTAATGATCATAATCCTTGATCAGTTCTAACAACCTTCATTAGTACATTTTTATTTCATTTTCAGTTTATATATACTTGAGACTTTTTTATCAGTATACCTATCACACATTTCCCTATATAGATAAATTTTACAAATATTCAACATACATATCACAAGATCAAAATCTATATCTTGATTAGTGAGATTTAAAATTGTGATAATTTTCTTAAAAATCAATAATAGTTCCTAGACAATCCAAGAAAACTATAGATTTCTGTCAGAGCTATTATTCAAGAGAATCTTCATTTGGCTCTATTTTTAAAGGATGCACATATATCTCTTCCCTAGTGATAAAATTCCCCAGGAATACCACTTTCCCCATCCAAAAATAAAATTTATTATACTTCTCAAATAAATTTCCATTTATAAAATTCGTTTGTGTTGAATTCAAATAATACTGAAGATATTCTATTTTTTTAGTATATAATTTTATCATCAATTAATACTACCTATATTTTTTCAACGTAATACCTAAAGACTCTATTCATCATATCCATAAATATTGTTGGATAATTATTGATCCCAAATAGAATCACTATGAACACACATTTCCAATACCTTAGATGAAATAAATCATGAGGATATCCTCATTCTTATCCTTTACCAGATATTATCTTGACAAAAAATCCATGTTGGAGAGGTATTATGATCCAATTTGTTAATCAAATAAGTAATTAATCTATGTTAGAGGATATGTTTTCATTGTATTTATCTTTATTAGATCATGATAATTAGTGTATAGGCACATTTACCGATGATTCCTTTTTATCAAGATGACTTATGCACCCTAACATAAAGAACATGGGAATATAAAACCATTGTCCCAATTCACCTATAATTACTTCTTCACCACTTTAAGATCAATTATATCCATTCTATATGATTTCTCAGTTATAGAAAAATCTCCATGTATAATATATATTGATAAATTAGACACTTTAAAATGAGTAAGACTAGGAAAACTATTGAGAAACATGTCATTGATTTACCTTACAATAGGAAAGTCATAAAAGATTATATTTTCATTACATTTAATAATATATTAAAGATACAAATTATCATAAGAAAATAATATTCATTCTCGAGAAGATTATACCAAATAATATTCATCTATCTCCTTTCACGTTAATATGTTGGAGGGTCACTTATGATATAGTTGGAGATTACATTCTCCTAAAATTTAATATTGGATCTATATAAGGAAAGTAATTATATGCCTAGAATAGCATACAATTTTTACAAAAGGAGTATCAAAAGGTTTATTTTCAAATTATTCCCCTATATTTTGGTAGGTAATTATTTATATTCTTGGGATTAAATAATTAACCATTTTTTCTTCTTTACCGATAACTCAACTTCTATATGTTTTGGTGGAGTTTGAACAGTTCTGCTACACTTTTATGATATAAAAATTTGAATAGAACCATACAAAAATCATAAATTCACTATCCTTAAATGAATACCAAAAATTTATATCACATTATTATTTTCAATATCCTCCATAAGAGTCTTCATAACATAAGATATACCTTTCTCTATAGTCCATTGAAGTTATTATCTATAGTTATATTGAAGAACCCTTGGCTAAGTGCACTGATATGTATAATGTCATTTTACATTGAAATTGAAATGTTAGACATTAGGTTGATGGTTTTTCATAGAATTCATTTCTTCTATAACATTAGTGTGTATGCCCCATAAAAACGTTCTATTTGGATTCCCTTCCATCCAACACCAAAATAATATCCTTCTCTTATATTAGAAATTTCCGGGATGCTTCTTCCTACACAATTGACAACAGGGTTATTAGGAATTATTTCTATAATAATATTTCCACATATTACTACAAAAAATCATACTTACACTTCATGTCCTTAGTCCCATAAAACCCTTATGATTGAAAAATCGCTATTTCAACTTTGAGGGCACATTAGGACATTTCTGCATAGCTGTCAATGTCTCAAATCACCAAAGCATTTTATAGACTCTTCTTTTTCCCACCGAATAAGAGGTCCAATTTACTTTCAATGGATATGATATATTTTGTGGAATATCATGCTTGTACTTTTATATTTTCCTCATATTTCATGATAGATTCATTAGACTTTGTTATTGTGGCTAAGTAAATATTTATCCATTTGTATTTATTGAGTACGTTGAAAATATGTATCTTATAACATTTCCATATTATTTTCCTCTCAATCACTTTGATATCCTCTTATGGTTTCATATTTTTCATCATCATCCTCTATTGTTCAAATTATCCTTCGTAAATATATCAAACAATCACAACCTTCTGTTTCTCAAAGAATTAAAGGAGAGAGATGATCTTCTCAATGTTGTTGATCCGTTTTTTCATGACTAAAGGATCAAAGAATACACTGAAAGTAGGATAACATTATCACCTAATGTTATCAATTTATACTCTATATTTATTTGGATTATGGTGGTTTTCCTCCGGGTTCTAGGTTCCATTCAAAACATAAGTTAATTGAAAAATAATTTTCCTAATGTTACTGACTCCTACTCCCATCAGGTTGGGTATATCAATTGGTCTGTAGTTACATTTTTTATCACATTGGTCCCCAGATAGATAAATTAATTCCTATAAATTTTATAAAATAATGGTAAAATAATGGATGTGAATTTTAAAAATATTAAACAAAAAGGGGATCCTTGAGCATTGAAGGGATAACTCATAAATGGCATATATTCATAACCTCTGTGTAAAATCCCAGGTAAATATAGAATAATTTTTTTAAATAATTTTTAATATTTATGAATTAGAAATTAATTTTTCTTAAAAAGGTATTCTATGTGTGATAGAAAACCTGAAAAGTAATAATGAGTTTCTATAAAATCTAACGTTACACATAAAATTGAGTTATAACAAAAAATATTATATTTATAGTATTATTATTTTAAGTGGTAGTTAACACCTAGTGATTTTATCAGAAAGAATGAATAGTAAAGACTCAAATTTTTTTTCAAAAATAATTATTTTTTTACATTAATTCGCTAAATTTGATAGTCTTAAAATAATATTATTTCTAATTCTATGCATAAAAATCTTAACATTTTTTTAAACGTAGCTTTAACTCATTTTAATGGTGATACAATTAGGAGTATAATTTTTGACATATTTATAATTTAGATATGGGAAAATATTTTCTTTAAAATTTAAATACTGAAATTTTGTTTTGGGTGAATTTATTGTATTTTTTGGAGAACTTTCATACATTGATGAATAGTGAATAATATTTTCTATTAGTTCAAAACTAGTTTTTCATACATTTTATTTATATTTTTAAATATATTATGAATTTGTTTTAATATATCATTAAATAATTTTAATGTCATTTAACCCAATTTAGTTTATTTTATGAAATTTCACGTTAATGATTTATATAAAAACATAGTAATCTTTTTAAATAGTTTACTATGAAAACACACATTTTCATCCCATATAAAGGATTAAATTTAGATAAACAAATTATCATAATGAGATTGGAATATGGAAAATTTTATTCCCAATTTGTTAACATAATATTTTATATTTTCTAATAAGTTCATCATATTTTTTTGATGAAAAATATTAGTGAAAGTAATCAAAATTAATTACATCGATTAAGAGAAAAATTAGCATAATAATAGAGTAAACCTTAAATATAAGAGAAACAATGTCCAAGAAACATTTCTAAAATCAATTTTCTATTAATATTTAGTCCCTATAATTCATTTTCCAAAAATTTTACTTATTTTTAGTGCAACATTATAATGGAAAAACATGGTTGAAATTCCCTTTTCAATAATTTACAAGAATGCCACACCTCTTCCCCTATAAAAAAGAACTCAAGAATCCCATTTATTCACACTTGTAAACTCAAATTTTCTCATAAAAACCTGGATAAAATAACCTAACAACTTCCCTTCCCTAGACTTAGAGGCATCAAAAATCTCATAAATCCAACTAAGAAGCCCATTGGTTCAAAACAAAAAAGTGTTGCCCAATAAAGAGGAAACTTTTATCAACATGAATTTTTAATTTGTTTCCTTCTAAAATACATTAATTTATTATTATTAACTTCTTATATACTATTATAATTATCCTTTATATACTTATATTTGTTTATGTTATGGGTTATACCTACATATACACACTTCTATCAAATGGTTAACAAAATTATCATTCGTGTATAGAGAACAACCACCCCATGTAACGATGTTATTAATTTTTAATTGACCACCACTCATGTTTGGTAATTATTATGGGAAGAATATTTTTAATGATATATATATTATATTTATGATTTTTTCCTACTTATTTAATTTTAATATTCACATACCTCCATTCTTTCATTTTTATTGTAAATAGGATCACTTCATTTGTGGGCATGTGAACTACCACCACCTTAAAGTGATACGACACATTCAAACATTAAAATGAATGTATTATGGAATATTTCAATTAAAAATATGTGAAATAAATAACACACACATAATATTCATCAAATAATTACATTTTTTATAAATATAATATATTATTTTCTTAATTTCCCATTTACACACTAAAAAAGTGATAAGGTTGTTTGGGGATGTGTTGACAAATGCCTCCTCTATGCGAGGTGATTCATTACACCTAGAAACATAATATATATGGGTATATATGATTAAATAAAATTTTAATTATGATATAACTATCATTTTGGAAATATAACTATGATATATATTCTTTCCATAAGGATCTTCTAAAATTTTAACATTACACAAGTGTATGTATGGCCAACCATCTCCATGATTCTAACTTGGGTTAATTTTTCATAACCATATTTCATGATTGATTTGAAAATTATAATTTAGGTATAATTATAATAATTATTTAATGATTTTTATTTCCATATATATGTTTTTTATAATGACCCCCTTGACTATAGTTCACCTACCAAATTCTTTTTTGACCCATAAACAGAATATGGTCAAAATAATCGATGTAAATTTAATTGATTATGTATTTTATTCAAACATTTTACCTAGTGAGATAAATTTAATCATAAAATTAAAAAATTATGGGTCATGTAAATAATTAACATCAGTTTAATATTCTGGAAGACAAAGACACTCATTACAAGTTAGGCTCATGGTAAGGGATATCCTCTCAATCTCCTTTCATTAAAACCTTTCTTGATGATATGAAAATTTATTATTTTATAAGGTGTAACTAGATACCCTTTAAAATTATATCACTATATATTTTCTGTTCTTATGTTATTTAATGCTTTGTAAAATGTTATTATTTCAAGTATCATTTGATTTAAATGTTAAATATGGTTTGGGACACCTTTAAATTATGAAGATTTAATTATTAAATATTTTTCTCCATGTTAATAGTCTTTATATTATTTATATAATGGGATTATAATTTGAATCTAATGTCTATTTTTAATTTCATTAAATATTTTTTCAAAAAAGTAAACCTTTTATGTGTTTTATACATAACATTTGGACAAATGACAATGGTAACGTTCTATTCTTAACAGAAATGGTGAAAGTGAATTTTCCACAATGATGGACATTATTTTATAATTTCTTTCCTTTGTAAGAATTCATGTTTTCATAAATAATAAATATTATATCATTTTTTGAGAATTTTGGAATTCAAAATCATTTTTAAAATATGTTTATTTTTTACTTAAATTTGTATTTTTCAATGAAAATGGTATTTTAATATCTGAAAGTGATCTTTCTAGATTAAAAGTTTTTTTATAAACGAGGAAATTTTTTATTTCATGTTATTTTTTGTGGACATTATAAATGATGGGTGAGACCAAATATGGTTGGGTGAGCTAATTAGAGATTTAGAAATGGTTGTGCCCTTATAGCAATCCAATCTAATGGGGAATGATTATATCTCCATGATAATTATATTGTATGTTAGACATATCGTTCTTCTAATCTATAACGGTTGTGTAAGGATTTTTACTGTGTTCAATGTGATGATATCCCAATGTACCTACATGAAGTCTCTATTATTTCTAATGAATTTTAATGGAAATAATTTTTTAAAAGGTAAAAGGAATTTTATTTATAAAAAATTGTATTTCCATTTTTGGGAAAAATGTTAAGTTATCAAGAATTGGGTTTTCATGAGTTCTATTGTTTATAAATGGACTAAAAAAACAATTATTTTTATATCACTTACTAATCATTGAATTCTTTCCCATGTTTTTATTTTTTATAGGACTTGAAAGTGATTAATTTATTAGATTAATTCATGTTGAAATCCTTGTATAGTTTTCATAAAATAAACTATGATATAATTTTTAAATGTTTTTTATTATGGAAAAAAATGATACAACTCAGAAGTTTCCGCTTGTTATTTTTTGGTTTTGTTATTTATGATTTATTTACAAATTCCCTAACACTCAAAACCTAAAAATATATTTAATGTGAGGGAAATTAAAAGTATTGAATTAACTCTGGATTATGTTGTGTTTAAGGATAGGTATTTAAATTAAGTATTAGAGGTCAGTTTATATATGATTAGGGGATAGGTTAATATTAATAACTTTTGCATAAAATATTTTTTTGGCTAATATAAAATATTATATAATTCAAAGATTACTATGTTGAATAATATAAAACATTCCATTTAAAAAAAATTCCATGGACGAATCATTGAAGATTTAGTGGAAAGGATCCAAATGGAAGATATCCTCCAAACTCTGTATCCTGATATTGGCAAAATCTAAATAGAACTATCTATTACATTATTAGATCAGTTGAATAGGGAGATAAATTGTTGTGGTTTCTATTATAGATAGGAACATGATCTACCCTGATGGGAAATGTCTTTTGTATATCATTAGATGAGGTAACATCCCCCTAATTAAGAGGATCATCTTACCCATTGGTAGGTGAAGGATGCTTCAATGATCAGGAAAATATATTTGATGTCATAAGATGTTTGTAACATGAAATAGTTACCCCAAATGTGTGTCATTTCGAATTTAAAGCATATTGATGGTGGTATTCGGTAAATAATACTGGAGAGAATTGTTTTCTTGATTACATGGAATTGAAAAAATTCAAAGAACATTTTCTTGACAAATTTTCCCCTAAGGTTCTCTGACTCTGAATTGAAAAAATATTCCCAGAACTAAGGAAAAAATAGAATGATTTCATAACTTCATATAAATAAAACATCACATGTCTGACTACATATTATTAGAATTTTATTCAAGACACCAATAGAAAAATTAATCAGTTTTACTCATGATTATAATAAATACTACATAGATCTTTGGCCACATGAGAATTTAAAATATATAACAAATATTTTCTTTTTAGTGAAAATGATGAGATGAATTTTTTTAACTATTTTATGCCTCGAGATGATGAATGTAAGAAGCCATCAACATTCCAGGGGATGGGGAAATATATAATAATGTAATATGGAATTAATTAAATGAAGTTACAATCTTCTAGTAAGTGTGGTAAAACCCACCCTTGAGATTGTATTATAAATGAAGGGATGTTTTGTTGGTGTGCAATTTTTTTTCCAGATGGCCTGTGTGTGCATGAAAATAATTCCCAAAAAAAATCAAGGATTATGGTAACTGATAGCCATCTAATGGTAAGATATTAAAGATTTAATTAAGTGTTGGATTATGTTAATTTATGTATGATGTTAGCTGAAAAAAATCTAAATCGTCATTTTAGGAATCAAAAATGGTGTAGCATAGTCGTTTTTTACTACTAGATTTGATATTGGAACATCTAATAAAGTAGTGAATGGTATGTTACTTGTGTTTTTGAATCATGAAAATACCCTATTTGACTCATTATATTTATATTAATTCATTTCAATGAAAATTTATAGAAAATTACTAATAAGAAATAATGAAAGTATGACAAGTACTTTGTTAAGAACTCTTTGTTTAAGTATTAAAGAAACAAATAATTATAGGAATATTCTGATACTCATTAGTGGGATGGTATTTCATGAAAATGTTGTTAATGTTTACATAATATAGTTTCACATCATTTATGGTATGGATATTATTTCGTTTCAATATTCTATGATTTATTGCATTGCTAATAATGTTTTGTTAAATGAATTCATTACTTTGATAACCTACCATCAAGCTCTAAAATTTATTATACATTGAAATGAAATTAACCAGGATCATATTTTTGAAATTAATGAAACTATTCAAATTATTGATGTTCCTAAAGTAAATTGGTACATAAATGTTTTGTTAGATGATTTTTTTAGTTTTATTCAACATCAAGAGATTGAGTTTACTACTGACTACATACCCAATGGTATGAAAATTTATAAACCCCCCTTTTTGAATAAATCAAGTGAAACCTTTAGAGATGAAAACGAAATTTATGAAGTATTTGATAAAGGATTCATCCATAAAGTAACTACACTATGTGCTTATCATGCCTTTTTTTGTTAAAAATAAGGTTGGACCAATGAGACTTTTCATTAGTTATATATCCTTGCATAAAATCATTATTAATAACAAGTATCATTTTTCCTCATATTAATGATTTGTTTTATCATCTACAGGGAGAACAATATTTTTTTAAGGTTGAATTGAGGTCAAGTACAATCATTTATAATTGAAAGATGATGACATTCAATATACATTGTTTAAAACTTTATTAGGTTAATATGAATTTATATTTATTTTCATGGGTCATAAAATTCATCTTCCATATTTAAGGATCTTATTAATATAATTTTTCATATGTTATTGGATAAGTTTTTTGGAGTGATTATTGATTAAATTTTAGTACTTTTTTTTAAAGATATGTGGAACCTGAAACAAAACTAGGTAATATTTTGAAAACCATAACATAAAATAATTTATATGGTAAATTAACCATGTCTTAATTTTGGATACAAAAATTTTCTATCATGGTCACATTGTTTCTAAATATTTCATTATTTTTGATCGTATAAAAATCCAATTTGTTAAAAAATTGACAAGATCCACAAATATCTCCAAGATTCATAATTTTCTTGGATTATCTGGTAACTACATGTGGTTTGATTAGAAATTATATCTCCTATCTAACCCAATGACTAAGTTAACCAAAAATATATATATCTTTATTAGGACAAAATAATGATAGGATTTTTTTATGGAATTGAAAGGAAGATTGGTGAAATCTCTAGTTTTTTCTTTTTCTAAAAAATAATGAATTATCCATCTTATGTGATACTTATTTTAATGGACTTGGTTGTTTCCTAATGATTAATAATCAGTTAATTGTTTTATGCTTCATGTTTTATAAAACCCCATGAGTTGAACTACCATAAACATGATCAAGAATTCTCTATTTTTGTTTTTTATTGAGAAATTTTTGAGGCATCACTTATATTGGGTAAAGATTGAAATATATACTAACCATAAAAGTTAAAAGTGTATACTCACTTAAAAACATTTTAACATGATATTGGAAAGATTTATGAATCAAATAAATGATTTTCATTTCATTATTCATTATATTCAAGGAAAAGAAAACACGATGGATGAATATTTGAGTCAAAAAAATTAATGCCACATTAACCATGTTAAATTTGGAATATAACACTTTCCTTAATGATTTTATGGATTTTTCCATAGAAGTTTTTGATGCCAGGACATACCATGTTTTATTTGCAGGTCTCAATGCAGTCAAAATTGATATAAAGTATTAGAATGGATTGGAAGGTTGATCAATATTTTTAAGAAAGGGTACAATTCATTTAGAGTGGTAAGTTTAATTATTTTACAACTGATGCATAAGTTGTTTTAATATTTTTAAAAAGATTATGTGTGTCTTTTGATTCATAGTTGAGGAAAGAGTTGTTTAATGAATGTCATAGTACTATGTATTCCATTAATTTATGAAACACTATGATGTAAAGATACCTTCAACATTATTACTATTGGGATGGAATGAAAACCTATATTACCAAATTTACAATGATGTGTTTGAAGTTTCAATATTTTAAAGTAGATTGACTGCTACTGATGGTGAATCTTCAACTGTTTCAAATTACATAATGTAAATGAAAAAATATATCAAATAATTTCATGGTATGAATTCCAAATACTTATCAAAGTAATAATTTGATATTGGTTATTATTGATCGATTAAATAAATATATACATTTCCTTCCCATTCAATATATAATATGATTAGAATAGATTTTTAAATTGAATCTAAAATAGATTATAAAATTACATGGAATACATATCTCCATTTTCTCATAACATTATCTCTTGTTCAAATACAATTTTAAACATGAATTTATAATTTTTTAGATAATAAATTATATTTCAGTACATCTTTTCATCATCAATATGATGAATAGTCTGAGTAGATGATTTATTTCTTCGAGGATATGATTTGTTCTTCTACAATGGAATATTATAGAATTTGGCATCAAAATATTATTTGGGTATATTTTTATTATAATTACATTTTTCTTTATAGTATACAGGTGGCACCATTTGAGAAATTATATGGAATTTGGTGTTGTACACCCACCTTTTTGGATGGTGTTGGACAAATGAAGTTGGTTGCACTAGAGTTGGTAGATGAAATTATAGTGAATGTTCAGTTGATCCCGCAACACATGTGGGTGGATTAGAGAAGGAAGAAGAGTTATACAGACAACCAGAAGAAATATATTTCTTTTTAGATAGGTTAAACACTCAATTTAAAAGATTCTCTATGAAAAAGTGTGACGTGTTCGTATAAAAAGTGTTAGTTGAGTACCAGGTTCATTGGACCATAATAAATCTTGGAGAATTTTTCATCAGTTTCCTATCGAGTTGCATTAACTAAAAATTTATCCAAGGTATACAATGTATTTTTTGAATCATTGTCATGTAAGTATGTAATGGATTCATCTCATGTTTTGAGTCATGAAGTAGTTTGGATAGAATGTAATATTTCTTATTAGCAACAACCAGTTTGGGTTCTTGACAGGAGAGATAAAGTGTTACAAAATATGTTGTTTTAGTTGGTTAAGGTTTTATGTAATAACCATATGACTTAGTTGGAAACATTGTAATATAACAATACTAAGTGGGGAAATTATCACCACTTATTTTTTAAGGGATAAAAATTGATATAACTCAATTTATAATGGGGGGAATAATGTAACATCACGTGTAATTATAGAATAATACATTTATATATTTATTAAAATTAATGAATTGTATAGAAACATTACCTTCAATGGTAATCAATGTTGGATAGTGTACCTTCCAG
Source organism: Viscum album (assembly GCA_963277665.1). Lineage (NCBI taxonomy): Eukaryota > Viridiplantae > Streptophyta > Magnoliopsida > Santalales > Viscaceae > Viscum > Viscum album. Next base: position 229,801,959 of record OY728165.1, read on the forward strand.
GGAATTATGAGTTTCTTTAAAATCTTACATTTCATGCCAGTCTAAGTTGTACCAAAAATATTATATTGTTAATATTATTATTTTAAGTTGCAGTTAAATATAATAAATTATATCAGTAAGAATGAATAAAACTAATTATATTATTTTAAAATAACTGTAATTAAATGTTTTTTCATTCATCTAATAAATTTCATCTTCTTTAAACAATAATAAAACAAAATTTTAACATAAAAAACTCTATATTTTTTAAAAGGTTTTTTTATCACCTTTTAATAGTGAAAAAATTTTGATTCCTATTTTTTACACTTTTATAATTTTAATATGAAATACATAATATTATTTCATAGACTATTATATTAGAATTTAATTTGGGTGATTTTTTGTTAATTTCATGAGAAGTTTCATACTTTTATAAATAATGAATAATAATAAATTTTGGTTCAAAATTTCTTTTTCATATAATTTATTTATATATTTAAGATATTTTTTAGTTGTTTTGATTTATAATTAGATAATTTCTATATCATTTAATCCAATTTAGGTCATTTTACACAATTTTACATTGAATTTATATATAAAGAAATAGAATATTTTTTATCATTTTTACATTAAAATCCTCTTTATCATCCCATCTGCGCGAATAAATTTAAATAAACTTCTTCCACTTCATTTTTTTTACATTTGGAAAAATTGATTAGAGATTTTTAATAATTTTAATTAAAAATTTCAATTTAGGTTAACATAGTTTCTTAAAAAAAATTAGTGAATTTAATTAAAATTAAGTATAGTGATTTAGAGAAAAATGATCTTAACAAGGGACTGGACCTTAAAATTAAGAGCCAAAATGTATGATACACATTTCAAAAATCCAATGTATTTATATATTTAGATAATATACTCCTTTGAATATAATTTTCACCATTAATGGAGCCACTTAATGTAACGTCCCAGCCCGACTGAACATTAGAATAATAGTTGGACCATTCACCACATGACCTCATGCACATCTCCCCAAATGACATAGTCTCCTGACTAATTGTGAGGGACATGGGTTAGTCAGCAGGGGGACTATTACCTCATAGAATAGAGAATGCATAATGATAAAACTAGTGTAAATTAATAAGTAATTAGTTGGATCATATGAAATAAAAGAAAAACAACAGAAAGTATTAATAAAAGAGAACATCAGTAGAAGAATAAATTTCAAAAATGAAGAAATGTGGAAAATGGAAATTCATTATAATGATTAATGTAATATCAGGTGTTACTATAATGTAAAATAAGTGAAATAAAACTAAGGAAAAGAAAAACCCAACGGTCAACTCCTCGATCATCCTAAGTATGCGCCCACTCATGTGCTATATATCTCCCATGCACACAACAATATCAAGGAATAAAAATACCTGTGAGAAAGAACATCTAATCTAGTTCCAAATGATTCCTGAGAAGTATCTGATGTAGAAATGTCAATTGTTCAACACCAACTATGTCTAGTACAATCCATTTTTTGTAAAATAAATTAGGTGGTTTTCTATATATAACAGTCACATAATGATAACAAATTAAATAATAGTAACTTAGTCTGTGTTCATAAATGAATAATAAATATAAGGACCCAGCCTTAAAACATTACATAATCTTGAATTAAATGAATAATTCACATTGAGGATCTTTTCATGTTTAGAGTTTTAGAGAATTTGGACATAACTATTACATCTCAAAGATTACAATGTAGACAAATCTACTCAGTTTCCATTATTTCACAAAATATAAACTCTTGAACAAAAGAGTCATGTCAAGTTCCATGTTTTAGACATCATGACATTTCCTTGATCCCATCCTTGACCGTATTCCACTTTAAGTCATGTGGAAAACATTTTAAAAACATGGGATGGCCATAAAAATCTCAGTAAGGGTTATAACATAATAAAAGGAAGCATTAACCCATCAAAAATAAAAATCGATGAAATCATAATTTTCAATCCTATCATACCTTATGAAATCATAATATTTATGAATAACACATAGTAATCACAATTAATAAATGTATCTTAAGGCATACATAACATACTTACATTGTAGCTATCATAGCTACACAGGGAGTCACAATTGGAATATCTATCACAGTATATTCCCTAAATGTTTTCGGAGAAACATTCATGTTTACCTCCTTCATGTTATCCAATGCCTTGGAGAGCTATCTCTGGCTCACCCGCATTCGGTTTATCACAGAACCACTCGTATACGTAACAATGGCCAAGAACCATAACATAATCATAACACATAACTTAATCATAAAGGAAATATAAAATTACCACATTTCAAAAAATATATAACATTTTAAGATATTGAAAATCCATTCTTAAAAACCATTTTCAATACCAAAATACCTTAAATGAGTGTATGGTATTTATTTTTTCCTTTTGAAAACATTACATCTTGTTAAGGAAGCCATAGATCAAAGAATACTTACAACGGCGTAAAATGTTGTTTTCACCGCTTATGTTAAAAAAAGGAACATTCCTTTTTGTCATTTAGTAAATTGATTCATATAGAAAAGATTCCATTTGAATGAAATGAAAATTCAAAAGGGTTTTATGCACTGTATAAAATAATGTCCTGTAGAAATCAAAAGATGCCTCAATGAAGGGAGATTGAGACGAAGTCCTGTACAAAGATGGTATCCTTAGATTAAGGATAAACCAATTACATAATTATATGTGACAAATAAAAATACACCCAATATAAGTTGATATTAATTTTACAACAATAAGAGTTCAGCTACACATATTAATAGCAGGACATAATCAAGAAGTAGAGTTTTAACCCAAAGAATTGAAATTTGGTTAAGAAGTTCCCTTACAAGAACTCGACAGCCTAAAGGCATCACATTAAACTTCAGAAAATGAGTTGAAGAGAGATAAAAAGTGTATATCATCACTTGGACATAAAATTTACAGAAAAAATGATATATAAGAACATATCCTAATATAAAAATATGTAAATTAAATTACCTAACAAAAAATGAAGTCTTTTTAAAAAGATGGGAGTGAAAGGTCCCCTTACCGATTTGGGTATCTTTCGAAATGTACACCCCATGAAATAACGGTCATAAAATGATGATGTAAATACCCATAAATTAAATTATATCACACAAAGGATAAAATCATGGTAAGTACATACACCACACAAAAGGAAATAGTGGCAAATATAGCATGAATCTCACGGGAACACAAAGTGAGATAAAAACTCCTTACCTTGTTGTGATCAATCAAGTCAGATGACCAAAAGATAATAGACACCAAATGAATCACATAATACTATGAATATAAAAAAAATCATGGTAATATATATTAATGAACAGTAGAACATACCACATTCAATAAATAAGTGGTGAAAAATGGAAATCTCACGGAATTAAATGTGAGATAAGAAATCCCTTACGAAATTTCGGCAGCCTCACAACACCACTTAAAACATCCAAAAAAGGATTGATGAGATAAAATAGGGTCTATCATCATATGAACATAAAAATTACATTAATAGTAATATAAGAGATCATCCCCAACATATGAAAGAGGAGTTTAAAAGAAATGACATAAAAGAGAGTACCTAAAAAGAAAGAGAGACGTAGGATCCCTTACCTCAAGTTCGACTTGTCTTATTCGTTTCTTTGTATTCCTAAATAATAAACTTCTGTCAATTTAAAATTGCTTAAGAAACTCATTTAAAGTTTATTATTCAATTGATAACACATATTATAATGTTTTAATAATTAGTTAATTAGGTGAGTTCATATCAGACGTTTTTGTCGATGTTTGGTATATGAATCAAAAAATGAACTTGTTTGAAAAGAATTGTCCATGTTGTTATAAGAACACCATCTCTAGAATATTATTAATGATTTAAATATCATATATATCTAGTATATATTAATTTTATACTATTCCATAACATTTGGAGATAAAAAATTAAATGCACCGTTCATAGAGATGGTAGGTCGTACGTACACATGAACGCTACTTTCATTTCTTTGTCATATTAATGGAATAAAACTAAATGAGAGATATATATATTATAATTACAGAATGATATTAATCATTTAGATGTAATATATATCATATATGTCCATTATATATATTTACTTATAATAGTACATAACATTTGGTGATAAGAAATGAAATGTACCGTTTATGGAGACGGTAAGCTGTACGTTCGCATAAATGCTACTTTCATTTCAATTTAATAATTTAATGGAATGAAAAAATAATTATACATAGGTATATTATAATTACAGTATACTATCATATATAATATCAATAACTCCATCCTTTATACATCCCGCATATGGCATTAATGATTCAAATCAGTTTGAGGGGGCGGTAGTCCGCACTTCCTAAAATGAAATTATTGCCTTTACCCATTATGGAAACCATAAAGGTATGGCATAAATGATAAATACAAAAGAATAAGTAAAAAATGAACATAATATATATATCATATATAAATACAGTGACATCTTAATGGCCACCATGAGAGGTGTTAAAAGATGATTGAACAATCATCGTTTCTTGAGGCAGTAATTTTCCACCCACAGAAATAGTATGTTCTTTAACCATTAGACGGAGGTGTGTATATATGTAGCTCGAATACTTCTCATTACAATTTCATAGTATATTTAATATATTTTTGTTTTTAGAAAATAAAGAAATAAAAATAGTTTAGGTGTTTGGAGAAGCAAAATAAAACAAAAGAACATAAGAGAAGACATTACCTACAAAGCAGGTAACTCTTTTTGATTTGAGCCCAAAGGCTTCCTTGGAAATACTTCTTCCCAAAGTGAAGATTCTAGGAGTAATATAGGGATGTGTAGAGATAATATGAGCATAGGTTGGATGATACAAGGTCTTGAGAGGTGTGGGTAAGGGGGTAGAGGTGGGGGCCTTTCATAAGAGGGAGGAGGGGCACTCTTGGAAAGTCATGAAATGTTACTTTATTGTAAATTGATTTTCGGATTTTAAAGGTCCCACAATTATATATTTCAAGGTTAAGGTGATAAGGATTATAAATACACCCATCCCATAGGTTTTTTACAAGTTTATGTATTAGATTTTACCTTATCTTTTCATTTTATTTAAATCATTCATTAATGAGGTAATCACTGCATCATCACGGTGTCATAAATAGATTTATTCATTTAAGGTTCAAAAATTATAAAAAAATAACCATAATGTAGGAAGTATTTTTAGATTTCCAAATACTATTAATAGTTAAAGGTATCATTTATTTAAATTTAATTAAAATTGTTTTACTATGGATATACAAACCTTTGTTATATTTCCTTTCTTTAAAAAATAATATAATAAAAAGTCAATATCATTCTAATGTGATTCCATGGGGACCCAAAGTTGGTAAAATGAATCCCATGTTCATCCATGACACCACAAAAAGAATTAGGACACATTTTGGGGTCATTTTATATTTCTATGATATTATTTTATTACCCCTAACTACCCGATTACTAATTAAACACGATAATTAAAGATAATTACCTTCGTTACAATTCATAATGTCCAAAAACAAAATATTCTTAATTGCATAATTTGGAACTTAAGATTAAAAATGTGGAACCTATTTTACCAAATTCAAAACATAGAAATTGTATTAATTAATTTAAAAGTAAATCTTGTTGTGAAAACAAAAGACGGGTTTTTAAGAAGTAAAATGTATCAAAAGATTGACTTGTTTTTACATCCAATTGAAAAGTGAAATTATTTACAATGAAAAAAATTGTATTAAGTGATAAAAACATAATTAAACTATAATTTAAAAAATTTAAAAGGACAATCTAACTATATAAATAAATGGGATGAAAAGGCAGTTTTGAATTAAAATGTTGTATTTTTCACTAAAAAAGAACATTATCAGAAAAATACCAAAAATTCACCCTAAGCTATATTTGATATTCCAAACTCAAAAATTATTTCCATTTTACCAAATTCAAAACATATTAGTTTAATTAATAAATTATATAGTTAATTCCTGTTGTCAAAACAAATAGCATGTTTTTAAGAAACAATATATATCAAAAGATTGACACTTGTTTATGTACATTTTCAAAGTGAAATTAATTCTAATGGACACCATTGGAATAAATGGTAAAAATATATTATAATTACACATAAAAAAATTAAAAACATAACTTAACCATATAATTAAATTAGATGAAAACCCAGTTTTGAAGTAAAATGCAGTATTTTTCACTATTCATAAAAAATGAACCTTGTCAGAAAAATACCAAAAATTTATCCAAAGTAAATTTCAATGTCCCAATTCTAAAGAATACATTTATTTTGACAAATAGAGCATATAAAATTGTCAAATTCCATATTTAAAAAAGGTTCACCATCAAAAGTCAGTAAAATAATCTTTTAAAAACATTACTGTATTTATTCTTAAAATTGGATTCATTTGCATTTTATGACTCTAAAATTTATTGGATAAATGTAAAAATATTTAACAAAAATATGTAATAATTTTGTAGTTATTTATTTTCATTCCCCCTATTACAACGGCTAGGCGTTAACTATTATTTAATATAATATTATTATTTAATTAGTGTGTAACGTAAGATTTCAAAGAAACTCGTTGTTGCGTATTGGGTACGCCATCGAGCATAGAATTCCCTTTAAAGTTATATTAACATTTTATTCACAAATATTGATAATTATGAGAATTTCGTATTCTTTATTTACCTGAGATGTTACATCCTTCCCCCCTTTTGAGAATTGTGTCCTCGCAATTTTAAAATTGGGCTCGAAAACTTTATTGAAAGTCCCCCATTGGAAAAGGAGTAAATTAAACTATCACTTTAAAAGTAATAAAGAAAAGTACAAAGGTCACTCCAAAAAATAGATACTAGGATTCTATGAACACATGGATATGGAGGAGAAAAAAACATCATGTTCTGATGGAGAGTGATAGAAAACATGTATAGGAGAAAGTTAACCACCAGAAAATCACAAATTTTTGATAGGTTAAACGGTATTTGATTCCCCAATATGAAAAGTTACCAAAAAAAGATTTTGTTTTAAGTTACATTTAATTGAGGAATTCATTTATGAGCTTATCTAAAACATAAGGAAACATAGTTACTTATCATGTAGACTTTCAACTTTTACTAGATTTATAACACTAACTCATATTTTCTCCAAACGATGAGTATTCAGGATGACTTGTTTGCATTAAGAGCACTATAATCAACTTCAATAGAATCAAATAACTCATAAAAGATGAACTATATATTTCCCATGCCTTTAGACCTTAACCAAAACTAAATATTTTGTATAAGATCAGATAATCCCAAAAATATAATCTTTTACAAAAAGAAAAAAACTACTCTTAATCTCCAAAATTTGTCAAACAACCCAAATTTCAACAAAGACCATTCAATAAAACATTTCCCTTAAAATTCGTAAAGAAACCTAAGATTGAAACCCAAGTATCTGAAGGATTTATTCACATAGTCTTCCAAGATAAATCTTAACATTTATCTCCAAAAAACATCAATTACTCTTAAAGTGTCATACTGAAAAGTAATTATCCAAATCACATATCCTCCATGATAGATCAATTGTTTCCATAGATAACCCAAAATAAACTTATTCTTGATTCATAAAATCATCTAAATAAATATAATTGGTCATACTAACCAGGGACATCATGTAGTTCAGTGGTAGGTGATAAATAACAGCCGCACTTTGGTTGTGGGTTTGATTCCCGCATCTTCGTCCGGCGTGACGGGTTGCCACACAATCTGTGTGTTGTCCTTTTTCAAAAACTATATAATTCATAAAAAATTCCCAAAAATGAGATAAAATATTCAAAAATTACCATAAAATAATTTTACCTCAAGTTTATCTCATGCCTTTCATCATAACATATAGTAACCCATGATTACCTCAAAAGTAAGGATCATATAAACCCTAATGGTTACCTTTATAATTATTACCCGAACATCCACATTGAGTTGGTTCTCTCATATATGATTCATTAGAGAACTCACCAAGGATCAAGTGGTTAATCATGACTCCTGGTAGTTGGTTTAGAATAACCACAAGATTTCTCATCAAATCGCCCATTTCATCCATTCTCTTAATCAGAGAACCACCATAGTTTCCTTCAAACCCATTGTCACTTTGGTGGCTGCTAGATCCATCCATTTACTAAAAAAAATGTCTATGCGAGTATATCAACAAAATCATCATGTACTAATGAGGAAGATAAAAACTAAGATATACTTATCCAAGTTATATCAATCTCATTATAACTTTCAAAAATAACAATGACTTCATCTAATATATTAACCATTGTGGTTATATACAACTTGTCACTTCTTCTTAAACAACACTCTAACCAATAAACTTATCTATGATGACCTATGATACCAACTATAAGGACCCAGCCTTAAAACATTACATAATCTTGAATTAAATGAATAATTTACATTGAGGATCTTTTTAGGTTTAGAGTTTTAGATAATTAGGACATAACTATTACATATCAAATATTACAAAGTGGACACATCTACTCAGTTTCCATTTTTTTCACAAAATAGAAACTCTTGAACAAAAGAGTCATATATAGTTCCATGTTTTAGACATCATGACATTTACTTGATCCCATCCTTGACTTTATTCCACTTTAAGTCCTGTGGAAAACATTTCAAAAACATGGGATGAGCATAAAAAGCTCAGTAAGGGTTATAACATAATGAAAGGAAGCATTAACCCATCAAAATTACAAATTGATGAAAACATAATTTTCAATCATAAAATACCTTTTGAAATCATAATATTTATGAATAACACATAGTAATCACAATTCATAAATATAACTTAAGGAAAACATAACATACTTACGTTGTAGCTATCATAGCTACATAGGGAGTCACAATTAGAATACCCATCACAGCATATTCCCTAAATATATTCAAGGAAACATACATGTTTACCTCCTTCACAATACCCAATGCATTGGAGAGATATCTTTGGCTCACCCTCCCTATTTTTATCACAGAACCGCCTGTTTACATAACAATGGCCAAGAACCATAAAATAATTATAACACATAACTTAAGCATAAAGGAAAGATAAAATTCCCACATTGCAATAACAGTATAACATTTTAAGATATTGAAAATCCATTCTTAAAAACGATTTTAAATACTAAAATACATTAAATTAGTGTATGGTATTCATTTTTTCCTTTTGAGAACATTACGTCTTGTTAAGGAAGCCATAGATCAAAGAATACTCGCGGCGGCGGAAAATGTCGTTATCACCGCTTATGTTAAAAAAAGAAACATTCCTTTTTCTCGTTTAGTAAAACGATTCGTATAGAAAAGATTCATTTTGAATGAAATAAAAACTAAAAAGGGTTTTATACGCCGTATAAAATAATTTCATGTAGAAATCAAAATATGCCTCAATGAAAGGAGATTGAGATGAAGTCCCGTACAAAGATATTATCCTTAGATTAAGGATAAACCAATTACATAATTACGTGTGACAAATAAAAATACACCCAATATAAGTGGATATTTAGTGTAAAATAATCAGAGTTCATCCACACATATTCATAGCATGACATAATCAATATGTAGAGGTTTAACCCAAAGAATTGAAATTTGGTTAAGAAGTTCCCTTACAGAAACTCGACAACCTAACAACGTCACTTTAAAGTTCATAAAATGAGTTGATGAAAGATAAAAACTGTATCTCATCACTTGGAAATAAAATTTTCAAAAAAAGGATATATTAGAACATATCCCAACATAATAATATGTAAATTAATACACCTAACAAAAAATAAAGTGTTTTTAAAAAGAGGGTAAAAGGTTCCCTAACCGATTTGGGTAACATTCGAAAGGTACACCCCATAAAATAAGGGTCATACAATGAAGATGTAAATACCCATAAATTAAAGTATATCTCACAAAGTATAAAATCATGGGGAGTACATACACCACACGAAATTAAATAGTGGCAAATGTAGCATGAATCTCACGGGAACACAAAGTGAGTTAAAAACCCCTTACCTCGTTGTGATCAATCAAGTCGTATGACCAAAAGATAATAGACACCAAATGAATCAAATAATACCATGAATATAAATAGAATCATGATAATATATATGAAATGGTAGTACCAAATACCACATTCAATAAATAAGTGGCGAACAATGGAAATCTCACGGAATTAAAATTGAGATAAGAAATCTCTTGCGAAATTTCGGCAGCCTAACGACACCACTTAAAACATCCAAAAATGGATTGATGAGATCAAATAGGGTATCTAATAATATGAACATAAAAAAGTATAGTAAGATTAATATAAAAGATCATACCCAACATAAGAAAGAGTAGCTTAAAATAAGTGACATAAATGAGAGTACTTAAAAAGAAAGAGAGAGGTAGGATCCCTTGCCTCAAGTACGACTTGTCTTGTTCATTTCTTTATAATCCTAAATAATAAACATTGGTCAATTTACAATTTCATAAGGACCTCATTTAATGTTAATTATTCAATTCATATCAAATATTACAATGTTTTAATAATTAGTTAATTATGTGAGTTCATATCAGACGTTTTTGTCAATATTCGGTATATGAGTCAAAAATGAACTTGTTTGAATAGAATTGTCCATGTAGTTATAAGTACACCATCTCCAGAATAGTATTAATGATTTAAATATCATATATATACAGTATATATTCATTTTATACTATTCCATAACATTTTGAGATAAAAAATGAAGTGCACCGTTCATGGAGACGGTAGGCCGTACGTACGCATGAACGCTACTTTCATTTCTTTGTCATATTAATGGAATTAAAACAAAATGAGAGATATATAAATTATAATTCTAGAATGATATTCATCATTTAGATGTAATATATATCATATATATATATTATATATATGTACATATAATAGTACATAACATTTGGAGATAAGAAATGAAATGTACCGTTCATGGAGACAGTAAGTTGTATGTACGCATGAACGCTAATTTCATTTCTATTTCATATTTTAATGGAATGAAAACATAATAATACATAGTTATATTATAATTATAGTATGATATAATATATAATATCATTAAATCAATCATTTATACATCCCACATATGGCATTAACGATTCAAATCACTTTGAGGGGGCGGTAGTCCGCACTTCCTAAAATGAAATTATCGCATTTACCCATTTTGGAAACCATAAAGGTATGGAATAAATGAAAAATACAGAAGAATATGGAAAACATAAACATAATATATATATCATATATAAATATAGTGACATCTTAATATCCACCATGAGAGGTGTTAAAAGAAGATTGAACAATCATTATTTCTTGAGGTAGTAATTTTCCACCCACAGAAACAGTATGTTCTTTAACCATTAGATGGAAGTGTGTATAAGTGTAGCTCTAATTATTATAATAAAAACATCCTAGTATATTTAAGATACTATTTTTGTTACAAAATAGATGAATAGAAATAGTTTAGGGTGTTAGAGAAGAAAAATAAAACAAAAGAACATAAGAGAAGACATTACCTTTAAATCGGGTAACTCTTTTTTATTTGAGCTCAAAGGCTTCCTTGGAAATACTTATTCCCAAATTGAAGCTTCTAGGAGTAAGAGAGGGATTTGGAGAGACAATATGAGCAGAGTTTGGATGAGCCAAGGGCTTGAGAGATGTTTGTAAGGGGGTAGAGGTGGGGGCCTTTTCTAAGAGGGAGGAGGGGAACTCTTGGAAAGTCATGAAATGTTACTTTATTAAAAAATGATTTTCGGATTTTAAAGGTCCCAAAATTATATATTTATAGGATAAGGTGATAAGAGTTCTAAATAATTAGACAATAGGTTTTTTAAAAGTGTAAGTCTTATATTTTACCCTATCTTTTCATTTTATTTAAAACGTTCATTGATGAGGTAATCACTGCATCATCATAGTGTCATAAATAAATTTATTCATTTAATGTCTAAAAATTATAAAAAAATTACCATCATGTAGGAAGTATTTTATCTTTCCAATGACTATTTATAGTCAAATATATAATTTATTTAAACGAAATTAATGTTGTTTTACTTAGGATATACAAACCTCTGTTATATTTCCTTTCTTTAAAAAATAATATGATACAAAGTCACTATCATACTAAAGTGATTCCATGGGGCCCCAAAGTTGGCACCAGTCTTCCCATGGTTGGTCATGACACCATAAAAATCATTAGGACACATATTGGGGTCATTTTATATTTTTATGGTATTATTTTATTACCCTTAACTACCAGATTAATAATTAAACAAAATAACTAAAGATAATTACCGTCGTTACAATTCATATTGTCTAAAAACAAAAGATTATTAATTACATAATCTGGACCTTCTGATTAAAAATGTGGAACCCATTTTACTAAATTAAAAACACATAAATTGTAGTAATTAATTTAAAAGTAAATCATGTTGTCAAAACAAAAGACTGGTTTTTAAGAAGTAAAATTTATCAAAATATTGACTTGTTTTTACATCCAATTGAAAAGTGAAATTACATCAAATGAAAAAAATTGTATTAAGTGATAAAAAAAATTAAATTATACTTTAAAAACAATTAAAATGACAATCTAACTATATAAATAAATTGGATGAAAAGGACGATTTGAATTAAATTGCTGTATTTTTCACTAAAAATGAACATTGTCGGAAAAATACCAAAAATTAACCCTAAGATATATTTGATATTAAAAATTCAAAAATGATGTCCATTTTATCAAATTAAAAACATAGAAGTTTCATTAAAAAATTATATAGTTAATTCCCTCTTTCAAAACAAATAGCATGTTTTTAAAAAACAATATTTATCAAAAGATTGACACTTTTTATGTCCATTTTCAAAGTGAAATTAACTATAATGTCCACCATTGAATTAAATGGTAAAAAATTATTCTAATTACACTTTAAAACAATTAAAAAGATAATCTAACTATATAATTAAATTAGATGAAAAATAATCTTGAAGTAAAATGCAGTATTTTTCATTATTCATAAAAAAATAAGCATTGTCAGAAAAATACCAAAAATTTATACAAAGTAAATTTCAATGTCCTGATTCTAAAGAATGAGTTCATTTTGAAAAATAGTGCTTATAAAATTCTCAAAATTTATATTTAATAAAGGTTCACCGTCAAAAGGCAGTAAAAAAATCTTTTAAAAATATTAGACTATTTATTCTTAAAATTGGATTCATTTTCATATTAAGCCTCTAAAATTTATTGGATAAATGTAAAAATATTTAGAAAATATATGTAATCATTTTCTATTTATTTTTTTTAATTACCGCTATTACAATGGCTAGGCATTAACTATTATTTAAAATAATATTATTATATTATTAGTGTGTAACATAAGATTTCAAAGAAACTCGTTGTTGCGTATTGGGTACACCATCGAGCATAGCATTCCATTTAAAGTAATATTAACTTGTATTCAAAAATATTGATAATTATGAGAACGTCAGATTCTTTATTTACCCGGGATGTTACACTCAACCCATACAACCTTATTAGATCTAAGACTAAATTATATAAGAGTACATTTGTAAGAAATTATATGTAAATAAGTCTCAAGCTAAACATAGAAATCCTAGATTTCATACCACAAAGATTATGCGTCATCATGGGGTCTAATTCACATGTCCTAGCTCAAGTAGTCTAGTAAAATAAAGAAGAATAATAACTTGTGCATAAGCCATCTCATAATTATAATAAACATTACATCACATTAAATTACGAAAACTAAAACAAGTTTGTCAAATGCATTAGTAGATTCGAATATCATCCCTAGAAATCTAAATGTGTCCCCAATATCGCAACAGAATATATGATATAAAAAAATAGCACTTAGTTCATCCAAGGTGGTCTATACGGAATCCCAATTATCCCTTGAGGCATGGAGACTCCTATTCCATACTAGTTATCTCATGTAAGAGACCCATTATCAATCATGGAATAGCGAATCCATATTTCCAATGGTTGAATCCATGCTTTCTCCCATAGGAAACTGGTTTTATTCAAGAGTTTAATAACCACTCAAGAAGCCCTCACCTGGAAAGCCAAAGTATCTCCACTAGCACACTGGTCATAACCTACATAGGACAGAGATTACATCCATGAGTCCTTAATACGAAACCCACATTCTCTCACCAATATGAAATAAGTGAACCAAACAAGTTGGGAATATATCTAGGTAATGCATAATTATATAATTGTATTCCAACAAATAATGATATCAATATAACTTTCTTACCATTTAATCCAATTGTGAAACATAATCCAGCCAACAATGGAACAATTTATAAAGTAAGTCAATATGTAACAATGAATACAATTTAGTCAATTGAATGACATCAAATGAAATTCAATAGCACGAGATAATAAGATTATCAAATCATTTAATACAGTTCGAACCATTCAAATTTCTTGAACAAAGTACACTAAAAAACAAAGATCTTTTGATAATATAAATTGATAAATTTGACATGGTATAAATCATAAGGAAACACCTATTGTAACAAACTAGGTATTTATAGAATAATAATTTTAAATTTCTATTAATACTTATAAATAAGATATTAACTTTATATTAAATGGGACAATTGTTTCTTAGAGCGTACTCAACACACAACAATGTGATTCTCCAGAATCTTATATTGAACACAACATTGAGTTATACAGAAAAATAATACAATAATATTATTATTACTTTAATTGGTAGTTATCGCCTAGTCGTTGGACTGAAGAGAATTAATAGTATCATCAGAATTTTTAAATATGGATTACGCATGTTTAAATGGTGATTCTTTGATTACTAAATTTATATGAAATGGAAATAAAAACTAATTGAATATAATGAATGGGTTTTTATAAAAACCTATTTAAAAGAGAATAATTATGTTTTCATATCACTCTTTAAGGATTTTTATATAATTAAAAATATATGATATATTTTCGATGTAATTTTTTTAATTTAACTTTTATGTTTTCTAGATATGATATAATAATATATTTATCTTTTTCAGATAAAGGAAGTATTTTTCTAAAAATTTTGTTTTACCACCATTTGTTGGGGAACCCTTTTTAAATCTAGTTTCTGGCACCTTTATATGTTTTATTTGAGAAAACAACCTTCTTCTCTAGAAAAGAAATAATAATATTTACTTTGGATGAAATATTGTTTTTTTCTGCTACTGTTCATCTTTAATGAATAGTGAAAAAAATGCATTTTAATTCAAAATTCCCTTTTAATCTAAATTATTCATATAGTTATATTGAACGTTTAATTGGTTTTATAGAGTAATTGGATTATATTTTTTTCCTTTTCATCCAATTTTGGTCATTGTAGGTAATTTCATTCTTAAATTGGTAATAAACATATGTTAATATTTTTGTATTTTTATCTCTTAAAAATAAGCTTTTTATTTTGACACCAAGAATTGATTTTAAATTAATTTCTCTAACTTTTGTGATTTGAACTTGAACAAATGTATTCAATATTTTTAATCATGAAGTCCAATTTTTTTAAATAGGTAAATTTTATTTTTAGACATTATGAATAGTAGATTCAGTTAATATTTTATTTACCATGGTTAATGGGTAAATCTTATAAATAAGGGTAAACCATAATATTATAATAATATTAAATTACCCACACACTTATCCTAACCATATTATCTGATACATGTCTAATCACATGCATCCTTGGGTAAATTTTGGGGCCCCTATTTTTTATTATAAAAATTCATTAGAAAGATAAAAATATTTATTACATCATGGTATTTTATTTATAATTTATATACAGTAAATAAATAATTTTCATTATAACACAATGGTGATGTTGTGATTACCTTTTTAATGAAAGATTTAAATAAATTATATTATAAATGTTAAAATAAATTTATTTTGGAACCTTTAATGAATTAAACTAATTTTATGGGTAACTATGAAATTTTATATTTGATTTAAAGTATTTTATTCCAATTAGTAATGCTTTCATAACTTTAAGAAAAATCAATTACGAAATTGTGTCAAAATTGACGTAAATGAGTTTTTAAAAAAAAATATTAATTTATTAAATGAAATAATAATCCTAAATATATTAACCATATAATATGAATATACAAGAAGACATGGTAAAGGTTAAAATTAGTTCACTTAGGGTTAAGGATAAACGATAAGGTTAATTTTATGAACTAAACTTCTCTAAAACATATATTTTGAGAGTAATTTGATTAAAAATCATCTTATATTCATATAAAATAACTTTGGATCCTTTAAAAATCGAAAATGAAATTATAATAAAAAAATATTTCTAGACTCTTCTAAATATTACCACCTCCCTCTTATAAAATAGCTTCACCCCAACCCATTTAATCACTCTTCTAAATACCTATGGCTCGTCCACCCTCAGAAAAATAATCTCCTAACATCCATCTATTACTCCTATAATAATTTTCTTATGAATAATGCAATTTAAGAAAGCCTTTTATTTCAAACCAAAGGGAGGTACCCAATTTAGAGGTAATGTCCTCTATCAAGTTCTTTACTTTTATTTTACTTCTTCACTCCGTATTCTAATATTATTCTTTTATTACTTAAAAAAACCAATATAATAAATATAATATTATATTTTTAATGAGATTTATTATAACTACACTTATAAACAACTCCATCCAATGGATTTAGAACATACTGTTTCTGTAGACGACGAACTACTGTCTCACGAAATGATGATTATTCAATTTTTTCATACCACCTCACATGGTGTCCATTATGATGGAACTCTACTTATATGTGAAATATATTATATTATATTGTCCCTATGTTCTTATATTTTTCATTTATATGATACCTTTATGGTTTCCATAATGGATAAATATGATAATTTCATTTGAGGAAGTGCGAACTATCGCCCCCTAAAAGTGATGTGACTTGTTAATGACATACATGGAAGGTATACAAGATGGAATAAATGAAATTATGTAAATTATATAAAATGTGATATTATAATGGTATTATAATATACCTATGTATCATTTGTTTTTCATTCCATTAAAAGTGAAAAAAAGAAATAAATGTAGTGTTCAAGCGTGTTTATAACGGTTGCATGAACTGTTCATTTCATTTTCATATATACAAATGATATGGACTATTATAAATACATATATATAATAGATATATATGATATATATGATATATAATTAATGAATATCATTCTGTAGACAATGTAACTTTGACAACCTGGGAAATTTGTAATTTTAACAATTACATTTGGACTCAAGTACCGAACATCGATAGAAAGACCGGTTTGAACTTGAATAATTACATGATTGTTATATAAAGTTAATAAGTAATATAAAATCAATAATAAAAATGAAAAATTTTATAAATAATGTACAATTAACTTATGTTTATTGTTCCGGTATATAAATAATGAACAAGACAAGTCGAACATAATGTAAGGGAACTCCTAAACACAATTTCCATTCTTTGGGTTAAAATTTTACTTCTTGATTATGTGATTAAATGATTATGCGAAAAATAAAATTTTTAATCATATATTTTATTTTTTACTTTCATTATGTGTAATTATTGTGAATAAAAATAATCGATCTATTTTATTTATAAAATTATCTTTGTAAGGGAAATTCTTAACCCAATTTCCATTAGTTTGTTTCATCTTATAATACTTCTTTATGTCGTTCTATGATTATGTGAGAAATTAATTTTGATATATTATCTTTTATTTATACATTATTTATTTTTAATTATTTAGAGTACACATAATTGATCTATTTTATTCAAAAAATGATCTTTGTAAGGATGGATTTCACCCTCCTCTATAGTCAAAGACATCGTTTATGTTATGTCATTTAATTCTCATTTTCAAATGTTGGTATATGTTCCTATATATCCTCAGGGTTGTAAATTTTAGGTTCATGCGATGAGGGTCCCTTTTATCTCTCATCAACACATTTTATTAATTTTTAAGTGACGTGGTTAGGCTACCAATTTTATGTATGAGAATTTTTAACTCAATTTCCACTCATTGGGTTCTACACCTACTTTTTTCATTATATTATTCCAGATTATGTGAAGAATCACTATTTATTTATTTATTTTTTAATTTCCACATCCCTTTTTGTGTATATACTATTGTTAAAAATAATCACCCCATTGATAAATTCTTACATCATTTATATGAAATTTGTAAGGGACTTCGTCTCAATCTCCTTTAATTGAGGAATATCTTGATACGGTGAACCTTATTTAACCATCAAGCTATTTATAAGACCCCTTTTGACATGTTATATCATGAATTACTATATTCTAATTATATTTAAATTGTTTTTAATGTTATTATTTAATTATTTTTATTCATGTATTTATTATAGTGGCAGAGGAATCTTTAACTAAAACATTGTTTTTAAATGTTTTAAAGATTTATTCTTCTAAATATTTCTCATTATTTTCCATTTTTTCAAAATTGTTTTAGGTATTTATTTATATGTACATTAAATTTTTAATATGTTAATTCTTTTAAAATTATCAATGTAGTATGTGATACATTGATTCAATAATAGTTCTTTTAAATTATTTTAATGTGTCTTTTAAATTAGATTGATTATGTCAATATCATGAATATATATCTTGTGATTGTAATGTAGAAATGTTATCTTTCCATTATTTTTTTGTGTTATGGTTATATTATGGTTCATGGAAATTATTTATGTATATGGGTGGTTCCACAATAAACTAGGGGCAGGTGAGCCCGATATAGCACTCCAATGCATTGGGTAACATGAAGGAGTTAAACATTAATGTTTCTCCTAAGATATATGGGTAATATACAGTTATTGGTATTCCAAACGTAACTACCTATGTAGCTTTGAAATCTACAATGTATGTATGTTATAGATTCCACAAGTTATCTTTAATATTTTCGATTTTTGTGCATTATTCATAAATCATATTATTTTTTTGGTAATGTTAAAGATCATATGTTTTATTATTGAAAAGTATGATTTCATTGATTTATATGTATTCATGGACCAATGTTTTCTTTCTTTATTATGTAACACTTACTAATATTTTTATACTAATCCCATGTTTTTGAAATGTTTTTCATAGGGTATTAGGAAGGGTAAGAGAATAGAATAATTCAAGAATATTTGTATCAAGAAAAGTATTCTTTTATTATTTAAGGAGTTTTATTGTAGTGAAAAAAATTCATTAAAGAATATGTATCTATATTGTAATATTTTAGAAATAATGTAATAGTTACAACCTAATTCTCTAAAACTCTAAACCCGAAATTATCCTCAATGTGACTTCATGACATAACTCAAAATTATGTACAATTTAAGGCTTTGGCCATATAGTCTGTATAAAAGGTCAGTTTATACAACTTTAGGGATTAATAGTTTTTCTTAAACACATTTTTAGTCCCTATGTATATTATTTCATTTAAATCCATACTTTATAATATTTTGAAATCATTCAATGTATATTAAAAATGTAAGGGGGGGATCTAAAACAACATTCCTATCTCTTCCTGATGAGATGATTGCCATAATTTATGAAAAGTCTGGATTGGGTGATAGTTAAACTTTTTCTAGCATACAACTCACTTACAAGTAGTAGTTCGAGATATCAATCACCTCCACCATACTTCGATACCATTGTGGATCATGGATTTTATTTAATAAAATCCTATTCTCAAAATATTTGATATATTTTTATGGATGGTAACTATTATCAAGGAATTTTCAAATATTTTACCTTATCACAAGATTTTGAATCATATTAAGATTGTGAAAAATTTGTTGAAGAAGGAGACCCATTAAAAACCTATTTATATTTGCTTTTATAATATATTCACTCAGTATATTTTTATGTTATTTTAGAAGGACCATTAATTGAGAGATTCAACTCAAACATGGGGCAATGTTTTTATAAAAAATCATGTTTTATTAGATATTTGAGACTATATGTCATACATGATTATTTTTTGAAACTATTTTTCTGAAAACACCCATATTACCAATGTAGTGTAAGGTTTATTTGGATGATGGAAGCAAATGATTTTAAAGGATCTTTAAATACTTGTTGCAATGCATGGACCATCTACCTTTGTGAACAAGATGATGATGAAATCATGTAGACACTATGATCTAGGTATGATTTTCTTTCTATTGGGAATAGTTTTATTTTATCATATGGAGGTGAAATAAAAAAAATGAAAATATATATAAGACATCATGAAATAATATGTTGGGGTATTAATGAGTTGGGATGAAAATTAAAGGTATAATACAACCTCTGATGTTAAAACATGTTTGGGTTATTTTTGAGTTTTATAAAAAGGAAAACTCGTAAGATGGGGGACAACCCATCACATCGGATGAAGCACCAGGAATCGAACCCACAACAAAAGTGAGACTGAGATTAACCACCTACCACTATCCTATGTGATTTCCCTAGTTACCATGACTTATTATTTTTAGTTAAATGGTTTTTAGATCAATAACAAGAATATTTTGGGAAATTATGTTTTATCTAATGGATATCCTTAGTATTGGAAAATTATTTGTTGATTAAGTGATAAAGGTTATTTTAAAAGACGTTTTCTCTTTTGGGAACACTATATTCCCAAGGAAAAATGAATAATATTATATTTCAATTAAATGTAATAGTGGAATTTTATTTCAGAAGGATCAATGTTTTCATTTTGGAAATATAGTTTTTTGGTTTATTTATGGAAATTATTGACCTATCATAGAGAATATGTGATTAGGTTAATTACACATCATTATGATACTTTAAGAGTAGTCGATGTTATTTGGAGATAAATGTTATGATTCACTATGGATGACAATGTGATTAAATTCTTCCATGTTTTGGGTATTAATCTTAGTTTGGTTTATATTGAAAATATTTAAGGAAAATTTTGTATTGAATGGTCTTTGTTGGACATTGGGTAGTGTTTGTTGAATTTTGGAGATTAAGAGAAGTATTTCTTCTTATTTTTGGGGATTATCTGATCTTATAATAACCATTTTGGTTTTGGTTAATGACTAAAGATAGGTGAAATATATAGTTCATCTTTGGTGGATTATGTGATTCTCTATATGTTGATTCTAGAACTTCATTTATGACTAAGTCATCTTGAATACTCATCATTTGGAGAAAAAATGAGTTTGGTGTGGAATTTTATTAATGGATTACACTCTACATGAAAATTAAAAATGTTTACATATAATATTTTTCTAGGTAGTAATAAAAATTTTCACCTCTAGAAAAAGAATATTAAAAAAATGTCATACGCTTTCTTTTATCAACATACTTTTACCCAAACAGAAATTTATGGTATTGTGGTGGATAAATTTCTGTGATCAAGTTCTCTATCACTCTTTTTGGTCTACGAGAGTTAGTTTTCCTTCTATATCCATGTTTTACTACATGTAATACTAGTAGGGGTTATCTCGGGTGACCTTTGTAATTCTATTTCTTTCTTTTAAAGTGATAATTTTATTGACTCTTTTTCTGGTGTATGAATTTCAATGAAATTTCCGAACCCAATTTTAAAATTTCAAGGACGCAATTTCCAAAAGGGGGGAAGGTTGTAAAGACCCAGGTATTTATATAATAATACATTTTGAATTCTATTAATACTTATGAATAAGATATTAATTTTTAGTTAATGGGGAGGTTTCTTTTGGATAGCGTACTCGACACGCAACAACGGGGCTCTCTGAAATCATACTTTGCACACAACATTGTGTTATACTAAATAATAATACAATAAAATTATTATAATTTTAAATGGTAGTTAACACCTAGTTGTTGGAATAGAGGGAATGAATAGTATCAACTAAATTATGATATATGTTTTACACATTTTTAAATGATGATTCATTGATTACCAAATTTATTATAAATGGGAACAAAACCCATTGAATATAAGGGGTGTGTTTTTTTGAAAACCAATTTAAAAGACAATAATTGTTTTTTCTGATCACTCTTTATGGAATTTTATTTAATTAATAAAATATGATATATTTTCAATGAAATTTTTAAAAATCAACTTATATGTTTACTAGATATGATATAAGAATAAATTCATTTTTTTCAGATAAAAGATGTATTTTTCTAAAAATGCAGTTTTACCACCTTATGATGGTGAACCCTTTTTAAATATAGTTTATGACCCCTTTAAATGTTTTATTTTATAAAATAAACTTATTCTTTTCAAGAGGAACATAAATATTAACTTTGAGTGAAATTTCATTATTTTTCCGCTAAAGATCACTTTTAATGAATAGTAAAAAATACATCATTTTAATTCAAAACTGCCTTTGAATCTAATTTATTTATATAGTTATATTGTATTTTTAATTGTTTTTAATGTTTAATTTTATTAAATTTTTTCCATTTAATCAAATGTGGGTAATTGTAATTAATTTCATTCTTAAATTGGACAGAAACACATGTCAATCTTTTGATAGATTTTACCTCTTAAAAACACGCTTTTTGTTTTGACAATGACAATTTATTTTAAATTAATTTATAACACTTCTGTGTTTTGAATTTGAAAAAAATTGATATCATATTTGGAATCAGTAGGTCCAAATTATGTAAATAGGGAACTTTTATTTTTATAAATTATGAATAATAAATTCAGTAAATATTTTTTCCCATGGTTAATGGGTAAGTCTAGTAAAAAAGGGTAAAAATAATCTTATAATAAAATTAATTTACCTATAAATTTTTTCTAACACTATTTTATGATACATATCTGACCCGAGGAATCCTTGGGATGATTTTTGGACCCCATAGAGCCACTTGTAGTTGAAAATTACATTTTATAAAAATCAATTTAATGTTAAATAAAATGTAACATAAACATATATCTTTTTGTAAAACAATTTTTATATGGGGTAATATAATTGTTATTTTTTACTATAAATATTCATTATAAATCTAAAAAGATTTAATACATCATGTTATTTTATTTATAATTTTTATACATTAAATTAATATATTTATTTATGACACAATGATGATGTAGTGATTAACTTATTATTGAATGATTTAAATAAATTATATTCTAAATCATAAAATAAATTTATTTTAAACCATTTTATTACATCCATTAATTTTATGGGTAAATATGACGTATTATATTTTATTTAAATAATTTAATTCGAATTAAACATATTCTTATGACTTTATGAAAAATAAATTACTAAATAGTTTCAAAATTGGAATAAACACATTTTAAAAACAAATATTATTTTATAAAATGATAGAATAATCCTAAAAATATAATATTAAGAACATGTAAATATATAACGTTAAAAATATTAATAATTACCCACTTGAGGTTCTTTTGGAATTTTATAGTATGTATTTTAACCATATAATATGAATATACAAGAATAAATGGTAAAAGTTAGATTAGTTAACTAAGGGTTAAAGATAAAATATAAGGTTAATTATATGACCTAAAATTTTCTAAAACCTATTGGTTGAGAGGATTTAGATCCATCCTCATCTTATTTTCTTCTTAACTAGATTTTTATCATTTAGATACTGAAAATAAAATTATTATTAAATAATATTTTTAGACTCTTCTAAATAGTACCCCTCCCTCTTATAATAAGGCCTCACCATAACCCATTTAATCACTCCTATATCGCCTTTTTTTCTTGCCCAATGTTTTCACAAATAATAGCCCAACACCCCTCTACTCTTTTTATATGTCTTACCTTATGATTAAGGCACATCAAGAAATCCTTTGGGTTCAATCCAAAGGGAGTTAACTAATCTAGAGATAACGTCTTCTCTCAAGTTCTCTTCTTTTATTTTAAATTTTCACTATATATTCTATTCCTATTATTTAATTAAATAACAAAACCAGTATTCTAAATATACTAGTATTTTTTTATGATAATTATTATAATTACACATACACAATCCTTCATCTTATCAATTTAGAGCATACTGTTTCTCTGGACGACGAACTACTACCTCACGAAATGATGATTGTTCAATTTTTCCATACCACCTCTCATGGTGGCCATTATGGTGGAAATGTATATATATGTGATATATATAAATATTTATATTTTCTCTATTTTTAATTATTTTTCATTTATATCATACCTTTATTGTTTCCATAATGGGTAAATACGATAATTTCATTTTAGAAAAGTGCAGACAACCGTCCCCTCAAAGTGATATGACTCATTCATGCCATACATGGAACATATAAATAATGGAATTAATAAAATTATTTATCTTAAATAAAATATTATATTATAATGGAATTATTATATAACTTTTTATAATTTGGTTTTCATTACATTAAAAATGAAAAAAGAGAAATGAAAGTAGCGTTTATTCGTATGTACGTCTTACCTTCTTCATGAATAGGGCATTTCATTTTCATATATCCAAATGATATGGACTATTATAAATACATATATATACTGCATATATATGATATATGTTATATATAAATCATGAATATCATTTTTGAGATAATGGACTTTAGACCACACGGACAATTTGTAATTATAACAAGTTCATTTTGACTCAAGTACCGAACATCGACAAAATGACTGATATGAACATGAATAATTACATGAATGTAATAGAATTTCAATAAATAATATAAAAGGAATAATAAAAATTAAAATGGTTCTGAATACAGTATAATTAACTTAGGTTTATTATTTATTCATATAAATAACAACAAGACAAGTCGAGTATAAGGTAAGGGAACTCCATAAACCAATTTCCATTATTTGGGTTAAAATTATAGTTCATGAATATGTTGATCTTTGATTATGTGAGAAATATATATTTTTATCCTATATTGTATTTAAACATGCTTTATGTGTAAATATAGTGAATACACATAATAGATCTATTTAGTTTACAAAATGATCTTTGTAAGGGAACATCTTAACCACATTTTCATTTTTTGGGTTGATCCTATACTTTATGTTTATATCATGCAATGATTATATGGGAAATGAATTTTGATATATTATCTTTTATTTATTCTTTGTTTATGTGTAATTATATTTAATGCACAAAATTGATCCATTTTATTTACAAAATGTTCTATGTAAGGAAATCTTTCACCCTCCTCTTTTAGTTAAAGTCTTATTTTAGGTTATGTCTTTTAATATCCATTTTATAATATTGGGATATGTTATTATATATCCTTATTGTTGAAAATTTTATATCCAAGTGATGAGAGACCCTTTTATCTCTCATTAACTCATTTTCTGAATTTTTAGGTGATGTCGTTTTGCAGGAAAAATTTTTTAAGGTAATTTCTAAACTCAATTTATAGATATTGGGTTTTACACATACTTCGTTGATTATATTAATCCCAATTATGTGTGCTATAACTATTTATTAATTTATGTTGTAATTCAATCTTCCCTTTGTGTGGATATAATTTTTTTTACACATAATCACCCCATTAATAAACTCTGATGTCATTTATAGGAATTTTGTAAGGGACTTCATCTCAATATCCTTTCATTGAGGAATATCGTGATATGGTGAACCTTATTTATCCATTAAGCTGAATATCTAACCCCTTTCGACATGTTTTTGAACCCTCTGGAGAATTAGATGAACTCATATTTTGATAATCCCAATTATGCTCAATTATAGTTTGATAATCCCTATATTGATTAACGATTCATTACTTATTTTAGTATTTCTGTAAACCATGCACATATTCATATATTATAATATTTACATTATATTCAGAGAATTCGGTTACTGGTTAGATATATATTCTAACATAACCCATTCTGCCAATAGAATTCTTAAAAAGACAAGTAGTCACTGTTATAGAACAAAGCTACCGATTTGTAAAGTCCACCATTATGTATAATGTCACTGATACATAAAGTCCACCGGTACAACATGTCTACCATTACGTGAAGGTCACCGATACAGACAAGTCACCATTATGCAAGCCTACCGTTACAGAAAAGTTATCGAAGGAAGTCTACCGATACACCAAGGAAGCTACCTGTACATGAAGGCTACCGTTACACGAAAGGTCACTGGTACATTAAGTCTACTGCTACCGATCAAGTCTATCGACATACATGAAGTCTACCGATAGAAAGGCTACCGTTACACAAGAAGTTACCGATACAAGAAGATTCTGATACAAAGACCTACCATGACACAAGGCTACCGATATCCAAAGCAACCGTTCCAGAGAATTCGATGCTACCTTAATTTCTTTATCTTTGATTAATCTAACCAACTGTCATATTAGGTATATTTTAATGCTCTGTCATTTATTTAATGAAGGTTGTTGGATGTCAGGGAACCGTACCTCGTACCTGCAAAAAGAAATCATTTCTTTTGTCGTAGCTCGTGCCATAAATATAAGAAGTCCATGTTTCTGCAAGAGACATAAAAAAAATACAGAAGTGATCTACAAGTGACATACACAAGAAGAGCTCATATAGATATACATGCATGACCAAGAAGACACAAAAGCTTATACACACTCACGCTTACTCAAGAAGATCTCTTTACATTCACAAGGATTTTGAAGAACTTCATCGACTACATTTTCACAGTCTCTGAACCTGGATGTCAAGCAGAGGACACTCTGTTTTCCATACAAAAACCAGAAGAGGACTCAGAACCATTTCTGATCAATCCGAAGGATTCCAGAGCTACAGTACAATCACTAGATCCATTCTAAACTCTATATCTTGCTTAGTGATTTATTATTTACATTACGAGTAGTGTGTGTCATCAGTTTTAATTTACACATACACTGTCTCTTGATCCTTAACTGGAGGATCTTTAAATCCTCATTCAAACTCTTTACATCTTCTATCTCCCACTATGGATAGTGGTAGAGGTCGTGTGTGACCTGGACAGCTATATTTGCTGTTGTTTTTGTTTCCCATGTAGAACTATGGTACAAGTCTTTAACCTGGACACTTGTAAACTGTTGTGAACCCTGATCCAGGGTGTGGATCAAATTTATATAAATTGTTGAGAGGACTAAGTCTCAGCTTGAGACTGAACCGCTTGGTTATATCTACTGTTCTTTGTTTAGTTTTATCTAAAACCATTTTATTCCACTGCTAAGTGATTTAAAATTTAAACTATTTTTCAAAGTTACTCTGATAATTGAATTAGCAAGTGTTTGCATTATTTTTAAATCATTAGTTTAGTTTCAAAAGCTAATCTGATCATCTTATTAGATTAACTAGGAATTAATCAATCCCTTGAGAACCTAACTGAAAGTTTTCTTTAGTTCCAATTCACTACAATTAAATTAGTATGTTAAATTTGGGGATTTTAGAAAAGGATTTTAAAGATAAATTTTAATTGGAACTCAATTCACCCCCCTCTTGAGTGTCCACTCTGACCAACATTTGGTATCAGAGGCTTTAAAATATTTTCTAAAGTACTTTGTTTTTCAACTGTGATTTTAGTTGTATTTTAGAGTTCTTAAAATATCTGTTATTTCTAAATTTTAATATCTTTAATTTTTTTTTGTTTTAACCTAGTTATCATGGATAACATACTTGAAGGTGTTGCTACTAATAGACCACCATTTTTCAATGGAAAAAACTATGCTCAGTGGAAGATTAAGATGAAAATTCATTTAGAAAGCATGGGTTTTGATATTTGGACTGCCATAGAATCAGAATATAAAATTCCCACTACTATTAGATCTACTTGGAGTGAAGCTAATATGACAACTTACAATAATAATTGAAAAGCTGTGAATGCTCTGTATTGTGCTTCAAGAGATGAGGAATTTAATAGAATATCTGCTTGTAAGACTGCATATGAAATTTGGGATACTTTAGGTGTTTATCATGAAGGAACAACTAATGTTAAGGAAATGAGATTGAACACCTATACTATTAAATGTGATAATTTTAAGATGAATCTTGATTAACCCATTTCTGATATGTATCTCAGGTTTAACGAAATTGTCAATACAATGATCTCACTGGGAAAGGATTCTTCATCAAAGGAGAAGATCATGAGAATTTTGAGATGCCTACTTGAAAGATGGAGGGGCACTTCTGTTTCAATTAGAAAATCTTGTGATATTGGTGAACTACCAGTCAAGGAACTTATTGGTATGTTGATGATGTATGAAGAAGAACTTAAGGTAAAAAAAAATAAGAAGAAGATGAACCAAAAAGGAAGTCAGTTTCCTTCAAGACATCTACTTCAAAGAATAAGGATATGGAGAAACTTCAAGCTGTAAGTGATAGCTCAAACTGTGAAGAAAGTGAAAGTGCATCTGACAGTGATGCAGAAATGGATCACATATCCAGAAGATTTAAGATGTTTTATAGGAAGAAGAAGTTTTTCAGAAAATCAAATTGAAAAGGTAAGTATGACAACAAGGGACACTGGAAAAGGGACTGGAAGAAATCTGAGAAATCTGATGAAGTTTTTTGCTATGAATGCAAAAGAAAAGGACATATAGAAGCAGCCTGTCCAAAGCTGAAATACAAGAAGAAATATGAGTATAAGGATAATAAGTATAAGACATACATTAAGGCTATGTGGAGTGCTTCTGAGGATAGCTCCAGTGAATCTGAAGATTCTGAGACTGAAAACAGAAATAAAGGAAACATGTGTTTTATGACAAACACTTCTGAGGTAACATCTGAAACTCCTTCTTTAAATACATATTATTCTAGAGATGATTCTGATTCTGAAAATATGACAAAATATGAACTGTTTGAATACTGTGATATGTTGGAAGAAACCTGTAATGAGCTGAAAGACAAATACAATGTTTTAAAGAAATAGAACTCTTTAACTGTTAAACATAAATCTGATCTTGACATAGAAATGGAAAAGAATGCTCAATTGCTTAAAGAAAACACTGAACTGAAATTGTCAAATGAGCAACTTAGGAAAGATTTAGAAAAGTTCACAAATGGAAAAGATACTCTTACTCACATGCTAGGTAAGCAGATTGCACCTAGATATACTACTGGTATAGGATACCAACTTGGACAAAGAAAAATTACCAAAACTAGATTTATTCCTAAATCTGGACAGAATGTAGATAGTTCTAGTTCTGAAAGTCTATATGCCTCAACTAGTTATATTCATAGTTACAGATAAAATAAGGTTTATCTGTCTAAATATGTTGATTCTGAAAATCTTATGACACCCATAAGATAAATTTCGGTACCTAAAGGTTTATTAGCTAACCTGTATGGTCCCAAGAAAATCTGGGTACCAAAATCATTTCCTATCTAAATATATTTTGGAGAGAACCTGCTTAAAGAGATCCTATAGAAAGACATGGTACTTGGACAGTGGATGTTCAAGACACTTGTCAGGAGACTTCTCATGCTTTAAAAGCATAGTCAGAGTTGATGGTGGTTTTGTCACCTTTGGTGATAATTCTAAAGGGATAATCATCAGCTTAGGCCTGATTGGTAACACTGACTCAGTATTAATCTCTAAAGATCTATTTGTTGATGGACTTAAATATAATTTACTAAGTACTTCTTAGTTATGTGATGATGTTTTAAATGTTAAATTTGAAAATTTTTCTTGCAATGTTTTTAATTCTAAAAATGCTTTAGTATTTTCTGCCTTGCGAATTGAAAATTTCTATGCTATTGATTTAAATTCTTTAGTTATGCAAAATATTACTTGTTTAAATGATTTTCATAAAGAGTCTTAGATCTGGCACATAAGATTAGGACACTGCAATGTACATTCACTTAGAAAACTTACTAGGGAGAACATAGTTAGATACCTACCAAAACTTGAATTCCCAGCATATAAAGTTTGTAATCCCTATCAAAAGGTAAAGCAACATAAAGTTTCTTTTAAATCAACGAATGAAGTGTCAACTTCTCAACCTCTCGATTTGGATCACATGGATTTGTTTGGACCTTAAAGAGTTTCTAGTTTAAATGGGAATCATTATGTCTATGTTTTAGTAGATTACTCTTCTAGGTATACTTTGGTATATTTTCTAGCTCACAAAAGTGAAGCTTGTTCTTACTTTGTTAAATATTCCAATTCTATAGAGAACCTTTGTGGACTTAAGATTAAAACCTTGAGAAGTGATCATGTTCGTGAGTTTGAAAATCATGAGTTTGAATCCTACTGCTCACACAATGGCTATAGTCACAATTTCTCTGCCCCTAGGACACCTCAGTAAAACAGTGTAGTAGAAAGGAGGAATAGAACCCTTCAGGAAATTTACAGAACCATGTTTAATGATTATGACCTACCTGTTTATTTTTGGGCTGAAGCTGTCAATACAGCTTGTTATATTATCAATAGAGTCTTGATCAGACCTGTTCTTAAGAAGATACCTTATGAGTTATGGAACCATAAGAAACCTAAGGTTAACTACTTCAGAGTTTTTAGTTTCAAAGTCTTTATTCTTAATACCAAAGATAATCTTGAAAAGTTTGCATCCAAGAGTGATGGCGGAATTTTCCTAGGTTACTCTAATTCTAGTAAATCCTATAGAGTTGTCAATAAGAAAACCAAATGTGTAGAGGAATCTGTTCAAATTAAATTTGATGAAACTAATTCACATGAACCTATGACCTCTCTTGAAAATATTGAAGGTGATCTCTCTTTTTTGAACCTTAATAATAAAGAAACTGGACCTGTAGTTAAAACATCCAGTTCTAGAAATTTTCCAGAACTTACATCTATTGATTCCCAACCTGTTGATGAACCTGAAATCTCTGGCCCTACCTTTTCTAAACCAACAAGGACTCTAAAAACCCATCCTTTAGATGTTGTTGTAGGTAATCTAGATAGAGGAACACAGACTAGAGCTTCTCTAAGAAATCAAGTTGAACATCAAGCCTATCTTTCATAGTTAGAACCTAAAAATATCAATGATGCTATAAATGATGAATTTTGGGTAATGGCTATGCAAGAAGAACTAAATCAATTTGAAAGAAATAAAGTCTAGTAATTAGTAAAAAGACCTAAAGATACATTAACCATAGGCACAAAGTGGGTGTTTAGAAACAAAGTTGATGAATTTGGAAACATCATTAGAAACAAAGCTATACTAGTTGCACAAGGTTACAATCAAGAAGAAGGAATAGACTATGAGGAAACCTTTTCACCTGTAGCTAGATTAGAGGCAATTAGGATCTTACTAGCCTTTGCATCACATCTAAATTTCATGTTATATCAAATGGATGTGAAAAGTTCTTTTCTAAATGGTTTTATTGTTGAACATGTTTTTGTAGAACAACCACCTGGTTTCTCAAATCCTCACTTTCAAAATCATGTTTTTAAACTTTCTAATGCTTTATATGGTTTAAAACAGGCTCCATGAGCTTGGTATGAAAGGATTACAAATTTTCTTATTTAAAAAGGATTTAAAAAAGGAATTTATGATCCCAGTCTTTTTATAAAAAAAATTTCAAGATATGTTTTAATAGTACAGATATGTGTTGATGATATTATTTTTGGATCTTCTAAAAATTCTCTATGTACTGAATTTTCAAAGGTAATGCAAAATGAGTTTGAAATGAGCTTAATGGGAGAGCTTAAGTACTTTCTTGGATTTCAAATCTTTCAAACTAAATATGGTATTATTTTAAATCTAAGTAAATATACTAAGTATTTATTAAAACATTTTGGTTTGGATAGTATTAAGGGGAGTTATACACCTATGAGTACCACCTGTAAATTAGATATTGATGAAACTGGGAAACCAGTAGATCAAACTAATTATAGAGGTATGATTGGGAGTTTAATTTATCTTACTACTAGTCGACCTGATATTATGTTTACTCTATGTATGTGTGATAGATTTCAAGCTAACCCTAAAGAGTCACACTTACTTGTTGTTAAAAGGATTTTCAAATATCTTAAATATACTGCTAATTTGGGACTGTTTTACCCAAAAGGACAATCATTTGGTTTAATAAGTTATTCAGATGCTGACTTTTCTGGATTCAAGTTAGATAGAAAGAGCACATATGGAACATGTCATTTACTAGGAAATTCCCTAGTATCATTTTGTAATAAGAAACAGAACTCGGTTTCATTATCTACTGCTGAAGCAGAGTATATAGATGCTGGTAGTTGCTGTGCACAGATTCTATGGATGAAACACACTTTATTGGACTATGGATTTGATTTTAAGCATGTTTCAATTAACTTTGATAACCATAGTGTGATCAACATCTCAAAGAACCTTGTGTCTCACTCTAGAACCAAACTCATTGATGTTAGACACCACTTTCTAAGATATCATTATCAAAGAGGTGATATAACTCTTGAATTTATAGGCACTAAACTCCATTTAGCTGATATTTTCACTAATCCATTAAGTTCAAAAAGATTACGTTTCATTAGAATGAATTAGGAATGATAACTTACTCTTAAAACTGTTAAGATAAACCTCACCGTTAAGATAAACCTCACCGTTAGATAATCCTCACCATTAGGATAAACCTCACCGTTAGGATAAACCTCACCGTTAGATAAACCTCACTGTTAGGATAAACCTCTCCCTTAGGATAAACCTCACCATTAGATAAACCTCGCCATTAGGATAAACCTCACTGTTAGATAAACCTCACCGTTACGATAGACCTCACCATTTAAGGACACCTCACTGATACATCTCTCACGCTGTTTTAAAATTTTCGTATTAAGGCCGAGACTTCGAACCATTTTTAATATGAGATTTATTTTATATGTGAATCCTAAATGATATTAAAGCCGACTCTAGACATCACTCAATCATTACGAACCCGTCTATTCAAATCCCTCATACCTAAAACCTCTCAAGCTCGCAAAACCCTAAGCCTAGAATCTGAAATGGCCCGTGTGAAGCGACCCTCAGTGGATGAAGGGAGTGATGTGACACAAGATAAGAAGCATAAAGTAACCAATGATGGTGCTAGTGGAAGTAGTAGAGGTGTTGTTCGAAGTAATCCTTTGAATCCGCATTTATCGATGCGAGAAATTGTAGTGGAAAAGGAGTTATGTGCTGAATGGCTGTTTGAAAGTAAGTCCTTGATTCTGAAGATTTTACAAGAGCACGGATGTCTCTAATTCTACATGAACAATAATGGACCGTATAATCCAGTACTGGTAAATAAGTTCTATGAGTTTTTCTGTTTTGAGACTTCATAAGAGGAGAATATGATGATTTTCTTTTTGAATGGTTAAAAGATATCTTTTTCATATGTTGAATGGGCTGAGAACCTTAGAGTTACTCATAGAGGTGATTATGGATTTTATTCAAAATCCTTACCTACTACTAGTGACTTTTTCAAATATGGGGATTCCTTGATAGAATTTATAGGAAATGGAACTCCTAGAAAGAACATTTCTGAAGAAATGGAAGGGGAGGATAAACTACTTTTTAAGTTCATTCAGCATGTGATTAGTCCAAGGAGAGGAGATTTTTCTACCCTTAGATTTCAGGATATTTATTTTTTTATATCTATTAAAGCATGGAGTAAATGTGAATTTGTGTAGATTGCTAATGATTCAAATTGAGGATATGACTAGACCGAAGTCTAATTCTAATGGACTATTCTTTTCTAAGTTGATTTCTATTCTGTTGAAGGCAAAGGAGGTAGCTGGACCTCAGGATGAAATTGTTGTGGTTAAGGATAATTTTTTCATCACCAGGACTGTTTGTAAGTATATGAATGTTAGCTGGAACCCTTGGAAGAAATCATGGGTTAATGGTGAAGGTAAAGTCTATGACAAGTACACTCTTGTGGACCATCCTTCTAGACCAAAGTATGTGAGGGATTCTGGTCTTGGATCAGATGATCCAGAAACGGTCTACATTGATAATGAGGCTGAAACTAAGGAGTAAGAGACGTCAGTTGAGGAAGGAGGAGACCCAGATTTACCTCCTAGTCCTGTGCATCAAAATATTTCGTATAGAGCAGCTATCCCTCCAAAAGAACTACCAAGGAGAGAAAATTTTCTGAAGGACAGTGATACTGAGTCCACTGAAGAAGAAGAAGAAGAAGCATATCAGAATGTTGTCAAGGACACCTCTAAAGAGGATGAGGCAACTGAATTCGATCATTTTGTTCATGGAGAAAAGGAGGTTTCTGCTGAAGAAGATGATAAGGAAAATGAAGAAGAAGAGATCAGTTTGATCCCTCTAATTGATAATACATACAAGATTGTGCATGTTCAGGAAGTAGAAGTGGAATCAACTTCCATTGATGACTTAGAAAAGGATAGGACTAACCCTACTGTTGAACTATCAGAGCAAATGGTTGTTGCATCTTCTGAAGTTTCAGAGGAGGTTGTAGAGTTAGCTCGAGCAGAACAGTTAGAGGAGATTCCTCAAGATAATGCCCTAAGTGAGGGGGAGCATATTGGTTCAGTTTCTATGTTGTATGACATCGAAGTTTGGTCATTGGATCCAGGATATATTGTACTTGGAATCAATTATGGAGATTCTGATGAGGAAGACCAGCCCCAAAGGGATTCAGTTAGCCTACCTGTTGTGGCTGAAAATTTGTCAACCAAGGAGGACCTTGAGTCCTTAAAGGCTGAAATGAAAGAAGAACTGAGAGAATCAGTGACATATTTAAAGAAAATCCTGGTTGATTAAATGAGGAGTGTGAAGCAATCCCTGGAGCTATCTCTGGGATGTGCTATGTCTAGTCCAGTTAAGGAAATGATGCTTGAAATTAAAGTATGTCATACTCAAATTGAGAGTTGGACAGGAGCTATGGTTTCTCTAAGACAATCTATTGCTTCATTGACGGCCATGAACAGTTCTCAAACCCAAGTGAATACTGATATCAGATATATCAATGAAGTATTCGAGCATTTTGTGGAAGTATTTGAGGCTTTTAAGTCATCATTCCAAGAAAATTTGAACAGTCAAGATGCACTTGTTCCGAAGGTGGTTAGTAATTTGACAAAGTCTTTCAAATAGACATTAGATTTTTTGGTAAAAACCCTTCCCTCATCTGGCTCCACTATGAACATTGACCAGATCATAACTGTGATCCATGAAGAGTTGGCTAAGTCCAGTACCAGTGGCACCTCAGATACTCAAATCCTTGCTACCACTAGGGAAGTTAGCAGTTTTGTTCATGATCACCTACGGCCAGCTACTGCTTCTCAAGAGGCGATTAATAATAAGGTGGATTCTAACTTTGAGAAGGTCTATACCAAGAATCAAATGACCAACCATTTCAATCTCTTGGTATGGAATATGAAGTTGCCTCTAGCGACTCAAGCTTTCAGAGAACAGGTTAGTAAGATCAGGGAGCTTACTCCTACCTTGGATAAATTCATTGAAAATCGAGATGATTTTGTGTCAGCAATGGAGAGAGGAGGTAGTATTATTATGGATTTTAGGAACCTGTTGCTACCATTATTTCATGTGAATGCCAGACCTGTGATTGTACCTCCTGATCTTCCCGCCTCTACCTCTGGGTGTACATCTCAGTTGACTCCAGTTCAGGCTATTCAAAGGTTGACTCATATGATCCCCTAGAGGAGCACAAATTTCATATCTGGTTCAGTTTTAGTGGCCGACCCTCCAGTTGTTCTTTCAGCTATTCCCAAGCCATCTACTCAATCTGAACCTGCACCCACTTATGGTCCTAAGTGAAAGACACCTATTTAAGATGAATATTGAGTGATTCTGGATGTTTTTGATAAGATTCACTTGTATTTTTGTAATACTGACTTTATCAGTTTGTTCCTTTTGTGATTTAATGGAAATTTACTCTTACATTCTCCACTATACCAGGTTTATGTTTCTTTGTAATCCTTTCTCTTTTAGTCTCTACATTTCTCTGATTCTACCATTCTTTTTGTTAATCACAAAGGGGGATAAAATTGAGAACTTTGTTTTAAAGTTTTTTTTGGAAATTCTTCCTCTGTCACCATTTTATTTTTCTTAATACTTTGGCATAAGTTGTGATTTTCAAAACGGGGGAGATTGTTGAACCCTCTGGTGAATTAGTTGAACTCATATTTTGATAATCCAAATTATGATCAATTATAGTTTGATAATGCCTATATTGATTAATAATTAATTACTTATTTCAGTATTTCTGTACACCATGCACACATTCATATATTATAATATTTACATTATCTTTATCGAATTCGGTTACTAGATGGATATATATTCTAACATAACCCATTATGCCAATAGAATGCTTAAACAGACAAGTGGTCACTATTACAGAACAAAGCTACTGATTTGTAAATTCCACCGTGATGTATAAGGTCACTGATATATCAAGTCCACCTGTACAACAAGTCTACCGTTACGTGAAGGTCACCGATACAGACAAGCCACCGTTATACAAGCCTACTGTTACAGACAAGTTACCGAAGGAAGTCTACCAATACACCAAGGAAGCTACCCGTACATGAAGGCTACCGTTACACGAAAGGTCACCGGTACATTAAGTCTACCGCTACCGATCAAGTCTATCGACAGACATGAAGTCTACCAATAGAAAGTCTACTGTTACAAAAGAAGTTACCGATACAAGAGGATTCCGACACAAAGACCTACCATGAAACAAGGCTACCGATATCCAAAGATACCGTTCCAGAGAATTCGACGCTGCCTTAATTTCTTTATCTTTGTTTAATCTATCCAATAGTCATATTAGGTATATTTTAATGCTCTGTCATTTATTTAATGAAGGTCGTTGGATGTCAGGGAACCGTACCTCGTACCTGAAAAAAGAAATCATTTCTTTTTCCGGATCTCGTTCCATAAATATAAGAAGTCCTTGTTGCTGCAAGAGATACAAGCGAAATACAGAAGTGATCTACAAGTGACATACACAAGAAGAGCTCATACAGATATACATGCACGAACAAGAAGACACATAAGCTCATACACACTCACGCTTACTCAGGAAGATCTCTTTACATTCACGAGGATTTTTAAGAACATCATCGGCTACTTTTTCACTATCTCTGAACCTGGATGTCAAATAGATGACACTCTGTTTTCCAGAAATAAACCAGAAGAGGACTCAGAACCATTTCTAATCAATCCTAAGGAGTCTAGAGCTACACTGTAATCACTAGAGCCATTCTAAACTCTATAACATGCTTAGTGATTTATTATTTATATTACGAGCATTGTGTGTCTTCAGTTTTAATTTACACATACACTGTCTCCTGAACCTTAACTGGAGGATCTGTAAATCCTCATTCAAAATCCTTACATCATCTATCTACCACTATGAATAGTGATACAGTTCGTGTGTGACTTGGACCGCTGTATTTGTTGTTGTTTTTGTTTCCCACATAGAACCGTGGGAGATGTATTTGACTTGGATAGTTGTAAACTGTTGTGAACCCCGTTCCAGGGTGAGGATCAAATTTATATAAATTGTTGAGAGGACTATGTCTCAGCTTGAGACTGAACCTCTTGGTTATATCTTCTGTGCTTTGTTTAGTTTTATCAAAAACCTTTTTATTCCACTTATAAGTGCTTTAAAATTTCAACTGTTTTTCAAAGTTACTCTGATAATTGAATTATCAAGTGTTTGAATTATTTGTAAATCATTAGGTTAGTTTCAAAAGCTAATTTGATCTTCTGATTAGATTAACTGGGAATTAATCAATCCCATTAGAACCTAAATGAAAGTTTGTTTTAGTTCAAATTCACAATAATTTAATTAGTATGTTAAATTGGTGGATTTTAGAAAAGGATTTTAAACAAAAATTTTAATTGGAACTCAATTCACCCCCCCTTGAGTGTCCACTCCGACCAACACATGTTATATCATGAATTAATATATTCCCATGATATTTAAAGATTTCATTGATATTATTTATTTATTATTTTTATTCATGTATTTACTAAAATGGCAAGGGACTCTTTAATTAAAACATTGTTTTAAATGTTTTAATGATTTATTCTTCTAAATATCTCTCATTAATGTTCATGTGTTAAAGCTAGTTTGATAAAATAATTTATATAGAAATTAAAATTTTAAAATGTTAATTCCTATAAAAATTTCAATGTATTGTGGGATACTTTGATTCCAAAATATTCTTTTTAACTGTTCTAAATGTGCCTTTTAAATTGGACTAATTATTTTAATATCTTAAACTGATATCTTTGGATTATAATGTGGAAATGTTATCTTTTCTTTATTATTGTTTTATGTGTTATGATTATATTATGGTTCTTGGGTATTGTGTACGTAAATGTGTGGTTTAGTTATAAACTAAGGGTGGGTAAGCCTGAGATAGCTCTCCAGCTCATTGGGTAACATGACTGAGGTAAACATTAATGTTTCTCCTAATAGATTTTGGTAATATATTTTTATGGGTATTCCAAACATAACTCCCAGTGTAGATATGAATGCTAGAAAGTAAGTTTGATATGGATGCCACAAGATACCTTTATGAATTTTGACTTCTATTTTTTATTCATAAATCTTAATATTTTTTGAGGTATGTTAATGATCTTATATTTTATGATTGAAAAGTATGATTTCATTGATTTATATTTATTCATAGACTAATGTTTTCATTATTTATTTTATAACCCTTACAGAGTTATTTATGCTCTTATCAAGTTTTTTTAAAAAA
The DNA here is from genome assembly GCA_963277665.1 of Viscum album. Taxonomy (NCBI): domain Eukaryota; kingdom Viridiplantae; phylum Streptophyta; class Magnoliopsida; order Santalales; family Viscaceae; genus Viscum; species Viscum album. Next base: position 229,840,698 of record OY728165.1, read on the forward strand.
AATTCATAGTATATTAGCAAGGGTAAAAGAAAGGAATTATTCAAGAAGATTTATATCAAGAAAAGAATTCATGTATTATTTAAGGATTTTTATTTTTGTGAAAAAAATTGGATAGAGTATAAGTATCTACATTTTAATATTTGATATATAATTTAATAGTTATAACCTAATTATGTAAAACTACAACCCTAAAAAGATCCTCAATGTGAATTATTTATTTAACCCAACATTAGGTAATTTATAAGGCTGGGGCCTTATACCAATTCCAAATAGGAAACAAAATAATAAATTAATAATCATTTAGTATTTTATCATAAAAGATAATACACCTCTATTGGAGGGGGAATAATTTAAATACATGACTTTGTTTATTAAAAAAATAATTTAGCATAACAAAGCATTTCATTCAATGATAAAAATTCAATTAATCAAAGGAAATCATAATTCAACATATTTAAATAATAACATTATGAATTCTCAAAGTGATTGGGAAAATAAAAGAGATCATATTCATAGTCTAAAACTTATATTAAATAATGTTATCAAATTAATTCATTATTCTTATATGATAACCCATTAAAGTCATAAATAAACTTAGGATAGACTGAATAACGTACCAAAGGGGTGTCCCAAAGCATAAGAAAACACCCTAAATAATATTTCTCCTAATTCAATTGTCACTACAGACTCTACAACAAAACCAAAACAATTTATTATGCGATAAAATGATTCACCATAAGGTTTTGACGAGAAAAACAATAGCGGGATGTATAAATGAAATTAAATGACATGGAAGAATCATAGGACCATTGAATTAACATTCCTTTAATCACATTTCATAAATTATATTTAAATTATTCAAGATAATGAGCATGAATAAACATATATTTCAATTCAAACCTTCCAACCAATGGGCATAAAAATTTAAATATAATTCTTGTGACTTTTAGGATGAAGCATCATGCATAAACACAAAACTACATGGAAGTTAACATATTATTTTCCAATAGAAGAAAGGGCACCTATATAGATGGGTTTTATTCTAAAAACAAGTCATTATTCTTCCAGAAACTCATTTATCATATTTAATGTTATATTCTAAAAAATCAACCAAAAATAAAGAATATCCATAGATGGTTTGTAAAGTCTACATTTGAGGCATTCATAAATTTAAAGGCGATGGAAAGGTGTCCAACCTCAAGTGGAGAGCTAGAAAACCCAATAACTTTTCACTTTATGGTTTGATAAAGATCTCTCTACACTGGCATAGACATACATTCCTATATAAATATATACCCCTTAATCCAATGTTCATATTCCCCTCTCTATGTGGAAACATATGAAACCAATATATATATATATATATATATATATATATATATGAGTTCAAACCTTCAAGGATCCACAAAATAATCTATAGATTCATACTAAGAACCTAAAAATCACTTAAAGACCCCAAATTAAACAGGGAAGGAAAATGCAGTGGAAGAAAACCTCACATGAATGCAATAATGACAAGATGGATCAAACCAATACACATCACCATTAGATTTGGATGTCATAATGCCCAGGAAGAGGTTCCAAAAATCTTTTTTAATACCATATAAGTATAATAAACACAAAAATTAGAGCTAACGCTAATAGTAGGGTCATTGACAAACAACAAGGGTGAAAGGAAGACCAAAAAATTTCTGGGAAGTAAGAGCTCAATGAATTGGAGTCCCTAACACAAAGTTTCTATAATAAAAATAGAAGAGATCTAGGTTGAATTAGTTCCCTAAAAGAGGTCTTGAGGGAGTGTCGTCTACGGCCAAGGAGAAGCCCAGAGAGGATTTCGCGTGATGTAGGAGGGGCAGAAGGGACCCCAAATGGGTTTCCTCAATAGAAAACAAATAATAATAAATAATCATCATCATCATAATCCTAAGAATATTAATAATACTAATATTTTTATTATTTTTAAAAAAATCCATTATTTTTATTCCCATCTATTTTTCCATTTAATATATTTCATTTAAATTTAAATTTAATTAATTAATTAAATTAAAAGAAACACATAGCATGGTTGCTTCTGGGGCCACACAGATTTATAAAAATCATTCAACATGGGAATACCCACCAAATGTTTTCTTTTTGGACCTCGACACTTACAAAATCTATTTCCATTTTAGATAAAAACCTCATAGGAATTAATCTATGTCCAAAAAATAGAATATTAAAGTGTTCATACTTTTTTAATCACATTATGAATCTTATTTTGTAAAACAGACCATCTGGTAAATAAATTTTTTAAATTCCTTTGGATTTTAATGCAGTTGAACATCATAGTACATTACAATTGAAATGGAAAAAATGTGGTAGGAATTTCCTTTTCAATAATTTACATGAATGTCACTCCTCCTCCACTAAAAAAAGTCTCTAATGCTTACCTTTTGTTTACACTTCTAAAGATCATTTTTATCAACCAACCACTACCAAAATATGCTACCAACTTCTCTTTCTCACTCTAGAGTCCTCGCCTTGGGCAGAAATCCAACCAAGACATTCTTTGGTGCAGTCCAACAAATTGTTTCTTGAATAAGATGTTACTTTTATCAACATTCATTTTTTTCATTGATTCATTCCCAAATAACATAATTTCCTATTGTTAATTTAATATACAATATCATCAGTATCCTAAATATAATGATATTTTGTTCTCTAGTGTTAACTACATATCCAAAAAAACACACACATCAAATGGGTAACGAAATTATCATTCAAGTGTGGCGAACTACTGACTCATGTGACTATGATGTTTGTTTCCTTTACCACCTATAATGGTTGGGAATAATGATAGAAACAATATTTTTTATTATATATATGATTTTTATTATTTATTCATTCTTATATAATTTTTATATACACATACCTTCATTGTTTTTATGCTTGTAAATACGATAACATCATTTGTGGATGTGTGGACTACCTCCTCCTTAAAGAGATGTGATACGTTCACACATTATATTGAATGTGTTAATGATGATTATAATTTAAAATATGTGAAATAAATTACATCCATATGGTATTCATTACATAATTACCTTTATATAAATAAAAAATATAATTTTCTTTATTACCAATTCATAAACTGAAAAAGCAACAATGTCAATCATGGACGAGTGGACTACCGCCTCCTTGACATGATGTGATTCCTTTTACAAAACAATAAGTATATATATATATAAGTTTATATGATTAAAAAAATTATTTATGATATATTTAAAACTCTATAAATATATATTTTATTTACCTTCTTTATGTGTTGATCATTTAAAAATTTTAATGTTACCCATGCATAGGTACGAGCTACCGTCTCCATGATTGCATGGTTAGTTCATTTTTAGTAACAATATTTAATTATTGGTATTAAAAAAATTATATATAAATATGAGAATTATTTGGTGATCATTATTATGGATATGTTTATATAATGACCCATTTTACCATAGTTGACCTAAGAGAATCTTATTTAACATATATTCTGAATATGGTCAAAACTCCTGATGTATACTTAATTGTTTATATTTTTTTTGAAACATTGTGAAACATGAAATAAAAATAATGATTATATTTTAAAAATATATGAATAATTTAAATTATTAACATAATTTTATTATTCTTGAATATAAATACACACGTGACAAGTGGGACTCAAGGTAAGGGATTTAAACGCAATCTCCATTCATTGAGAAATTTCATGATGATATGCACCTTAATTATTTGATAAAGGGTATATAAATCCCTTGTTACATTCTATATCCATATTGTATCTTTTAATAATTTTATATAATTCATTTATGTTCTATTCATTCATGTAAATTATTATTTAAATATTCAAAGTGGAATGGGAAGCATTTAATATTTGAAGATTTAATCATCAAATTTGTGTATCCATGTCACTATTTATGATATTGTTTATATAAAGGTACTGAAAATGGAATATTATTTCTATTTAAACATTCATTCAAATGTTTTCAAAAATTAAATTTTTATGTGTTTTTTATGGAACATTTATTCAAAAAACAAAATGAATGTTCTATTAATAACGTACATAGTGATGTTGAATTTTCAACCGACGTGGCAATTATTTTATTTTTGTATTAATTTACAGGATTTAATTTTTTCTTAAATGGAAAATTTTATTTCCATTTTTTGGTATTTTGGAATTGAAAATGGGTTTTAAAAAGAATGGTTTTTTAAATGCAATTTAAAAAAAATTGTATTTTCATATCTAAAAGGTAGTTTTTATGAGTTTAGATGTGTTTTTCAATTGATGAATGTTTTTGATTCATATTGTGGTTCATGGAAATTATAAATGATGGGTACACCTAGATATTTTTTTCTGGGTTTTTATAGATTAAATGATGGGTGCACCTTAATAGAGCTCTAATGCATCGGGTAACAATTATATTATTGAGAGAATAATATTAGATGTTTTCCATAAGTTTATTCCAATCTTTAAGGGTTCTGTAAGGGATCAATGTTATGAAATACCAAGGAACCTATATTTATTTTTTATTCTTTTTAATGTTTTTTCATTGAAATATTTTTTTTTTCAAAAAAATAAATTAGATGATATTAATTAAATAATTATATTTCCAATTTTTGGGTAAAATTTTATTTTCTAATGAAAGGGTTTTTCATAAGTTTTAATTTTTATAAATGGACTTACAATTTCCTTATTGTTATATCAATTATTGAGATTTATATGATTACCCCATCTTTTTAATTTTTTTCATAGGACATAGTTATGAGTAATTGATTTTAATAATTCATTTTTAATTGTGGGATTGTTTTTCATAAAAATGACTATCCTTTAATTTATAAAAGATTTATATTATAGAAAAATTGGTTATTGTTTGGATTTTTACAATTTTTTTTATTTTGTTATATATGTTTTACGACCTAATTCTATAAAAATATATACCTCAAGGGATCTTTAATTTCACATAATCCTGATATTACTCATGATTATTTTATGTTTAAAACCATAGCCTTATACTAAGAGTTTACTAGTTTTAGTATAAGTTGACAATGATCTATTCTCTAAAATAAAATAAATTTGGAATTTTATTTCCCTTAATAATTGTTCATAGGTTCATTTTGAATTTACTAAATCTTATCCCCTATAATTTTTAAAATAGGTGTGTAGGAATTATATTTTCCCTTGAACAAGGTGAAGATCTTGTCAAATTCTATTGTGCCCAATTTGGGCTCATTTACCTTAGGTACAATTGTACCAGGTCCACAACAACATGTAGTATCAAAATTGTGATGTTTTTTCATAGTAACTATATAATCTATACATTTATAAAACATAGGTATGTTTTTATATTTTTAATTTTATAACAAAGTCTTTTAGTATATTTTTCTAATCATTAGCCCAAAATAACAAATTTTTTACCTGACACCATTTATGATAACCCATATTTTAATACAATTTAAATCATGATTCATGTCAGAAAGGTATAAATAATATATTCCCAAAATATTTTGGGGCCCAATTAGGTACATATTAGAATCACATAAAGCATCGTTACAATATCATCATTTAAAACATTGAAATATGACCCTATATTTCTTGGATCTTAAAATACTACAAAGGATATTCTGGGGATATACAGAAGAATGGGTTGATCTATGAATCCCAATAAGGGAATAATCATAGAATGAAATGATTAATGTAATATATATGAGTAAATAGGAATATAAAGGATACGTAAAATGTGGGAAAATAATAAACATGTACATTGAATCATGATATTAGATGATAACTTCAAGGTAACAAAGGAAATTGAAAATGACATAAAATATGACATGATAAACATAAGTCAAGGATAACATCCATGAAATCCTAACATAGTTTGGTAAGGATAACCTATCACAAATCATAGACGGTATATCATGATATAAAAACATTTCACAATTCATTAGTGGGATATATAATTATAATCCCACCCATCACATTCATATCATGTACATGCAAATGTGATCCTCCTAGATCATAAACTATATGGATTCATTTCAAAAATTTAACCCCATGTTTATGTAGTGTAGTTACATTCATATAATTACCAAATAAACTAATGATAGTACATCTAGGTGGATTATATTTAGTGAAAATGGTGATTCATATTTAGTAGAAAAATGTTTGTCTTGGAAAATTAAAAGGTGATTTTGATAGAATAACGAGGGTACATAATGATTCATCGATGTATTTAAAGAGAGGGAAATTGTCATATCATCACTTTTAAATATAAATTATATTCAAATGGACATGTAAAAAAATATTCCAATATGAAAATTTGGAAATAAAAATTATTAATATAAAGAAGTTGGTTAAAAAAGAGGAAAATGAGAGGATCTTTTACTTTGACATAATAACGGCTTTAGTAATGTTTATAAGGAGAGGGGAAAATTATAGCTAATTGATATAAAATTAATTGGATAGTAAATTGGTATTTATAAATACATTACAATATAATAAATTGAGATTAAAAAGGTAATGTTCAAAAAAGGTACATAAACTTGTAAGAAAAGTGATAGATCCCTTACCTTCATAGGAAACTTTTAAAATATTGGGAGGAGAATCATAATAGACTGCAAAAACCGTGGGAGGGATATATAGAGTTAAAGAAATATTATAATCACGATAAAAGGATTTTGAGTAAAGAGTAATGGGATTCTTGGTGGGTTCTTATAGAAAATGAGATGGGATTTCATTATTAATTTCTAAACAAAAGATTTGGAGTCTTTAGGAAAAATAAATCTAAACATTAAACCGACCCATGGTTTATACTAAAATGAATCTATTTTCATTAATTTATATGGTTAATAACATTATAAATTAAATTATTTTTCTTATCACTGTGTAGGCGACACATGTTCTTAAATAATTACTTTTAAAACATTAAAATATAACATTGTTTTTGGAGGATCCATTATGTGTTTTTTAAACATAATAAAATAACAACAATAAAAAACATTTATTAAATGGGTAACATAGTTAAATTAATTGATATTATATAATATTTTTACCTAACCATTTTATTTTTATGTTTTCATAATGCATTTTGTATGTTTGTATCGTATTTAATTTTTAACAGGAGATTCAACTACCTATGAGAATTATTAAAAATTAACTATTGTAAAATTTTTATGATAAAATTTCAAAGATAATGTTTCTTTAATCAGAATTATCCAACTAATATTATAATTTAAAATTTTAAATACGAATCCCCATTTATTGAAAAAATTTATTTTTTACAATGATAAAAGTTTTTGAAAACATATAAAAATTACCATGGACTTCAAAAAATTGTATTATAATTTATATTTTAAAAATAAATATTTATTAAGAATGTTTTATTATAAAAAAATTTAATTATAATTTCATTAATTTGTTAATAATATTTTCATTATTGAAACTATACATTTCTTAAAATTATAATTTTGATTTTTATTATATCCAAATCTAATTTTTAACAAACTCATTATTTAATCTTTTATAATTTAATAATAAAAAGATATAAGTATCATAATTATTTTATTAAAAATTATAAACTATAAAAATCAATACTGTTAGTGTTTATATACATAACCCCTTATTGCACTAGCATATTCCCTTTGGGTAAGGTGTACGATACCGTAACATTCATGGGGTGGTTAGGCCAACATGTTTTGGGTTATGACCACATAAAAGCATGGAATTGCCTCATAAATAGTTTTTATGGTGTTTTGGTTCTTTAATATAATATTAGGGTTCATCATGGGAAAATACCAATGATTTCAAAACCCTTTAATTCCCCAATAAATTTTCTTCACAGGTTTCAATCCTACTAGTCGAGGTCATAACTTCCTTCATCTGGGTCAGTTAGATATATCATACAATTAATATATATTAATCATAATGGTCACTATTCAAAGGCTATATATTCCCTAATTATAATGCTTAATGATATTTGAAATTTTAAACAACCTAATTATAAAGTCCCAAAACAACCAATGTAGTGCATATAATACATAATAAAGAGTATATTCATCTAAGAGGGGATTTAATTTATAAAATTATGGGTCGTTACATGTCATAATCCTCCATTTTTATTTTTTATTTAAAAAGGGGGCTTTCACCCTAGCTTATTTTGAAGAATATATAAATACGTATAAAAAATTAATAATTCACGGGGCACTTTACCAATGTTAAAAAAGAACTGTAAAAGGGAAACCATTATCAACCAGAATTAAAGTGATGATAAAGTGTGACATTTATCTAACATGAACATACACATAAATAGGTATGTACACACCCACACATTCACATACCTACACATGCACCTGCATACATAAAAATACACATACACATACACAAAAACACATAAATATAAAAACACATACTCATACATGAACATTCATAAACATACACATACATACAGGTAGGTACATACACATACATAGAAACATACAAACACATATAAACAGACTCTTACATATACAAACACAAACACACATACATCTATAAACCACAATATGCATCCATACATATCCATATGTATTCACACACATTCATACACATACACATACATTCATACTCATATATAGACATAAATTATCAAAACAATACATGTAGATACACATACAAACAAGAATACAAAGTCATATTAACACATATACAACCAAATATATACATAAAACATACATTCATACATGCATACAAATGTACATATTTTAAGCACACACATATTTTGACACCCCATAATTTTACACTTTTTTTCTTTTATTACACTTTGGGAGCTTTTTAGGCCACTAAAAAACCAGGGATTATATGAATATATATTTATATTTAGTTAAATATATTATGTGTTAATATAATAAAATAAATATATTTTAATATGTATATTTATATTATTTTATTTAAAATTTCAATATATTACATGTACAAATAAATTTTTTTAATGCACATTTAAATAATTAATTAAAATTTAATATTGATTAAAATAAATTAGATAAATATATATATATATGGAAATAAGATGGGTAATAAATTCATATATTAATATGAAAAAAATTAAAACACATATTTATATTAATTTCTATATTTTATTATATTAATATATATATATATATATATTTATACTCACAAACATATAATTATAAATATTATTATATTATAAAAATATATACATATATTATAAATTATATTAATATTAATATTAATATATAATAAAGGTAAATTATGAGAATATTTATGGTTTTTATACATTTTTCTATACATTCCATATGACATATTATAATATATGTGTAAATAGTTATAAAATATTTAAATTATATATGTACAATATTTATATAAATATTTGTTTATTGTTATATATGTATTATATAATAATATATCAATATTTATAAAATTATATATTATTGAGGACAATTTCAAGTTCTTTTCTAGCATTGATAAAAGGTACCAATTATCCATGATAAAAAAATCTCATAATTGTTATCTTTTATTGGTGATAAAAAAGAGATAATGATAATGACCTTTTATTACTAATTTCTTAGGGTTGTTGAAAGTGTATTTTATTTGGCCTTTTATTTATAATTGATAAAGGTCAATCATTTATCAATTCTTTTTTATGTTGATAAATTTAACATTTCAATATAACAGAATGTATGAAATTGTGTGTGTACCTTCCACACATACATGTTGATACAAATTCATGGTTTTGTTCGCTGTGTTTTCATGTCATTATATACTAACAATATTTGGTTTTAAATAAATTTATAGTATATGGATATTAATTTATTTAATATAAATGTGTCTATTTCAATTTATATGTGAGATTTATATACACTAAAAGAAACAAGGACTTTAGTTATCACCAAAATAATTCACTAACTCCCTTTAACGGCCACCTAACAACATCCAAATAATGAAAATTATGTATTAGTTTCTAAAAACGTTATGGACATTTTGTTATAATATCTTAATGTTTTTTACCCAAAAAATTTGGTTTTGGGTGTGAGAGGATATCAATGATGTGGGGTTGATATATGGATATTTGGAAATCTTCTATCTCTGGTCAAGGATGATGCACAATGTCCATAGAGTGGTTAGGTAAGTGAGGTTTTTTAGGGGATATTGGTGGTGAACAAAGTGTTACCCGGGCTTTATCTGGGGTTTTGGGCAATTGCTAGAGCATTTTAAGTGGGAAAATGACAGTGTTAAGATATGTTTGGGGGTGGTGTTGTGGTGGAGATAGTTGGAAAGGAAGATTGTCTGAATTTTCAAAATTCCCCCTATTCTTTAGTAAGTGAAACCTCAATTTGGAAGTCACTATTGTGCTTTCATTGTCACAAATTTGATTACATAAATTTATAGAATGAATAAATTAACTATTTTACAGTAATTTGATACAAAATTTCTAATCATGAGTGGTAGGACATAAAAAATGTATTTATTAATTATTTGATTGAATTTTGATAAAATCATAAGTCAAACTCAAGAGAATTTAGAATAAATAAATATATTAATTGAAAAATTAATATTTTTTGATATTTATCTACAAAAATTTATAGGTGACACCAAATATGAAATCTAATATTTGGGATACTCACATTGATATATTTCATGACTTTTTGAGAAATTTTCCTTTATAGTTAAGCTTATTGATTTGATTCTAGAATTTCATTATATTTATTCATCATATCCTTGAATGACATACACTATGATTTTAGTGAATAATAAATGTACTATGTAACATCATAGAATGTGACATAAAAATATGTTAATTACATTATAAATTAGTGATAATTAAATAAATAATTATTTCTATTTGCAATAGAATAATTAGCACAACATGCATTTGAATTGAAGTCATACCTCGACCATTATCATCTTTATATGTACTTATTTAAATAATTCCAATTTTTTATATAGTTTATTTGATTGATATATTTTTAATCAAATTAAATAATAAAATGTTCAAATACTATTCAAACTATATATTACTAATGTTTTGCACATTTTTCTAGATGTATTGACCCTACTGACACTATTATGGTACTTAATAGGTTACAAATTTTCTAATTTTTTTGTGACACGATATCATATATCAATTTCTTAAAATCATTTACTATAAGAATTATATAATTTTGAGGAGCTAAAAATAGAGTAAGTTGTGGTTGAAAATAAAAAATGAAAATAATATCACTACTTTATCTGATTTTACCTATTTAGAAAAATTGCACACACTCTGAAGACCAAAATAGAAGTGTCGAAACTAAACATTTACAATAAACACACTCCCAAATTGCATTGTATGGATTATAATTTTATTCTAAACATAAGTTTACTAATTAATTGTTATTATTTTAATTATTATTATTAGATTCAATGTCATAGGCCATGGGAGAATAATTTTCCTTATGTTGATATTAGTTTCTACCCAAAATCTCATTATTCTCAACATAATTATATTATATTAAATGAATCAATAGATTATTTATGATATGTATAGAAGTTAAAATCTTTTTTATAGAAATTTTATAAGTAAAATCTACAATCCTAAAACTCTAAAAGATATGAATCACTATTTACACTAAATAATGATATTCTATTTTACTGAACATTATCTAAACTTAGTAATTCAATATTATAAAACATTATTTTTTACTTGTGTGGATGTGATAAATAAATTTTTTTAACTTCATAATAAACCTAATAAAAATTTTGTTTCCTCGGTTAAACATATAGAAATTAAAATGTATTTTGTTAGTCAAATTAAAATCCTTTCGACCACTTAATATCCAAACTGAAAAAATAATTACGACCAATGTGTGGTACATGTTCTATATAAACCATATTTTTTTCCAGATTCTGATAATGAATCTTCTTTCTTTGATCATTATTACAATCATAACATATATGAATCTTCTCCATCTCAATATGAATCCATAATTTTAATCACATTCCATGTATATGATATCTAATTCATGTAATCTATCATTTTTCATGTTTCAAAAAAAGAGATTTAATGTCCCTCACAGTTGGCATCACAACCAAAATTCCATACAGTAGAAGTAGAGTCAATTAATTCATATAATATAATACATTTTGAGGGATTAAATTTATTTTAGGTTAATAAGGACATTGAATTATGAAATCTATTTAATATGATATGGTCATAATTGATCCATAGTACCATTTATGTTTATATACAATAGGATACCACTTCATATAAACTTGTCTCAACTCATTTTTAGGATCGCTGGAAATTAAAGACTTATTAAAAAATAATAGTAATGGGAAACATTTAAGGGTTACAAAACTAATCAGTGATACTGGTGGAGGTTACTCATAACAATCCAGTGATAGTGGATGAATGGGAGTAATTGGAGGATTCCATGTTCATGGTAACACATGTTCCAATCAGAAAAAAGATGAGGTTTATAGAGAAGGAACTCTAAGAGAAAATATAATCCATGATAAGAGGGAGTTACCTACTCCACTTTAGAATGCCCTAATTTTTTCATGAAATGATATTAATATCACATCACCTTAAATTATCATAGATGGTAACAATAATATTTTTCTAAGAGCATTTAAGGAAACCATAGACCATGAATTGTTCTTGAAGTCAATTGCTTTCCTTGTGTTGGGGGGAATTAATGGAAATGATATAGGTTACATGATATAACTATAATTTTAATGTTCATTGAATATGCTTAGATGTTGACCCTACTCTCCAAAAGTCCCAATGTGTGTTCCCAATCCCCATTGGATGGAAACCTATTTTAGGTTATCACAAAATTGAGTTTTAGAATTATTTCACCCTAAAAAACTAGACCAGAAAGAAAATCTCAATTTGGTATTTTGAAATAACCTATTACATAGTTGAAAACTTTTTCATATATAGAATCTCAAAATTAAATAAGCATATAAGAGAGTAAATTATATTAATACATTAATAAATCATCATTAAATAGAAATACAAGGTAAAAAACATATCATAAAAAAGTTGAACAAGGAATGAAGAATCATAAACAATACAAGAAAATACTAAAGTAAAATTAGTCTAAACTCACTATCGGTTATCTCCATGTGGAATTTTAGTCTCTCTTCACATCCCAATCCAAACAATCTAATCAACTTGAAAATGACCAGAGGAAGAGTGTGAAGAAATTTCGGCAAAAAAAACTATTAAAGCTTCATACATTTGATGGTTTATGTATTGTGTAAGTGAAACAAATCATAGTAGGATATCACCAAGGATTTTTTGAAATTTATTCAAAAAATATTTTATAGTATTCCAATTTTAAATAAAATTGAAAAATAGTTCTCTAAAAGTAAGGGTAAATATGAAAGTATTTAATTATATGTGTTTTTTTAAATCATCCACCCCTTTTAATATAAATTGATCCCTTTTGAAAACTCTAAATTAAAAATGTTAATTTCTAACAGAATCACTCATTAAAAACAAATTTTCAAATCCATATCATAAATATTTCTTCCGAAACACTTTTAAGAACCCTTATTTGAAAATAAGATATTATAAATTCGAATAATAAAATTTCTAGAAAAACACATTTATACATATGGTACAATCAATGAAACCAATAAATAAAGGAAGTTTTTGTGATAATATCAGTCGATACATATTGGTTATATAAGAAAGTAAATGTACTATGTAGAATAAAATATAATCATTGGAAAAATATGATATAACATTAAGGATTGTGGACATTGTCTCATCATAAACACTCTATACATGAGATAGTTATCATGGCTTTTGATTCCTTGGTTTGGTCCATTGAATATTTTTTAATATATATTGGTACTTTTCCTTATATTTCACACTGTGTTTTGGGATTATAGAGACCCTATAATTAATATATTAAAATATTAATATATATTAAAACAAATGTGGTCAAAATTTCTCAATAAATGGTTCTCCCATTTATCGAGACCTTGGATGTGAAATATGAGACCATTATTGTTTCAAAAACCTAGAGTTTACGTAAGGCCTGATATAATGTTAAATGAAATTAGGTTTCTACTTGAGGGATTATTTTGGTAGGTGAATAAAGTGATTTAAATAATTTAATTATTTATTTTAACTAATGAACTAAACCAATTTACCACCATATAAATATTAATTTATGGAAAATCTATAGGGTTATCCTCATAGCCTCAAGAGATATGAGAGGAGTATGAAAAATCTATTGGCATTGAATACCACAAAACATGGATTGATGAGAGGAGATCATGTAGAAACAAGAGTCAAATGAAAAACACAATGAAATCTTCATCTTTATTTATAGGAAACATGTTCTCCACCAAAAACAAATCAAAAATTGTGGTAGGGGTCATTATTTTTTTATTTTAACTATTTGAAAATTTTCTTAATAATCTATTATATATCTAATTATTTTTTCTATTATTTCCACACATCTAATGAGCCATGTTTAAAAAAAATGCATTTAGGTTAGTTGTAATTTTTTACCTCTTCTTCACCCTTAGTTACACGCCATGTAATAGTTGGAAAATATTTCAATGTAAAATGATGGATGTTAATATTTTTTGTAAACATTTTTCCACAATTATCTATGATATGCTAAATGGGTTAAAATGGATTAATTTTTACAATGACCCTCATTTTCATACATTGACATTATATAAATTTTTTAGAATACACAAAACATTATACAGACAGACGCCCAAAGACTATACTAGTCTCGTGTATTTGGAAACATGGAAATATAAACACTTGTTCATAAATGAAAAACATCATCTCCCAATAGGTTATTCATGAATATAACCCTTCTTAAACAAATAAAAATTAATATATAACCTCATAACCTATGGGAAGGAAACATAAAAATGGTGAGATCAGATTCTCAGAAGGGTAAATAAAGGACATGTGTAAGCATAATCATGAGCATAAGGGAATAAGAACAAGATCATGAAAGTAAAAGATTCCACCCGGTATATATGAATGATCACAAACAATAATCATTGAACAAATCATGGTAGTTCATAAGAGAAGAGTCATAAAAAAATAAATAACATAAACCATTAATTCCTAATATATGAATGAAATATAGAATTGTGGTAGACACATAAGCATATAATATGATTTCCATAGTAGCCAAGTAATCACTTCCTAATGCATCATGGTAGTATGAGTTCACTCCCCATACCATATTGGTAGTCAAGGTTCACTCCCATTACCATCTTAGCCGCATGAGTTTGCTCCTCATACCTTTTTTCTAGTCATGGTACACTCCCATTACCATCGTAGTAGTCAAGGTTCATTCCCATCACCATATTAGTATATATCTCATGATATAGAAATGTTTGCCTAATGGATTTAGGGGAGATATAAGTTCTACCCATCTAATAATTAAATCATACATGCATGTTTCACAAGATCCTTAAAAATCATATCGTAAACCCTTAAATGGAATGGGTATCATTAAAAAGATAATATAATAAGTTATGGAAAATGATATAGGTTTCATAATAATTTCATTGAAACTATAAACAGAGAAAGAGAAATGGAATTAACAAATATATATCCCATGAAATAGGAAAAAGTTTCATAAATACCATTATATTAATCATAACTTATTTAGAAAGATATATGAATGGAACCATTATATTATTTCATAGAAAGTCATGAGTAACAACAATGAATGTAATCTTAAATGGAAAATAATTTTGAAATATCATTCAAAAATAAATTATAGAGGAAAATATCCTTTATCCTTTGGAAAAAATATTTTTAATCCATAAAACCATTTAAAAATCATTTTCTAAGAAAATATCTTGAAATAATATAAAGAAATATTGAAAATGTTTTGAAAACCATTTCATTAAAAAATATTATTTTGAAATCAGGTAGATGATTTTAAAACAATTTATTTAATTTTTTTTTGAAAAATTATAAAAAAATATTGAAACAGTTTTGAAAACCATTTGTCTTAAAAATTATTTAATTAATCATTAAAACATTTTTTTTTAAAATTTACTTGAAAACATTTTAATTAATATCCAAAAAAAATTAAAATTTTTTATATGAAATCAATTTAAAGCTTTATAAATTATTCTTTAAAGAATTTTTAAATCCATTTTATAAAACAATATTTTTAAAGAGCAAATATTTCTGACCTTAGAGAGTGTAAAGTCAGGATTTCATAAAAACACTTTATTAACTGTCTTATGAACCAATGTGGTAAAAAAGATACCAATACAATAATATTTTATGAATAAATAGAGTAGAAGAAAAATATTTATTTTTCATGATATTTGGATCATAATATTTCATTAGAGGAAGCCTAAACAAAAATAATTTCGAAAAGCGGTGATATTGATTCAATAAACTCTTATAATGTGGTATCTTGGGATCCAACTCTCAATGTAAGAAAAGGAAATTACATTAAGTATAAAATATAATTAAAATAAAGAGATTCATTAATTAACATGTAAAATGGAATTATATACAACTTAAAAATAATTAAGGATTATAAAAAACAGGAGTCTCAAATAAACAAAATTGTGAGAAAAACAATTTTACTGATTTTGTATCTTTTGAAACATAAACCTCGTGAAATAAAGATCCTATAATAGACAAGTAATTACCCATTAATTTAAGTATAAGAATAATTTAATAAATATAAGTTTATTAAAAATCATTTGAATAAACATATTATAATCTATAATAAAATATATGTTTTCATTATTACCTTATACGACTCACTTGTAAATAGTCTTTTGTAAGGGTAACATGTTGGATAATATTCTCTTTATTCTTCGTATGCTTCTTAATTTGGTATATATATGGATGTTAAACATATATAATGATTTGCATAATGTTAATAATGATAAAAATATCATTTATATTCTATATTTTTTTGTTATAATAATCTATATAATATTGAATTATGTAATGAAATAAACCATTCATATAGATGGTAAGTCATACGTAAATATAAACATGGTTTTAGTTTTAATTATTGTATTAAATGAATGACGGTAAATAACATATTCGTATATATATTTATTAATATAATTATTCAATTATAATTATTATATCATATATATTATATAATTTCACTAAACCCATCATCAATACATTCCTTGTAGTATGTGTATGAATCACATCTCTTTGAGGAGGTGGTATTCCACACTTCCTCAAATGAAATTATTGTATTTAGATGAAATGGAAAGTATATAAATATGTGTGGAAAAATAATTAAAAAATATTAAATACAATAAAAATATAATATATATCATATATAAATTTTTTTCCCTCATAATTTCTACGATAAGAGGTTGCATGTAAAAACAAAAAATCATCAATTTGTGAGGCAATAGTTCTTCGTAAACGTAAATAGTATGTTTTTTACTCATTAGATAGAGGTTTTTGTAAGTGTAAGTCAAATAATAATCTTAAAAATATCATAGAATATTTTGGATACTATTTTTTATACCATCATGGAATAAATAGATTGTAGGGTGTACTGAAAGAAAATATTAAAAAGGAGCTTGAGAGAATTCTTTACCTCTTAATGAGGTAACTCATTTTCGTTTGTAAAAAAATGCTTCCATTGACTTATTTATTCCCAATAAATGGATTAAAATAATAATGGAGTATTTTTAGAAGTTTATTATATATATCTTTTCTGAACCTATATGGTTTTAGATGTGAGAAGAAGAGGCAGAGGTGGTGGCCTCTTATTGGGAAGGGAGAGGACACACTTGGAATTTTTCAAAATAGGTTACACATATTAACATTTTTACCATAATAAGTAATATGAATAAAAAAAACAATATTTTAAGGTGAATTTGTGAATAATATCTACATATTTTTTTTATGACAAGTTTCTAGGTTGTTTTGGGTCTTAAATTTAAGGATTAGTACTTTGCCCACCTGATTTCTCTCTTAATTGTTGTAATTATTTAATCTGATTCACAACATTTTCTAGTCAAAAAAAATTCTTAAGTAATTATAAATTATAAATTATTATTATTACAAATATTAAATCCATTTTTAAAAATTATAATCACTAAAGTCAAATAAATAAATTTAAAAAGAATCCCGCAGACGGGACGACACTGTGAATTTTGAATGTAAAAGTATCCAAAAGTTTACTATGTTTTTATTGCCATTTTTAAAGTGAGATTTATTACAATGAAAAAAATTATATTAATTTATAAATATATTATTTCATTAAATATTCCAACCAATTTAAAAAAAAATTATATGTATAAATTAATTTCATTAAAAAGCAGTTCAGAATTAAAATTTAATATTTTTTTACTTTTCCTTAAAAATCGAACCTTCAATAAAAATTCAAAAAAACTTATCCTAACAACATTTTTAAGTTTCTATTTCAAATATGATGTATATTTTGGCATATAAAATCTTTAAAATCTCACAAAAGTGTATTTAAAAAGGATTCTCCATTAAAAGGTGATAAAACTATTTTTATAAAAATATGGGTTTTCAAGCATACAATTGGGTTTGTTATTATATTATATCAATAAAATATATTTTATGGATATAAAAAATAATTTTTTAAATATATAACATATAAATTTAATTATTATTTTTTACTATTAGTAACTAATTTAAATTATTAATATAAATCATCTTTTTCACAAAAAACATTTTACTATTCTAAAAGCAGTCACTTTATATTTATTTAGTTCATATATTAGTTTCAAATTATTATGTAACAAATTAATTAAACTATATATATTTATAAATTAGTTAACCCTATAACATATAATCTAATTTCTATGATATATCATATTAAATTATAATATTTTTAAAATAATTTATTATTTGATAACTATCTACCTTTTATGTTTCATAAGGTAACCTCTATGTTTTGTGTAGAGAAATAAAAAATTTATTTAATGGTTAGTACATAATAATCATTTTGTTTTGTATAACTCAAGCCATACATGGTGCATTAATATTAAATAAACTATTTTATGTGTGTCTTGAAATGAAAAATATCAAAGAGATTAAATTAATTTGAAATTTACTATTTAAAAAAATCATGGGGTGTAACATTATACACCCCTTAAAATGAATTTCACTCTCAAAATTAATTTTTGTTTTCAATGTTTTAATACTTGAATGTTTCATTCATAGAAACAAACATCATAAAAATTAATACTAAAATTTCTCCTAAAAAGGGAATGTTGGAACCATAACAATTACACAAAGTAAATCATAACAGGATTCCCTTATATGAGAACATAGTTGGGAAGTGAAAACATAGACATTAAAATAGAATATTACGATAATGTTCTGATAGAGAGTAATAGAGAACATATTCAGGATATAGTTAACGACCACAAATCCATAAAATTGTGATGACCTATGGTACCTTCAGATTCATTAGAAATTAATGTTCTAGGACAAATTTTTTGGTTTCAAGATCATTTTTCATAATGTTGAATAATATTCAGGAAAAAATATAATTGAATGGTTTTAAGAAAATGTCACCCTTTATTGATTTTTTATCCACTTTGCCTCTTTCTTAGAAAAATGGTTAATTTTTTATTCCGAAAGTACTAACTGATCATGAGATCCGTGATATGACATCTCATTTATCATTAGTTTTCGTCAACAAAAAGTAGTTTGAATAGGAAATCCAATATGAATAAATACTCATATAGAGAGACAACACTTTAATCTTACAGAATTAATCTGAATTTTAACTTAAACTTTCCATACATGGGTAACCTTTTAATCCATCAAAAATATTAAAATTAAAATATTTGGAAATCATTTCTCAGAATCATCTTAGTATTAATCCATTATATATCACAAGGTAAAACTGGGTTGTCAAATTCCAACATGTGAATAACCTTATCATATATTCCCTTGAAACATTGTAAAAACAATAATTGCTATAAATCCTTTTTGAAAACTGGAATTCTTCATTATTCCTATTATAACTACATATATTATTTAAATCCAATAAGTTGTAATCTTCATCCTTTATGAAATATAAAAATTTGTCCATAAAGAGTTCCATGATAATATATACAATTCAATTTACTTATTCATATCGAATATATAATTATCCAAACATCATTATCTCAATGATAGGACTTAATTAATGGTTTCCTTCCCCTAATAAAAATATCACATTTCCATGAAATCACATTTCTATGTCTTCATCATCTTTTAATATGTCCTTTTCCATCCTTACTGAAAAATCATACTAAAAATAATTATATATTTCATGATTCATTTAACATATTATTTGAATTCCAAAACAAAAATACTTCATTAATCCAACCATATTCTGAAACCATTAATCAGGATTCATTAGCTTATTCCATAATAACACTTTCCATGAATATGAAATATGAATCATTCTTATGTTTACACAACCTCAATATAATCAAGTTTCTTATTATTAATATACAAAATACTAGAAGAACATCATATACCATTCACATTTAAAGTGTGGTCTCATTATCTTTAGAATTATAACCATTACTCATACCACCTTCCTGATTCTCTTTGTGTGATTTAGACTTTGGAAACTAATTTGGATAATTAAGATACATTTCACATCAGAAATAATAAATTTTATCCACGTTCCTTCCAGTTCTCTCCATTAAATAATACTAAAAATCATAGTGTGAAAAACATTTATCATACTAGGTTACCACATAATAATGAAAATTACTTATATGGTACCAAAATCATGAATCATGAATCTTTAATTTATTAATCCTTACATTTATCCTAGTCTATTCATATACATCCTCTATATGAATCCTTCATGGTGGTTTATTAAGGGTTTGAAAATTCCAAAAGAATATCCCCTAAGAGTGTCATATCACATGTGCAGTAAGGCCTGTTGTCATGTACCATATTATCTGGAGCCAGGCTCATGACATCTTATTACTATCTCCACCCGTAGGTATATTTTCTCTAGAGCAACATTTACTTGTTGTATCTAGACATGGATTTATTTTTATGTATCTACTCACTCTATCCTTTACCAAAATTCTAGGACATTTTCCTAAAAATTGACTTATCCAAATACATATCCTTAGAGATATTATTATACTTGTCTTTAAAAATATACCTAAGGACCTCAATAATGTTTTATCATCATAGTTTACAAAGGATAAGTAAACCATTGCTCTGATACCAAAAATAAAGAACCTCACTTTTTGAACATTAACATTTCATAAATTTCAATGAATACATAAAATATTATTCAAATAGATGCCCAAATATTTTACAATTCTAGTTCCTTTGAAAGCATGGAATCATAAACAATATTATATAAATAATCTACATCATCACCTAGTAGGATCATAGTTACAAAACCCTTATTATACACATTAAACATAATTCATATCTTCATAACATGTGGTGAAGCAAACATAAATAAGGGTGAGCTCATATTCTAATTATGGGTAAAAAAGGAGATATATAAGCATAATCATGAGAATAAGGCTATCATTAAATGATCATAAAAATTAAACACCATGCCCATCATATTAGAGATCATATACATGAAACATGGAATAAATCATAGAAGTTCATAAGACATGAATCATAAGAAAATAAATAACATAAGACATGAAATCATAACATAGGAATAAAACATGGAATTTTGGAAAACACATAACCACATAATATAATTTTCATAGTATCTAATGTATAGCTACCAAGACCATCTTAGTAGTATGGGTTTTTATACGAAAATATCTTTGTATTCAGGGGTTACTCCCCTGGACATCCTACTATCAATGGTTCACTCCACATACCATATTGGTTTTCAAGGTTTACTCCAATGTCCAGATTAGTAGCTAAGGTTTATTCCCAAGACCATATTAGTCTATCTCAAGAGATAAAAATCTTTACCCAATGAATTTTTGGGAGGTATACTTCCCACCCATCTCATAATCTAATCATACATACATGTGACACTAGACCATTAAAAATCATAACATATCCTATGAAATGAAATGGTTGTCGAAAACATGTAATCATATCATAACTTATCGTAAAATATATAGTTTTCATAATCATTTAATCAAAATCACAACCTGTGAAAGAGTAATGGATTTCATTAACATATAACCTATGAATGTGTTACATGTTTTATAAATACCCTTACATTAAGAAAAACCCATTCAGTGGAAAATATTAATGGAACCATTAGATCAATTTATGGAAAGAAATTAGTTATATCAATAGAATTCATATTATATGGAAAATAATTTTGAAATATATTTCAAAAAATATATCTTGAGAACAACATTATTTATTCTTTGAAAAATCCTATTTAATGCATAAAACCATTTAAAAGTCATTTTCCAAATAATTCTATAAAAACATAGAAATAAATATTGAAAACATTTTGAAAATCATTTCCTTGAAAATATATTGAAAACTTATATATAAATACTAAAAATGATTAAATAAAATTTAATCTAAAATAACTTCAAAAACATATATGTCAATCTTGAAAAATGTTTTGAAAAACATATTACATGAAAACTTATAAAATAGTAGTGATTTTTTTTGAAAAAAATTACTTGAAAACATATAAAATAATCATCAAAACATTTTTAAAACCATTTTCTATGAATTAACTTTGAAATTTTATATATATTTATTGAAAAAAATTAATCCCATTTTATAAAATATCTATTTTAAAAAATATAGATTTTCATCTGAAGAAAGGGTAATGTAGGGATTTCTTAGAAAACATTATTTGCTATATTATTTATCATGGAGTAAAAAAATGGTTCCAATACATGATTATATTATGGATAAAAATATGACAATAAAAATCATAAGTGTTCATGAGATATAAAATCATAATTTTTCCTCAATGGAAACATAAACAGAATCAATCTTGAAAATAGATAAGATTGTCTCAATAAACACTTCTAACTTTGTAACTTGTGATAATACTATCCACATAAGAAAAAGAAATTACATGAAGCATAAAATATAATGAAATAAATTTTATTCATGAAATAAAATATTAAATCGAAGGATATGATCCACAATAATAATTTTGGTGCAAAACAAAAAATGAGTCTCCAAAAAAGGAAGATTGAGACAAATCAATTTTACCGATTTTCAAAAAAAATTAACATATAACTAGTTAAATAAATATCATATAGTTGATATTTAAATACCCATAAATTTAATTATACTAATCATTGAATAAATACATGGGATGTATACACACTATAGAAAAGGAATGGGTGGTGAGTAAGGAATTTATCTCAGGAAAACAAAAAGTGGGATGAAATCCCATTACCTTGTGTCTTGACTCTCGGTGTACTCATTAAAACCTCATCTATAATAAATATAATTTTATTATAAATTATTTAAAGAATCATATTCTTATAAATAATATCATATATTCTTTCATTATGATGTAATATTACCCTCCTTTTAACAATCATATGTTAAAGTTTCACTTTGGGTAATATTGGCTTTGTTCTTCACATGTTTATTAATTTGTTATATATTTGGTCCTTATAAGTACATAATGATTTAAAAAATGTATATAATGTTATAAATATCATTTATATTAATTATAATTGTGATAAAATAATATATATAACATATAATTATGAATCAAAAAATAATGTTTATGGAATTCGTAAGCCGTACGTATGCATGAATGCTCTTGGACATGAGCCTTAGTCTAGTTGGTGAGGACTCCATAATTGCATACTTGCGAACCAGGATCAAATCAAGAGGGAGGCATATTTTTAGGTTATGGTAGAAGTGCTAAAGCAGGGTACTGTAGCATAACTGTAGCGGGACTGTAGCTGGTAATGTAGCTGGAACAGAAGGAGGCAATGTTTGGAACTATTGCAGTCAGGACTATTCCCCCATTTGGGCAATCTGGCCACCTATTTGGTGCTTGAGTCTTTTAATGCCTTCAATCCAACCAAGACTTTTGGTCATTAAGGCCTTCGAGCCACCTTAAGGCCTTTGGGCCACCTTAAGTGAGGATGCAAACCAGACAACCTACAAGGAACAATCTCCAGAAAGAGGAAGACAAAGGAGATTTCACCATAGAAGAATCTAAAAAGATTGAAAGAATGAGATGTTATGGCACCTGTTATTGGGAAAATCATGTGGGTGCATGAGAAAGCCTATATGAATATCCATGCGAAGGTGGAGAGATGATTTCAAGATGAAGTTGCAGGGGAGGAGTAGTTCTAAGTAGTTAGTCTGGGTTGTATGCAATGTTTGAAGCCTACGAGCAATGAATTACTCCAAGTCTTATGTTCCAGGTAATACTTATCCCTACCAACCTTGTAAGGGTTTCATATCACCCCTTGAATGGTGGATTATCAAAAATCAATAAAAAATGAAGTCCTTCGGGCCAATGGAGTAATGATCTTTCCATTTTTTTATCGTATTTAATAAAATAAGGAAAATGAAATATGTGTATACATATGTATATATCACATTATTATAGTGTCATTATTATATTATATATATCATATATGTCCACTAATCCCATCCTTAGTATATTCCATGTAGTGTGTGAATGAATCACATCGCTTCGAGTTGGTGGTAGTCCGTACATCCTCAAACGAAATAATCAAATATACAAAAAAGGGATTGTATAAATATATGTGTTTTAAAATAATTAAATATATTTATATTTATATTTATAATAAAAATAATATATATCATATATAAATATATTTTCAATCGTAACTTCCAATATGAGAGGCGGTAAGGAAACATGAACAATCATCATTATTTGAGGCGGTAGTTCACCATATACATAAACTGTATATTTGTTGCCCATCAACTAGAGGTGTGTGTAGATATAGTTCTAACCCTTAGAATAAAAAATCATTGTTTATTCAATATACTGGGGTTTTTATAAAATATTGTAATAAAGAGTGTGAAGGGGGTAGAGAAAAAAATAAAATAAAGAAAATTTATTGAATTTGTTACATATTAATCGGGTAACTCCTTTTGGTTTGTGCCAAATAGATTATTTGGATTTATTTATTCACAATATATGGATTATAATATGAATTTAGGGATTTTTCAGAATTTTATTGGTGAGATATTTGACAAAACTATGTTGTTTTAGAGTATTGAAGTAGAGGGAGAGGTGGTGGCCTTTTAAAGGGAATGGAAATGAAATACTTTTCATTTTTTAAAACAAGATAGGTGTAGTAATGTTATTACGTAAAAAAATTCATAAAAAACGAAAACATCATGAATAGAATGTCAATGTTCATGTAATTTCTAGAAAATGGGTTTTTTTAGCATCTAGGTCATTTTGGGTCTTTAATTTATAGTTCACTACTTTGTTAACCTCATTTTTCTCTTAATCTTTGTAATAAATTTTGATGACTTTCAATTCTATTTAATATCAAAAACAAAGATAACCTTATTAAAAATAAAAATTATTCTCATTAAAAAAAATGGACTCCATTTATCTAAATTCTAATCACTGAATTGGAAGAAAATAATTTAAAAATAATCTCACAGATGGGATGATTTTGCTGGTTTTAAAAGAAAAAACATCTAAAATATTGATATGTATCTATACCAAATTTCAAAGTTGAACTTAATTACAATGACATAAATTGGTTTAATTATACAATTATTTTATAATTAATTTTCAAAACTAATTAAAAATATAAATTAGCCTTATATATTAATTAAATAAACAATCATATTTGTATTAAAATTCTGTAATTTGAACTATTTATTAAAAAACATAACAATATAGAAAAATACCAAAAATTTATCCTAGCCTAATTTCTTTTTAATTTAAATAATTTTTTTTGAAAACAACATTTTGAAAAAACATACAGTAAGAATTTAAATTCGATTCAAATACTTATTAAACATAATCAAATTTTAAAAAAACCCTTTTTCATTGATAATAATTTTTAAAATAAAAAACTCCAGAATATTTGGAAATTTATTTTCATACAAAAATAAAATTTTAAATATACAAATGAAGTATCATATAAATGACGTTCATTATGTTCCTTCAGTCTGTACATACCGATCATTCCTTTTGTACAAATTTTTTTTTAGAAAAACACCATGATATGAAAATAACAATGAGATTTGTTTTAAACACATTTATTAAAAAATTAAAAAATTGGTAAAAATATCCTTTAAACATCATAATATAATAGTAAAAATATTTTTAGAAAACATAGTTTTCAAAGAACACATATTTCTGACCAAAGAGAAAATTAAAGTCTTTTTTCATTAAAAACATTTTCTTGGTTATCTTAAGTACCAAAGAGTAGAAAATGGTACCATTACAGGGATATAATATTAATAACAATAGGTTAATAATTTTCATGATAGTTCTTAAGAAGTGGATCTTAATATTTCATCAATTAAAGCATAATCATAATCAATATCTATAAATAGTGATATTGTAGTGATAAATTGTAACCACTCTGTTAATATTGAATAAAAATAAAATTGAATGAATAAAATTAAATGAAGATTTAAATATCATAAAAATAAGAATATTTATCATATAACAAATAAATGGTATTATATAAACCGTATAATGAAATTTAGGTTCATCACATGGAATTTGACTCAAAGAAGGGAAATTGTGACAAGATTACATTACTGATTTCGTAGCATTTGAGACATAAGAACTATGAAAGAAATATAATAAATTGGATATGTAAGTAAAAATTTGTATAATTATAATAATAATATAATACATCCTTGGGATGTATAAACACCACACAAAAGTAATGATTGGTCAATACGGCTTGTATCTCACAGAAATAAAAAATGAGATGAAATTCCCATAACTTAAGTATTATCTTACATTGTACATAATAAAACCACCAGTATAATAAATATAAATTTATTTTAAATCTAAAAAAACCATATTTTAATATATAATACTACAAATTATTTTTTATGACTTTATTATATTTTTTATTATCAAATCCATGTTAATGTTTGGTTTTGTTTAATATTTTCATTATTTTTCTTATAAGTTTTTTCTTGTTATTCTTGATCATCTTACTTAAATAAGGATTTAGTTATCCAAGAATGTAAAAAAAGGTATAGATATCATATATATTCATTATACATGTATTTATAATAATATATATATAATATATAAGTGTGAAATGGAAAACACCATTCGTTGAGATGGTAGGTCGTACGTTCACATGAACATTGTTTCTATTTTATTATTGTATTGAGAAAAAGAAATTACATTATATATATAATTATATATTATAATAAACTGGAGTTTTTATTTCATATATATCATATATACTCACTAAACACATCCTTAATACGTTCCATGTATGATGTGAATGAATCATGTCTCTTTAAGGAGGCGTTTGTCCACACTTCCTTGAACGAAATTATTATACATAAATAAAATGTAAAGGAAGAATTTAAAAGTGATATAATAACAAAATAAGAATAAATTAATAATTAATATAGCATATAACATATAAAAATACTTATTCCACTATAATTTTTATCCATGATATGTGGTAAAGGAGTAAATGAACAACATAGTATTTTGAGGCAGTAGATCGTCCCACACAAGAATGTTATCTATATTACCCATTAGATGGAAGTGTTTGTAAGTTCAGGTAAAACTAATATAATTAAAACATCTTAGAATATTGATTAATCTAGTGTTTTTATATAATAATGGAATAATAATAATTTAGGTGGTGGAGAAAGATAAGAAAATAATTGATCTTGAGGAATGATGTTACCTCTTGTTTGGGTAACTACTTTTTCATTATACAAAATGGATTCCTCAGATAGATCATTTTTCAAAGTGACGATTAAATGAGGGAATAATATACTCTGTTAAAATATTTTATCATATTTCAGGAAATATAAATTTATTAAGAGGTGGGAATAAGTGGGAGGGGTGTGTGTGTTTTTATAGTGGAGGAGGAGTGGAATTCTAGTAAAAATTTTAAAATAGAATTTCACCACTATTTTTCAAATGAAAAGTGGATACAATATTGGAAACATTTATAAAAATTGATTATAGTGTCTAAATATGGCTATACAATGGATTTTGGACAATTTCTAGGTCATTAATTCCCTTAACATTATGGTTTAGTCCCTTGTTAAGCTGATTTTCCTCTAAATCGTTGTAATTAAAATTAATTACATTAACTAAAAAAATTTCCTAAAAATAAGTTTAAATAATCATAAATTATATGTTATTATTATTCCAAATATTTAATCCATATTTCAAAATTACAATCACATAAGTGGAAGAAACTAATTCAAATTTAAACATATAGATAAGGCAAAAAAGTATGTTTTTTAAAGTAAACATTTCTAAATGTTTGGAAATATTTCATATCTAATTTATAAGTTAAATTGATTCCATAAACTAAATTGGATTATTTTACTTAAAATTTTACTAAATAAAAATTAAAACCAATAAAAAATATAAATTATTGTAACACCCGAGAATTTATGAGAAATATTTTGTTTTTATGTTATATGAAACAACAAATGAATCTTTAAATACACACAACATTGTCTTTTCTTGCATTACACATATGACCAACCTTCCTCAATTACTTGCGTTGTATGCAATACCGTGTTTCCCTAAACAACGATATGTTATTAAAATAATATATAAACTAGTCGTTATGAATAGTAATACCCACTTTTTGAAATTTTATAATTTTTATCTTTCAAAATTGACTTCATTTTTGAATTTGGAATATCAAAATTAGCCTAGGGTGAATTTTTGGTATTTTTATGAAAACTTTCATTTTTTGATGAATAGCGAAAACACTGAGTTATTGGTTAAAACCGACTTTATATTTAACTAATAATTTTTATTATTTAAATTAATTTTAGTTCAAAATAGATAAATAATACCTATATAAGTTCAATGTAATTCATTGGAGTAATTTTATAATAATATAGATACATACAAATTTTATTGAAATATTTACCGTCTTTTACCCACCTCCTAGGAGGATTTTCAATTGTACATAAAACTTAATTTTACCGCTTATGTGAGTAGAATTTCCAAAATCCAAGAGACATGGTTAACATCAATGATTAAAATTTGGTTCAATAAGAAAAAAATAAGTTTTAGTGAATAGTAACTTTTTACTTTTATTTACCACGGTTAAAAGTAAATAAGGTAATTAAGGGTACAAATGATATTATTATTACCATAACACATGTCCTAATTCATTTGGATAAGTTTAATTCGACCAAAAACAACCCTAGGAATAACATATTACCATTTAGGTCCACATGGATTAGATTAGGACACTTATTATTATTTTATTTAAAGAAGAGTTAAAAGAGTTAAAATCAAAGATTAATAACTAAAACATTTTTAATATAGGGTTATACATAAGATAAATTAAACTATAAATATTCATTAAAAATCTAAAAATAATTAATAAATAATGGTATTTTATTTATAATTTTTAGACATTAAATATTTTAATTTATTTATCACACAATAATGATGCAGTAATTACCTTATTAACAAAATATTAACATAATTGATATTACGAACACACAAATAAATGTAATTTTAGACTTTTTAAGAATTAAAAAAATTTAGGTTAATATGACATGTTAGTATTGATTTAATTAACTTTTTTTGAACTAATCATGCTGTTATGATTTTCAGAAAAATTAATTACCAAATATTGTCAAAATTGACATAAAATAGTTTTTAAAATCAATATTATATTATTAATTATTATTTTATTCTTAAAAATATAATATTCTACAAAATGACTTAGATAAGGTTATATATATTAATAATTAACCACTTGGAGTTCGTTTGGATTTTTATAGTAAGTTTATTAACTATACAGTGTAAGAAAACAAGAAGACATGGTAAAAGTAAAATTATTTAACTTCGAGTTAAATATAAATGATAAGTTTAAAATAGTAATCTAAACTTGTCTAAAACCTATTTCATGAGAGTATTTAGACCCAAAATCACCTTATCTTAGAAATAAATTAATTTGGATCTACTAAAACCCAAATATGACTTTATTATAAAATAATATTTTAGGTTTTCCTAAGGTGCCCCTCTCCTCCCTTATAAAGGGGAACCTCCTCCCTCTCCTCCTCACACCACATTGAGCCTTCAATCTCGGTAAACCCCTACCAATTTATCTTCTCCACTTCCCTAGAAACATCCTAGAGGTCCTTTTATTCTTCAAAAACAATCTATAGTTCCCTAAGAGGAAGTTAAGAAGAGGCGCTTCAAAGAAGATGTAATGTCCTTTACCGATTATTTCCAATTTATTTCTTCTTCTACTTCTTCTTCATTATTTGTTTCATCATAAATTAATAACATCAGTATCAATCATATACTGATATGTTATTATAAATAGGAAACAAACCCATTTCACCATATATCCATCCTATGGAAAATGAAATCACCGAGCGTGTGTACGTACGGAATACCGTCTCCACGCCATGGTGTAATATGTTTTCCACCACCACCTTACTTGGATGGGTATAATGGTGTAAAGAATAACTATATATTATTATTATAACATGATTCTAATTAGGAGACATTCCATCTTCCACTCCAATACCATTCAATAGTAATGGGAACGATATCATCACTCGTGCGTACGTACGACCTACCGTCTCCACGACGTGATGCGACTCGTTTTACATGATCTTCATTGAATAATGATTATATAAATGAATTGAATGAATAAGTATGATATATATTACACTAATACCATTCTTTAAATAAGGTATCTTTAACCTAAATACAGGAATAAGAATTTATTTGACAAGACATGCATAAGATACATAAAGCAACGAACACCTGAATAAAAATTAGAAATGAAATATTACTAATAATAATATAATAATATGACCATATATGATATCATAACAATTAATATGATTCTTTAATAAGTAAATGAAATTATTTAAATCATTATACATGTAGTTAAGATACATACGAAGCGTATCAGACCTAAGTAAAGGGATAAGTATTCCAATCTGATTCTTATCCGAGATTGTTTATTCCTAAGTATTTACTGGGGTTATATTTTTCATCCATGTCCATAAAAAAGTTTTTAATAAAGTCTTTAATATTCTTCCATGTATGTTTAAAGTCATGTTTACCCCTCTTTGACTTTTACTTTGTTTTATGGAAGGAATCTTTCTTTTTTTACCATACATAGTACTTTTTGACTTTTCTGTTAAAAGTAAAAGAAGAGTGTTTTTTTAACTTATACAGCATGAAAGGATTCTTATTGTTTCATAACACCTTATTTTAATCAAGCCTACTCTACAAGATTTCATGATTATTTTCAACAAAATTCTTTTCTTTTAAAATTTCATGGCATTTTGTGAAAAGAAAATGATTTTGAAGAAGAAATAATGTTTTCCTCAAGAATTCATTTTAAGTGTTATATCAAAACAATTTTCCATCTAAGATGACATTATTTCATATGTGTATGTTTCAAGTATAATATCTCTATGATTTACATGGTTTCACTTTTCCTATGATGAAATGTATTCCATTTTTTTATATAGATTATGTTATGATGGGATGATGTTTATGAAACCCATTTTATTATGTGGGTCATGATGAATGATTTATGTTTATGTTGTGGATCACGTAATAATGATTTCATTATGATATGGGTGGGACCTATATCTCCCTCCAATTAATTGGGTAAAGATTTATATCTTATGAGATAGACATGGATGGAACGGTAGGTTAATCTAGTTCAGTGATACATGACTGAAATGGGGAGTGAACTCGGTTCAGAAATAGACTTTGTCCACTAGGATAGTCATAGAAATGAGTCTTGACTACTAAGAAATTATTCTCTATGATTATGTGTGTATTCCAAAAAGTTTCATGTTATGAATATTGGGATTAAATTTCACTACCATGATTTATCCCATGTTTTGATATTATGATCTCTTTTGCAGGTTACGATTTTTAAAATGTTATGTTCCTATGAATATGATATGATTGATATTTCTTTTGTTTAACTTACTGAGCATTTGAGTTCACCCTTTTGTATGTTTTATTTTTCCCATGTCAGGAAGGAGGGTATTAAGTAAGATATGCCAAAAGGGACTATAGATATGATAAAATAAAAGGGAGACAGTGTATATAATTTATAAACCAGTTGTTTATGTTTCGTAGTTTCTAAAGACACTATACATATACGGTCCTTTCATGGTTTTGTTATATTTTGTAATAAGTGTCCTTCAATTTTGAATTAATAACAATGTATGTAATGTAGGGGTCGTTATAGTTGGTATCAGAGGAAAGGTATAGTCAAACTTTAGAAACTAGGATATGAATTCCTTAGTAAGAACCCTAAAGATATGTCTAAGCATAGAACACAATCTTAGTGTTTTAAAAATGTCCATGAATAACCTATTATAAGACCTTAAGTGTGAAATTTTATTCATGATTATGTGGTTTTCCTATTATGATTAGTGTTTCTCACAATATGCTTATTGGTTTTAGTCAATGGCTGGAACCCGAAGGAACCATTTTAATGCTGAATGTGACGGGAAATGAAATGATTGTCCCCCTGAGCAACCAAATGTTATGGGAACTGGCATGAAAAATCTTGTAGCGATGCACACATAACTTTCTCAAGTTATGAATCATACATGAGTTCCAAACTAGCAAAGGAAGGAGCAACATTCTGTTGAATCCTTCACGAGGCATCATCCACCCTCATTCAGTGGGTCTAATGATCCATTAGTTGCTGAACAATGGATTAGTACTACTGAAAAGATATTTTCAGTTCTTCAATGTTCTGAACATGATAAATTTATCTTAGTAGTATATCGTTTGGAAGGTGAAGCTGATCAATGGTGGAATCTTTTCAAGAATACGAGGAAAATTGATGAAACTGAGTCCATGGAATGGGAGAAGTTCAAGAACATATTTTTCAATAAGTACATCCCTCATATTCTTCGAACAAATATGGAGAAGGAGTTTCCTAAACTGAATCAAAAGATTGATGAATCTGCTGGTACCTATGAAGAAAATTTTACAAGACTTGCAAGGTATGCTTCCGGAATTATTATCCAACCTGAGAGTAAGATCGATCGATTATTTAGTGGATTAAAACCATGTATTCGAAGGAAGTTAGCAATAAGGGACTTCCATATCTATGAGTAAATTGTTCGATGTGATCTCAAGGTTGCGATGGAGATTGGGGTAACCCATCAATCATATGGGTTTGTTAATAAGAGGAAAATGGAATTCAAAGAAAAATCTAAAGACCACACTGAAATGAAGATGAGTTTTCCATTATGCTCAAAGTGTGTAAAGAATCATGGGGGGAATTTTCTTAAAGGGACAAGTAAATGTTTTAAGTGTGGAAAAGAAGGTCATCAGGTAGTTGAATGTCGAAATAATGGAAAGAATATGTCTAATGATGCTAACAAAGAAAAGGCTACACAGAATACACCTCATACACTTCAATGTTAGAAGGGAAAGGAAATGGGGAATTATAATAATCAATGCCCTAATCCAAGGGTTTTTTATGATGATCTACGTTAAAAAACTCTTAAGGCCAAAGAAAAAGTAAAGTCACATGCAATTTCTATCGGTGATGTGGAGTACGATAACAAAATGGTGAAAGGTATACTTACCATCCACACTAAAGTAGAAAATGTTTTATTTGATTATGGATCCACCAAATGATTTATTTCTGAAAAATTTTCTAAGGGTATCGTCTTATTACCTGAAGAATTATATGATGAGTTAGCTGTGACAACCCCTAATGGCACAATTGTCGCATCAAAAATTTACAATTCTTCTCCGATTGAAGTTTGTGGGAAGGTGCTTCCTGCAAATCTTGTGATCCTTCCTATAGTGTAATTTGAAGTGATTCTTGTCATGGATTATATTTCTTTTTATGGAGCTCATATCAATTTCCAAATAAGGGATGTCACATTTCATATTCCCGATCAATCTATGATTTTCTATCGATGCAAGGATGAACATAACCTTCCAGTGGGAATTTCTTCCATCTTATGGTTCTTGATTCCACTAAATGAAGGTTATTTTTCTCAAATGGTTGGAGAGAAACTCAAAATTAAGAATATGACCATTGTACAGGATTTTGATGATGTCTTTTCAGAAGAATTTCTATGTCTTCCACCAAATCGTGATGTTGAGTTTTCCATAGAACTCATACCAGGTTCTATGCCCATTTCAAATACAACTTATAGAATGGACCCAATTGAGTTGCACGAATTGATGAAGCAACTCCAAGAGAATCTTGATAAGGGATTCATACAGCCTAGTGCATCACCTTGGGGAGCAGCTGTTCTGTTTGTTTAGAAGAAAGATGGATCAATGAGACTCTGCATTGATTATCGAGATCTAAACAGGATCACTATCAAGAACAAATATCATCTCCCATGCATTGAGGACTTTTTTTACCAACTACACGGAGCTCAATACTTTTCCAAGATTGATCATCATTTAGGGTGTCATCAATTAAGGGTCAAAAGGGAGGATATACCAAAGACGGATTTTCATACAAGGTATGGACACTATGAAATTATAGTCATGCCATTTTGTCTTATTAATGCCCCGGATATCTTCATAGAGTTGATGAATATAGTCCTTAGAGACTATCTTGATCAGTTTGTGGTAGTCTTTATAGACGATATTCTTGTCTATTAAAAGAGAAAGGAAGAACATGAATATCACTTGAGAATTGTATTAAAGACCCTAAGAAAGGAGAAGCTTTATGAAAAATTTACCAAGTGTGAAATTTGTCTTCCAAAAGATTCATTTTTGGGTCATATAATCTCAAAAGATGGAATATCTGTGGATCCAGGAAAAACAGAGGTTATCAAAAGATGGTCAAGAACAACAACAGTAACTGAGATCCGATGTTTTCTTGGTTTGGATGGATATTACGGACATTTTGTTAAAGATTTTTCACGATTATCTAATCCACTCACCAGGTTGACTCGAAAAGGAGTTAAGTTCGTTTGGACTGAGGAGTGTGAAGAGAATTTCAAGGAGTTAAAAATAAGGTTATCCAGTGATCTTGTGCTCACACTACCTTGTAGTGGTGAAAGGTTTGTGATCTACAGTGATGCATCCAAGAAGGGATTGGGGTGTGTTCTCATGAAAAATGATATGGTGATAGCTTATTCCTCACAACAGTTGAAAATTCATGAGAAGAATTACCCAACTCATGATTTGGAATTAGCTGTGGTAATCATTGAAATAAAGATTTGGAGGCATTATCTTTTTGGTGAAAGGTGTGATATTTATACTGATCATAAAAGTTTAAAGTATACTTTCACACAGAAGGAGCTGAATATGTGGCAAAGAAGATGGTTGGAGCTGATTAAGGATTATAACTGCTCAATTCATTATCACCCTGTGAAAGCAAACAAGGTGGAAGATGCATTAGGTCGACAAGACCATGCTAGCTTATCCATGCTGAGGATCACAAAAGATCCAATATTTATGGATTTATAAAGGATGGATCTTGGAATTATAATGAAAGGGAAAAAATCTTATCTTTCTCATATGAATGTTCAAACATCTATGCATGCAAAGATTAAATAGGCACAGACAGAAGATGTATAGTTACAAAATAAGGTGAGAAATGTTCCCGAATTTCAATTTGATTGTGATGAAATAATAAGGTTCAGGAATTGGGTTTGTGTTCCTCCCATCCTAGAATTAAAGAAGGAAATACTGGATGAATCTCATAGTTCTTCATTCTCTATTCACCCTGGAAGAACGAAGATGTATTGGGACCTGAAGGAGTACTTCTGGTGGGATAGAATGAAAATAGATGTTGTTGAATATGTCTCTCGATGCTCGGTTTTTAGCAAGTTAAAGCTGAGAGAAAGAATTCTAAGGGGATGTTACAACCATTACCAATACCAGAATGGAAATAGGAAAACATCACTATGGACTTTGTCACTCGACTTCCTAAAGCATCCAAAGGAAATAATGTTATCTGGGTTATAATTGATCGTCTTACGAAGTCGTCCCACTTCATTGCTATTAGAGAAGATTTCTCTCGTGATCATCTTGCCAGGATATATATAAAAGAGGTGGTAAGATTGCATGGAGTACCACTTTCCATTATATCTGACCGGGATCTGAGGTATACCTCGATGTTCTGGCAAAGTCTTCCGCATACCTTAGATACAGAGTTGAGTTTCATCATTGCTTATCATCCTCAGACAAATGGTCAGTCTGAGAGAACAATTCAAACTCTAGAAGATATGTTAAGATCTTGCTCTATGGATTTAAAATGTGGTTGGGATCAACACCTACCTTTCGTAGAATTTTCTTATAATAATATAATTCACTCCAGTATTCAGATAGCTCCTTATGAATCTCTCTATGGAAAGAAATGTAGGACTTCAACTTGCTGGGATGAAGTTGTGGAATGAAAGATATTAGGACCTGATCTTGTTGATGAGATGGAAGAAAAAGTCAGATCTATTCAAAAACACATAAGAGCATCTCAGAGTTGACAAAAAAGTTATGTCGATAACCGAAGAAAAGAAAAAGAGTTTTAAGTGGGTGATAAAGTGTTCTTATGAATATTTTCTTGGAAGAGAGTAATGATATTTGGAAAGAAGGGAAAGCTGAGCCCTAGGTATATTGGTCCTTTTGAAATACTGGATCATGTTGGGAAAGTTGCTTACCAATTGGTGCTTCAACCGAATCTCTCTCATGTTCATGATGCGTTCCATGTATCTCTCCCGAGAAAGTACATACCCGATCCTTCACATGTACTCATCTCAGAAGTTGTACCGCTGGAGCAAGATCTTTCTTATGAAGAACAACCAATAGAGATTATGGATCATAGTGAAAAAGTCCTATAGAACAAGACAACATGCTTTGTGAATGTTTTATGGAGGAACCACCAATTAGAAGAAGCTACATGGGAACTTGAAGATATGATGAGGGAGAGGTATCCTCATCTGTTTGTTACGAAATGAAAAATTTCGAGGGAGAAATTCATTTTAAGGGTGGTAGAATGTAACACCCAAGATTTTATGAGAAATATTTTGTTTTTATGTTATATGAATCACCAAAGGAATATTTCATTACCCAAAACACTGTATTGTCTTGCGTTACACACAGGAGCAACCTTCCTCGATTTCTTGCATTGTACGCAATACCGAGTTTCACTAAACAACGATATGTTATTAAAATATTATATAAACTAGCCGTTATGAATAGTAATACCCACTTTTTGAAATTTTATAAATTTTATCTTTCAAAATGGACTTCATTTTTGGATTCAGAATATCAAAATTATCCTAGGGTGAATTTTTGGTATTTTTCTGAAAACTTTCAATTTTAGATGAATAGTGAAAACACTGAGTTATTGGTTAAAACCGACTTTTTATTTAAATAATAATTTTTTTATTTAAATTAATTTAATGTCAAAATATATAAATAATACATATATAAGTTCAATGTAATTCATTTGATTATTTTTATAATAATATAGATACATAAAAAATTTATTGAACTTTTTGCAGTCTTTTACCCACCTCATAGGAGCATTTGCAATTGTACATAAAACTTAATTTTACCTCTTCTGTGAGTTGAATTTTGAAAATCTGAGAGACACAGTTAATATCAAGGAGTAAAATTTTGTTTAATAAGATTAAAATAATTTTTGGTGAATAGTAACTTTTTACTTTTATTTACAATGGTTAAAAGAAAATAGGGTAATTAAGGGTACAAATTATATTATTATTACCCTATAACTTGTCCTAATTCTATTAGATAAGTCTAATTAGACCGAAAATAACCTTATGATTAAAATATGACCATTTAGTTCAACTTGGATTAGATTAGGACACTTATTATTATTTTATTTAAAGAAGAGTTAAAAGGGTTAAAATCAAACTTTAATAACTAAAACATTTTTAATATAGGGTTATACAAAAGATAAATTCGAATATAAATATTCATTAGAAAGCTAAAAAGACTTAATACATAATGGTATTTTATTTATAATTTTAAGACATTAAATTTTATAATTTACATATGACACAATGATGATGCATTAATTACCTTATTAATGAAATATTAACGTAATTGATATTATAAATTCCCAAAATAATGTAATTTCAGACTTTTTATTAATTAAACTAGTTTTATAGGTTAATATGAAATTTTAGTATTTATTTAATTAACTCTTTTTAAACTAATCATGCTGTTATAATTTTCACAAAAATCAATTACCAAATAGTGTCAAAATTGACATAAAATAGTTTTTAAAACAAATATTATATTATTTATTGTTATTTTATTCCTAAAAAACTAAGGTTCTGCCAAATGACTTAGATAAGGTTATATATATTAATAAGGAACCACTTGGGGTTCTTTTGGCTTGTTATAGTTATTTTATTAACCATATAGTGTAAGAAAACAAGAAGACACGGTAAAAGTTAAATTATTTAACTTGGAGTTAAATATAAATGATAAGGTTAAAATAGTAACCTAAACTTGTATAAAATCTATTATATGAGCGTATTTCGAACCATACCTACCTTAGCTTATAAATAAATCAATTTGGAGCTATTAAAACACGAATATGACTTTATTATAAAATAATATTTTATGTTTTTCTTAAGGTGCCCCTCTCCTCTCTTATAAAAGGGCACCTCCTCCCTCTCCTCCTCACACCACATTGAGCCTTGAAGCTTGGTCAATACCTGCCAATTTCTCTTCTCCAATTACTTATAAACATCCTAGAGGTCTTGGTATTCTTCAAATACCATCTTTAGTGCCCTAAGAGAAGTTAAGAAGAGGCACTTTAAAGAAGAGGTAATATGCTTTACCGATTCTTTCCAATTTATTTCTTCTTCTACTTCTTCTTCTTTATTTTTTTCATCATAAATTAATAATATCAGTATTAATAATATGCTGATATGTTATTATAAATATGAAACAAACCCATTTTACCTTCTATCCATCCTACAGAATATGAAATCACTGTTCGTGCGTACGTATGGAATACCGTCTCCACACCGTGGTGTAATCTATTTTCCACCACCACCTTACTTGGATGGGTATAATGGTGTAAAGATTAACTATATATGTTTATTATAACATGATACTAATTCTGATACATTCCATCTTCCACTCCAATACCATTCAACAGTTATGGGAATGATATCACCACTCGTGTGTACGTATGACTTACCGTCTCCACGATGTGATGCGACTTGTTCTAGATGATCTTCATTGAATAATGATTATATAAATGAATTGAATGAATAAATATGATATATATTACACTAATACCATTCTGTAAATAAGGTGTCTATAACCTAAAAATATGAATAAGAATTTATTCGACAAGACATGCATAAGAACGTAAAGCAATAAACACCTCAATAACAAGTAGCAATGAAATGTTACTAATAAGAATATATGAATATGACCATATATGATTTCATAAAAACTAATATGATTATGTAATAAGTCAATGACATTATTTAAATCATTATACAGGAGGTTCGGATACGTACGAAGCATATCGGACCTAGGTAAGGGATAACTATTCCAATCTCATTCTTATCCGAGATTGTTTATTCGTGAGTATTTACTGGGGTTATATTTTTCATCCATGTCCATAATTTTTTTTCATAAAGTGTTTAATATTCTTCCATGTATGTTTAAATTCATATTTACCCCTCTTTTACTTTTACTTTTCTTTATGGAAGGAATATTTCTTTTGTTTACCATACATAGTACTTTTTGACTTTTCCGTTAAAAGTACCAGAAGAATGTTTTTTAATTTATACAGCATGAAATGATTTTTACGGTTTCATAACACCTTATTTTCATGAAGGACACTCTACAATATTTCAGGATTATTTTCAAAAAAATCCTTTTATTTTAAAATTTCAGGGCATTTTGTGTAAAGAAAATCATTTTGAAGAAGAAAGGATATTTTCCTCAAGAATTCATTTCAAGTGTTTTATCAAAACAATTTTCCATCTAATATGACATTATTTCATATGTGTATGTTTCAAGTATAATATCTCTATGATTTACATGGTTTCACTTTTATTATGATGAAATTATATCCATTTGTTTTATATGGATTATGTTATGATGGGATGATGTTTATGAAACCCATATTATTATTTGGGTTATGATGAATGATTTATATTTATGTTATGGAACATGTAAGAATGATTTCATTATGAGATGGGTGGGACCAATATCTCCCTCCAATTTATTGGGTAAATATTTATATCTCGTGAGATAGACATGGCTAGAATGCCAGGTTAATCCGGTTCAGTGATACAGGACTAAAACGAGGAGTGAACTCGGTTCAGAAATGGACTTTGTCCGCTAGGATAGTCTTGAAAATGAGTCTTGACTACTAAGAAATGATTCCCTATTATTATGCGTTTATGGAACAATGTTTCATATTATGTTTATTGGTATTACATTTCACTACCATGATTTATCTCATGTAATGATATTATGATCTCTTTTTCATGTTAAGATTTTCAAAATGTTGTGTTCTTATGAATATGATATGATTGATATTTCTTTTGTTTACCTTACTGA
This sequence comes from Viscum album, assembly GCA_963277665.1. Classification (NCBI taxonomy): domain Eukaryota; kingdom Viridiplantae; phylum Streptophyta; class Magnoliopsida; order Santalales; family Viscaceae; genus Viscum; species Viscum album. Next base: position 229,881,360 of record OY728165.1, read on the forward strand.
GCATTTTAGCTCACCCTTTTGTATGTTTTATTTTTCCCAGGTCATTAATAAGGGTATTAAGTAAGATATGCCAAAATGGACTCTAGATATGATAAAATAAAAGAGAGATATTGTAGATGATTTATGAACCAGTCGTTTATGTTTCCGTATTTCAAAAGAAACTATACCTATACGGTCCTTTCATGGTTCTGAATATGTCTTAATATGTGTGCTTAAATTTTTAAGTAATAACAATGTATGTAATGTGGGGGTCGTTATAATTATCCTTATAAATAAAGTATATGAAAACGTAATTTTCAATTAAAATTCAGTATTATTCACTATTCATTAAAAATGAAGAATCATAGAAAAATACCATGAATTCACCCTGAGCTAATTTTTATGATCCTATTTAAAATATAATTTTTATTTTGACATATATAATCATTTATTGATCCAAAAATTGGATTCAAAACTGGTTCTGCATTAAAAGGTTATAAAATTACTTTTTCAAAAATATATTTTATTATTCCAAAAATTAGATTTATTCTTATCTTATTCATATCAAATCCATTGGATAAGTATCCAAAATATTGATTGAATATATTCTATATATATTTTATTTAAAATATTAATCGAAGTTAGTTTTTTTTAATTAATTTGGATAATATTGTGTTTGTAAATAGTAAAATAGTTTTCTTAGAAAGGTAATTTATTTATTTCGAAATAGTTCTTACACTTATACATATTGATAACCAAAAAATTAAATTTATATAAATCTGAAAATTATATTTTCACAATTTATTTAATCATATTTTTCACTTCTATTCCAACTTCTAGGTGGTATTTATAACAATATTTTACTAATATTTTTAATAGTATATTGTATTTCGGTAAAATCTAGGACATGTGTGTAATGTAAGATATAAATGGAACTCATAATTGTGTGTAACATTAGACAAACATAGTCTTGTATATACCACAGTCTAATCTATGTCTAGTCTATTTTGAACTCAATCCAAATATAGTTCTTTAATATATAAACAACTATATTCTGTGATGTGTGAAATGGAAAATATCAAAAACATTAAATTAATTTAAAAAAAAAATATTTCGCAAAATATTTGAGTGTTAATGTGGTGTGGTGGATGTGTTTATTCATTTTTATTCTTTAGGTTTTTTTGTTTTGTTATTGTTGATTAAATATTTCCATGGGACCTATTTTCATTATAATTAAACATAATGACATTACTATCTTTATGGACAATTTATCTCTAATGATGTCTAATTAAAAGGGTCCAAAAATACTTAATAGGGGTATAATTGAGTTATAGAAAATTATCTTGACTTTAAATACACCCACATCTAGGTATGTGGGTTTTGATATTTTCCATAATAAAAAATAGAAACCCAAAAAGAATATCATGAAGAAAAATGATAAGAAACAATAGGTTTATAGTGGTTCGAGGAACAAAGATCCCCTCATTCACTCCACGAACACTACACTCCATGACATTGTTGATTTACACTATATCTTCTCAGTTTAATAGGGGTCCTAGTGGGTTTGAAGTAGTTGTAACTTGTTATAGATTTTCAAGAGCTTATTACTCGGTTAATGCTTAAAAATACCTACCCACAACTGTAACATACTCAGTCACATTGAGTGAATATAGAAATGGTGATTAATAAAATTATGTTACAAAATTTGTGTAGAAAACAATTGAAAGAAAAAATTAATAGTAATTGAAGATAATTCAATAAAATATGAGAATCATTTAAATTCATCTATGTAATTTCATTTATTATAAAAGAAAATATTTTAATACAAAAACTATAGATCATATTCAAAAAATTTAACTTTAAACATTATGAATAGCACATAATTATTTTAATCCTTTTATGTGTGTGAAATCATATACAATATCATTATACAATTTATATATTCAATTTTGAATTTGAACTTAAGAAAAATTTATAATTTCAATGGGCATGTTTATAATCATTTGGAAAAGTTTTTGAGATATGTTCTTAAATAAAAATCTCCTTTTTTTCCAAATACAGAATCAAGATTCTATGATAAAAATGATAGATATATTATTTATAAAATGTTTTCATTTTATAAAAAAGTCACTTTTTCCAAATTGATCTTTAGGCCTTTAGAAACTCATTTTTTGAAGCTCTTAAAAGTGTGAGATTATTCATTGATATATTATTGCAATGTTACAAGTATAATAATGACAAACTATAGGATGGATTAGTTTTATAATATTAATATTAGATAGAACTGTTCTCATACTATGTATTAGAGAGAAGATTCATAAGGTAAAACACTAAATACCTTTGAATTATACATTACATAACATATGTTTTCTAGATTCACTATTTTGTAGATTAATTATTCTTCATATGATATAATATTAATGAAATATGATAATGGAATTCAAAATATTCATTTGATTTTTGTAAGATCAGCCATTTCCAAATGTGATTTTCATAAATTAAATGCATCTCCTAGTTTTTTTCTCATCTTTATGACTATGAACATGTGAAGATATTTTAATTTGGTTAAAACCAAAATTTTAGTGAGAATAGTGAGTTTAATAAATAATATAACAATGTTATGAATAAGAAAAACATTCATAACAAAATAATTATTTATGAAAATTTGATAAATATTTTGATCCATATAACATACCTCTTTATGTCTGTTTAGAATATATTTAACATATAAACGATGAATTATAAGAATATTTAGAGAAAACATATAAAACACTTTAGGTAAACTCATTATAATATTAATAAGGTTTATGGAAATCATCAAAACACCTACAGTACTAGGATATATTGGAACAACATAAGTCTTTCTGACAATCTTCCCATTTTTTTTATCATGAAGCTCATTTAATAATAGAAAATAATTTGATTTAAATATATTTAATTGGTTTTCATTTTAGTATCATATTATTCTTCTCCCCCTCTGGGATATCAAAAATAAGTAGGATATAGAAAAGGAATACAATCAGTATCACACATGAACATTTCTAAATGGTCATAATATGGTATACTGAATATGAATAATATTTTGAATGGAATTATAATACATAAGTAATATATAGTGATTTAAGAAAATAGAAACATATACCAATAAGAATAATAAATTAGAGCAAAGAAAGATAAAAAATAAAAGTTTTAAAAAGAATCTAAATTAGAACCAATTCATATTTTTTCAAGACATTATGATTATTATAATATTATAACTAAAAAAGAGGTCAATAACTGGGTTCAATATGGTATTTTTGTTGTAATATTTTATATGATTGGTGTTGGTCGACTGGAACAGAATATATAAGTACAAGAGAATCACCACATTATCCAAAAAAATATCCCAATGTATGAATAATTCATCTTTTTCTAGCTCTATCTCTATGAATGATTCATACTAAATTAGTTTGGATGACGACAGCAGCATATCGAGCTCTATATAGGTCAATGTGAACTAAATAAGTGAGTGTTGCCTTCATAAAAGTATAGGTGAAGTTAATGAACTTTTTGTTGAAAAACTAAGGTTTCTAGAGAATATATCTCAGATAAGTAAAATATCTATATGAAAATAGGACATGTGAATGAATATTGACTAGTAATAAAAGGTCTTAAAGTATTTATACCTCATAGATGTTTTAGTGATTCTGGACACATGTTAATTCTCTTGAAAATGTAAATTTTTTTGTAATCAAATATATTTTTTCTTCATTTTTCATTCATTAATAAAATTTTTCAAAAAAATATACACATCTCATTTATTAGTGTAGTTCAGAGAAAACTTCTTCAACACATCAAACAGATTATCTGATAGTCCTACTAAAATTATGGCATAAGTGAGATTGATGGTGCAACTATAATTTATTTTTCTTTAGAGGGAATATAGACATCTTTGTGATCAAAAAAACAAAACTTCTTATTTAGTATAAGAGTATTTTGATCACTTGTTTAACATAACCATCTACTTCATATTACAAAACATTTCCACTAGCACTAATTTTTTTTCCACCAATGATCCATAAATTTTAATCAACATAGTATTGATAACACTAGTGTTTTTTTCTTCTTGAGTTCACCTTTCATATATTTCTAGAACATTGTCCATACAAATGAAACTAATCTCCTTCTGAGGTTCATATATATATATATAATCCATGTGATTATAGAAATACTTCTCGTTTGAGTGATCAAACTACAATAAAGATATTGAAACATATCTCCAGAGTGTAGTTTGTACTGCATAGAGGATATGAAAACAGTCAATGTGTCTATTAATTTGGACATACGTTCTAGTTTTTATTTAATCACAGCCTGATCCTAAGGTTACTAGATGTAGATTCCTACATTTGAATATTTCCAATCATTATCCATGTCCAATTGAATCAAAACCTTTTGTTCATCAATATCATTTTTTGAGACAACTTGTTCATAGAGTCATTACCTCTCTTCAAGACTCAATCAACTGATTTTTCAATAATTCTACTTTATTCATTAGCTCGTAATAAATTATTGATGCCCATTCATCATAAGAAGCTATATCTATAGTAGAAATATAAAAACTATTATGATGAGATAGAATTGTTGAAAACAAATATTATTGATCATATTCACTACGAAATTAATCTAAAGAATGATTTTCTTTAACTTATTATATTTTACCAATTTGAGCTACTTTCTCAAAATGAGAAGGCCCACCAAATTCCAAACTAGATTTTGACTTTTCAACATGTTGGACTACTTCATTGTATTCTTCTTCTTATTTCTACTCCTCATTCCCAATAGTACTACTATAGATTAAACTACCTACTTTTCTTCTAGATTTTTGACAAGTCTCTCAAGATGGAGATATTAAAAAAATAAGAATTATTTTAACATGATAGAGATGGAATTATCTTGATCAAAACTGAATATCCTCATAATAGATTAAACCAAATCACCCCCTTGTTGTTGAGAAAAGTAAAACACATTTGTGAATATATTTTAGAGTAGAGGTGTCAATCTCTTTATTAATTTCTGAATGAACATCTAGAATGGCATGTTCCATTGTTTGAATTTATTCTAAAATGATAACTCCAACTCTTATTTAACAATGATAAAGAGGTTCAGTGTACATAAGTTCTATCACATCCACACTATCAATATGTTCTTCCAAATGTGTGGGTATACTAGCAATATATTGTGGATTAACTTTAATAAAAACCACCACATTAGAATACTCCACGTAAACATTAGCAGGGTAAATCCAATATCATCTTATATACCAAATAGAAATACCGTACTCAATGTTGAACACCAGTATAATATAAATTAATATATTTAACTATCACATAAATTTGTTAGACCAAGAAAATGAGTTATTTTAGTCTCGTCTATAAAAGAATGGAATTTACTAAAAAATAATGTTAACAACCTTCCATTGTAAAAAATTTTAATTATTTTTTGTGGATATGAAACAACTTTCTCATTAAATATTGTTTGAAGTTTCAAACTCACCATTACTCAATGAAATTACATATTTAATAAGACTCCCATGAAATATTCTCTCTAGTTACAAGTCTATTATGGTATTCTTATCTATATCAAGCATTCAAAATACATACATTATTATATATTTAGGATTTCATAATAATATAGATATATGGTTATGAAATCATAACTACCTTCATTAGTTAATTAATAAAAATCAATCCATTATTGTTGATGATATCAAAATTTCCTTTTGGTTTATGGTCAAAGATACAAGGTCCTTAAAATCTACAAAGAGTAACATGGTTGTTTCCTAAAATTATAAAACTTATTTATAAAATAATAACTTGAATTTTTTCTATTTGAATTAATAATACCATCATGGATGATTGATGACATTCTAAAGAATCTTGTCAGTTATATCCATCCATATAAAAACAATAGCTCTTGTACTTAGCACTTTTCTTACAAACCTAGAGTGATTATAACTGCAAAAAGAAAAAATAATCATCCTTTTATATTTTACAATTATTGATGATGTTTGGAATTATTTATGTATTATAGTATATAGTATTCAATATAAAAGATACAATGACTTATATTTTCACAAAGGTTATCACGTGTTGGTCCGACTAGATTTCTTTTTCATTGAGGTAACAGAAGTGTCAAATAGTGTGATGTCTACGATAATAATGAATAAACTATAATACATGTCATATTAGGTTATGAATGTTAATCTAAATGGTTTATATCTAAAATATAATAAAATAATGATATAATACATTTACTAGATATAAATTTACACTCACTACCTTATAAAAATAAATTCCTAAAAATAATATAATCGAAATTCATATTCGATGAAATTGAATCTATCCACAAAAAATAAGATTGTAAAAAATTATGCATATTGTTTTTCTAAACAAAAAATGTAAATAGAATTAAACTTTTCTACATGATACAAATTTTAATTATAACTTAAATAAATTTTCTTTTTTCTAGAATGGTTCATCAAATTCAATGAAATGTAGATAAAACTTTTGGTTTCTTATTTGATTTGAAGAAATTTAAAATTGAATCCAAATTCTATTTCTGTGTGTTTCATCAACATAACCTATGTTCAAAAACATACATCTGTAATATATACTCTTTTAGTAGTTGATAATGATATTGAGTATTTTTTCTTAGAAGACGATTTTACAAAGAATCTACATATAAATTTATAGGTTCCTAGAGTTTTATTCCTATCTAATCTAAGCCACTGATGTAAGACTCAAAGTATAAAAAGAAATTAAAATTAAAGGATTTTATAAATAATATAGAAAGATAAATAGTTCCTTTTAAATAATTTAAAGTTCCTTCAGTACCATTAAAATTAGAATCATTGATATTTGATTGGAATGTAGTACAAATCTGTATACAGAAAACATTATGCACATCCTTCTTATAGTAAGACAATGAAATATTCTAATCAATCCTCTATATATCATGTTTTAAACATGTTATCCATATTCATCTAAGTCTTGTTTAATTTTGGAACACATATGTGTTAATTAGGTCTTACTATTTTCAAGTCCATATATTTTATGTAAATAATGATTATTTTTCAAAAACATCCAAAATATTTGTAAAAAAATTAAAATCTATTGAACCTGATTAAGTCACCCATCCTCTCCATATCCAATAATTTTTCAGTTTTTTGAGAAAGAATATTACACCGTTTTGGTTTTTTTATCACCTAATATTAGCAATATAGACATATATTTTCACAAGAAAAACACTCATGGTTGTTTTTTTCATAAAAAGTGTGGGGTATTAAAATCCCACAATAAATCCATATGATAACATAAAAGAGAATAATATTTAAGGGCTGGCTATATGGTCCTGTTTAAGGTCATAAAGATATTTGGAAATGTTAAAATAGAATATTTGTAATGAGGATGTTTGAAATCATGATGTTTTTCAACGTAAACTTCCCCCATTAAAAATATATTTAGAAATGGTGACAGAATACCCGTTTTATATAATTTAATTTTCATATGATATTCATATTCTAATAGGATTCATTTTACAACAAACCATGATAATATATAAAATATATCTTCATAATATATTCTTTATTCCATATTATAACCTTTTGAAACAAATAAGGACCTATTTATTAATATCACTAATTGATAATAATGTTTTTTCATAAATACACATTTACTTCCAATAAACAAGTAGTAAAGGGGTATATCAACTAATTCATAGACATTGTTCATATTAATCAAGTTTAATTTTTTTCATTACTAAAATCCAAGTCTCATTGGATAAGGATTTTTCTCCAGTTCTTTGTTCTAATTGAGATAAATAAAGAATATAATTTTAAAAGATATTGTACATTATTTCCAGTCTTGTCTCCTCCCTTTAAACTTACTATAATTGTTTCTAGATGATGGAAAATAATATTTATAGTTTTTTGGGTAACACACATTTTGGTTCATGAGGATCAAACTATTAAAATTTGGTTCACCAAAATCAAGTGTAATGTCATCATCCACTTTATTTCCAAAAATTTGTTCTGATATCATGTATTCAAGTGAATGAGTGAACTCATAGACATGATTAATTTTTTGATAAAAACGTTCATGCATATTAAATTTCACGTGTGTTTAGTCTTTAAGAATACTTGAATTTTTTTGATAATTCTATATGATTTGGATGTAGTAGAATAGACAAGTAATATTCCCTCATTATATTTTGGATACAATTTAGTAAGATTATCCTTAGTGTTATAATATAAAACTTATTTCCAAATGCATTGATGTATCCCACTTTAGGTTTTCTATTATTCCATAACTCATTGGGTATTTTTCTTTAAGATAGGGATTATTACAAATCTATTAATGACATATCATTCTACATTTAAATCTTCTTCCCAAAAGTGAGTATGCATTTTATATTTACAAAATATTGTATGATAATTTAATTGTAAGGTCATATTCCTCCTTGAAACACCACCATTATATTGAGGTCACATTGGATTATAAAAGGTGTGGTTAATACCATGCTTTGAGTAGAATGAATTAATTTAATTGTCCTCAAATTCATCATTGTGGACACTTTTTTAAGACACAGTTTTGGAATCTATATCATTTTTCACATTTTTATAGAGGTTATGAAAAATAGAACATGATACACATTTTAGTGTAAGAAATTAAACCAGAGTAAATAGTCCAAAATAATTAAATAAATCATAGAAAAAATGATTTTCTAGGAAGTATTTCTATTCTAGAATATCAGTGTAAGACTATATAGATATGATATATGGGTATAAATGTGTAAACCTCTTTAAATAGTTAAAATATTACTTATTTTCTTTTCTATTTGATAAAAATAACATATTATCTTTTTATCCAACTTTAAAATAGTAAAATAAATGATCATAAACACTTTAAATAACATTATCATGGCCTAAACACTGCAATGATTCAAACATATATTCCAAATACAAGATTCATTTACATAAAAATTAAAAAAAATTGAATTCTATCATAAAATAGAATTTAGGTTCAAGATATAGCTATTTTCATTTTTTCTAAACTGATGTGATTTTTTTAATTACTAATTAGTAGTTTTTAGTGAAATCAACTAAATTACCATCATCACAAAGTTGATAAAGTAAAATCATGTTTTTCTTGAAGCTTTCACAATAGAGTACGTTGTTTGTGAGTATGGATTATGGATTTCCAACCAATCCACTAGTAACTATCTTTACATTTAAATTTTCAATGAATGTGGCATAACCTCCATCAAAGATATAAAATTATTGAATATTGGAGAAATCACCACTCATTTTCCTTAAATTTACACTATCCATAGAAAATTTTTCATTTTGATTTTTGTGGATAGATCCCTATAATGAAAAATCATACAAAATGAATTTTTGGTACCCAAAAACTCTTTGATCGATTGATGTTAGCTTCACTGGAAATGGGAAACAAAATATATAAGGGCCCAGACTCTTCTTATATAAATATCAATACATTGTAGATTAATATTCAATATATTTCATAAACTCACTCATAAAGACCATAATATTTTAGTGTATTTAGAGAATAGAAACACAATAATTTTATTTCATAAAATACATTAAACACCTCCCACAAGGATCTTATTTTATAGTAATCTTCTAATGTATACACTACCTAAACATCTATTCCCAAACTGGTGAAGGAAATATAAGAAAGAGTGATATTATTTTCTTAGTAAGTGTAAATATAGAATATATAAATATATGATATTATGAAATAATAAGAAAAGAATAAGTATATTTTATCATTACAAAAACTTTTTATGTTCATCCCAACCTGCATTATGATTCTTGGCAAGAATATTTTTCATTTCAGAAAACATGGGTCCTAAGAATAAGAAATCAAAAAATAATAATTCATCAACCATAAAATAGTTTCATAAATATGAGGGTACATTATAAATATATAAACAAATTCATATTTAAATATTTATTTCTAATACCATTAACATAGAGGATATAGACTCATTACAGGTTTCCCATTGTGGTTCAAGATGCACATATTTCGTATATTGGGTTAGGATTCACCTTTTTCCCACAGTGCATCAAGCCCTTCAACTAGATTCCCATTATAATCTATTGACATATAAATCATTACCCAATTCACTGGAGTGATATATATGTTCCAACCATCATATAAAGAAATATATTATTATATCATCTACAATATCATAAAAAATTAATTATATCATCACATTATAAACCATGATTAGAAAATGGGTTTCATAATCATTTCATAAATTTACCATAACATAACCCATGAAATATAAATTATGTTAATACAAATTTCATCAAATTTATCATTAACCATATAGAGAAATAATATTTAGGGTATCATCCAATATTTCCACATTAAATCACAAATAACATTAAAGGATAGAATATTAGAATGAAAATGAATTAGAAATTTCATTGGGAACATTTATTTGTAAATATAGTCTTTCCAATTTTAAAATTGTTTTTTTTAAAACTATATCGTCTTTTTCATTAAAAATAAAAATGGACCCTTATAAAGGAATCTTTAAAAAAACATTTAAAAATTTTATTGAGGAAAATATCCATTCCGCATTAAAAATAACTAAAATCTAATAAAAATACATTGAAAATACTTTAATTTTATAATAATATTTGAGGCTTATAGTAGAAAATTTAAAAAATTGAGTGGTCAGGATTGAAGGTAATTATTTTCATGTCATACATGTTAAAATAGAGTTTAATTTCACATTTTCAAAAATATCCCAACAATTGTTTTTTGAAAATGTCATGAAATTAAATTTAAAACAATTTTAAAAATTCAAAAAAAAAATTATTTAATAAATAATTTTTATAATTTTAAATAATGTTGAAAGAAATTTTTGAAAACATGGATATCAATGAAAACTAGGGATTTCATCCGAATATATAAATAATGATGATTTTTCTTTAAACATTCTTATGAAATATTGAGTAAATAAAAATATTAAAATGAAGATAAACCATGTATTCCCATGATATAAGCATAGGATATAAAATATCATGATTTTATGGAGACATTTATAAAAACATTTATTTATCAAAGGTATAAACATAAATAATCCTGATAAACGATGAGACTGATTCAGAAAATAGTTACCACTTTGGTAATATTGACTCATAATCCTTATAGAAGAATAACATTAAATTCAACATAATATATTAGTAGAATATTTAAATTACTTATTTTACATGTCAAATGGTCTTTATATAAACCTAGTAAAGGAAAATAGGTGAATAACACAACATATATCTCAAAGAAGGTAAATTGACACACAAATACATTACATCTTTTGGAAACTTTTGAATTGTAAAAAACACCAATGATTGATCCTAAAAAAGATGTTTAAATAAACATAATTTTCATGATATATAACAAATGATTAATTCATGTGAATTATATAATCCACACATAAGAAACAAGTTGTGAATATGTCATATATCTCATAGATATAAAAGTGAGATAAAAATCACATACCTTATGTCTCAACATAATTTATACATGCTATAAAATCATGTATAATAAAAATATGTTTATTAAATATATATTATAGAAAAATAATTATATATATTATAATATTTATTAATTACATATAAACAATTATTATCCTTTAATTAATAACTCCATGTTAAAATCATGTTTCGTGTAATAACTGCTTTATTGTTAATGTATGTTTGGACTTGGTATTAGCATTCCTCATACTCTAATCATGGTTCCATAACCTGTATAATGTTAAACATGATATAAATACCATAAATACTAATTATAATTTTATTTATAAAAATAAATAAATTTAGACATAGAAAATGAAATACATCGTTCATGGAGATAGTTAGTCATACGTATGGGTAAACGTTGTTTCCATTTTCTCAGATGATGAATTGAAATGATGGTAAATAGTAATTACTAATTAAATTATCTTTATTATATCATATATAGAATATAACTTATTAATTTTATCCTTATTATCTTCCAGGAAAAGAATTACTAAAGAATGAAACACATCACTTCGCGAGGTGGTAGTTTTCTACACACACAGACGGTGTTATCATGTCACTAGATAATAGAAAAAATAAATATGTTAATTCATAATTGGTTAAGTATATTTATATCATATATATATATATATTAAATATATCATTATTTCATACCATGTATGCTGTCGATGGAAAAAAATAACTTTGGTCTACAAAGCGGTAGTCTGCGGTATACATGAATGATTATTTCGTATCTCATTTGATGAAAGATGATATGGATTTAAGTTATGAAATTTATGTAATAAAAAATAGTTATATTATTTATAATATGATTATTATATCCCAATAATCAATTAATATTTTAATGATGTGAATGAATAAATAAAATAAAAATGCTCGATTACGCAGGAAACCTATTCTTCGAGCAGACTCCTTAAGAAAACACAGAAAGGCTTCTTAGGATTTAATTATGATCAAAATAATCTATCAACCTATATGGAAGTGAATTAAATAAGATATTTTAATAGTTATTAGGCAATAAAAATGGATTTATAACTATTAATATGGGAGGAGAGGTGGTGGACTTTTAAATGTGGGGGAGAGCACATGCATGAATGTTTTGTAAAAAATAATTTTTATCCATATGTTCACGTGAAACAAAGCTAAAAAAAATGTGCCATTATATAAAATTAAAGTTTATAACAAAAAAATATGTCTATAAAATTGGTTTTGGAGAATTTTATATGTAATTTTACCACCAATATTTTTAATCTAAGCCTTTTGAAAACTAGTTTTAAACTGACCGTGATAATTACTTTTAACTATTTTTTCTTTTTCATTTGGATCAAAACTTATGTTGAAAACATAATACAATATAAATTTTAATAGTTAAAAATGTTCAAAAAATTCTAAAAATTTAACTCATATATATGAAAAACTTTAATAAAAAAATAAACCTGCAAACATGATGAAAGAGATGTTTTCGAAAGTGAAAATATTCAAAAGATTAAAACTTTTTCATATCAAAATTCAATATAAAATTTATTGAAGTTTTTTACATTATATTAAATGATATATAATTTAACTAAATTTAATTTTAAAACCATATTAAAATAAAATTTATCTTGAATTTTTTTTAATAAAAATGCTACATCCTAATAAAAAAAATATTTTTCCTTATTCGCTTAAAAAATTGTCTTTTCATAAAGTTCTCAAAAAATCACTCCAATATATTTTCAAAATTAATATTTCATTAATTTGGTTATTTTTTTAAAATAAATATTTTAAAACTATAAAATTAATTTTAAAATTAGTGTCAAAATGGAAAAAATCATTTTAGAAAAAGTACATTTTTCAAGCGTAAAATTGAAATTATTCTTATCTCATACATAGATAAAAAATATTAATTTTAAATTTTTTTTGAATTTATAACATATTCATTCAATTAAAATTATTCTCAAAAGGTTATTTATTTTATTTATTGATATAAAATTTGTTTTTGCACATAAAAATTGTTTTTTGAATATTAATTATTTTATTTTAAAATAGTTTTTATTATTTTTATAAATAATTTTTAAACAAATAATTCTTTTAATAAATAATTTTAAACAATATTTTATAATAAATTAGTTATTTCTTTTCAATTCCAACCATTACAAGTGTATGGTGATAACTATCGTATTAAATATTAATATTTAAACTGTACTTCATGTTTTAATTAAACTCGTGGTTGGATATAGCAAAATCTAAAGTCAGTGTTGTGTATAACATAGGCTAAACATATTATTAACAATAAAGAAATAAATTAGAAAATGCTATATTTATTTGAAATTTTTTTTTCAAAAATTATCTACATGTTACATTTTATCACCGTAAAATGAATTTCTCCCCCAACTTCATCACATTGAATTAAAAATTAAGGATAATTTTGCCTATTTAAATCCTTAGGTTCTTATGTAGATTTATCAAGCTTCTGGATTTATAAAAAATGTACAAGGTGAGTTGTCTTACATCATAGTAAATTCATTGTATGATCCATAATTTAAACCAATTTTTCCTTCAATGTAAGATTATTCTCACCTAGAAGGACCTTAAGGTTTAGTATATGTGATGGATTTAGTATGTACTACCTGAGGAGATATACATGGAACACATTTTGGACATAGGATATTATTGGTGGAAGTTCAAATAAATGTGATAACATCCTAATTTTATTAATAAATTAAAGGGGAGTGATATAGCTAGGGCTTAACTATCCCTATTATCATAATAACAATTTCATAATTTGGTTGTGTTTCGATCAATTTACACATCATCTCTTAATCCAATAAATGTAGACGATTTTTTTATACCTAGAGCACTAATGGATCAAAAGGTCCATAATAAAATGATATTTTATTTTCTTTATCTATAGGTATCAAAATAGTTTTCACTAGTTATCCAATGTGAAAATAATTTACATTGTGATGTAATAAATAAATATATAAACGGAAATTTAAAATTAATATTAAAACATTCCATAAATGATCAACCTTATGAGATTTTCAAATTTCAAACTTTAAAAATAATATAACTAAATTTCATAAAATAAACATAACATTAATCTCCGAAAAACCCATAAGTAGATCTTAATTATCATATACCAAATAAATGAATATGTTAGTCATATATTCTCTAAAAACATGTTAATAACTCAAATTACCATAAATCTCCAATTAAATCATACACGCTTTATAATTACTAAAATAAAAACACATTATATTGAATATATTTCATTAAGAAAATAATGTTGTAAACTCCATTAGTGATAACATACAAATATTTCTCAACAAATAATTAATCAGTCATATGGCCATCAATACTATCCAACATACTATATCCATATCAATGATTAATTTACCAAAACTAAGCTCCATTTTCACAAAATTGAGAACATATTAATGGCAATATCCCCTTAATCTTGTTTCTTCCATAAAATATCAACTCTCTATTAAATTATTTGTCTTCTTTATCACTACTATTCAATATATTCATGAAAATCATAATGAAAAACTTATATTGAGAAACCCTTTTTTATTTCATGATTTATAAAGAATTATTATTTAATTCAAATATATAAATAATTAAATCAATTCTCTTCATTCTTATACCATTAACCAGTCTTCATAATCGTATTTCATAATACATATTTCATAAAATATGATATATGAATCATGTATTAACACTCATTAAACTCAATTTAACCATCCTTCATATACCTAACATAAACAATACTATCGTAAAAACTAACACCATTTATATTTCTTTAGTGGCCTCCCCATTGTCCATTGTATAACCAATACTCATATAAGCATAGTGATTCTCTTTATGATCTCCCCTTAAACATTGATTTCTATAATTCCCATAATTTCAATATTTATAACATTCAATGATAAATGATGCTTTTGGAAAACAAGTATTATCATCCACCGAGTTATCTGGTATTTTCATTTTCCCTCCATAATTAGTAACGTAGTGCCCTTAAGCACCATATATAATATATATATTCTTTAAATTGAGATATTTCATGGAGTTATTATTCCCATATTCAAGACATATAAGAAATTGATTCTTCTTTCATCCAGGTCTCTACCACCCGAACTCTCAATGATCTCTACCATTTTATTCACTGATAAGTCTGAGTGTTGGATAAGATGGATGTTGTTAATCATAAATCATGATATGTTAATAAGAATAATCACAATATCATTAACTCTAATCACCATACAATTTTTTTTTCATTAAAAATAGTTCTATTACATCCAATGTTAATCTGGTTCTTTTCTAGTCCCCTCCATTGGATAAAACCAGAAACTGTAGTTTCAGCAACAATAATCATTGTGGAAAACCACACAATGATGAAAATTCATATATTGTATGTCTAAATAATGAATCTTTTTTTCAAAATATTATACCTTAGGTTTATCCTTGGTCATCTATTATCATCATCAATTCATATCCTACATTAGGATCATCAACAATATGTGGACTAACCAAATAATATCCCTTGGTAGTTTCTAAACAAGTATATAGTAAGTCCCATTATCATGTACTACGTAATGCTTGATTCATGCTTGATGTGACTTTTTCAATGTTATTACACCTAGGTACCTCTCCTCAAGAACCACATCCACCTGTAGTATCTATAAAGGGATGTATTTCTTAGAAAAACACATAATATATTTCTTACTAAAAAATTCAGTTATTATCATATGCATAGAATATTACCTAGGTTTTCATGATTTTTTTAATCCTAATATCTAATTATTGAATTAAAATTTCATTTTCTACCAAATATAATGACCCATTATTTTCATATTTTAAAATCATTACTGGTTTGAATAAAATTCATTACATTTCATAAACCCAAAGTTGATGACTATGATAATTTCGTGTAATTGATGACTTGAAACAAAATATTAATATTTTTTGAAATATCATCAACTTATCCTATAGTGTTGTTATCACATAGTACTCCTATAATACATACCCTACATAAACCTTTCATTATAACCTAGGGAAGGAAACTAAGGAAAGGGTGAGATCATATGCTCAGTAAGGTTAAACATAGAAGATATCAAGCTATCAATATATGAAACAATAATATAATCATAAGGGTATTTTATCATAAAAATAACTTATGAATTTTATACCCAACCTATCATAAAATATAACAGTTAGTTGTGTCCTAAAAATTATTATTTCAGAAAACATGGGCCATAAGAGTAATAAATAATCATTATTCAATCGTTAACCATAAAATGATGTAATATTTGTTTGGATGCATCATAAATATATTAAACCATTTTAAATTTCAGGGTTATCTACATAGACCATATACATTTTGAAACATGACACCTCACTTTTCCCATTTTGGATCAGGACACAATTGTTTCCCATAATGGATTGGGAGTCAAATGTTTTTCACAGTCGATCAATCCCTTTAACATGTTACCCATTGTAATTTTATAAGATATAAATATTTACCAGATGTATTGGTTGTATAGATAGTTCCCACCCTTATAATAATTCAATCCATATTTATGTGGGCCAAAATACCATAAAAAATCATCATATCATCGCATTATAAAATGTGTAAAGAAAACACATTTCATAAACATTTCATAAATTCACCCTAGAATAAAAAATTTAATGAATGGGTTTTATAATCATTCCAATGATATAAACATTAGCTACATTGATAAATTATAAGGATGGTATCATTAAATATTATCCCAATAGTTCATAGTGAAAATCAAAGGAGGACATATTAGATGGAAAATTGTTTTGAATGGTCACATGGAACATTATCTTCAGGAAAATGACATTTCCACGTTAGAATTTATTTAAAAAACATAAAACAATTTAAAAATACATTTATTTAAAAAATAACTTTTAAAAAATTTAAATAAGGCCTTAAAACATTTATGTTTCATGGTGGAAAGAAATTTTAATTATGTTGTACTTATTAAAACAATAATTCCTTTCACATTATTGGTAAAATCCAAATGATCCTTGTTTTCAATATAATATAAAAAAATTAATTTTTTTTAAAAATCAAAACCAATTAATAATGGACATAATATTTCCTTTTTATATTTTTAATAAAATTAAAAAAATTATATATAATGGATATATAATAAATTTAGGGTTTTTGAATTAAGGGATAAATAAATATGATTTTTTTTTAAAAAAATATTACAACTCTAGAGTACATAAATAGAGGATAGTGATAGGAAAACATATATTGTAATAAAATATATAGGGGAAAATAAAATTCATTAGTTTCTTGATATATGGATCATAAAACTTCCTCATCAAAATCATAAACATAAACAATCTCGATAAGTGATGAGATTGTATCATAAAACCATTACCACTTTCATAACATTAAATCATAAGACCTATCAAGAATTAAATAAAATGAAACATAAAATATAATGAGAATAAATATATTCGTGGTAATACATGTCAATTGGGATGTATATACACCTCATCAAATAATATAGGTTCATATAACAACATTTGTCTCAATGAACAAAAATTGAAACAATGATCACATACCATATCGATATATTTTGAACTACAAAACCTATGAAAGGTAGATCCAAAAATTTATATGTAAATAAAAATAATATTAAAAAGTATAAATATAAGATACATTATGTTTTATAATATACAAAACAATTAATAAACAATTTTTTAATATGGCTTGTATCTCACAGATATAAAAATGAGATGAAAAATCAGATAGCTTAACTCTTGACTTCTTTCATACACATTTGAATAACCTATATAAAAACACAAGGTTTTTATGAAACTATTATATAACCATAATTATATATTTCATTCCATAAATTAATTACTTATAATCCTCCATTACACATTCGTTAATAATTCCATGTTGAAACCACATTTTGGGTAATAACTATTTTTATTTCATGTATGTTTTCATTTTGTATCCTTGGTATTCTTACATTAAACCTGGTTAAATAATCTCTAAAATACTATACATGATATAAATATATTATATATTCAGTATATTCTTTTTTATATTAATCCATAAATTTAGAGATAGAAAATGAAATTAAACATTCATAGAGATAGTAGGTTGTACACATTCATAAACATTGTTTCCATTCTATCAACAAATGAATTAAAAGGAATGAAAATATAAATTATACATTGACGAATAATTATGATTTCATATATATCTAATATAATTATTAACTTTACCATAATTATATTCCATCAAAATATTTAGTGAAAAATATATAACATCACTTCACAGGTCGGTAGTCCTCCGTACACACGAATGACTTTATCATATCGCCATTGGAATAGATTAAAAGAATGTATATTTGATATAATAATTTAAAGAGTATAATAATGCAATAAATATATTATATATATATATATATATTAAATCCTTCATTATATTAATCTAATTAAGTTGGTTATATAAAATGAATAACATCGGTCAGCGAGGCTGTAGTCCGTCGTACACACAAATGATGATTTTCTATCACATTTGATGGAAGATGATATAGATTTATATAATTAAATTGACATAATATATTCTAAGTATAATGAATATTATATATTTTTTATCAATATAATTTAAAATTATTTGTAGTATGTGTAAGAAGAAATAAAATAAATATTCTTGATTAAACGTTATACCTCTTCTTTGGACAACCTCCATAAGTATGCTCCAAAATTATTTGTATCGTGGATTTATGATTAAAGTAAGGAATAAAGGTTATTTTTAGATATATATGTAATATATTAGGGTAGATATTATATGATAAAAATAAATTTGGATTTATGAATAGGTGAGGATAGCAGGTGTCCTTTTATAAGTGGTGTAGATGACACATATGGGATTTTTGAAAAGAATAATGTGTACACACGTTTTTCATATTTCAAAAAGATAAAAAATAAAACATTATGATGTATTAGGGTTTATAATGTAGAAATATTTCTATAAAATGGGGTTTGTAATGACACGCAAATTCTCATTGTCTTGAGAGTAAAACAAGTCATTACTAGGCCTTAGGCGACATCCCCAAGACGCCAAAGGCTGGCAATTAATGTCGAAGTGTTTCAAAACAAGTGGGGGACTATTTACCCTTTAAGGACACACCACAGAGCCAACAACCATAACCAATATATCTACTAATGATGCATGATAAAACTCATAAATCTCAACCATTTATTTATCCAAAATCAACCAAGACTATCACAGTAGAAACCAACACTAAAAACATAAGAGTAAACAGCGGAAAGAAAACTACAAGACTTCAAAAAGATAACCCAACTCCATGCTCCACAAGCTCTAATCT
Organism: Viscum album; assembly: GCA_963277665.1. NCBI lineage: Eukaryota > Viridiplantae > Streptophyta > Magnoliopsida > Santalales > Viscaceae > Viscum > Viscum album. The sequence continues at coordinate 229,901,292 of OY728165.1, forward strand.
CTAACATCATGAACCAGCCCATGAGTCACGAAGTTGTGCTATAAACATGTGACACTTTACATTTGCCAATATCTCGGTAGATGACATCTTCAAAAGCTCCATCGTGCCAAAGCAGGGGGGTGAGTAATGAAACTGAGTAGGTTTTCCCCGATGACTTCTCATCCCATGCCTCTAGGATAAAACATATTAGACCATTTATATTAAACAATTTATATAAAAAAATTCCAAAAATAGTTCACAATATAACAAGTTCCATGTCCAAACCATTTTCCAACAAAACAATATTTCTCATGAAAAAATTCCAAGAAAGATTTCCAATCAAATTCACATTTCCATTTTTGGCACATTCATACCATTCCACAAATACAAAAAACCAACAATGCATGCAACCAAGATCTCCCTATACTTGCGAGTAGTGAGTTATCCTTCCACTAAGTTGTCACTTAGTGAACTACATTAACGGGGGTACTTCACGGCCTTATCTGTCCCAACCTAGTGATGGGGGGACTTCTCACCCTTATCCATCCCAACCTTTTGATGGGGGGACTTCTCACCCTTATCCATCCCAATGCACATGAACACACACCAAAACCCATGAAATTCCATTCCCAAAACCAAGTGTGTTCAAAACCTTTAAATTAAGCATCCCCCTTTTATTGAAACCCATTTCTTTCAAGCAGAAAAACCATAGCCAATTTAAAATCACCATTTTAAATTTACTTCAACAACCACTTTCCAAAAACACATAATTTCCCATAACCCATTACTAAAAAGGGTTTCCACCATTCTTTTATAACATATAAACAAACCATTTCAATGAAAGAAAACAATTTAAAACTAAGACTTCATGTTCTAAGAAAGAGGAATCGAGAGTGAAGCCACCTACCTCAATATAATAGGAGAAACCAACCAAGAACCGGGTCAAAACACCACAAAACCTCATTAGATTCCTTCCCCTATCACAAAAAAGACTAAAACCCGACTTAAAAGACATACACTACCTTAGATCTACCCACCTCGGGCATAGATCTAAGGATCCAACAAGAGGTATGATGGATATCTAAGAAAACAAGACAAGAACGAGACTTACTACGATCAACCAGCCTCTAGGCACCAAGGAAAGCCTCCGGATCACTTCCAAAACGCCTGGTAATTCTTCTACCACCTTCCCTAGAGAGAAATCCCGAGTTAGATCCATCTGGGAGAAAAATGAGTGGGTTAAATGATAATACAGATTAGATCCTAATAAATAGGATCTAAGTTGACTTCGTGAACGGTTAGTCCGCACGATTAGTTAAACCATGCGCTAACCGTGCAGTAGTCACTGCTAGAGAGGATCTCTCTACACGGCCTCCTCTCATGGTTTTCCCAAACCATGCGGACACCGTGCAGTATCCTCTTTCTAACATACCACCACCTGCATGGCTTCCGCACGGTTTGGAAAACTGTGCGCAGCCTGTGCGTCCCCACATTTTCCCCTTATACGCTTTAAAAGTCTCCCAAAATTTCCCCAATCATCTCCCATAAACTTTATACACTTAAAAGCATAAAACTAGGGTTACTTACCAGAAACCGGGGGTACTAAATTCTCCCCACCATTGGCATTTCCGCCCCTAGAAAGTAGAAAACCATCGCTTTCCTGAAAGAGTTCTGTCCACTGATCATTCATTTCTCTCTCACGTTCCCAAGTCTCTTCTTGGATCTGGCCATGCTGTCATAAAACCTATACTAGACCAATGCTTTTTCCAAGCAAGACATTCTCTTGATTATCCACTATCCATACTGGGATATGTAACAACGAAGCATCTGGCTCTAGGTCAACGTGATCCCATCTGATACATGGTCAGGATTAGGCTAAAACTTCTTCAACTGAGATACATGGAACACATTATGTAATGCACTGAACCATGGTGGTAATGCCAACCGATATTCCACCTCTCCAACCCATTCCAGTATCTCAAAATGGCCTATATATCAAGGAGATAACATTCCATGCTTCTCTAAATGATGATGTCCAAGTCTTGGAGATATCCTCAAGAAGACAAGATCACCCACAACGAACGACAACGGTCTTCGACGGTGATCTGCATAAGATTTCTGCCGACTCTGGGCCGTCTCCATCCACTTTATAATCAACTGAATCTTCTCCGTTTTTTCTTGGACAAGGATTGGCCCAACTAGTTATGTTTCACCAGTTTCCACCCGGCATAGTGGAGAACGACAAGGACGCCAATACAATGATTCAAATGGAGCCAAGCGTATCGAGGCTTGATAACTGTTATTGTATGAGAACTCCACTAAGGGTATATGCTCCTCCCATGATCCACCAAAGTCCATTACACAGTCCCATAACATGTCTTCCAACATTTTTATCGTCCGCTCAGATTGACCATTTGTCTGAGGATGATACACCGTACTCATCGTCAACTAAGTCCCAAGGGATTGTTGTAAGTATTTCCAGAATCGAGATGTGAACCCCGGATCTCAATCTTAGACGATAGACACTGGTACACCATGTCTCTTTACCACTTCATGGATATAGATTTTTGAAAAATCTTCCACCATATGGGTTTCATGAATTGGGATGAAATGGGCCGACTTGGTTAGAGGATCCACTATCACCCAAATGGCATCGTGTTTTTGGACCTTTCATGGAAGACCAGTAACACAATCCATTACTATCTGCTCCCATTTCTATACTGGGATAGGTAAAGACTGTAACATACCAGCTGGTCTCTGATACTCTGCTTTAACTTGCTGACAAGTTAAGCATCGCGAGACGAACTCAGCCACCTTCCTTTTCATTTCGCTCCACCAAAACTGTGCCTTCATCGCCTTATAAATCTTCTGTGTACCCAGATGTACATCCCATCTCGAATGGTGGTAAGCATGAAGGAGTTGATTCTGAAAAACCATAGGTACAACCATACGATTTCTGAAACACAAAACTGAACTCTCATCCAGCTTCCATCCCCCAATTTACTCCCCACCATTGAGTTTGGAACTCACTGTAACACAGTCTACATAGGATGTCTGTGCCTCCTTTACTATCTCCACCAAATCAGGAACAAGTGTAGCTGAAAAGAAAACAGAAACATCACCACGGTTTTCACATTCCACATGCATTTCAGCTAAGACCGAAATCAACTACCATTCATCTTATGCTTCTTTCACCAACTGAGTATACGACTTCCTGCTTAATGCATTGGCCACCTAATTTCCCTTACTCGGTGTATACATTATATCAAAGTCGAACATTTGAAGATACTCCATCTATCTCCTCTACCTCATATTTAAATCTCACTGTGAGAAAATGTATTTCAAGATTTTGTGATCCTTAAACACAGTATATTTCTCACCAAAGGGATAATGACGCCAAGTCTTCAAGGAATGGACAACTGGAACCAACTACAAATTGTGTGGTGGGTAATTCTTCTCATGCACCCTCAACTGCATTGAACCATAAGCAAAAACATGGTCTCCTTGCATGAGAAGACAACCCAACCCTGTTCCTGAAGCGTCACAATACACCACATACCCCTGACCTGATTCCGACAAAATCAAGATGGGAGCTGATGTAAGGCGGGATTTAAACTCTTGAAAAGATATCTGAAATTCTTTAGTCCATTAAAATGCGCTGTTTTTCATTTTCAATGTTGTCATAGGTGAAGCTAGTCATGATAAGTCATGCACAAAGCGTTGGTAATAACCAGATAGACCATGAAAACATCGTATTTCAAAGACATTCATCGGCGGTTTCCATGAAAGAATAGCTTCTATCTATTCTGTATCCATTGAAACACCTTTCTCAGAAACAACATGGCCTAGAAAGTGTACTTCTTGTATCCAAAAATCTCACTTTGATAATTTGGCATACAACTGATGGTCCCTCAAGATTTCCAACACTGTCACCAAGTGTTTCTCATGCTCATCCCTTGTTCTTGAATACACCAATATGTCATCCACAAACACCGCAAAAAAAGAATACAGATATGGCTGAAATATCCGATTCATCAATTCCATGAAGACCGCTGGTGCATTCATAAGACCAAAAGGCATGACTACATATTCGTAGTGGCCATATCTGCTTCTGAAGGTTGTATTCGGAATATCCTCCTTCCGAACTCGCAACTTTTGATATACTGACTGTATGTCAATTTTAGAGAACCACTGATCTCCCCTCAATTGATTAAACATGTCATCAATGCGTGGAATTGGATATCTATTCTTTATCTTAACTTGGTTAAGTTTACGATAATCCACACATAGCCTCAAAGTTACATCGGCATTCTTTACAAACAAAACAGGTGCTACCCACAGAGACATGCTTGGTTGAAGAAAAACTTTTCTTTCCAGATCCTCTAACTGCACCTTCAATTCCTTTAACTCCATTGGTGCAATCCTATAAGATGGAAGTGAGATAGGACTGGTCCCCGGAAAGAGATCAATCGTAAACTCCATTTCTCTTACAGGTGGAAACCCTGAGAAGTTTTCAGTAAAAACATCAGTAAATTGATCCACCACTGCTAGAAAACTATTTTCCATGATATCTTCCAATGATTCTAAAGTCAACGCTGCCAACTGGTAAGATATCGTTCCCACCATTAGTGCCAACAAACTCTTTGCACCTTTCATTACCATCCTCTCTCCTCGGAATAGATGATTGATGCCGTCCTCAGTCGTGAACCTAACTGTTCTCCTATAACAGTAGATGTGAGCCTTAAACCTTTCCAACCATTCCATACCCAGGATTACATCATATACATCCATATCCAACATGGAGAAGTCCCATTCTAGATTATCTCTATCAACAGTTATAGCACATACTCGACACACTAAGTCTTGACATTCTCCTTCACCAAGAGGAGTTTTCAGTTTCAACATAGAAGGCCTCATTTCCATTTTTAAACATAGCAAGTCAACATCACGAGAAGCAATGAAGGAGTGTGATGCACTAGTATCAAACAACACTTGCATGATGGTAAAATTAAAAAGAATATTACCTCTCACCGTAGATGGTCCAGCCTGATCATCGAACATCATTTTCTTAGCTATGTACAATTGTTTCGTCGCTGCACTGTTCTCCTTGTTGCCTTACTGATATTTCCCTGGTTGAGGGGTCATGGTATTCCTGGAATCACCATAACTAGCTATGTTCTGCTGTAAATACTGATTTTTTTGTCCTCTCCCTATCGAATCATATGATGCTTGTGACACTTGAGAAGTGTCACGAGCACCTGACTGTGGATCACTACGACAATATTGCTGAAGATTCCCCATCTACTTGCAATTGTGGCATGCTTTCAGTGGTGTTGTACATTATCATTTGATATGATCAGTCGAACCACATTGAAAGCAACCTTCTTTGCTCTGGGGTCGTGGAGGAAGGTTAACCGATCCCACTGTCTGGTTTTGATTCGCACACCCACCTTGGAAGTAGGTGTCCCTCTTCTGCTTGATTCCAGTATTAAAGTTCCCACCCTGTCCCTTTAGTATCATCATGCTTCCTCCAATTGATCCCGAGATATCACGTTCAGCAACCGTTTCTCTGTTCACCATCTTTGTATAATCTGTAATACAGAGCACCAAAATCATAGATCAAATCTCCTACCTTAGCCCCAATTCGAATATGGGTGCCTTCAAAGAATCACTTGCCGCAACCTTTGGTGAAAAACGGACTAAATTCATGAACTTAGCTGCATACTCTGTGACAGAGAGGCTCTCTTTTTTCAAGCTGAAGAAGTCCATCGTTTTCTGGATCTTGAACGTGTGAGGATAGAATTGTTTGTTAAACAATTCTTCAAAATCCCCCCATGTAAGGCCTTCATCCAATTTTTCCTACACCACTAAATCCCACCACTAACGTGCAAGATCCTAGAGCATATACGTCACCATCTTTACTTTCAGTTCTACTGATATGCCGTTGAAATCAAATATATGATTCATCCTGCTTAGCCACACCTCCGCCTTCTTGTGTTCAGCATCACCCCGAAAGATGGGTGGATTCTACTTCTGGAACTAGATGGAATGGTCTACATGCCTTGACTCATCCCTCTGATTCCCTATGTCTACAGCCTAGAATTCTTGAACAATACTCTGAACCAGCTCTTGGTTCACACGTGGTTCAGTTGCAACCACATTCTCCGCAGCTTCTTCATGTTGGTTTTTATGATGCCTAACGGGTTCCATTTTCATTACAAACAACGTACGCCATTAGTCTCACTTCCTAGCAACTGAAGTCTTAGTATTTCAATTTTTATCACATCAACTATCACATCATTGTTTTCCATTCATCATGATTTTCCACATGTTCAACCATTTTTTTGAAAACATCCCACATACTTTTTGAAAATCCACGCGTTTTCAAAATATACAAAATATCAACTTTTCAAAATCATTCATTTGAAAATCAATTTCTACATTTTTCAAAAAAAATCACCTTGCCCAAAATCATAAATCATTATTCGCAATGAGATATGCCATCCTAGTGGGAAGTCATTCCTCTAATGCATGTCGTGCTCATCTCATTGTCTAAAACCATGACAATGAGATTTGAAACATTCTAGAAGTGTATCCAAAACACTTATGTACCCAAAACCCTCGTAACATGAAGTTCAGCATAAACAGGTTAGCTACATCCATTTATGCTATACATTTCAAGTTCCGACAATCCTACTCTTGTCTAAGATGATCACCCAAGGAATAGACAAAAAGGAATTTCAACTCCAGGAACAAGAACATCGATGACCACTTGTTAGGCATGGACCGAAAAAGCTGATACCATTTGTAAGGAACCACCAATTCTCATTGTTTTGAGAGTGAAATGAGTCATTACTAGGCCTTAAACAACATCCCCAAGGCGCCAAATGTTGGAAATTAATGCCGAAGTGTTTCAAAACATGTGGGGGACGATTTATCCTTTAAGATAACACTACAGAGCCAACAACCATAACCAAAAAATCTACTAATGATGCATGATAAAACTCAGAAAAATCAACCATTTATTTATCCAAAATCAACAAAGAGTATCACAGCAGAAACCAACACTAAAAACATTAGAGTAAACAGCAGAAAGACAATTACAAGACTTCAAGATGATAACCCAACTCCATGCTCCACAATCCCAAGCTCCAACATCACGAACCAGCCCAAGAGTCACGAAGTAGTTCTATAAACGTGTGACACTTTACCTTTTCCAACATCCTGGTAGATGACATCTGTAAAAGCACCATCATGCCAAAGTAGGGGGTGAGTAATAAAACTCAGTAGGTTTTCCCCAATGACTTCCCAACCCATGCCTCTAGGATAAAACATGTTATCACATTTATATAAAACAATTTATATAAAACAATTCCAAAAACAATTCTCAATATAACAAGTTCCATGTCCAAACCATTTTTCCAACAAAACCATCGTTCTCAAGAAAAACTACCAAGCAATATTTCCAATCAAATTCACATTTCCATTTTTATCACATTCATCCCATTCCACAAATCCACACAACCAACCATGCATGAAACCTGTATCTCCCTATACTCATGAGTGGTGAGTTATCCTTCCACTAAGTTGTCATTTAGTTAACTACCTTGATAGGGGTACTTCGTGACCTTATCTGTCCCAACCTAGTGATGGGGGGACTTCTTGCCCTTATCTATCCCAACCTTTTTATGGGGGGATTTATCACCCTTATCCACCCCAATGCACGTGAACACACACCACAACCCATGCAAGTCCATGCCCAAAACAAAGTGTGTTCAAAACCTTTCAATAAAGAATCCCCCTTTTATTGAAAACCATTTCTTTCAAGTAGAAAATCCATAGCCAATTTAAAATCACCATTTTAAATTTACTTCAACAACCACTTTCAAAAAACACACAATTTCACATCACCCATTACTAAAAAGGGTTTCCACCATTATTTCATAACAAATAAAAAACATTTCAATCAAGGAAAACAATTTTAAACTAAGCCTTCAAGTTCTAATAAAAATGAATCGAGAGTGAAGCCACCTTCCTCTACAAAATAGGATAAACCGACCAAGAACCGGGTCAAAACACCACAAAACCTCGTTAGATTCCTTCCCCTATCACCAAAAAGACCAAAAATCGACATAAAAGTCATCCAATACCTTAGATCAACCCACCTCGGTCATAGATCTAAGGATCCAACAAGATGGAAGAAGGATATTTAAGAAAACAAGACAAGAACAAGACTTACCACGATCAACCGACCTCTAAGTGCCAAGGAAACCCTCCTGATCGCTTCAAAAATGCCTTGTAAGTGTTCTCCCACCTTCCACAGAGAGAAATCCCGAGTTAGGGCCATCTAGGAGCAAAAAAAAAAGAGTGGGTTAAATGATAAAACAGATTAGATCCTAATAAATATGATCTAGGTTGACTTCGTGCACGGTTAGTTAAACTGTGCGCTAACCATGCGGTAGTCACTGCCAGAGAGGGGATCTCTGCATGGGCTCCTCACACGGTTTGCCCAAACTGTGTAGACACCATGCGGTCTCCTCTGTCTAATAGACCACCACCTGCATGGCTTCCACACAGTTTGGAAAACCATGCGCAGCCCGTGCATCCCCACATTTTTTCCTTTTACGCTTTAAAAGTCTTCAAAAATTCCCCAATCATCTCCCATATTCTTCATGCACCTAAAAAGCATAAAACAAGGGTTACATACCCGAAAATGGGGGTACTACAGGGTTTGTAAATTATTATTTGTCCTTTTAATCATTATCATTTTAGTTTAACTCCTTTTTAAATGTCTTTCAACCAAAACCGTGGTAATTAATTTTTATTGTTTTTAAAATTAATTTTTCAAAAATTTAAATTTACAATATTATATAATATAAATTTTTAAGAAAAACAATATGGAATTAATTTTTCTTAATTCCATTAAAATTAGTTGAAAATTTTAATTTTAATTTAAACATAGAGTTATGACAAAAATGATGTTTTCAAAAGAGAAAATATTCAAAATATTAATAAGCTATTATATCAATATTAAAAATAAACTTGGTTAAAATGACCTAAATTGGATTAATATATATATATATATATATATATATATATATATAATTTAAATACTTTCATATTTAATTCCAAATCAAAATAAAATTTATCTTGTAAATTCTTTGTATAAAATCGTAGTTTTTTAACAAAGACCATTTGTTTACACTATTTTCTAAAAGATTTATCTCTTTAAAACATTATCAAAAGTTAAATCCAATATAATTTTAATATTATCATTTAAAAAATTATTCTTATTTTATCAAATATATCTTATAAAATTGTTGAAAATAATTTTAAAATAATATCTCAAAAGGAAAGAAAAATAATTTTTAGAAAAAAATACAGTTTTAATCATAAAGATAGACTCATTATTATCCCATAGATACAAAAAAATCAACATGAATGATAATTTTTTTATTAAATATATTTTCTATAAATTCCATTAAAATCAATCACCAATAGTATTTTATTTATTTTATTGAGAAAAAACATTTTTTTGGTCATAAAGATGGTTTTCGGAAAATGGTTTCCCTTATTTTCAAATGGTTTCAATTTTATATTATAATTACATTTTTTCTAAATAATTACAATTATATATAGATGTAAAGTATATATTTTAATAATTTATTTAATCCTATTCATACATTCTATTCCATATCTATGAAATTATTATCATATTAAATAATAATATTTTAATTGTATGTAGTGTTTCATTCAAACTTGAGGATGTTTGTATTTATACTAAACCTAGTGTTTCATGTAATGAATGATAAAATTAGTGTAGCATGAAGTGGATGATTTTATGAAATGTTAAATTTATTTTAAAAAATATATTTCAAAATATATCGGGCTTTTACAAAATCTATTTTCATTTTCCAAAATTTAAAATGGAATTAGAAAATTTTACAGAAACAACATCCCTTTTTATTTCCCCTAAGTAAAGATTTATTATATGGTAGTTATCTAGAAAATTACGATTTATTACAAAATAAAATAATGTAATTATATCCATAGTTGTATTTCTATAAAAGGGTGTAAAATAATTTTTATAGATCTTTAGATTCTCAACCGTGGTAGCTATACCAAATTTATCTTTTTTGGATTGTTTTTATAGACGATTTTATTTTCATAATCATAACCCTTAGTAAAAACTCCCGAATAATCATTAAGATCATGAAAGTATATTTTTAATATTTTAATTTAATTACTTTTTTCAATACATGATGTAGTGTAATTTTCCAACTACATTTTTGAATCTAAAAAATATATATTTAGTATTTTCTATTCATTAACGATTTTATTGTATGGATTTTTTATTGGATTTTTTCTTATCCATGATTTCATTCTTAGTTTTTACAATGCTATAATATTCATTTAATTATAAAATTGAGAAATTTTTATTTTCTAATTCAGACTAATGCTCAAATGATTAATTAGATTTTACCTCCTTTTAATATTCTATAAAACACATTTTTTCTTTGTAATTAGAGACTTCACCTTATGGTTCTAAAGATGTATTATCATTGGAGTCATCAAATGAACTCCATGTCAATTTCATGACCTTCTTTTATTTCTTCAGTAAGCTATATTTATTAAAATTATTTTTCATATAATTGTTATTCTATTGCAGTTGGGGATAGTTTGGTTTTGTTTGACCATTTTTTTCTCATTCATATCATCTCACTTATTTAGAGATTCTATAAAAACATTTGTACATGTGGAATATTTTTATAAAACCATTTCTCTTATTGTAATACATGATGAACATTCTAGTGAAGATTGTAAGTTCATTATTTTTTCCTTAATTAATTTCAGTATCTTTTTTAGATGATTCATTAATCTGTATATTATTGATTTTCTTGTCATCTATAAAAGTTTGAATATCCAATGAAACATTTTCCAACATTAAAAATTGATTTTATATAGATTCATCTTCCATTTATATATCATACATCCTATAATATGCAATGAGATATTTTATTTTTAATTTCATAACCTTTGTATAGTTCTAAATGAAATATTAGATTCCAATAAATTATTATTATATACTTCTTATAATTTTTAAACATTTATAATTACCATAAATAGGTTCCCCTATTGAAACTAAATTGTTTACCACCTTATTAAGTCTTACACTAACTTGTTTGAAACCCTCACCTCCTATTATTATAAAAGTATTGAACTTCAGTTCAGTAGACTTTTATGTGAGTGATTACACATTATTTGTAAATTCATAAGCAAAAACTATTTTAATATAAATTATGTGGGATTTTAACATTAAAAAACACAGTAAATCTCATCTATAACTTGTTTACATATAACAGAATCCATTTATTAGGATTTTAAATCACAACTAGATTTAGTATCAGAATCCCAAGCTTCTAATAATGTCTTTGTAATTTCAACAAGCTTCCTGGAATTGAAATAATCCTTAAATGTTTAATTTGATAAATGATGGTAGGTTCTTTCTAGTAGCCATAATCCCATCGATAAAATTTGTATCTCCAAAAATTTACACACTTTTTCTATTATCTACTATAACAACCATTTAAAAAGGATATTTTGGCTTAAACCGTAGATATATGAGAACTCAAGAGTTGAGGGAGCTTGAAAAAAAATTCTTTTTAAATTCTTTTACAAAGACTCAATAGACCATTAATTTAGTTCTTGACATGTTTCCTTACTATATATCCATGATATTAATGTCATGCATCTTATTATATTTTCCATAACAAAAAATCTAACAGAAAATAATAAGAAATGAAAATAATGTAGAATAAAATTGATTTATATTGGTTATGGAAATATAAATCCCTTAGTCTACTCAACCAACACTCTTCTCTATGAGTTTTGTGATCTTCACTACAACGGCCTCTTTTACGGTCTACCAGCTGACTGAAAGTAGTTGTTACATATTACAAAGGTCTTGTAGCTTTTACTGAGTCCATAACACCACAATAACAATCCATTTCCTTAAGGAACTCAAATACACATTGTGTAGATATAAATTTAGATGATTAAAATGATGTCTATAAAATTTTGTAGCACATAGTTGCAATCAGCTACTGACATTAGTTAATGATATGTTCATATATGATTAGAATATTATAATTTCATCTCTATAGGTTCATAAATAGAAAAATATAATATATTAATGTGAAAATATTGATAATCTTAAATAATGACATCTTTATGAATTTTATGAATCATGTATATTTTTTTATTACATGTGTGATAATTAATATAGAAACTCCTTATTTTATTTATATATTCTATTTCAAATTTTAACAAAAGAATTGTCGATAATTATATTGGTTGATTTATTAATATTTTGGAAAATGTGATGAGATAGGTTTTTAATGGAAAGTTACCTTATTTCCGAATATGGAATCAAAATTAAATAAATAGATATCATAAATTTTCTTTATTGGATTTCCCATTTTAGGAAAATTGAAACTTTTTGTAAATTATTATTTCATTATTTAGTAGAAAACTCCTTTTTTGAAGTACTTAAAAAATTAATTGACTCCTCAAGTACCAACATTATGAGTATAGTCTTGAAAAATCGATGGATGAGTTCTTCCTTTTATGATAATAAATAGATATAATTGATATAGTAAAATTAACTTTAGTAAAGCTTCATAAGATAAAAAAAACAAATCTTTGAATTCTACACAAAATATGAAATATAATCTATAAATACTACTGGGTAGGATGATTCTTTTTCATAGGGTAATATCCGGATTATGTATGGTAATTTACTTCCATGGGTTCATTTGATGTTCGTAATATAGTCCTTTTATGGATTTAATTTTCATAAGATAAAATACTCCCCACAATTTCTTTCTGACTAAGATTAGTAAATCTAAACCTGACAATGTTAATTTACATTAGTGTGGACTAATATTTTCCTATAGATATAGAGTTTACACCACATGATAATTATGTTACACATAAGAGAAACTTTCATCGTAGGATAAATTTCATTTTCAAATAGATCAATTTAAGAATCCATAAAATGGATATCAATATGCTTATAAAGTGCTTGGTTTATAAGATGGCCTACTCCAAAATATATTCAATAAATCGATCGTGAATTATTATAAGAGAGAAAGATAAAATTTAAAACACTAAGGATAAATTCATTAGAATATTAGTATGTATTTTTGTGAATAATCAAGATTCATATACTACCAAGATATATTGGAACAACATAAGTTGGTCTAATATGAAGTTCACTTTTAGATAGACTTTAAATAAATGTGTGTTATATTCCATCATATAGACAAGAGGATATACTATTTCATGGGAGATATATAAATATTTTTTTGTTGAGAGAGTGTGGATTTTGAGCAAGTTTCTACAACTTGTCACCCATTAGTTAGCGAGTTTATCCCATGGTGTAGTGGGCACTTCTTCCATATAGATTCCAGTTCTCATGAAGTTTTAAATTTATGTCATTCAAATAGATTTTAACGGACCACCTTCAAGGTAGGTTATTGAATTTTACATTAACATTCACCTAGGGACAAAATATATATCTTATTTGGAATATCATATTACAGAGACCTGGTTTTTGGCCTAATAATGCTTTGAAATATTTCAAAAACTATTTCTAGAGCTGGGCACTGAGACGGCGTGCAATTAAAGGCCCGGTGTGCCCAGAATTAATTTTATAAAGATGTTAAGTTTTTTTATATTACGTAAACTTGGTTAACTAAAGAAAATGGGATATCTCTTAAATGGTTAATCAGATCGGAAATCTTAGACCACAGTTGGGTCTCAAATGTAGTGTTTCCCCTAGGCGCGACATAAAATAAGTTGGCGCAGGATGTTTGGAACCCTCTCTCGTTGGCTATGTATTAAATGGATAAATTAGATTATTAATTTATTCATTTAATATCTCAAACCTGAAAATCTCTCGAACAGATATTCAGATGAAAAATCTGAGGCCACTGATGAGCTCAGAATATAGGCTTTACCCTAAATAAGGTGTAACCTTTAATGGCGTTGGGTGTTTGGCTTATGCGCCATCATTGGTGAATAATTAAATAATTAAATAATTGTTTATTTAATTATTCAATTAATTTTCCATAAGGAGATGGGATGTTATAAATTCATGGTTATGAGATCATGGCCTCACAACCTTTTTTTTCAATGACGCCTTCTCCTCTCCTCTCCTATCCTCTCCGTTGACGAATGACACTGAAGCCTTGGATCCAACTGATTCGAAGATCGATGAACGCAACATCTTCTTCTCATCACTGTGCATGTGTGATCTTCGTCAACACTGAGTGGATCTTGATGAACGCGATATTCTTCAACGATCGATCCAAACCTGAGGTAGGATTTATCTTTTGGGATTTCTTACCCTGGTTTAATTTCTCATGATGAACGTGAATTAATGAAATTAATTCGTGAATCGATATACAATTGATTAGATTAATTTTATTATTGTTTATCTTTAATTGGAATTTCTTAAAGCTTGATAAATATGTAATTGTCAATTCCCCAGGTTCTTGATTCTCAAAAACGATGTCCAAACTAACACAGATATTGATCCACACTTCGACCGAGATCTTTCTTTATTTACGGTCCACTCATTCTTCACGTGTTCTTCATCACAAAATAATTAAGCACGTTGGAAACTCAATGTTTCATTGAGCGCAACATATGGATGTGGATATCTTGACCCATGGATCAGTGATCCGCATTATTCTCTTTTTTCTAAGTTAAAATCAAAGCCGGAATGTGGTCCGGAAGGATCTTGTGGCATAGGTCTGACGAGGGTTTCAGTGGTTCAAGGCGGTGGTTCGGTGAGGAGATCAGGCCACCACGGAAGCTGGGCGAGGTAGCTCCTGTGGCATGCAAGGTGGATCTGACGGTTTGGGGTGATGTGGAAGATCCGGCTGGCGTGAAGGGGCGACACGATAGGCGTCAATAATAATAATAATTATTAATGATAATGATGGCGACCTGTTGACGAAATTGAACGGGAATTTATTATTATTATATTAAATAATAATGGTAATGGTGGCTTTTATGTGTGATTAATTAAATGTAATGGTTTTAATTTAATATTAGAATAACCGTGATAAAATAATTTATTGGGATTAAATAAGAACATTAATGATGGGTGTTATTATTATTAATTTTTTTAATAATAACATTGAAGTTATAAATGGAGTTGGGGCACTATTTGAGAGCAGAAAAACATAGGATTGCAGAGAAATATAACAAGGTGATGAAATAATAAAGGAAATAAAAATAAAAATGATAAAGGCAATGAGGTTTGGGGCGTGCTGCATGGGGTCAAGGAGGTACCAATGTTGGTGTGTGGATGTTTTGGATGAGGTAATTTAAGGAATTAAATTAAATAAAATAATAATAATAATATAACAATGTTGTTATTATTTTTGTTGGAAAAAACATATTTTGACGATATCATATTTGTGCGGCCTCAGTTTCATGAACCATCAGCGGCAGTCTGACCTTGACTTTGAGATGGAATTTATTATTCCAATATTGTATGTCTTTTTCAGGTTTTCGGATTGGGTACCCAAAGCGCTCGGAAAATAATAGATTTAATATTAATATTAAATCTTCGACCCGACATAACTCATGCGTACCACTTCTGATTGACTTTCCGTCAGTTTTTATATGATCCTGACATTAATACGGTCGATTCAAGTCTAATGTTCGATACTAAATTTTGGTTTCTGCCTCAGGTTCACGAAACACCCAATAATAATAATAATAATATTATTACAGGATCTTGTATCTGACATATCTCCCGCATACGGTGTTGGAATAACAAACCGTCTATGACGTTGTGACCCTGAAATTAAGATGGATGTTTCAAGATAAATTATTGATATTTAAGTCGAGGTTGAGGCGCGGGCCCCAGAATAACTGGTTCACTCTTGTTGCGGTGAAATGAAACTTTTTCACCAGGTATTCGTTTTGGACAAATGGGTAGTCCATCTCGTGTGTTTTTTCATGTAGATTGCAATGGTGTGACCTGTTTGGTTATCTGGTGTCATTTTGTGTATGATCGAGTTGGATCGAACATTAATCCAACCGGGCCCTCAGTACTAAAATGTCTACAACTTACAGAATTGGAGTCTGGTTGATGCACCATCTATCGTGTTGGAACCCTTATGGCATGGTAGTCCTTCGGGTTCCTCCCTTGAGGAACTTCGTGGTGGTTGAGGTATGACCAATGACCTAAGGAGAAGAGCCTGGATGTTTCATTTAGTGAGAGTTAGTATGGGTACTCCCTTGACGACTCAAGGCGTGGGTATTTCTTACTCCTCTTCTCCGGTAGAGACGAGACTACACACCTCATGAGTGTGGGTTAGTTTTCCACTAATACGATTTTCCTATATTTGGAGTCAATACTCCACCACATGGCCAGACGAGGTCGGTTTCATGGGTCACCTTGTGTTCCAATTACACAGGGTGACATACATGGGTTGAGACCATGTACGGGCACATGGAAAGCATACACGGGGCGGACCACAGATACTTAGACATGTCATGTTATCTTTTTACACACCGTGTAGTCACGTTTCTCATGACCAGCCTTACTACATGGGCCGTTGTACACATGCATTACCCAGGGTCATAAAACAATGTGTGTAATTTTTCTACACGACGTGTACTTTTTGGAAAATGGAATGGTACTCTTGTTCATTGTATCATGGACATGTTTTGTTTGGGTTAGCGCCCCTTCTTCTCATTCCCCTAAAGGTTAGGCATCGTTTCCTTCTATAAGAGTATGATCCCTTCATTAGGACTTTCTGTGATAGAGTTGACATCCCTACGAGAGGCCCAGAGCGAGATACTCTACCCATTTCTGACCCTTGGTAGAGTTACGCATCAACGTGACCAACTCTATCAGGCATTGATCCTCTACCTAGCTGGTGAATTCGGATGAGTTGCGGTATCCACCATGGCCCTGAAAGTTATCCTCATCTGTGTATCGTGATCTTTCCCACTCAGAAGCGTGTCTCCTGTAATGAGTGCATATATCTATTGTGATCTTTCCCACTCTGGAGTGTGTCTCCCGTAATGAGTGTGGCTATCTATCGTGGATTTTCCTACTGAACAACGCTTCTCGAACAAACGTTATCAGAGCTATCAGACTCGTGGATTGAGTTCTCACAGACGAGTGATTTGTGGAATCTTCGAACTGGATCCCTAGCATGGTTATGTGGTTGTGTAACTTGTCTCTAGACTAAAGTTCCGAGTTACGAGTATATCTGGTTGTCTTGGGTATATGTATGGGCATATACCTGGTGTGTGATGTGAGATGAAGATCCCCTTACTCTCTCGTTTAGGTTTCTTTGAGCGATCATATCTATTATTGTGTGGATCAATACTATTTTTTGTTCACTCTTGTTGTAACTTGTTCTATCATACTTCTCTCCTCTTCAGTACATCTCTTATTGCTCCCTCGAGCCTTTTTGGCATCCTACTGAGTATTCTTATACTCACCCCTACTGGGGATTTTCCCACATTTGGCGTGCCCTTGTAGAGGACAGACAGATTGATTGTGACATCAGAGGAGCTTCGATATACGGGGTTCTTAGACTGTGTGCGGTGGTCGTAGCTTGGAATTCAAAAGTGGGACTCTTCTAGCTATTTTACTTTTTCACATGTTGCTAGGTTGTGGCACTTTTCTAGTTTGGTGTTAATTTTTTCTCCTTTCCCTTTCAGCTTTACTTTTCTTGTACATGTACTGTTAGAGGTCGATGCATTTTTGTTTGGTTCACTTTTTATAGTAGTTTGGTACCTTTTTTTCTTGTTTTTATATACACTTTTGCATTGAGTTAGCTATGTGTGTGTGTATAGGTTCATAAGAAATGGCCTCCCCGAGTTTGTTGTACATTCAGAGCTAGTTTACAGCCCCTAACCTATAGAGGCGGGCTTGGGGTAGTTGTGGTTCGATCCCTAGAATGGGTTGGGTTGTGATAGAGTGGTATCAAAGGTGGTTCGATCCTTGGGACATTGTTCAGAAGTTTCCCTAAAATAGTCTTGGTTGGGTTTAGGGAAACAGTGTCTATGTGTCTCGATAGAGGCTCTCAGGCCAGGGAGTCCGGTGATGATATGGGCGGCCGACATATCCATTCACTTGGACCCTGATTACCCTCTTGTTGACCCGAAACCCCTGAGACACCTGTTGCTGGGAACAATGGTACATACATCATATAGGATTGAGTCTTTGAATGTAATTCTCAAGTCAGATCCCCATCATTGTTGATATACATAGATATGCTCATCCAACCGAGGAACTCCTTGATAAAAATTAGGATGTCTCCGCGACGATAGCCATTTAGGATACTAGCTATAGTTCATGGCGACGATTCCGTAAGCAACGAGAGCTCAATTCTGGACCCATCATGCGGGCCCCTTTCTCCAGGTGGGTAGGTGAGAGCACCCCTACCCATTGAGAAGAAGTCCACCCCAGCTGAGCAGGCTGAGGATATGTGCAGGTTGAGCGCAATTTGGGAGTTCCAGCACCAGAGACCATGGAGGTTCTGCAGTAAGCCTGGCCCTTGGATAGTAAAGGTTTGGCTACAGTCGGTGGTTCTCTGGTATATAATGGTAGTTTATGAGAATAGACATTTGGGAAGAGACTCTTTAGAGATATCTATGCTGTTATAGTGCCCTTGTTCATTCCCACCTAAGCCAAGCTGTGAGAGTAGGCACTAGTGGTAGAAATATTCCTACCGCACCATACAGCTGGTTGTGATAGTGAGCGCAAAAGAGATGAGACGTATACTACAGCTAGAAGGCGCCAGATGGAGAGATATCAACGTAAGAGATCTTATCATGATCAGTCATAGGCCCATGGTCATATGGGACCCAGATAGTGCAGCGAAAGAACGGTGGAAGAATCTTGTGGACTTGTGCAATCAAGGTGCGGAAATGTAGCACATTCCCTTAGCGAGAAGTGAGGGAAGTCCCAGACTCACCTAGCACAGGATGTTTTAGAGTATTTAACTTCCCTGCAGTTGAACCTGGTGGAACAAGAGGGTACAACTTTTCTTTAGTCAATGATATTGACTTATTCGCTTCTCGAGTGTGTAAGAGAGTCTTAGTTGTGATTCATCAACTATGAAATCCTGTGTGACCAGATATCCTTAGGTGTTTCACCATATGGATATTTTGAAGGAGGGAATCATGATAGTTTGTCCTAGTGAAAAATAGCGGTTCTAGTTGTGACATTTGATATAGAGGTTTGGTCGGGAAGACAAACTTTGCCCCATGTTCTATCAGGTCGTTTGAGACTGTGCAAGAAGATGGAAAGGTTGCATATCACCTTGCCTTATCCCAAATAGTTGGAGTGGTTAAATGATTCCTTAAACGTGTCACAACTAAGAATATATGTGTGTGTTCCTACACATGTCATCAACTGAAGAAATCCTTATGAGGGTGGACCACCCCTTTGGTCTATATTCTTTGGCAGCACAGAAACATACCGGTTTCTCCAGGAGTGGGAGAGCAAAGTGTGGTCTCGGTATCCCAAGTGGTTTCCATGGTTTTTATTTTCAAGGAAGAAAATCTTGAAGGAGGGAATAATATAAAGACCCAGTTTTTTGACTAATAAGGCTTTGAAATATTTCTAAAAATATTTCTAGAGTTGGGCGCTGAGACGACATGCAATTCCAAGGCCCGGTGTGCCTGGAATTAATTTTATAAAAATGTTAAGTGTTTTTATATTACACACACATAGTTAACTAAAGAAAATTGTATATCTCCTAAACGGTTTATCGGATAAGAAATCCAAGACCACAGTTGGGTCAGGAACGTTGTTTTTCCCCTAGGTGTGACACAAAATAAGTTGGTGTGGGATGTTCGGACCCCTCACTCATTGGTGATGTATTAAATGGATAAATTAAATTATTCATTTATTCATTTAACATCTCAAACCTGAATATCTCTCGAATAGGGAATTAGATGAAAAATCTGAGGCCACTAATGAGCTCAAAACGTAGGCTTTACCCTAAATAGGGTGTAACCTTTGTTGGCGTTGGGTGATCGGCTTATGCTCCATCATGAGTGAATAATTAAATAATTACATATTTGTTTATTTAATTATTCAATTAATTTCCATTAACATGATGGGAGGTTATAAATTCATGCTTACGAGGTCTTGGCCTTATAACACTTTTTTCCAACGACGCCTTCTCTTGTCCTCTCTTATCCTATCCGTTCACGAACGATGCTGAAGCCTTAGATCCCACCGATTCTAAGATCGAAAAATGCAACATATTTTTCTCATCGTTGTGCAAGTGTGATCTTCTTCAAAACTGAGAGGATCTTGATGAATGCAATCTTCTTTAATGATTGATCCAAACCTGATGCAGGATTTCCCTTTTTGGATCCCTTACCCTGGTTTAATTTCTCATGATGAATGGGAATTAAATAAATTAATTCGGGAATCGATAAACAAATGAATGGATTAATTTTATTCTTGTTTATATTTAATTTTAATTTCTTGAAGCATGATAAATATGTAATTGTCAATTCCCCATGTTCTTGATTCTCAAAAAGGATGGCCAAACTAACACGACTATCGATTCTCACTTCGACCGAGATATTTTCTAATTCACGGTCTGTGCATTTTTCGCGTGTTCTTCATCACAAAGTAATTATACATGCTGGAAACTCAATGTTTCGTTGAGCACGACATATGGACACGGAGATCTCGACTCAAGGATCAGGGATCCACATTCATCTTTATTTTCCGAGTTGAAATAAAAGCTATAATAGTGTGAGGAAGGATCCTGTGGTACGGGTTCGACGAGGGTTTCAGTGGTTCAAGGCAGGGGTTCGGTGAGGCGATCAGGCGACCGCGGAAGCTAGGCGAGGTAGCTCTGGTGGCATGCGAGGCGGCTCCGACGGGTTGGGGTGGTGAGGAAGAATGGGTTGGCATGAAGGGGTTTCACGACATTCATCAATAATAATAATAATTATTAATGATAATGATGGGGACCCGTTGATGAAATTGAAGGAGAATTTATTATTATTTTATTAAATAATAATGGTAATGGTGGATTTTAGCGTGTGATTAATTAAATGTAATGGTTTTAATTCAATATGAGAATAACCATGATAATCTAATTTAATGGGATTAAATTTGAACATTAATGATTGGTGTTATTATTATTAATTTTATTAATAATAACATTGAAGTGAGAAATGGAGTTTGGGTGCTATTTGAGAGAAGAAAAACGTGGGATTGGAGAGAGAGATTACAATGTGATGAAATAATAATGGAAATAAAAAAAATTATAGGCAAGGAGGTTTGGGGCGTGCCGCATGGGAAAATGAGGCACCAATGTTGTTTCATGGAAGTTTTGGATGAGGTAATTTAAGGGATTAAATTAAATTTAAAAATAATAATAATATAACAATGTTGTTATTATTTTTGTTGGGAAAACTGTATTTTGACGGTATCTTCTTTGTGTGACCTCTTTTTCACAAACCGTCAGCGGAAGTGTGACCCTAACATCGAGACAGAATTTATGAGTCCAATATTGGATTTCTTTTTGGGTTTTTGGATCTGGTACCCAAAGCGCTCGGAAAATAATAGATTTAATATTATTATTAAATCTTCAAACCGCCATAACTCACGTGTGTGACTTCCGATTGACTTGCCATCAGTGGTTATGTGATCCTATCATTAATTTGGTTAATTAAAGTCCAATGTTCGATACTAAATTCTGGTTCATGGCTCGGGTCCACGATTCACCCAATATTATTATTATTATTATTATGAGATCTTGAATCTGATATATCTCCCTCAAACGGTGTTGACAAACCATCTACAGCGTTGAGACCCTTAAATTAAGACGGATGTTTCAAGACCAATTTTGCATATTTAAGTTGAGGTTGAGGCATGGGCCCCATGAGGCCCAGTTCGCTCGTGTTGCGGTGAAATGCAACTTTTTCACTGGGTATTCGTTTTGGACAAATGGGTAGTCTATCTCATGTGTTTTTTCATGTGGATCAAAATGGTGTGACCTGTTTGGTTATCTGGTTTCATTTAGTGTATGATTAAGTTGGATCAAACACGAATCCAACTGGGACCTCGGCACTAAAATGCCTACAACTTAGAGACTGGGTGTCTGATTGACGTGCCATTTGTTGTGTTGGAACCCTTATGACATGGCGGTCTTTCGGGTTGCTTCCTTGTGGAACTTTGAGGCAGTTGAGGTATGACCGATGTCTTGAGGAGAAAATTCAAGGCATTTCTTTTAGTGATAGTTAGGATGGGTACTCCCTTGATGACTCAAGGTTCGGGTATTTCTTACTCCTCTTCTCTAGTAGAGATGGGACTCCACACCTCATGAGTGCGGGTTCGTTTTCCTCAAAGATGTTTTTCCTATCTTTGGAGCCGATACTCCACTACATGGCCAGACTTGGCTGGTTTCATGTGTCACCTTGTGTTATGATTACATGGGTTGAGACTATGTATGGGCACATGGCTAGCGTACATGGGGCAGACCCCACATACTTAGACACGACATGTTATCATTTTACACACTTTGTAGTCACATTTTTCATGACAATCCTTACGACACGGGTCGTTGTACACGAGCAATACCCGGGGTCAGAAAACAAGTCATGTAATTTCTCTACACGTCGTGTAATTTTTGGAAAATGGCATGGTCCTCTTGTTCACTATATCTTGGACATGTTTCGTTTGGTTTATTGCCCCTTCTTATCCTTCCCCTGAAGGTCAGGAATCGTTTACTTCTACCAGAGTATGATCCCTTCAGCAAGATTTTCTGTGATAGAGTCAGTATCCCTCCGAGAGGCCCAGAGGAAGATCCACTATCCATTCCTGACCCTAGGTAGATTCAAGCATCAACATGACAAACTCTACCAGGTTTTTATCCTCTACCTAGCTGGTGAATCCACCTAGCTGGTGAATCCGGACGAGTCGCGGTATCCACCATGGCTTTGGCAGTGATCCTCATCTGTGTATCGTGATCTTTCCCACTCAGGAGTGTGTCTCCCATAATGAGTACATCTATCTATCGTGATCTTTCCCACTCATGAGTGTGTCTCCCGTAATTAGTGTGGCTATCTCTCATGGATTTTCCCGATGAACAACACTTCTTGTATGGAAGTTATCAGAGATATCAGACTCGTGGAGTGAGTTCTCCCAGACGAGTGCTTTGTGTAATCTTCGAACTGGATCCCAAGCATGGGTATGTGGTTGTGTAACTTGTCTCTAGACTACAGGTATGAGTTATGACTATATATGGTTGTCCTGGGTATATGTATGGGCATATACCTGGTGAGTGTTTTGAGATGGAGATCCCCTTAATCTCTCTTTTGAGTTTCTTTGAACGATCATATCTATTATTGGGTAGAGCTATACTCTTTTTTGTTCAATCTTGTTATACCTTGTTCTCTCTTACTGCTCTCCTCTTTAGTAAACCTCTTGATACTCCCTAGAGCCTCCAGGGAATCCTACTGAGTATTCCTATACTCACCCCTTTTTTGGCTTTTCCAGAATTTGGCGCACCCTTGTTGACGACAGACAGGTTGATCATGACATCAAAGGAGCTTCAGGATACGTGGTGGTTGGACCGCGTGCGCTGGTTGTAGCTTGGAATTCAGAAGTGGGACTCTTCCAGATGTTTTACTTTTTCACTTGTTGCTGGGTTTTGGGACATTTCTAGCTGGGTGTGTATTTTTTCCACTTTCCCTTTCAGCTTTACTTTTCTTGTACTTGTACTGTTAGAGGTCAATTAATTTTTTGTTTGGTTCCCTTTTTATAGTAGTGTGGAACCAAGTTTTCTTATTTTTCTCTGCACTTTTTCATTGAGTTAGCTACGTGTGTGTGTACAGGTTCTTAGGAAATGGCCTCCCCGAGTTTTTTCTGCCATCGGCGCTAGTCGCCAGCCCCAAACCTATGGAGGCGGGCTTGGGGTAGTTGCGGTTCAAGCCCTGGTATGGGTTGGGTCATGACACATATAACCCTTAATGATCTCTTGGAGCTAGGGGAGAAGTGATAATACCTATATGAGAAGGGTAATTTTACACATAGTGTGTCTCCATAGGAATATCATAAGTTGTTCGTGAGTATTTCATATGTGATATTGAGTCATTATTTTGAAAACAATCACATAAATTTTAGTATGGTAACATATCAAAAACCTATTGTTGAGGATTGATATCCCTTTTGACCAATTCCAAGGTGGGGGTTGGTTATCAGAAATCAATCTCGACTCTACCTACCATTAGTTAAGGGTTCAAAATTTTTATATTCTGATAACAAAATTCTTATGATGTTATACAAATTATGAGTTCTTGGTGATTCATTTCAGTGTAACTAATTCACGAGCTATTCCCATGGATCTTATGAACCAAATAATTCATCCATACATTGAATAGTTTATAGTTATCTTTATCGATGAAATACTCATATACTCTATGTCAGTTTATAAGAATACATATGATTTTAGGATGGCCCCTAACTTTCTCTGGGAGCACCATATTTATGGTAGTCTCTCATATTGTCTATTTTTTTGGTATTTGAGGTTCACCTTTTGGAGAATTTTATATCAATTTATGGTGTAGTTGTAAATCTTAAGAAGATTGATATATTTCATTCTTGGGAACCACCCAAGGTTTTTAAGTGTTGGAATAATATTTTTTTAATAGAAAATTCCATTCACACTTAATTACGGATAAATCTATGGAATTGGGCTCGATGATTCTAAACTAGGAAGAGAAGAAGGGTGAATCTTATCTAGTGTCGATATTACTTACTCTACTTATTATTTAGGTTTTGTGAGGTTATTAGTCTTAGATATTGAATTGGAGGTTTTAAATTACTATATACCCTCAGTAGATACACTAGATGGATATTTTGAAGGAGTAGATCATGTCATCCATTTTAGGGATGGACGATAACATCAATCATGTGGCATGGGGAGTTGATGGGGGATATTCACACCTCTAAATTTTCGATACACTCTTATGTCAAAATATTGTAAAAATACCTACAATAGTATCTTGGGTGGGCTTGCATGAGGAATAGTGATATCAAGTTTGGTTCTCCATGAATCACTTGTTAGTAGGTAATGGTTATACTCTCAGTTCTGTCCAGTCTCTCTAAACATCATAAGGTTTTTAAATTGAAACGTGATGGAATATCGATAGATATTGTGAAGGGAATTAAGAATGTATTGCGAGATAAGGATACTATCTAGGTGGTTATCGATCCACATTCCATGTCTGTATAATTTTATCCCATTATGGAGTAGAGTTCAGTTGAGATTTTGAAGCAATTGTACATATGAGAGCTTCCCCAACTTCATAGGGAACCGTTGATAATTTTTTATAAACACGATGATTGTATAATATCAAAGATGTGGATTGGAATGAAGGAGGCTTTCATGACCTAGTTATGGATGAGAATTTTGTTTTACTAAAAGATATATTGAAATATCAATCAGACTATATAGGTTTTGGAGAATTTGTTGTGATCTAGTGTGTTGGATTTTATGATACAGTTCCATGAATGACTTATGGTTAGGGGATATTTCATATGATAATATATAACCCGACACTATTATCATAGAACCATGAAAATAAATTTTTTGTGAGACCATACATGCCACACTATTTCTAGTCTGCTGTAGGTAGGAGCTCCATTGTTGGGAAAAAATAGTCATTGTAGTGTCAGAGAAGGTCTAGGTGATTCGTGAGCATGTGAGGAATGCTCAATATCATCAAAAATCAAAAAACTACTAGTTTTTCGGACCATAATAGTTTTATCAAGGGGTCCATGTCTTGTTGAGAGAATCCCGATGAAGTGGATTATAGGGATTCTTATGGGAAGTATGTTTTTTCCCAGATTTCTTTCGGTCATACAAGTTTCTATGTGGGGTTGGTGAGGTTGATTTCCACTTATTTTTACCCTCGTTATGAGACTGATTTCAAAAAATCATTCATCTATCCCAGGGGAGTAGATAAATACTCAACCCATAGATCATTATCGTATTTGTAAAGAAATAATTTTAGGATAGAGTAACCATCTTAGGCTACTCAAGGAAAATTGAGGACCAATAAGAGAAAATCTTGTATGGATGGACCATTCCTTAGTTTTGAGTTCTTAGAGGCATGGGAACATACATGGGAGTTTCTTGGATCATGATAGTCGGATACTACATCACTACTCCCACCATTTTATATATACTATAATTTTTTAAGATAAAATACTTGAAGGATGTGAGAATGTAACAAAACTATTTTCATTGGCTTTACCCTTGTAAATTTTTTAAAAATATCTATAGACTTTTCTTTCAAGTTTAAATAATGTTATGAGTTTCCTAAGTCCACAAAATAAATATATTAAAATATCAATTTAATGAAAAGAATGAATTATCATATTTTATGGATAAATAGCCTTCCCATCGATGGGTACCTTGGATGGGAAATTAGAGGTAATGTTTGTTTCTAGAATATAGGGTTCACCCTAGGCTTTATGTAATATTATATAACATCAGACGAACAATTGAGGGATGTTGTTGGTGGGTGAATAAAGTGAATGAAATAATTTATTAATCAATTTATTGAATGACCTAAGCTTAGTTCCCTTAATTTATGAACTATAGTTTGGAAAATCTGTAGGGTTATCAAAATAACAATGGGATATCTAAGATTAATAGGAGGAGATCATTCTTGTAATTGATAACTTGGGAATATGGATCGACGATTGGCGATCATGTGGAAATAAGAGAATTATGAATAATGCAATAAGATCATCATCTTAATCAATAAAAAATTCATTATTCACCTTGTATTGATCCCAAATATATATAATAATCATTTTTTAGTGATTGTATCCTTTAAACACTTCCTTAAGAATTGGTTCTACATTTTATTATTTATTTTGTGATTTCCATAATTCACATGAGTCTGATTTTTTAAAATACTCATGATCTAAGTTACTTTAAATTTTTCCCTATTTCTTTACACCTGGTTTTACTTTGTGTTATATTTGGATTGGATATTACAATAAAATGATTCTCACATATTTTTTCTTCATTTATCCTTACCATTCTTCACCTATTCAAAGTTGTTTCATGGGTTCATTACTTGACATTATCAGGAAACATTCAAACGTGATCGAACCATGTGATTCTTGGAGGATGTGTAAAATAATTTGAAAATATTTTTTAAATTTGTATTGAGGTGTTTTGTGAAACTTGAGTGATGATGTAAAGGATTTCACAATAGTACAGTAAAGTGATGCGTGGTTTCTACCCCACTAAATATCATATATCTAATTTTTAGCTGTCAGTGGCCATCAATCATAAATGAAATGACCATGCCCCTTTGATTTAGCCATTATTGGGAATGCAAAATATTATTAAATAATTATATTTAGTGGATATTTCATCTATGTGAAGGAATTCCTCACCTTCTATGAAGAAATATACTAGATGTTATGTATCCTAGTGGAACATAATCCATTTAGATTAGTTTTTTGTGGAGGTAGGGGATTTGGATGAGTTAAATATCACATTCCATGTGACTACGACCCCAATATTTGTGATCTTACCAAAGAATCCATACCATATGGAAAAGTCGCATTCCTAGGACAATGTGTGGTCCAACATGTTGTATAAAAATCATGTAGTTTCTCATGGATTACCTAGTCATTTCTATGTGAGGACATTTCCATGTATCTAAGCATGGTCACGCACCATGCAACCCTTCGTACACACTATGTGTTTTTCCCATAACATTCTACCATGCACATCTCATTCAATACTGGAATTTGGGCCCACAAGTAGCCTACCATGATTATTTTTTTACATATAATTTCTTGGTGAAATTAATTTTGATAGTAGATATATGACATGAGGTATTCTGAGTAGGGAACTTATTCTAATAATGCATATATGGGGACAATTTTCGAGTGTGATAATTAGAATGTCACCCATGTCAGTACTCCCCTATCTCTCTATGTGGTGGGTCCCCAATATCCTTTATATAGGTATGGATGGTGGTCCCCTACCTTATAGAAGGAACAATTCCTATATCTATGAATATTTATCCTCATCATTGATATCTAGAAGTGTGCAGGTCCTCCATTAGAGTAGTTATCCTTCAACTGTACTAGGTAGCAGAGAGGTGAGGTACCTTCTAATTCTCGAGAGCTTATAGGATGAACATAGGTTAGAGTTTGTTATATATCTACTATGATACAACGTAAATAATGGTATACCCACCCTATATCTCATTTCATTACATTTTTGGTTTGGTATTAGTTATTGAACATTTAGATCTACGGGAAAACTCTTTATTCTTATCTGGTTGTGGAGATGGATATCCCATTTCCCTCTACCCATATATTTATTTTGGAGGATATTGAATGTTGGTTTTTTATCTATAATTCATTATGGGTGGACATGATATTGTTTATTTATATTATTTCACATTATTGTATATTGAGGTGACCTACTCAGTATGTATATAGTCACCCATGCATGGGATTTTTCTAGATGTGTTGGGTACTATGCAATTAAGATGTAGATTGGTGGTTACTCTGGTGGACCAAGTGTTAGATAAGTATAGTGTGACATTGAGTTGTTTTCCATGTTTGATGTTTATCTATAGATATTTCGACTCCAAAACTCTTCAATTTTCCCTTTACCCATTTTTTCAGGTTGACACTTCATTTCGGGTTGGTCATGTTTTTTCCCCATTTATATATTTTTCTATTATGAATGTCTTATATTGATGTACTTATTATATTTTTTTTCATATATGGTTTACACTATATATGTTTCAGCCATTTATTATACATCTATACATTGTTTTTTACATATAGTTGAGTGTGTTAATACATGTACTTAGTCTAAGGAACCCCATTTTAGGGATATTCCTACTCTATTGTAGTTATTTTTCCCATTCCTATTGGATGTAGGTTTGGAGTCCCAATTTGGGATTATTTCCATCCCAAGAGGGGTCTCGTTGGGTCCAGTTTGTGAAAATATTTAAAATATAACAATGATAATTTATTTCCCTCTCAAGGGTCACCAAGTAATACATATTCCACTATGAGGTTATAAATATCATAGGGGACTAGGTGGTGAGAACACACTAGGCTAGTGTAACACATATCTAGACCATCAACTAATAAACCAATATTCCCATATAAAACTCAATAGTGGTAAGAAAACCAAAGATTCCAAAAATATTGTATATATCAAACAACATAATAATCCTAAATCTAATCTCACCTCCTACACACTCACAAGAAGCAATATTGTTTTACACCAATCATATAAAATAAATATAAATCATTCTCCTAGGTTTATAATATATATATTACACACAAAAGAAAAAAGAGGAATTTAATATTATCAAACACTATCCATGAAATCTTACAAAATGGATACAAATTGTCCATAACAAAACCTAGCTAAAGATTCTAAGCCATTTTTACACCTCTTAAAATTCAATTTAAACAATCTCTCACACCAAAAAAATTAAAAACCATATAAAAATTCATTTAATTCATATTTACCATAAAACTCACACATCATCCAATTTATGAACCCAATAGTATTAAATTAAATTACAATAATAAATCATTTTAAAAAATAATTAAATTATTTCCCCAAACAAAAGGTATACAAAACTACCTTATAAAATAGGAAGAACCCTTGGAAAATATTTAACACCTTTTATTCCAAGTGGATACTCAATCAAAAATATTTAGGATGTTTTGAATAATTATCATACATAACTATAAATTATTGAAAATGAATATTAACAGTATTGAGCATCAAACAGTATTTCATTTAATGAATGATGGAAACAAATCCTACCCCAATCATGGTGGAATCAAGATGCATCAAGCAGAAATACATCGCCTCTGAAAGAGAATTCTCAAAAAGGATAATAAATATTGTCCACAAGCCCTAAAAACAAAATCACTCAATATTAAAACCACCGTGAACCTTAAATCCATTCTTCAAACCCCTTATATTTCTTGGTAGGGATATAAATGAAGGAGAAAGGGAGTGGGATATAAATAATAATGAAACAAGGTTTATTGAGGGGATTTACATGAAAAACTACTCTTGGATGATGAATGTTGGAATCACCTGTTTTGATAATCCAAAATCATGCTTAAACATTGATTATGATGTATTAAAACCTTTCATTAATCTTATTATTCTATGCTAAAACGTATTTTATTCTAAACAGTTCATATTCTTACAGTAGTACTTACAGTAGTATTTACATAAGTTTAGTATTGTTAGCTAACAGTCAGAGTTTTCTTCTCAAAGTCACAGTTACAGCTAACTGCCACCTTAAGTTACTGTTGCAATAAGTTCACAGTTACAATGTTACAGTCGAAGTATAATACAAGCTTACAGTCACGAGTCTACCGCTATCTATTGTCAAAGCTCACAGACGAAGGTCACAGTTACAAGACTTCTGTTCAAAGTTTTCTCTGCTCAAGTTCACAGTCGAACAAGTCTACAGTTGGATCAAGTTCACAGTCGAACAAGCCTACAGTCATAAGTCTACAGTCAAGGTTACAGTTAGACAGCTTCTGTCGACTAAGACTACTGATGATCGAGGTCTACAGTTGATAAAGGTTACAGTTCTACAAATTTGATGTTACAAGTCTACAGTTAGAGAGGCTACAGTTACATGAAGTAAAAGCTACCATTGCAAGCCTACAGACAGCAAGCCTTTGTTGAAGTCAGCAGTCAGAAGGAAGTCCACAGTTGGAAGACCACAGTTGAAGTCCACAGTGACATACATTCTCGACCAGTCTATTATTATTATATTTCTACTTTTTTCTTTACCAATTTGATTAATACTAATCTAACGGTCATGTCTAGACAAATTAATACACCTAACATTATTTATTGATATTTGCAGACATATCAAGAAATAATACAATGTACGAGGAGGATCGCACGTGTAACTCAAGACTATCTATCTTGTCGGCCTCGGGTGAACAAAAAGGGCATATATAGAGGAGTATAAAAAGAAGAGAGAAGCATTCAAGAACAAGGATGAATGGAAGAGTCTAACATCTACAACTGAGAAGGAGATACGCATATACACAAAAAGAAGAACTCTCGAGCATTCATTCTGAAGAACAAAAGAGTCTCAAGTGAACCGACTGAAAGAACCGTCTCCTAAAAGCCATGCTGTGAAGAACTCAAACTCAAAGAAGCTGATCACTTGAACATCTGGAAGTCTGGAAATCACGACACTCTGTTTTAGTGTCAACTTACCGAAAAAGGACCAAAGTTTCAAGTCACTCATTCCTACGAGTCCAGAACTGATCTGCCAACACTATAGAGCACTCTAAACCTTCTTCTTTCTATCTCTTGCTCTACTGTGTTTTAGTTTTCTACATTTTGAGCAGTGTGTGTTGTCTTCTGTATTAAACACACACACTGACTCATGTACTTTCATTGGAGGATCTGTAAATCCTCAGCAAACCCTTTTACACTTCATTTCCCACTGTGGATAGTGGTAGAGGTCTTGTGACCTGGAAAGCTGGCTGCTGTTGT